>JAMWET010000295.1:0-730000 GCA_024036415.1 Prochilodus magdalenae
GGCGTCAAAAAATACCGTGAAGGTATTCCCCCCTGGGGCGTCCCCCCCCATGTTCCAACACCACCTCATCCAATAGGAAGTCAACATCCATGCAGTTAAATGCCACCATCATCGCACAGGAGACGACCTGCTGTAGATTAGATGAGGCAGTTGGCCTTTACACATTTGTAAAGGCAGAGCGCTTATCGTTTTACGGAGCGAATCCGTCATTTCACTCCGAAGTAGTGTTCGCGGCGTCTGTTGCCTCTGTATTGATTGCAGTCTGACTGTCGCCTGGGCTCGACAATTACGCTCTTATCCTCTCAGGAGAGCTTCTCCACTTGCCGGAACATTGACGAATTCTCTGTAGTTTCTGCAGCATTTTGCGCCCACAACCTGTCCAAAAACATGTAAGTGATGGAATACTCAGTCTGTTTAGCTAGTGTGATATATTTGATTAATTTTCTTTTGCAGAAGAGGTTCGATAGTCATCGCCTCCAAAAATAATAACCTTACAGGAGGCGTGGCAAATAAACTCATTTTCTTGAATGCCATGGAGCCAGGCTTTTTCTAAGCCATTTTTTTCAAGCTTCTTCTGTAATTTGGTCATGTGATCAAAATGATCAAATAGAAGTAAAAGTCTAACAATTCAATCTAAACAGTTAATCTCATTTCATAGAAACAAACATGCTACATCATAACAAAAATATAAACAGTTATACACGCCCAAGTCCACTTTTTTTTTGAACAGCTAGCAGTGCGCAATGGATTAGCATCAAAGTAAGTCATGTTTTATTGCCCATTCTCTGCGGCCCACTTCATCCATGTGGAGGGCACTCCCTCGGGTGGCATGTAAGTTGCAAAACATTTTACATGTATCGGCATTTTAGCTGATGCTCTATCCAGAGCGACTTACAAATGTGGATCAAATATTCATGGTTACAGATAGCCAATTGCTAGTGATTCACAGAGAGTCTTGCCCACCTTATTGGTGAGACAGACAGCACCCCAGGAAGTCGAACACCACAGTCTCCACACAGCTCGATTAGCCTTCCCTGGTGGGAATGCTTAATGTCTATCACTGTTGCCCATCACCAACTAACAAAACATCGTACACATGGATAGAAATGTCTGACATTGGGTTGTAAGAGCATGACCAAGACTTCCAAAGTAGTACTCTGGCCCCTAATCTGTAAGGACCACTTGCATCATTGTAGCTTACTCTTAGGATCCTCCCCCATGCACCCTATGTTTTCCGGGCTTTGGTTTCATCTCCTGTTGCCTCCATGTGCCTTTAGTTGTTTAATTATACTCTCCTGCTCCTCCTACCCTCTTATCATGAACCCCTCACATGTCCCTAGTTTGTTGTTGTGCTGATTCTCTGTATCCGTCTTTAGGTAGTAGTCCTCTTCGTGCTTGTTTCGTGTTATATTGTTCCCAGATTAATATCAGACAATACATAGCTTCTTGCATCCCTAGTCTTCCTTGGCTACTCTGTGTTAAAAATAAATTGCGATTAGAGTAGTAATGTAGGGTGTGCGGTTAATCTGGGAGAATTAAAAGGCAGAATAAAGTCTGTGGTGTCTTCAACAAAAATAGTTGCTCGCTGGGTCACCTCAGGGTTAATGTCTCTGTATAGGTTTTAGAAGGACTTATAACTTCTAAATAATAAGGTTTTATGTATTTATATTATAAGAGATTAGCCCAAAAACATATCAAATATTTCGTCGCTTATGCAGCACTCAGTAAACACTTCCCTCAGTGTGACCCCGCCCACTTTTGGTAGCCCCATAGTCCCGCAAGACCACAAGGCCGCCACGAGCAGGCACAACGACCCACACGGTATCATCAAATAAATTGCACTCACCTATTCCTCAGACAGGAATCCCTGTGAACTGGGTTTCGGCACCCTCTCCAGCAGGAGACCGTTAAAAGCAGTGTTTGTGCCCACTCCAACTTTCGGCCTTCCCTTCTGTTGAATCAGGGGCCCAATCGGCACGGCAACAGCCGCAGACAGACACACTTGTAAAACCTTAGGGTCAGGGAAAAGCAGCCAGGGGGGTGAGATCGGGGAGAAAGGGGCAAACAAGGTAAAACCAAAGGCTTGAGGAACGTGTTCTGTAGCATTGTGCCCAGATGATTCATTGTGATTTAGGACTACTCTCGGGGAAGCAAAACACCCCCAATTAAAGAAACAGCTCGGGCTCCTCTCTGAGTTCTGTCCTGTGCGCATCAGACCAGGTTTCCATACACTACCTTCCTGTTTAAGTTTCCACATGCTATAAGGCTGTTGCTTTATAGATATTCAACGCTTCTTTAATCGGCCCAGCCTCAAAGAATTCTCGTACTATCCTCTTGAAACTTTATAGCCCATAAGAAACCACATAAGGTGCTCCAGTTGAGGGCAGAAGGAAATGACAGACGCATGAGGGACCACTTTAAAGCTCAGCTAGGCAGGAGAGAATGTGCATTATATAGAGTCCTAAAAACATCTGGAATAGCATTCCCATCTATCGAGATTATTTGCAGACCCTAAAACAGTTGGGCTAGTATATTGAAGAGGATATATTGGATGGTTGTAAAGACTGCACTGTTATTTATTTACGTGAAGAGTGCTATTTCATGACAATAAAGTTAATTTTACATAAATGTATATATATAAAATGAGATTTTTAAATACACTTTATAGACTGTAAATAATGTAACCATTGTTAATACATTGAAGATTTTATTTATTACTTATTTATTTGGATGCCTTACCTATGAAGAAGGAACTCTTTGGAATCCCGCGAGCGGAGTCGATGCTCAGCTGGCCAACAGAGATGTGAGCAGTGCAAGTGCCGGAGCAGCAGAGAAAATCCTCCCACAGGACGCGAGCCGCTGAATGAGCGTAACGTACAGATGTCTCTTCTTGTCTCCTATTAAGGACAATAATACATTCATGGAATTTCTAGATTCAGTACAGTACTTTTAAAAACTTGATTAATGTTTTCAGTTGACACATACAAGTGTTGCAGTTTCTACAACACTCACAGTGCCCCAGTTGATCAGAAAAAAAATTACACGGTTTTACAACTCTGCCAAATGTTCCAACCTTTATATTACTTTCTCTCTCATAGAAAATGACATTGTACAAGTTGAAATAATAAGAAATTACACAGACCTCTCAACAACTAAAAATAAATCGTATTAAATTATGATATCAAAACTAATATTACATTTTTAAGGTTTGGTGTGTCCACATGTTGACTATTACAGCTTGCTTTCACTTTTTGAAGAAATCTCCATGGAATATTTCTACTTATCCAAAGTTCAGTCTTAGAAGTTGGAAATCCCAAACACATTCAGTGATGTTGAGGTTTGGACCTCTGGGGTGGTCTGTCCATTTATAAAATGAATAAATGAACAATTGTATATTACAGAAATTATAGAATAGTCTATGAATTTCACACAGTAAGGTACCTTATACTTTGTTGATTTACAATTACAGACAGTAGCCCATAAAGCCCTTCTGTCACAAAACATAGCGGCCCCTATTGCACAAAGATTGTTCCTCGGATGATGAATATCCCAACTACCCAAAATGAGTAACTTGGTATGCTGAACTGCAGCAATGTGTCAAGTGCAGCAGCTATCTAAACAATGTGAATAATGAAGAGTCAGTCTACCTACTATTGAGCAAACACTGGCAGCAGCTCAGTATGAGCACTCAAGATTTCCAAGCTCTGCTGTAACTATATAAGTTGGCAGACAACTATAGAAGACAGTCTGCTATCTTTGAGAGTCAATTAGCTTTAAGGAACCTTTCACTCAAAGAGGACCAAAATAGCAGTTTCTACCCAAAGCTTTCTTCCGTGCTGCACTGCATTCTCCAAGAAAACAAATTATCGAATGCTCTATTTACCATATGCATAATCGTGCTCATAAATACCTGTAGTAAAAGGAATGCGGAATGGCATTAGCCAAGTGGCTAGACTCGTTTGCTGGAGGCTTGCAGAGCGAGCCGTAGTTGAACTGCTGCGTGCCTGCCAAAGCACCAACCCGCAGCCATACTAAATCTAAGCCACTTCTTCTACAGGCTACACTCCAATAGTCCCACCACTCCATCATATCTCGCCTCAGTAGGTGTTCAAAAATTGCCTGCAAATATTATTCTTGAAAGAGGCTGATAATGAATTAGAATGAAAGGTAGTGTGTGGCGCTGTGTGTGTGTAGTTAGAGGTGTGAGCTACAGAACCACTTTGTGCGCTATGTGAAGCAGCTAGGAGCAGAAGCCTGCCCGTGCTGGTAGATCAGGAAAACCTCTCTGGGGTTGAGGGTATCCGTGCTCTGACTTGAACCAAGGTCTCCCTCACCACTACCCACTCGAAATGGGGCCCAATTTTTTTTTTTGTCCAAGAAATCAACTGAAGGGGCGCCCCTGAGCCTGTAGACACAAAGGACACTGCCATCCTTCTGCTCATCAACAACTCTCAATTCAGGAGGCTGAACTTAGAGCAACTCCCAAGCAGGAATGCTGCGATATTGATTTCCTCAAAATCACGGCATAACACTTCTTAAACACTATCCCAGTAAGATTGATTAATCATTAATACAAGTCGAAAAGAAGAGATTATAGTATCACATAGCTAAGAGCAGCTGTATTATCAGTGTTCAGGTGTAAAATATAACACATATAACTGCCACAAGGCTTTTTTATTTTTTATTTTCCTTTTTTTTTTTTTTTTGACGATTGTATTTGCATCTATACTAAGTGTACCAATCGGAGAACCTTTGTCAGTTGAATGGAAATAGTGACTGTGGGTTAGGGTGGGGAGAACATGTAGTGTGCTTAGCAAGCAACAGTTCCTTCCCCCCCCCACAAAACACCCTATTTCCAAAGCACCATAAAAAAAATTATGACAAGCAACAACAACATCAGCAACACAACATCTGAGTGTGTGAGAATGCCTAGGAAAAGCTGCTACAAACTGCAGCCATGAGAATCTGTTCATTAACCTGTAGAATACAGGACTAAGGCAGCTAGCTTTACAGACACCACTCTCCAGTAACCTTGTTTTCCAGATGCCTGGACTCAACCCATGCTTCAGTATCTCTCTTGTCGGCAAGCTTGCTATTATCTGCTAAAGCTAACTATGGTGCAGTTCACAGCACAGTTAGTTGTGAATGTATCTAAATGAATACACAGTTAACTTTGTATATGAGAAATCCACAAAATAGAAAAAAAACACGCTGACTGTGTGTTGTCTGTGTGTAAAAGTTTGAACACACTTCTAGTTGTTAAAGACCTAAAAAGTAAATGAACATGCTGGGGTTTAATTAGTACAAAAATTTACATAGTGTAATACATTCTCTGCACTCTTCAAACCTTCACTACTCAATAACCATGGTCCCCCCCGATCAGCTAGCTGAAGATCTAAAATCAACATTTAAGAGTCATCAGCAAGGACGGCCCTACTACCCATAAAGCCTTACCTATAAAAGTCTCAGCCTCATCTCGCGGGCGGCATTTGATCGAAGAAAGGCTCAGCATTTGATGAAAGGAACACCTTGCTGGACGTGTTTAAAACATGCCGACGGGGTTATCTATTTATGCTTATAGGGTTGTGTAAAGCCAAGCAGTGGCACAGGCATTGCAAGGCTAGGCTTCTCCAAACCGCTGCAATAAATAACACAAAAACAGTCCAAAATACACTCCTAAAATCTCCCAAAAAACTACTCAACATATAACAATTAATCCATTTAAAGAATCCTTGTAAATCTGCAGTAGAGCTTAAACATGCATGTGAATGTTGCAGAATAAGAAACGAAAAAACACTGGGGCTTACAATTCCTAACACACAAACACATAGTAGGGTGTCCCTAAACCATTGCTAAAAACTATTTACAGCAAAAAGGTATGGGTTTGTCGCTACATGATTTATTGAAAAAAACAGTTGTTAAAAAATTGATAGTGTGTAATGTTTACTTTCCCTCTTTCAAATTTCCATCTTTTTGTTTACCACCACAGTAGTTGTTAAACAGTTTTACTGCAGCGCCACCACTTGCCAGTCAAACGTGTCAGGCTTAAATGCTTTTTGATACAGAATCTTTCTCCACCCCCCCCCTTTTTTTTTTTAGTGTCTAAACTAACCACATCCCTCTCCGATGTAAATCTCAGAATTGCAATCGCACCTATCTGCTCAGCTCCGTTTAACACACTCTGAAATTAATGGCTGATTTGAGATCTGAGCGCCTGTTCGAAAGGGTTCTTTTTTGAAAATAAAGTTACTGACGCACTGTCTACCAAAATCTTCTACCAACTTTTCATCATGATAAGTTTTTTGCAGTCATAATGACCATTTACATACTATTTGGGCGGGTACCCTGGCTGATTGCTGTTACTGAGCCAGGGGCCTACTTTCCGAAATACGTCTGTTTCTGATCTGCTGCGTCCCACCTCTTTGATGAGCTGAAAGAGTGGAAGAGCGTTCCAGCCGACCCCGGTCCAGATCACTCACCTGGATACACAGTATTGCTGACAAATCCATCAAAGGAAAAAAAATTACACTCAAAGAAGTGTCATCAAACAGTCATAAAATTACTATTGTTTACGATTTTTATTTTATTTGTTTTTTTTTGTTTTTTTTACAAGTGTATAAAACTTTTGATCCCTGTACCCTTTTGTATACTGTGAAGACATCTTGAAATATAAAACTGACATATGGTCCCTTATTAGCCCCCTAAGTGTTCTGACCATGCAATGACACAGAAAGTCAAGCAGAGCACAGAGAGATCACTCAGGCTTAGCAAGCACTTTCCTTCCCACAAAGAGAATTGCCAACCCTCAAGAATTGGCCTTGAACTGTCCGGGGCCTCCAGAATTGCAGAAACCTCAATCCTTTTAAGTAGTCCTAATTAGATTAAACAGTACAGATCTTCTGAAATGCTACCATAAAAGGCATGTTCTGTCTGAAAGCTTGCTTATGAATGCAAATGCATTCTGACCTGCGAGTCTCTGGGGGACAGTGATTGTGCAGGGGAAAACTCAGGCTCTCTCAGAGGTGGGCTATCTGTGTGAACAGACAGAGGTGACTCATCTGAAATTCTGTTGTGAGAGATTTGACTGTCTAAAGCTGGCCTTACCTTGGCTTTCAGCTAGGCCGCTGTCTTGTCCTCTCTGTGTAGATGTGCTGGAGAAGGGCTTCTTTGAGCTGTTCTGCTCACTCACCGCTACAGCCTTTTCATGATCTTTCAGTGACTGAGTGGACCACTGCTGCACAGAAAGGGTATACAGTTAACACTGGAAAGGATGCAGTACTGTGCAAAAGTCAAAGACTGCCCTTAATGGTCTTTTCATTTCCACTCAAAGCCATTAAATATAAGTTTATCAGCATCAGGGAGAAGAAGTATTACACAAACCATATGTGAAAAAAACAGTTATTTAAAGTTCCAGTGACATAATATCAAGAGTGACCACCCGTTACCATCATACATGCTTCCCATTCCTTACAGGAGAAAAGCTTTCCATGCAACTTTAAAGGTCAGGCTTAAAAGTTGGCTGCATTTTCTGCTCCCGATTCAGCCTTTCCCAAACACACTCAGTGTGATGCTGAGGTTTGGACTCAGAGCTGGTCAGTCCAATATTCTAAGAACACCAGCTGCAGCACTTTTTTTCTTCTTGTTTATCTGTTTTCTTTTTTCAGTAAGGGCATCTTATCAGCTACACATCTATTTTTTGATTCATAACATTGAGTTGTCTTCTCACACTGGAAGAATGAATAGAAACACCTTTAGATTAGTTTCAGATCTAAAGCAATGAGTGGAATTTGATTTTCCTCTCTCTCTCTTTCTCTCTCTTTCTCTCTCTCTCTCTCTCTCTCTCTCTTTCTCAAAGATGAAAGTATCGCTTATGTGATGGTGACACTTTTCACAGTAATCTCCAGAACACTTGTTTTGGAAACTCCTTTGTTTTCAGTAACACAATTATCCAATGACAATCTGCTAATCCACCCATAAACATATAAGTTCTTGTCCTTAATAGCTGTTTTGACTGGGTCTGATTGCTTGTTATACATTGTGTTGTTGACAGTAATCATTATGATAACACAGTTCAGTACAGTTTGCTTCAACATAAGATCCTCCAGCTGTATTCAGATTTGGAAAAATGTCAAGAGTATAGTTTTTATTGTCTATTTCACTGATGTGTATACAATTCTCCATTGTATATTATATTCATTTAAGAAATATCTGTTTAATTTGTAACAAAGTAATAAAATTGAATTGTAGTTAAAAAAATAAAAGATGAATTAAAAAATTAAAAGCCTAATTTGTTGATGCACTCTTGTACTTAATCGAATCGTTAAAAGGCCGGAGCTTTACACATCTATTGGGTGGTTATAACACAATGCCAGTGCCAAGGCAAATGTCAAGGAAATTCAAAGCTGCTTCATACATACTGTCCTCACCAGAGATTGGGGTATTCAGTGCAGTCAGCACATTATTACCTTTAGCGGCTGGGACAGACACAGTCCACGCTCTAGAGCATGTGTCCCGGTCAAACGTCTGCTTTGTGGACAGTTCTACAAAAGGCACAATGATTGCTGAATGTAACGAGACACACTGATTTTCATTTGTATGCTAAAAGGATGAATGAGTGCACTGTACCGCAGCTCTGCTGGCGCTGGGCACTGGCGGAGGGGCTGAGGAGTTTGCCATCCTCCAGCAGCTGAATGAGGCGCTCCAACTGAGGTAGGATTTTGTGCTGAGTCATGATGGCTGCTTTCAAAGCGCTTCTCCCACTTCTGGGCTGCATCAGGCAATAATCTCTGTACCAGAATGAGCCTGACAGCATAGCCTAGAATATGAGAGAGAGAGAGAGAGTGAGAGAGAGAGAGAGAGAGAGAGAGAGAGAGAGAGAAAGAGAGAGAGAGAGAGAGAGAGAGAGAGAGAGAGAGAGAGAGAGAGAGACTGAGCAGTTGTTACTGCATAAAACAAGGACACAAAGTGTAACTGGCGCAAAGGGCAGTTACAGCTAAGGATTATAATTACTGTATATTGTTGCTGTCCAAAAAAAAAAAAAAAACATGTAACGCCATTTTTATTCATTTTTACATTTATACATCATTTGAACACACTGCAAATTGTAAAATTGTGAAAATTCTTCTAAAACTCATCAATTTTGGTCAATTTGTACAGTTTATTGATGCGTTATCATACCATTACCCATGCGATTATCATAGTGTATGTATGTTGAGGTAGAACAATGTGAAAAAGTGAAACTGGCTAAGCTACACTCGTATTTGTAGGGGCAGATGCTATATATTGTTTAAATTCAAGTTTTAAGGATTTGGCATTTGCACAACATGCCAGAACTTGCATGCACTGAAATGCTTGTAGTGAGGATCAGGTAATCACTCTAGAGTGGGAAAGTATTAATATACATATTACATACCACATACAAATTAATAATTTAGTAGAAACTAATACTAAATGAACAGACGTGTATTAAATATACACAAAATATACAGTGACTGAAGGGCCCTATGTAGATATAAAGAGATAAATATAAAGATAAAGAGAGATGTCAGTGATTACGTGATAAGGTCCATAGCAGTGATATGATTTATTAATAAAAATAACAAAGTGTAAGAATGAAATGGTATTGAATGGTGTTGAAAGGCTTACAAAAAGTCTGCTTCCATTGACTCTGGTTCCATACGCCTTCTTTACCCATTCAACACATTTCAGTACACATTCTGAAATCAAAGCATCTTTAATATCACAAAAGCATTCGTTCAATCAAGTCTGTCTGAATCTGTACCTGTGCAGTGTCAGCATGAAGCTGACCCAGCTCACGGGTCCAGTGCAGAGAGGACAGGGCAACATCAAGTTCAGCATGTCTCTGCCTTAATTGCTCCCACAGTTCCTTCTGTCTCGTCTTCTCATCCTAGAGCAGCAGCAGGTCACTCAGACATCATTGTTTCACCAATAATGTGACACCTGCATGTCATATTAAGACATCCTAGATTGCTCATTTAAGAATTTGGTATCGGACTGCAACAAAGGCGCCACATCAGTGCTCAGCGGCTGATTTGCCTTATGTCTAATTAGCACAGTCTGAACAGCTCATTAATCTGTGCTGTGTATGGGATGTTTCTGGTAACTCTATTTGCTGGACAAGCTGTGCTAAAGTGTTTCAAACACAACTTATTTATTTCCTACCATTATTGCAGGCAGTGGATGTGGTGGGAGTAACTTATCTCCTCTTTCATATGAGGTTCACAGACCCACTCATAGCCTCCAAACCTTAAATAACCCTGAAATTCTGCACTGAGCGGCCACTGAGATAAACAGAGGTGCATTGTGGGGAATATAACCAGCACTTTACAGTGCCAATGGTGGTGATATTAGAGTGTCTGGGTACTTTCTAATATCTACTTGGGGCAACTATTTCACATCATTTCCTGTGAGGAAGACAATCGTTTCTATCGCTACTATCACTATTACTAACATTTTCTCTTCAGAACACTCTTAATGACTGTTTATATTTATGAACTAACTGCTCTCCTCCATAGCAGACGCTCGATAAGCTGTTGCCTCTAAACCCACTTATAACAGAAGCAAATAGGATGTTCATGAAGATTGCATTAAATCTACATAATTGTTCCATCAGAAATGGTACTAATTTTCCAGAAGAACAAATTTGTGGTAATTCATTAATATGACATCATGTGTGTGAGTTTTCTCAGGCTCCACAGGGAATGTGAATTAAAACAAAATTGCTTTTTCCTTTGTGACTTGAGAACCAGAATCAACTTCATGTTACACAGCCACAGAATGTGTCTTGGTGAGGGCACATGTACAGTTTAGACACAAACTGCTTTCACCAGAACAGCTTTTGCAAGACATCATCTCATTGTCGAGACCCCCAGTTTTGTTAAAGTGTAACAGCTGTTGAATTTGTGTTCTGAATTATTTAAAAAGTTTAGTGACACTTTAGTGAAACTTAGCAACTGCACAAAAGCTTCTATTATGTGAGTCCTGAGTCCTCTGGATTTCAATATCCATCAAAGGACAGTAAAATGAATAAGAATTCCTGTCTGTGGTAAATAACAGCAAACTGTTACCGCATCAGCAAGAGATTTTTTTAACATTCTTGACTGAACATTCCTTTAAAGATGTATAAGCATGAAGAGAGAGTGTGTTGAAGCTGACCGGATGCTCTTCTTCCAGTGTTGGTTGATCTTGCTCCCATTGGTACCTCGCCATCAACACGCTTATCCTGTTTAATATAGCTGTTAGTTCAGTGTGCCGGTGACTCTGCTGCTCCCACTCTTCTTCATCACCTAAACACATACACGGGCAATCAGGATGTTGCTTTATGACTTTACCCCTGAGAGGTGCTCACCATTGCACCTCCACCATCCATTTCAATACCATTTATGATTATGAATGTATTTGTTTACATTATTATACTAGTTTGAACAGTAGTTAGCCCTTGCCCTCCTCATCCTGCAAATAGGGACCGTGGTTGGAGAAGCCAATCCTGAAAAGGGAGGCCGCACACTTGGACCCCACCCACCGACCTGTTTGTGTCAGCTGGTAAACCCGCTGGCCATCCCAAAACTCCCATTGTACCCGCTCCCTTTAATCACAGCAAGAATGGATTCCAGTATGTTCTTAGCCTGAGAACTTCACATAGGTTAGCTAATACTGGAGAAATTGGTTTGGGCTCAGGAACCGCAGGTCCATAACTACAAGCATTCACATTTGTAGGCGTTGTATGAATTCTGCTCATATGCTGTTAGTGCCTACCTACTTGTGTTTCACTCTAGCAGGTTGGAGATAAAGAGACTTTCCCTTAAAATGTTAATGTACTCTGACTCCTGTGTCCTCTTTCCTCCCTGATCCAAGAGTCCAGCCCTTTTTATGATATGGAGAGTAGAAAATCTTAGTATTATATTTATTAGTATTAATAGTATTATCTTTTTGAATTGTTAAAACTAAAAATATCTGAAATCTATCCAGCCCTGAATAGTTTCTCATTCTTGTTTAGCCAAGCTGCAAGTACATACATAATGTCAGATTACATTTACTGAACAGATGACTGCAGTTTGCAAATGTATCACAGGTATCATATTATTCCTCTGGTATATTAATAAGCCACATGGAAATTATTTCACATGAAACTTTCCAAAGTGAAGGTATATTCATACCAAGTCCATTTTATACAGCCAAAATATGCACATATAGAAGAAGATGTACTGTATATTAATGCAGAATAGTAATACTGTATGAATCACGTGTTCACCTTCAGCTCCTGTAAGAGGCAGTGACCCCGTGGTATAGTCTTTTTGGTAGTATATGTTATACCCAGTGTGTGCACTGATTAGATGCAGTAGTTAGACACAACAGTTGCTCAGACTTGGTGTGAAGATCGGTGTGAATTGGTATGAATAGGACACTATATATGAGAAACTGGATTTGTTTCCTAGAATTCTTTATGAAGAATTTTTTAACTAGTTTGCATGTGTAGGTTTGACATATTTTTCAAAAGCAATGTAGGTAGAGCTTAGCGGTCTGAGGCCTTGTGGTGCTTAGTTAGAGCCAGGAAACCGTTTAAATTATGACATTTACCTGACAAAAGAGGAGCAATAGGATGTGCTGTAGTGCCCCCTGGAGTAGTACCTACTGAGGGAGAAAGTTTCATGTCTCTATGACTAATGGTTTCAACTGTTTGTTTGACCATCAGTGGTGAGTCAAAGTTGGCAAGACCCTGTTAAGAGAAGGTACTAAAACAGGGCTTCGTATGAATGAATGTAAGCAGCTCACCTCCAGTGAGAGTAATCAGGACGTGGGCAGGCAGGACAAGAGAGAGATCCGAGTTCTGAGCACTTCTTCTCTGAGCCTCGGTGTAGGCTGCCTCCTCAAGTTCTGTTGCTGTTTCTTTTACCTGCCTCTCTGTGTCGGTCCACTCAAGCTAGAACACACCACACATTCAAAATTAGGATGAAAGTGGAGGACATCTAACACTGATGCCTGAGAGGAACTTGACAGATATATGTCTGCACAGCTGGCACTGTGAAAAAATATAATATAATATAGTATAATATTAATAATATAATATTATTTATAATACTAATATAATTATAATATATTAGTCATCTTTCATCTGTCCAACTCAGTGTGAGCCTCACACGGTCTGACTCCTCCTGTACGGCTGCGTAGAGGCAGTTCCTCAGAGTTCGCTCTAAATCTGCCACCAGCTCTTCCTCTTTTACTCTCTGCTGTCTCCAAAATCGACCCCTGGCACTGCACTCCTTCTGCAAGGCCTCCACCTGCCCCAAATACACATGCACACAGACTTACAGAACAGAACAGATCCTATAGTGCACTGAATGCTACACTCTTCCAAACATCTGTTTTCATTGACTTTTTGTTTCCACTTAATTTATGTTTATGTACAAAACATTCATATTTTATATTTAGATGAGCTTATTGCAGCCTCACAATTACAATTACAACAGCCCTTACAATTTACAAATGCAGCGATACAATGCAATGATTGCATGATGCAATGCATGCTAGTAAATATCAAACAAAGAGTGTTGGAAAAAAACAAAGATAGAAATATGATGAAACCAGAGGTCAAACAAATCTGGGTATTGGATTTGTATTTTAATGAACGTATGTGACTGGCATCTCTCTGTACCAGCCTGCTGCACTAGTGAAGCAGCCTAAACACAATAGCGCAGAGGAGCAGGAGAAATGAGTGAAACATGCTGTTGTTGCTGCTAAAATCAGTTCCTTGTTCCCTGCTCAAAAATTAATCAAGGCTGAAATATAAGGAACATTCTGTTATGTAGGACTGGGATATCCAGTACAAATAAAGTCCAGCCACTCCTCTTGCATGTCTCGATCCACTACAGTGATAACATCTACATCTTCTGCTCTAAAACTCTGCTACACACTGTCTGCTCACACTCAACAGTCTTAATAAGGGGGAAGATTAGACTGCTGTATATTGAAGTGCCATATGTAAATACATATGTTTGTTTGTTTGCAGCTTAGTTTCCATACATGGAGTGTCTAAACAGAGGAATGAAGCCTAAAGTAAACAGTACATAGAACTCCTGCTCACCAACATGATGTCTGGAGGGTCTCCTATGGTCAGACACTGGGACACAGTTACTGGGACTACCGCCCTCTTCCACACATCTAGTCGAGCTCCAATCACCGGAGCCAACACCCCTGTCACCGGGTCCACTGTTCGTGCCCCTAAGCGGATGGGGACCAGGCCTGGAAGACGTTCAGTCCACCATGAGGAATCGGGGCATTCTGACTGTACGAAAAAGGAGCAAAGTCAAACCATGCCTGACCTTTCCCATCTGCATCCTCCATGGTTCCAATCAGAGGCACCATGCGTCCCGACACCCAGTCCAGCTGGGCTCCAAGAACAGGGACAGACTGGCCAGACCCTCCAGGGTCTGGATACTCTAGCCCTGGCAAAGCAGGCAGAGACAGCTCTGTGCCAGGCAACTTGACTTCCCCTGAAAGAACATACACAGAGGACTTTCTGCACATGTTGAGTTGCATCACAGAGTTTCAAATCATTTGATTATACTGCCATATAACAGACACCGGCCTTTACTCAGCAAAGTTGCACATGGTGATATCTGATCATAAAATTTAACCAACAGTTTTGCCTCTAATGTAGAAATGTTTGTGTATGTTTAATACTGATACGTTTTAGATAGCTACTAAAATGTATTAATATGACTAAAATTATCAATATAATTTACAATGCTTGTAATAAGTACAAATGTTCCATATGATCTATATCATCTACAATACCTATAATATGAAAAAAGGAGGGATTTGAATGAATTAATGATAACACTAACAAGTTTCTGTCAGGAACAAAGAACCAGGACCGACGCGCGCAGAGCTAAAACTCAAATGAGCTTTATTAAGCACACGAGTACACAAACAGCGAGGCAACCAAGGTGGAAGGGCTAGGCAAGACAATGGTCAAAGTTACAAAGGTCGATAGCCAGAGAGTAGAACAAGAGAGAAAATCAACAAGGGATAAGCAAAAGGAGAAGTCAAAGCCAAAGGGAGTCAAAAAAGCCAGAGTCAGGATAAACAGAGGAGACCTTCTCAGAGATGCAAACTAGGTTTGGCTAAACTTCGCAATGAGGAAGCGTTTGAAAGGAGTATACCGGTATATACTGAGGCTAAGTGGATGCAGCTGGCTAAAACTCAAGTGACCTAGAGCGGTGCTGATTGGATTGCTGGGGACATGTGGGTGTGATGTCATCGGACGATGCACTCTGGGAAATGGAGTCCAGGAGAGCAGAGGAGCTGGGGAAACCCGGAAGCGTGACAGTTCCAAAAACAAGAACACGGCTTGCCTTTACTAAAGTGGATATACACTTTTGTATATTCATTTCATTAACTGGTTCTTTGCATGGTGAAATCGCCCTAAAGACAGGTGGAGAACTGTATAAGGTGTGTGTAGCATGTATGTTATATACACAGTACAACCAAAAACATATTTCTATTGTTACAATGTCAAAAAGGTTCTCTAGAGAACCATTACATATACACATTTACACCACACATAACGAAGATCTATTTCACTTTTTATTCTTTCCAGTTGTAGTAATTTTAGCATTCTAATGGTTGGTCAGTAGGGGGCGCAGTGCACTCCTCAACCTCAAACTCCACCTACGAGCAAAGCCATCACCGCAGGAGCTTTTAAATGCTATTGTTTTATTGGCTGTCTACCTGAACAGCTGCAGAATTAGGACATGCTTCATGTCAATGATATGTAAATGAGGTTCTGGTAGGCTGGCACTTGGTTTCACTTCCTGTAGTTTCAGCATTTGAGCTTAAGGTTTTATGACTTAGCCGCTGACTAGTTCGTACATCAAGTCTGTGCACTTATATATGCACAATGGATGAATGGATGAATGACCTAGAACTTGAGGAACCCAAAAGGCAACATCAGATGGAAATCATAATACATGGCGGAATCATAACACAAGTATTATAAATAAGATGGAACAGACAAATCAATGTGACAGACCAGTGTATAGCGTCATTTACCTTACATTCATTCTATTTATTCTGCAGTATGTGAGTCATAAGCACAAGAGCAAGTTCGGCCTTTGTTTGTTTCCTGTAATTGACATTGTTCAGGGATATATTACATGATATGATGTCATGATGTACTATATTTTCATAATTTCACAATTCCATTACATGCAAATAAGTTGTTTCTGCTGGACCTGATGTGAACGTGAACAGAAATGAATCACCGTTGGCCAAATACATCACAGTGCTGTGGTTGAACCTACTCACCTACACTGCCTCCGTTCTCAGCTACACCCCAGGCCCATTCCTGCTGGGCTTCCAGGCGGCTGAGCAGCTGGAGCATGCAGTGCTGGCTGCTCTTCCAGGCCTGCTCCAGCTCAGAGGCAGCTGCCCTCTGTCTACTCATTTCACTGTGCGGCTCCAGAGTCCCGGCGTTCCATTCCTCACAGCAGGCCCGCAGCAGCTCAACCAGCCGCATCCGCGCCCCCAGAACCTGGCTGTCTAGAAAAGCCTGAAACCCCCCAGCATGGGGTACCACCTTTCCCCCACGGATACTACCTCCACCAACCCGCACCAGTCTGCCACTCAGAGGCTCGATGAAGCTTTCACCCAGTAGGAGGCCCCCTACTGGAAGGACCGTGCCTGAAACGCAGAACAATGGACCAGTCAGCTTCTTCAACGGTATTGCACTGTTGAATCATGAAATGTGAGATGTGAAAAGTTAGCATCTGAGTCTTAGGAGGGGCCATGTTTTACATTACAATAGTGATTCTCAAAACTGTGGCTCAAGAGAACTGCAGATTTATCATTGCTTTAGCCATAGGTAAAAAAAAAAGGTGGCACTTGTTTAAAAATGGTAGATGTTATTAAACATTATTACATTTTACTATGCATGCTAAACAATCACAATTTGTGGCCGTCTGTAAGGTATGTCAAAGACATGTGTCTATTTTGTTGCAGTAATATTTACTGAGACATGCTATGCCAATGTGTACCTTTGAAGAGGCAATAGCTAGTCACTATAGAACTGACTCTGCCTTTAGTCCCACATGAGTATATCAGTGACTCAACAACTCAAACCTGTCATGTCCTGCCATCTTTAAGAATGCATAGATTCCTTAAATGCCCTCAGAGGTATCGAGATAGCAAGGTGAGGAGGGCTCCAGAGTGAGGAAGCACAGAATCCCACACAGTCTTTATCACAACATGTAATGCAGGTGTCTGTTACAGCTTCTCTATCTCCATCTCATGTAGTTATTGATGGTTACAGTTAATGGGATGGCACCACCAAAGGATGATGAAACTTAAATTGTCGACGTGGTGGAACTTGAATAAAGCAGTGCTATATGCAAAGTCAGTTGATACTAAGATGCAAGTGCTTAGGTCTGTCTTATCAGCTTTTCTGCAATGACTTCTGCAGTGAAGGGCATCTCATTTGGTAAACATGTCTACAGTGGATTCCTCTGTCCTTGTATCTTATCTCTGTTTCCCTAGATGAAGGAATACCAAGGAAATGAGGATGAATAATTAAAGATTTGAGTTCATGATTGTTCGTTGGGTTAATTAATGACTGAAGGGTAAGAAGGGATGAGAGGAAGAGAGTGTGGGGAGTGCAATGGCACCCACAAAGGGGGCCTTGGACTAAAAGAAGTGTAAGAAATGCTACCTCAGAAAAGCCTTGTTGATCTTGTGCCATTTAGAAAGATAAATGTAACAGATCTCTGTTCTTATTTGGCAGCACTGTTTTTTTTTATTTTTTTTTATTCAAAAAGTAGGGACGAAACACTTCTTATTGGTTCAGTGTGAATGGGTGGAGCACAAGTGTGAAAGGTTGAATAGGTGGATGTATGTAGTGTAATTTGTTCTTTGTGAATCCAAAACAAGCAGCTGTGTTTTTATACATGGCCCATGTGGACTGGAGAGTGAAGTGTACATTTTAAACCGTTAGCGGTGTTAAGATATGACTCTGTGGCAGGGTAAAGACTCACATAGAGAGAGACAGCTTCCCAGACACACACAAATGTGTGTATCAGCTCTGCTTTTATTCCTACCTCATTTTTAATCCAAGTGTGAGCCCTATATTTAAAAATATTTATTTTCTATGATATGGACCCTGTCACACTGTCTGTCTGTCTGTCTGTCTGTCTGTCTTGTCTATATGTCAGTCTACCCCCGCTTTGGTTGCTTCATGTCATTTTTCTGACGGGCAAGTTCACGCTATTTTCACCTTGTGAGTCTAAGCCACGTTTTCCTTCAGTTCTTGTTTCCGGTGTTTTGTTGTGTTCGTGTTTAATTCTAAATTTGACCCTTGTTTTGTTTCTGGCTGTCGTCACTCTGTCAATGGACATGTCTTTGTTAATACCCACCTGTGTTTTGACCCCTGTCTCCCGGACAAACTTAAATAAAACCACTGTGCATTTGCAACCTGCCTCAACCTTAAGACCCCTCACAGACCCCCTTACAGACCCTTAAGTGATATCATAAAACGAAAAGTGCTATGAGACAAATAGTGTGACAAAATTACATTTATCTAAGGATGGGAAGACAACTGCTGGGAAACGCATTTTATTACAGGTTACTGATTACCTGATTAATGCAATATCGAACTCAATCTAGAGGATTAGGCAACCTTAGTAGCACATTCTGATTACGCTCCCTTTTAGAGAGCATGTAACCTCATCATCAAAACAACAGTTGCACAAATAGTTGCACCCAGAAGAATCAACCCACAGAAAGGTAGGTTTGACATTATGAGTCATGCGAATGTAAAGTTTCACGCTTGGCCACAGATGTGACTTAAGCAAGGACGGGCCTCATCGCTGTACCTGACTGGCCTACAGCCACGATTGCAGACCTTCAGAAAGCACTGACCCCCTCCATGAGTAAGAACATTACGACAACTGCCCCTAACACCACACCAACGTCATCAAAGGCTGTTATGGTGTCTTGGTGGAGACAACCAACGAATCTGTGTGTGGAGGCACTGTGGTCAGCGCCAAGATGAATGGTTACTTGTGACACCTCACATATCCGGAAAGCCCTTATCTGTAGGAACTGCATGAAAGTACTCAAGCTGCATTGGAAAGAATTATTAGGATCATTAGGAACCTCTATAGCTCCATGCCGAGACGGTGAATATTGCCTTAGCAAACATGTCGGCCTGACACCATCCTGAGGGACACTACCTTTGTATGTGTAGCTCGGTAAATATTGCCCAGATTTATCATCATTTATTGTTGTTGATAACCTTTAACTTCTTCCACAATACAATTACAATCAGGGGCAACTATTCTTTTGATGATGAGTGCATTTAACACCATGAACACTATGAATGTGTCAGCTTTCACTGTTTCACTATATTTTTGTTTAAAATGTATTTTTTCAGTCTTTAAATAACTTCCTTTACATTCTCTTAATTTTTTTGACTGATATAACTGACTGATTGACTGTGTAATATATGTGATCCCATTGTATGCACAGAATCAGTTACAAGAGGACATATTCTGACCTGTGTGGAGATCTAGACCGACCCCTGTGATAAGTGCCATGCTTCCCGTGCGGGGGTCCATCATAGGACAGCCAATCTGGATGGGCTGGCGAAGACGTGAGATGGGGCACATGTGGACCCCACCCAGTGGGTACACCATACCAGTCTGGGGGTGGATGGTCACTGCCAGGATGGGCACTAGCACACCGGTGTCATAGTCACACATGGGTCCCCCTAACACCAGCCTCTGGCCTGCACGGAGACCTCTCAACTTAGAGGGTCCAGGGAGCTCAGCATGGCGAGACGGAGGGAAGGGAATGAAGGGCAACAGAGGAGTCTCCAATTTCCCCACCTCACCTGAGGTCAAATACAGAGAACAGGAATAAAGGTTACAGATCTGCTGACTGTCTGAGCGGTGTGAACACAACAAGCACAACCCTTTCATATCAGATTTGAGTTTCTTGTATATGTGGTCTTAAACTGGAGAAAGATCTGATACCAGGAATTTGTGTGTGTTTATTTAATTACACTGCAGTTTTCACTGCATATGAGCATATCACTGTAATCATCATGTAATGTTGGCAGCATGTTAGCAGCAGCTAACTGGATATAATAAACACCTCTATCCCAAAATCCATGCTTGTAGCTTCTGGTGTGTTTTATCGCATATACATATTGATCCAAAATCTATTTCTTTAGACTTCAGCTGTGATGGACTCATGTTATCTACCTTGAAATTGTTATCTTTGTTCAGGTTTAACATAGTACAATATTAGTGTGAAGCTGAGTTGGGGCAACAGCTGTAACTAACTGTTTTGCTAATTAGACAGCCAGAAATATGCTGTCACAGAATCGGATACAGGCCGCAGAGGAGAGATGAGGATTCGTAAAGAAAGAAGAATGTTTCATGTTTCCTGGACGCAGCCAGTATAGTAGAATGTGGACATGCTGGTATGGTCTCTCACCCACACAAGCGTCAGCCGTGTAGACCAGAGTGGAGCTGGCGGGGTCAAAGCCAACGTTCCCAGCCACAGGCAGCACCCGGCCGGTCTGCGGGTGGAGAAAGAAGTCTGGAGGCACAGGCATGCTGTGCCCACTGGCCAGGAGCATGTGAGCATTTGAGTTGGGCTGGATGAGGCCAGTATAGGGGTCCACATGCACTGCATCACAAGCGCGGACAGTGCCATCAGGTGCTGTATGGGGAAAAACACTACTTTCAGCTAGGGGAGCAGTGGTTCTTGTAAAGGCCACATATAAGTGCAGTGCTGGGGCTATATTAAGAAACATTATTTCTAATGAAGCCCGAATTGAGAACTGTCTAATAGTAAGGCCTCTGACTTTCTGCTGTGCAGTCTTAAGGTTACTGATTAAAAAAGAAATGTTATGTAAAACATCCTTTTTACTATTCTACGTTCAGCCACCACTAGGTGGGGTGCTTTATCGGCCAGCCGGACACAGTGCATTTACATACAAAGAATAAGTACTTGCTAATAAGGATATTAAGGGTTGACTAATCCCACTAAACAACCCGCTGTAGATTCTAACTCCTGGAAATGGCTAGAGTGCTGAAAGTGATACAGCGCAGAAAGCTCACCAATGATGTCATCCCTAGAGAGAGCTGCTCCAGAAGCGGGACACAGTAGTTGTGCTCCTGTGGCCTGTTTGAGTATAGCCCAGCCTCCTTGCCTCTGGGCCTCCACTGACACCAACTCTGCCATCTCCTCAGAAAGAACCGCCACTCGTTCCATAACACTGCACAGCAGAACATGTTAATCAGCTAATTACATAAACACCAACATATGGTATTATGGGTATGTGACTCAGTCAAGCTGAACTTTCACTAAACCTTTGAGATGCCCAGCTATTCTGTATAAACTGGTGAATCTGTACATACAGAATGGATGAAATCAACCTCACTACAATACAATTCTGCTTGGCCTTTAAAATCAGTTCATATTCTGATCATCCATATATCCATCCATATCAGTAGGAAAGGGACCTTAAGGAGGCAAAATATAAGATATTCAGTTTACAACATTACAAAAATAAAACGATCAGTGTGAAGAAACAACTGTTCCTCATGAAGCTAGCATGCAATACCACTTTGTAACCCAAGCCAGGGTTTTCTCAATCTATGGGCCATAGACCACAATTAGGCTGGTACTCAACTGGAGACAGTGGTTTGTAATGGTCCAAAAACCATCATGTATAACCATATTAATGCTATATTAAGTATATTAATATAAATATATGTATATTAATGTACACAGGCATGAATAAAAACATCACAGTAGCAGGCTAATTAAATATCTCCAGTTTAAGATGACATAGCTGCTGGCTAGCCACTGAAAGAGGTTTCTTGGGGTGTTTTTACAGCTCCCTTCTTTAAATTTGGAGATATCCTATTGTTTCTTTACCCAAAGTTCTTGGAGAAATTGTATTTAAGTTGATTTTCTTTTTCTGGTGGCCCACTTTGCTTTATACTTATTTTCTTGGGGGCTTTGGGATGGAAAAGGTTGAGAAGCTCTGAGTTAAGCTCCCAGTTAGATCATTTAAGGAAAGGGAGCCAATGAAAGGAAGAGTCATCTTAATAACGGCTGAAGCTCCTGAGAAGTAACCATTATAATGAGAGCCGCCCACGGTGATATAAACATTGGCACTGCTGGAGACTCTCTTAGAGAGTAAAGTGAAGATGTTTGATGATGAACTCATAACATTTATTTATACTGTCAAGTAAACAGCCGTTAATGTGAACTTTAATAAAGAGGGCCTGTTCATTTCTTACAGCAGCAGTGGACACCACAACTTTCTTGTGATATGTTGCCCCCTGGATTTTTGGAGCATGAATATGACAGGTTGTACCCCAGGTAGTAGACCAGGGTCAGGGTTTTTCCAGTCTGCACTTAGCTTTACAAGAACAGCAGGAAAACCTTCATTGGTTTCATGATTAACTGGTTATGTGAACAATCAAAAAATGAATGCAAAACACAAAGATATTCCGATTTCTCTGTCATTCCGCAAATTAGGCAGTGCTGTAAATGCATGACACACAACAAGCATTACAAAAGAAACTAAGATTCCCAAATTGTTGCAGGTTTGGTTCTAGAATGATAACTATGCCATAAACATTTATATTATGTGGTGCTTCCTTACACTCTACAGAAGAGCTTTTACACTAGCTCCTTTAATCTACAAAGATGGTTCCTTAAACAGCATTTTTTTCACTGTGTCATTATTGACATGTATTCAAAGCTGTTCAAAATGGTTTGATGTAAAATTGCGCCATGTAGAAAAACATGCTGATTTCTCTATCGTGGTACGGATAGGAGTATTATATAAATGGTCTACTCTTATTCTACATGGCAACACGCAATCAGACGCTGCTTGGGTATCCAGGTAAAATTTTATCAGGTTAATAATATGTGGACGCATATGTGGATCTCTTGTTGATAATATATAAAATCTATATGCAAGCTTTGGCAGCTTCGGTAAAGAATGTGCTTGTGTCTATTTAGCACTAAGCACACTAGGCGCAAAGTTCCCGCGTCCAGCTAAACGATTCTTTAAATATTTACAGAGGCGCCATTACAGCCCTTTACATCAAGGACCGTGCCCACTACCCACCCCTTCCCCTTTGAACGAGATACACTGATAAGAGGCAGGTAGGGAAGCTAACCCTTTGTTTCCTATGGATGTGCCTTATTGAACAGTCTGAGGTGACATAACCAAAGCATGACCCTCAAATGTCTCTTTGGTCATGGGGAAACATTTGTGAAACGATTCATGAAGCAATGTTCAGGTTTTTCCCCCAGTTCTGTCCACAATACTCCTTAGGGCCCTAACTCCCATGCATTGCACTGCATGTTTTATCCCCACCAGTGGAAAAACAGGAGTTTCCTAAACATCCTAAAGTACTAATAAGTATTTCAAGGTAAAACTCCATCAGGCTAATACTTGTTTAGATATTGTGAAGCCATGGTTTAAAAACGCCATGCATCCAGCTGTTTTTTTAAGCTTTCCACAGAACTTCAAAAGATGAGCAAAGCCAAAACATAGATAAGAGAATTACTATTGATCATTACTACTGACCAAGCCCCTCAGATGACTTGCAACACATTTTCAACTCAATGACCCACTGGCCTCAAACTCTCAGAGAGTGTGTTGTGAAGCAAGTGGAGTCAGTCTGAACATAGAACATTTCAAATGAACGAACAGTGTGTAATATTTAGGGGGTCTTTAGGCAGAAACAGAACAGAATATACGCTGCCTGGCCAAAAATATAGGTCACCACCTGAATTTAACTAAGAAAATGGGTAAGAGCCTTCCATTAGATAATTATAATGTTTCAGCTGGCAACAAGTTATTGAACCCTAACTGATGCAGTACATAGCTTCTCATTTGTTAAACAACCATGTGGAAGCTCATCTTTTGAAAGTTCTGTGGAAAGCTTAAAAAAACAGTCTGAAATGCATGGCGTTTTTTAAACCATGGCTTCACAATTATCTAACCAAAGTAATTATCCTGATGGAGTTTGTTACCTTGAAATACTTATTTCCAGCTACTTTTAGTGACTGTTTAGGAAACCTCCTGTTTGTTTCCACTTGGTGGGGGATAAATAACATGCAGTGCAATGTGCATGGGATTAGGGCCCTAAGGAGTACATTGTGGACAGGAAATGGGGTGAAGAAACCTGAAGAACATTGCTGTCATTGAATCTTTTCACAAATGTTTCCCCATGACCAAAGAGGACATTTGAGGGTCATGCCTTGGGTTATGTCACCTCAGACTGTTGCAATAAGGACATGCCATAGGAAACCCAAAAGGGTTAGCTTCCCTACCTGCCTCTTTATCAGTGTATGCTTGTTCAAAGTGGGAGACGGGGCGGTGGGTAGTGGGCACGGTCACTTGATTGTAAAGGCTGGTCAATTGGCGCCGTCTGTAAAATATTTAAATGAATCGTTGTATGCTGGACGATGCGGAAGCTTTGCGGCCTATGTTGTGCTTAAGTGCTACAAATAGACACAAGCACATTCTTTACCGGAATGCTGCCAAAGCTTGCATATAGCAATTTTATTATATTATCAACAAGAGATCCACATATTGGCGTCCACATAGTTATTAACCTGATAAAATTTTACCTGTGATAGGCTGCCAATGCGGGGGGCGTGTGCGTGATTGCGCCTGGTTTGCCATGTAAGAATAAGAGTAGACCATTTGTCGTAATACTCCTGTGCTCCTATACTACACTGATAGAGAAATCGAGCAGTTGTTTTCTACATTGGCGCAGATTTTACAAGGTCAGGGCGGGCGCGATTGTGAAACAGCTTTGAAATACATGTCAAATAATTGGACACATTTTTTTGAAAAAAATGCTTGTTTAAGGAACCATCTGTTGTAGATTAAGGAGCTAGTTGTAAAAGTCTCTTCTGTAAGAGTGTAAGGAAGCCACCACATAATATAAATGTTTATGGCATAATGTTATCATTCTAGAACCAAAGCCTGCAACAAATTTGGGAATCTTAGTTTCTTTTGTAATGCTTGTTGTGTTGTCATGCATTTACAAGCACTGCACTAAGTGTGCGGATATGACAGAGAAATCGGAATATCTTTGTGGTTTGCATTCATTGTTTTGATTGTTCACATAACCAGTTAATCATGAAAGCCAATGAAGTTTTTTCCTGCGTTGCTGTTGTAAAGCTAAGTGGAGACTGGAAAAACCCTGACCCTGGTCTACTACCTGGGTACCAACCTGTCATATTCATGCTCCCAAAATGTGCCAGGGGCCAACATATCGTGCGTCTGAAAGTTGTTGGTGTCCACTGCTGCTGTAAGAAATGAACAGGCCCATCTTTATTAAAGTTCACCATTAACGGCTGTTTACGTTGGACAGTAATAAAGTAAATGGTTATGAGTTCATCTCAAACATCTTCAATTTGTAGCTCTCTAAGAGGAGTCTCCAGCCAGTGCCAATGTGTTATATCACGCGCGGGGGCGGCTCTCACATTATATGGTGTTACTTCTCAGGAAGCTTCAGCCGTAGTATTAAGATGATACTCTTCTTTCATTGGCTCCTTTCCTTATATGATCTAACTTGGGTAGCTTTAACTCAGAGCTTCTCAACCTTTTCCATCCGCGCTCTCGGTCGCGCGCGCAAGAAAAATAAGTATACAAGCAAAGAGGGGGGCCACCATAGAAAAGCGTTGTGTCATGCGTGTGTAAATACATTTTCTCCAAGTGCGTGTGTGTGGTAAAGAAACAATAGGATATCTCCAAAATTTAAAGAAGGGAGCTGTCAAAAGCGTGCGCGCGCGAGCGGATGGAAAACCGTCTTGTCGGGGTGGCTAGCCAGCAGCTATTGTCATCTTAAACTGGAGATTTTAATTAGCCTGCTACTGTGATGTTTTTATTCATGCCTGTGTACATTAACTATACATATAGTGTGGTGTTGTATGTAATGCGCTTTAAGTATAGCATTGAATACTGGTTATACATGATGGTTTTGCGACCATTACAAAACCACTGTCTCCAGTTGATAGGGTACCAGCCTATAATTGTGGTCCTATGGGCCCATAGATTGTGAGAAAACCCTGGTCTTGTGTGTTACAAAAGTGGTATTGCATGCTAGCTTCATGAGGAACATGTGTTTCTTCACACACTGTCGTTGTTATTGCTTGTAAAATGATTGTTAAACTGAAATATCTTATATTTTGCCCTACCCCCTTTTTTTTTAAAAAACGTTCTTGGTTGCCTTTCCTTTTTGGGGGGGGGGGGGGGGGGGGGGGGGGGTTCCCCCCTTTTTTCTTTTTTTACTTGTACTAGATATGGAGGCATCAGTAGGTATGATCAGAATAATGAACTGATTTTGAGAAGGCCAATGGCAGAATTGTATGTTGTAGTGAGGTTGGATTTCGATCTCATTCTTGTATGTTACAGATCACCAGTGATTATTAACAGGATGATAGCTGGGCATCTCAAAGGTTTAGTGAAAGTTCAGTGCTTGACTGAGGTCAAATACCCTATGAATGACCATATGTTTGGTGGTTGTAGTGTAATTAGCTTGTGATTAACAGTGTCTGCTGTTGCTAGTTGGTACATGGAAACGAGTGGCGGTTTCTTTCTGGAAGGAGATGGTGCAGAGTTGTGGGTTGAGGGTGGAGCCCATGACGGTGCAAGGAGGACTGGGGGCTATACTCAAACACGGCCACAGGGAGCACAACTATGCGTGTGCCCGCTTCTGTGAGCAGCTCTCTCTAGGGGGATTGCCATCATTGGTGAGCTTTATGACGCGCTGTCATCACTTGTCAGCACTCTAGCCATTTTCCAGAGTTAGAATCTACAGCGGGGTTGTTTAGTGTGATTAGTCAACCCTTAATATCCTTATTAGCAAAGTACTCCTATTCTTTGTATGTAAATGCACTGTGTGTCCGGCTGGCCGATAAAGTGCCCCACCTAGTTTGTGGCCTGAAACTTAGTAATAGTAAAAAAGGATGTTTTACATTAACATTTCTTTTTTTTTAATCAGTAACCTTAAGCTTCTGCACAGCAGAAGGTCCTAGATGGGGCCTTACTATTAGACAGTTCTCAAATTCGGGCTTCATTAGAAATAAATTGTTTCTTAATATGAGCGCCCAGCACGTGTGGCACTTATATGTCGGCCTTTACAAGAACACACTGGGGGGGGGCCTCCCCTAGCTGAAAGTAGTGTTTTTTTCCCCATACCGCACCTGATGGCACTGTCCGGGCTTGGTGATGCAGTGCAGTGTTGGACCCCCCTATACTTGCCTCATCCAGACCCAACTCAAATGCCTCACATGCCTCCTGGCGAGTGGGCAACAGCATGCCTGTGCCTCCAGACTTCTTTCTCCACCAGCAGGACCGGGCGCGTGGTGCTGCCTGTGGCTGGGACCGTGGAAAGTGTGCGTTGTGTGGACCCCCGCCAGCTTCCACTCGGTCTACACGGGCTGACGCTTGTGTGGGTGAGAGACCATACCAGCATGGCCACAATTCTCGCGTACTCTTATACTGGCCTGCGTGCCAGGAAACATGAAAACATTTCTGCTTTTCTGTGTACCAATCCCATCTTCTCGCACGTCTGTGGGCGCTGTATCCGATTCTGTGGACAGCATATTTTCTGGTGCTGCTGTGCTAATTAGCAAAACAGTGTAGTTACGCGTCACTGGTTGCCCCAACTCAGCTCAACACATGAATATTGTACTATGTTAAAAGAAAAGGAAAGAAAGGCTAGACCACAAGAGAGGTGAGAAAGGGAGCTCGTGAGAAGAGACGGCCCTAAATTGGAAGTGGAACATCATGGAGAATCGAGGAGGCGAGATGATAAGTTATAAGAACCCCCCCCCCCCCCGGGTTGGCATGATCAAAGATCACAATTTTCGCTCCTAGATAACATGAGTCAATCACATCTGAAGTGTGCTGAAGAAATCGATTTTGGATGCAATATGTATATGACGATAAAACACCTACCAGAAGCTACAAGGCATGGATTGTTGGGATAGGGGCTTCTTTATTATATCCAGTTAGCTGCGTGCTTGACAATGGCTGCCATGATACAGTGATAGTGATCCATGGGAGGGGGATGGGGTTGCAGTGAAAAACTGCAGGTGTAATGGTGTTAAACACCACACAAATTCCTTGGTATCAGGACACCCTCTCCAGTTTAAGACCACATATACAAGAAACGTCTTCTGAATTATGACTCTATGTAAAGTGGTTGTGCTTGTTGTGTTCACACTTCTCAGGACAGTCAGCAAGATTCTGTACCTTTTATATCCTGGTTTCTGTATTTGACCTTCAGGTCGAGGTTGGGGGGAGAGATTGGAGTGACTCCCTCATGTTGCCCTTTTCATTCCCTTCCCTCCTGTCTTCGCCATGCACTGAGGCTCCCCTGGAACACCTCTAAGTTGGAGAGGTTCTCCGTGCAAGTGCCAGAGGCTGGTTGTTAGGGGGACCCATGTGTGACTATGGACCACCGGTGGTGCTACGTGCCCCATCCTGGAAGTGGACCATCCCCCCCAGAGGGCTTGTACACGTGCTATGGTGCGCGCGCTTGCTGGGTGGGGTCCACATGTGCCCCAATCTCACGTCCTTCGACAGCCCACCAGAGTTGGACTGGTCCTATGATGGACCCCCGCACGGGGGAAGCAGTGGCACTTAGTCACCGGGGTTCGGTCTGGATTCCTCCCACAGAGTCTCAATAATGATCCCTTCTTGTAAATGTGCATGCAGTTTCGGTGTGCATACATGGGATCTCATATATTACACAGTCAATCAGTTCAGGTTTCTATCAGTCCAACAAAACTTAAGAGAATGTAAGAAGTTTTATTTACGAGGACTGAAAACAAATGACATTTTTAAACAAAAATCATAGTGAAACAAGTGAAAGCTGAATACACATTCATATTGTTTTCAGTGGGTGTTAAATGCACCTCATCAGTCAAAAGAATTAGTTGCCCACTGATTGTAATTGTATTGTGGAAGAAGTTGAAAGGTGTTCAACAAACAATAAATGATGATAAATTCTGGCAATATTTTACCGAGTCATACCCATACAAAGGCTAGTGTCCCCCAGGATGGTGTCAGGACCGAACATGTTTGCTAAAGGCAATATTCACACCGTCTCGGCATGGAGCTATAAGAGGTTCCTAATGCATACCTCAATGAACATTCGTTTCCAATGGCAGCTTGAGTACTTTCATGCCGTTCCTACGATTTCGTGCATAAAGGGCTTTCCGGCTATGTGAGGTGTGTCACAAGTAACCATTCCATCTTGGCGCTGACCACAGTGCCTCCCACACACAGATGTCGTTGGTTGTCTCCCACCAAGGACAACCATAACAGCCTTTTGATGATCGTTGGTGTGGAGGTTAGGTGGCAGTTTTATCATTAATGTTTCTTGACTCATGGAGGGGCGCAGTGCTTTTCTGAAGGTCTGCAGAGTCGTGGCTGTAGTCCAGTCAGGTACAGCGATGAGGCCCGTCCTTGCTTAAGTCACATCTGCGGCCAAGCTGTGAAACTTTACATTCGCATGACTCATAATGTCAAACCTACCCTTTCTGTGGGCTTGATTCTTCTGGGTGCAACTATTTGTGCAAATGTTGTTTTTGATTTGATGAGGTGTACATGCTCTCTAAAAAGGAGGGTAATCAGAATGTGCTACTAATGATTGCCTAATCCTGTAGATTGAGTTCGTTGTATTGCCATTGAATCAGGTAATCACAGTAACCTGTAAGTACAAATGCGTGTTCCCAGCGATTTGTCCCTTCCACATCCTTAGATAAAAGTTAATTGTGGTCACACACTAGTTCGTCTCATACCACTTTTCGGTTATGCAGCTCACTTTACGGTGTCTGTAATGGGACGGTCTGTTGTGAGGTCTTAAGTTTATTTTTTGTGTGTGGCAGGGTTGCAACATGCCACTTGTGTGTTTGTGCTGTTAAGTTTGTCCGTGGAGACCACGTGTTTCGCAAGAAAAAACACAGGGTGGTATTGAACAGAGAGCATTGTCCAGTTGACAGAGTGGACGACAGCCGAAACAAAACAAGGTCCCCAAATTTAGAATTAAACAGAAGACACACAAAAACACCGGAGAACAAGGAACTGAAGGAAAACGTGGCTTAGACTCACAAAGTTGAAATATAGCGTGAACTTGCCCCGTTCAGAACAAAATGACATTGAAGCAACCAAAGCGGGGGTTAGGACTGACATATAGACAAGACCAGCACAGACAGTAGACCGACAGACGGACAGACAGTGTGACAGGTGTTCCATAATCATAGAAAATAATATAGTTTTTTAAATATACGGGCTCACACTTGGATAAATAATGATGGTAGTAGATAAAAGCAGAGCTGATACACACATTTGCTTGTGTGTCTGGGGAAGCTTGTCGTCTCTCTATGTGAGTCCTGTTACCCTGCCACAGAGTCATATCTTAACACCGGGCTAACGGGTTTAAAATGTACACTTCACTCTCCAGTCCACATGGGCCATGTATGAAAAAACACAGCGCTGCTTGTTTTGGATTCACAAGAGTAACAAATTACAGCTACATACCATCCAACCATATTCAACCTGGCCACACTTGTGCTCACCCCATTCACACTGAACCAATAAAGAAGTGTTTCGTCCCGTACTTTTTTGAATAAAAAAAAAATAGAAAAAAAAACAGTGCTGCCAAATAAAGAACAGAGATCTGTTACATTTATCTTTGTCTAAATGGCATCGCAAGATCAAACAAGTCTTGTATTTTCGTGTAGGTTAGCATTTCTTACACCTTCTTTTAGTCCAAGGCCCTCTTTGTGAGTGCCATTGCACCCACCACCACGTCTCCTCTCTCTCATCCCTTCTTGACCCTTCAGTCATGAATTAACCCAACGAACAATCATGAACTCAAATCTTTAATTATTCATCCTCCATTTCCTTGGTATCCTTCATCTAGGGAAACAGAGAGAAGATACAAAAGGACAGAGGAATCCACTGTAGACATGTTTACCAAATAAGATGCCCTTCACTGCACAGAAGTCATTGTCTAGCAGAAAAGCTGATGTATTCGCGTAGACACTAAGCACTTGCATCTTTAGTATCAACTGACTTTGCATTATAGCAGCCCTGCTTTATTCAAGTGCCACCATCCGTCGACAATTTAAGGTTTCATCATCCTTTGGTGGTGCCATCCCATTAACTGTAACCATCAATAACTACATGAGATGGAGATAGAGAAGCTGTAACAGACACCTGCATTACATGTTGTGATAAAGACTGTGTGGGATTCTGTGCTTCCTCACTCTGGAGGCCTCCTCACCTTGCTATCTCGATACCTCTGAGGGCATTTAAGGAATCTATGCATTCTTAAAGATGGCAGGACATGACAGGTTTCAGTTGGTGAGTCACTGATCTACTCATGTGGGACTAAAGGCAGAGTCAGTGCTATAGTGACTAGCTATAGCTCAGTAAATATTACTGCAACAAAATAGATACATGTCTTTGACATACCTTACAGACGGCCACAAATTGTGATTGTTTAGCATGCATGGTAAAATGTAATAATGTTTAATAACATCTACCATTTTTAAACAAGTGCCACCTTTTTTTTTACCTATGGCTAAAGCAGAGCTAAATCTGCAGTTCCTCTTGAGCCACAGTTTTGAGAATCACTGTTGTAATGTAAAAAAAGGCCCCTCCTAAGATTCAGATGCTAACTTTTCACATCTCACATTTCATGATTCCTCAGGGCAATACCGTTGAAGAAGCTGACTGGTCCATTGTTCTGCGTTTCAGGCACGGTCCTTCCAGTAGGGGGCCTCCTACTGGGTGAAAGCTTCATCGAACCTCTGAGTGGCAGACTGGTGCGGGTTGGTGGAGGTAGTATCCGTGGGGGAAAGGTGGTACCCCATGCTGGGGGGTTTCAGGCTTTTCTAGACAGCCAGGTTCTGGGGGCGCGGATGCGGCTGGTTGAGCTGCTGCGGGCCTGCTGTGGGAGGAATGGAACGCCGGGACTCTGGAGCCGCACAGTGAAATGAGTAGACAGAGGGCAGCTGCCTCTGAGCTGGAGCAGGCCTGGAAGAGCAGCCAGCACTGCATGCTCCAGCTGCTCAGCCGCCTGGAAGCCCAGCAGGAATGGGCCTGGGGTGTAGCTGAGAATGGAGGCAGTGTAGGTGAGTGGGTACAACCACAGCACTGTGATGTATTTGGCCAACGGTGATTCATTTCTGTTCACGTTCACATTATCAGGTCCAGCGGAAACAACTTATTTGCATGTAATGGAATTGTGAAATTATGAAAATATAGTACATCATGACATCATATCATGTAATATATCCCTGAACAATGTCAATTACAAGAAACAATTTTTTTTCTTGATAAAAATGCATACGGGCCGAACTTGCTCTTGTGCTTATGACTCACATACTGCAGAATAAATAGAATGAATGTAAGGTAAATGACGCTATACACTGGTCTGTCACATTGATTTGCCTGTTCCATCTTATTTATAATACTTGTGTTATGATTCCGCCATGTATTATGATTTCCATCTGATGTTGCCTTTTGGGTTCCTCAAGTTCTAGGAGAGTGCTGAGCTTTTTTTTTTTTTACTACTGCTGTGGTCCTTGGCTTGCTCATTACAGGTCAGGACTTGGATGTCTATAAAGATGTGACACTGGTGCTCATTCATCCATTGTGCATATATAAGTGCACAGACTTGATGTACAAACTAGTCAGCGGCTAAGTCATAAAACCTTAAGCTCAAATGCTGAAACTACAGTAAGTGAAACCAGGTGCCAGCCTACCAGAACCTCATTTACACATCATTGACATGAAGCATGTCCTAATTCTGCAGCTGTTCAGGTAGATAGCCAATTAAACAATAGCACTTAAAAGCTCCTGCGGTGATGGCTTTGCTCGTAGATGGAGTTTGAGGTTGAGCAGTGCACTGCTCCCCCTACTGACCAACCATTAGAATGCTAAAATTACTACAACTGGAAAGAATAAAAAGTGAAATAGATCTTCGTTATGTGTGGTGTAAATGTGTATATGTAATTGTTCTCTAGAGAACCTTTTTGACATTGTAAACAATTAGAAAATATGTTTTTGGTTGTACTGTGTATATAACATACATGCTACACACACCTTATACAGTTCTCCACCTGTCTTTAGGGCGATTTCACCATGCAAAGAACCAGTTAATGAAATGAATATACAAAAGTGTATATCCACTTTAGTAAAGGCATGCCGTGTTCTTGTTTTTGGAACTGTCACGCTTCCGGGTTTCCCCAGCTCCTCTGCTCTCCTGGACTCCATTTCCCAGAGTGCATCGTCCGATGACATCACACCCACATGTCCCCAGCAATCCAATCAGCACCGCTCTAGGTCACTTGAGTTTTAGCCAGCTGCATCCACTTAGCCTCAGTATATATACTCCTCTCAAACGCTTCCTCATTGCGAAGTTTAGCCAAACCTAGTTTGCAGCTCTGAGAAGGTCTTCTCTGTTTATCCTGACTCTGGCTTTTTTTTTTGACTCCCTTTGGCTTTGACTTCTCCTTTTGCTTATCCCTTGTTGATTTTCTCTCTTGTTCTACTCTCTGGCTATCGACCTTTGTTTGTAACTTTGACCATTGTCTTGCCTAGCCCTTCCACCTTGGTTGCCTCGCTGCTTGTGTACTCGTGTGCTTAATAAAGCTCATTTGACTTTTAGCTCTGCGCGCGTCGGTCCTGGTTCTTTGTTCCTGACAGAAACTTGTTAGTATTATCATTAATTCATTCAAATCCCTCCTTTTTTCATATTATAGGTATTGTAGATGATATAGATCATATGGATCATTTGTACTTATTACAAGCATTGTAAATTATATTGATAATTTTATTCATATTAATACATTTTAGTAGCTATCTAAAATGTATCAGTATTAAACATACACAAACATTTCTACATTAGAGGCAAAACTGTTGGTTAAATTTTTTGATCAGATATCACCATGTGCAACTTTGCTGAGTAAAGGCCAGTGTCTGTTATATGGCAGTATAACCAAATGATTTGAAACTCTGTGATGCAACTCATGTGCAGAAAGTCCTGTGTATGTTCTTTCAGGGGAAGTCAAGTTGCCTGGCACAGAGCTGTCTCTGCCTGCGTTGCCAGGGCTAGAGTATCCAGACCCTGGAGGGTCTGGCCAGTCTGTCCCTGTTCTTGGAGCCCAGCTGGACTGGGTGTCGGGGCGCATGGTGCCTCTGATTGGAACCATGGAGGATGCAGATGGGAAAGGTCAGGCATGGTTTGACTTTGCTCCTTTTCCGTACAGTCAGAATGCCCCGATTCCTCATGGTGGACTGAACGTCTTCCAGGCCTGGTCCCCATCCGCTTAGGGGCACGAACAGTGGACCCGGTGACAGGGGTGTTGGCTCCGGTGATTGGAGCTCGACTAGATGTGTGGAAGAGGGCGGTAGTCCCAGTAACTGTGTCCCAATGTCTGACCATAGGAGACCCTCCAGACATCATGTTGGTGAGCAGGAGTTCTATGTACTGTTTACTTTAGGCTTCGTTCCTGCGTTTAGACACTCCATGTATGGAAACTAAGCTGCAAACAAACAAACATATGTATTTACATGTGGCACTTCAATATACAGCAGTCTAATCTTCCCCCTTATTAAGACTGTTGAGTGTGAGCAGACAGTGTGTAGCAGAGTTTTAGAGCAGAAGATGTAGATGTTATCACTGTAGTGGATCAAGACATGCAAGAGGAGTGGCTGGACTTTATTTGTACCAGATATCCCAGTCCTACATAACAGAATGTGCCTTATATTTCAGCCTTGATTAATTTTTGAGCAGGGAACAAGGAACTGATTTTAGCAGCAACAACAGCATGTTTCACTCATTTCTCCTGCTCCTCTGCGCTATTGTGTTTAGGCTGCTTCACTAGTGCAGCAGGCTGGTACAGAGAGATGCCAGTCACATACGTTCATTAAAATACAAATCCAATACCCAGATTTGTTTGACCTCTGGTTTCATCATATTTCTATCTTTGTTTTTTTCCAACACTCTTTGTTTGATATTTACTAGCATGCATTGCATCATGCAATCATTGCATTGTATCGCTGCATTTGTAAATTGTAAGGGCTGTTGTAATTGTAATTGTGAGGCTGCAATAAGCTCATCTAAATATAAAATATGAATGTTTTGTACATAAACATAAATTAAGTGGAAACAAAAAGTCAATGAAAACAGATGTTTGGAAGAGTGTAGCATTCAGTGCACTATAGGATCTGTTCTGTGTCTGTAAGTCTGTGTGCATGTGTATTTGGGGCAGGTGGAAGGCCCTTGCAGAAGGAGTGCAGTGCCAGGGGGTCGATTTTGGAGACAGGCAGCAGAGAGTAAAAGAGGAAGAGCTGGTGGGCAGATTTAGAGCGAAACTCTGAGGAACTGCCTCTACGCAGCCGTACAGGGAGGAGTCAGGGGACCGTGTGAGTTGCACCACACTGAGTTGGACAGATGAAAGATGACTAATATATTATAATTATATTAGTATTATTAATAATATTATATTATTAATATTATACTATACTATATTATATTATATTTTTTCACAGTGCCAGCTGTGCAGACATATATCTGTCAAGTTCCTCTCAGGCATCAGTGTTAGATGTCTTCCACTTTCATCCTAATTTTGAATGTGTGGTGTGTTCTAGCTTGAGTGGACCGACACAGAGAGGCAGGTAAAAGAAACAGCAACAGAACTTGAGGAGGCAGCTTACACCGAGGCTCAGAGAAGAAGTGCTCAGAACTCGGATCTCTCTCTTGTCCTGCCTGCCCACGTCCTGATTACTCTCACTGGAGGTGAGCTGCTTACATTTAGTCATACGAAGCCCTGTTTTAGTACCTTCTCTTAACAGGGTCTTGCCCACTTTGACTCACCACTGATGGTCAAACAAACAGTTGAAACCATAAGTCATAGAGACACGATACTTTCTCCTTCAGTAGGTACTACTCCAGGGGGCACTACAGCACATCCTATTGCTCCTCTTTTGTCAGGTAAATGTCATAATTTAAACGATTTCCTGGCTCTAACTCTAGGAAACAAATCCAGTTTCTCATATATAGTGTCCTATTCATACCAACATAGTGAGATCTAATCAGTGCACACACTGGGTATAACATATACTACCAAAAAGACTATACCGCGGGGTCACTGCCTCTTACAGGAGCTGAAGGTGAACACGTGATTCATACAGTATTACTATTCTGCATTAATATACAGTACATCTTCTTCTATATGTGCATATTTTGGCTGTATAAAATGGACTTGGTATGAATATACCTTCACTTTGGAAAGTTTCATGTGAAATAATTTCCATGTGGCTTATTAATATACCAGAGGAATAATATGATACCTGTGATACATTTGCAAACTGCAGTCATCTGTTCAGTAAATGTAATCTGACATTATGTATGTACTTGCAGCTTGGCTAAACAAGAATGAGAAACTATTCAGGGCTGGACAGATTTCAGATATTTTTAGTTTTAACAATTCAAAAAGATAATACTATTAATACTAATAAATATAATACTAAGATTTTCTACTCTCCATATCATAAAAAGGGCTGGACTCTTGGATCAGGGAGGAAAGAGGACACAGGAGTCAGAGTACATTAACATTTTAAGGGAAAGTCTCTTTATCTCCAACCTGCTAGAGTGAAACACAAGTAGGTAGGCACTAACAGCATATGAGCAGAATTCATACAACGCCTACAAATGTGAATGCTTGTAGTTGTGGACCTGCGGTTCCTGAGCCCAAACCAATTTCTCCAGTATTAGCTAACCTATGTTAAGTTCTCAGGCTAAGAACATACTGGAATCCATTCTTGCTGTGTTAAGGTCCCAGTTCCAATTGGCAAATGATTTCTAGGACACCACAGGGCTTTTGTCCATTGAGTAATTAAATTGGGGAGAACCCTGTAAAAGCTTGGGGGACCTCTCGCAACAGGTTGTTTGTGAACAAACCTCTGAATAATTTCTGAAGGGTCGGATCTCACTGGTTAACCCAACCATCTTTAGGGATGTTTACTGCTGGTACCAACTGATTTAATACCCAGTCATTTGAACGGTTCTTGCAGTGAACATGGCAAGTTTTCGTCTCAAGGGATGATATGGGAGTGTCCCTTTCCAACAGTACGTGCTCAGGTATTACGCGGGGGCACAGCCTCTAATATTGTGTTGCATAGTCTACCACATAGTGGTATCCCTGTAACATCCGTGACATCCATACCAATACTTTCAAAGGGGTCTGTGATTAAAGGGAGCGGGTACAATGGGAGTTTTGGGATGGCCAGCGGGTTTACCAGCTGACACATGCAGCAAAATGCGTACCTGTGTACACTGTAAATACTCGGCCAACAGAAAAATGCCCTTAGTTGGTTTCATGCTGTGTCTGGACCCTGTAAAGTGCCCTGTTATACTATGATAACTATGAGCTGCATGAAAAAGCAGTTCCCTGCAGCTTCTTGGGGGAAGTTGGAACTTGGTAATTACTCCTTCAGAATAGGTGTCCAATCTAACACTGTACAATTTATCTGCAATTATAGAAAACAATGGGTGTGAGAAGCTGCCCCTGGCTTTAGCACCTGACCTGATTACTCCCACTTGGTCAGAATCATTCTGTACTTTCTTCAATTGCGCAAAAAGGATTCCTAAACAGGTCGGTGGGTGGGGTCCAAGTGTGCGGCCTCCCTTTTCGGGATTGGCTTCTCCAACCACGGTCCCTATTTGCGGGATGAGGAGGACGAGGGCTAACTACTGTTCAAACTAGTATAATAATGTAAACAAATACATTCATAATCATAAATGGTATTGAAATGGACGGTGGAGGTGCAATGGTGAGCTCTTAGGGGTAAAGTCATAAAGCAACATCCTGATTGCCCGTGTATGTGTTTAGGTGATGAAGAAGAGTGGGAGCAGCAGAGTCACCGGCACACTGAACTAACAGCTATATTAAACAGGATAAGCGTGTTGATGGCGAGGTACCAATGGGAGCAAGATCAACCAACACTGGAAGAAGAGCATCCGGTCAGCTTCAACACACTCTCTCTTCATGCTTATACATCTTTAAAGGAATGTTCAGTCAAAAAATCTCTTGCTGATGCAGTAATAGTTTGCTGTTATTTACCACAGACAGGAATTCTGATTCATTTTACTGTCCTTCGATGGGTTTTGAAATCCAGTGGACTCAGAACTTACATAACAGAAGCTTTTGTGCAGTTGCTAAGTTTCACTAAAGTGTCACTAAACTTTTTAAATAATTCAGAACACAAAAATGAAACAGCTGTTACACTTAAACAAAACTGGGGGTCTCGACGATGAGATGATGTCTTGCAAAAGCTGTTCTGGTGAAAGCAGTTTGTGTCTAAACTGTACGTGTGCCCTCACCAAGACACATTCTGTGGCTGTGTAACATGAAGTTGATTCTGGTTCTTAAGTCACAAAGGAAAAAGCAATTTTGGTTTAATTCACATTCCCTGTGGAGCCTGAGAAAACTCACACACATGATGTCATAGTAATGAATTACCACAAATTTGTTCTTCTGGAAAATTAGTACCATTTCTGACGGAACAATTATGTAGATTTAATGCAATCTTCATGAACATCCTATTTGCTTCTATTATAAGTGGGTTTAGAGTCAACAGCTTTTCGAGTGTCTGCTATGGAGGAGAGCAGTTAGTTCATAAATATAAACAGTCATTAATAGTTATAGTAGCAATAGAACGATTGTCTTCCTCACAGGAAATGATGTGAAAGGGATGTGAAATAGTTGCCCCAAGTAGATATTAGATAGTACCCAGACACTCTAATATCACCACCATTGGCACTGTAAAGTGCTGGTTATATTCCCCACAATGCACCTCTGTTTATCTCAGTGGCCGCTCAGTGCAGAATTTCAGGGTTATTTAAGGTTTGGAGGCTTTGAGTGGGTCTGTGAACCTCATATGAAAGAGGAGATAAGTAAATCCCACCACATCCACTGCCTGCAATAATGGTAGGAAATAAATGAGTTGTGTTTGAAACACTTTAGCACAGCTTGTCCAGCAAATAGAGTTACCAGAAATATCCCATACACAGCACAGATTAATGAGCTGTTCAGACTGTGCTAATTAGACATAAGGCAAATCAGCCGCTGAGCACTGATGTGGCGCCTTTGTTGCAGTCCGATACCAAATTCTTAAATGAGCAATCTAGGATGTCTTAATATGACATGCAGGTGTCACATTATTGGTGAAACAATGATGTCTGAGTGACCTGCTGCTGCTCTAGGATGAGAAGACGAGACAGAAGGAACTGTGGGAGCAATTAAGGCAGAGACACGCTGAACTTGATGTTGCCCTGTCCTCTCTGCACTGGACCCGTGAGCTGGGTCAGCTTCATGCTGACACTGCACAGGTACAGATTCAGACAGACTTGATTGAACGAATGCTTTTGTGATATTAAAGATGCTTTGATTTCAGAATGTATACTGAAATGTGTTGAATGGGTAAAGAAGGCGTATGGAACCAGAGTCAATGGAAGCAGACTTTTTGTAAGCCTTTCAACACCATTCAATACCATTTCATTCTTACACTTTGTTATTTTTATTAATAAATCATATCACTGCTATGGACATTATCACGTAATCACTGACATCTCTCTTTATCTTTATATTTATCTCTTTATATCTACATAGGGCCCTTCAGTCACTGTATATTTTGTGTATATTTAATACACGTCTGTTCATTTAGTATTAGTTTCTACTAAATTATTAATTTGTATGTGGTATGTAATATGTATATTAATACTTTCCCACTCTAGAGTGATTACCTGATCCTCACTACAAGCATTTCAGTGCATGGCAAGTTCTGTCCCATGTTGTGCAAATGCCAAATCCTTAAAACTTGAATTTAAACAATATATAGCATCTGCCCCTACAAATACGAGTGTAGCTTAGCCAGTTTCACTTTTTCACATTGTTCTACCTCAACATACATACACTATGATAATCGCATGGGTAATGGTATGATAACGCATCAATAAACTGTACAAATTGACCAAAATTTGAGTTTTAGAAGAATTTTCACAATATTACAATTTGCAGTGTGTTCAAATGATGTATAAATGTAAAAATGAATAAAAATGGCGTTACATGTTTTTTTTTTTTTTTGGACAGCAACAATATACAGTAATTATAATCCTTAGCTGTAACTGCCCTTTGCGCCAGTTACACTTTGTGTCCTTGTTTTATGCAGTAACAACTTGCTGCTCAGTCTCTCTCTCTCTCTTCTCAATGCTCTCTCTCTCTCTCTCTCTCTCTCTCTCTCTCTCTCTCTCTCTCTCTCTCTCTCTCTCTCTCTCTCTCTCTCTCTCATATTCTAGGCTATGCTGTCAGGCTCATTCTGGTACAGAGATTATTGCCTGATGCAGCCCAGAAGTGGGAGAAGCGCTTTGAAAGCAGCCATCATGACTCAGCACAAAATCCTACCTCAGTTGGAGCGCCTCATTCAGCTGCTGGAGGATGGCAAACTCCTCAGCCCCTCCGCCAGTGCCCAGCGCCAGCAGAGCTGCGGTACAGTGCACTCATTCATCCTTTTAGCATACAAATGAAAATCAGTGTGTCTCGTTACATTCAGCAATCATTGTGCCTTTTGTAGAACTGTCCACAAAGCAGACGTTTGACCGGGACACATGCTCTAGAGCGTGGACTGTGTCTGTCCCAGCCGCTAAAGGTAATAATGTGCTGACTGCACTGAATACCCCAATCTCTGGTGAGGACAGTATGTATGAAGCAGCTTTGAATTTCCTTGACATTTGCCTTGGCACTGGCATTGTGTTATAACCACCCAATAGATGTGTAAAGCTCCGGCCTTTTAACGATTCGATTAAGTACAAGAGTGCATCAACAAATTAGGCTTTTAATTTTTTAATTCATCTTTTATTTTTTTAACTACAATTCAATTTTATTACTTTGTTACAAATTAAACAGATATTTCTTAAATGAATATAATATACAATGGAGAATTGTATACACATCAGTGAAATAGACAATAAAAACTATACTCTTGACATTTTTCCAAATCTGAATACAGCTGGAGGATCTTATGTTGAAGCAAACTGTACTGAACTGTGTTATCATATCGATTACTGTCAACAACACAATGTATAACAAGCAATCAGACCCAGTCAAAACAGCTATTAAGGACAAGAACTTATATGTTTATGGGTGGATTAGCAGATTGTCATTGGATAATTGTGTTACTGAAAACAAAAGAGGTTTCCAAAACAAGTGTTCTGGAGATTACTGTGAAAAGTGTCACCATCACATAAGCGATACTTTCATCTTTGAGAAAGAGAGAGAGAGAGAGAGAGAGAGAGAGAGAGAGAGAGAGAGAAAGAGAGAGAGAGGAAAATCAAATTCCACTCATTGCTTTAGATCTGAAACTAATCTAAAGGTGTTTCTATTCATTCTTCCAGTGTGAGAAGACAACTCAATGTTATGAATCAAAAAATAGATGTGTAGCTGATAAGATGCCCTTACTGAAAAAAGAAAACAGATAAACAAGAAGAAAAAAAGTGCTGCAGCTGGTGTTCTTAGAATATTGGACTGACCAGCTCTGAGTCCAAACCTCAGCATCACACTGAGTGTGTTTGGGAAAGGCTGAATCGGGAGCAGAAAATGCAGCCAACTTTTAAGCCTGACCTTTAAAGTTGCATGGAAAGCTTTTCTCCTGTAAGGAATGGGAAGCATGTATAATGGTAACAGGTGGTCACTCTTGATATTATGTCACTGGAACTTTAAATAACGTTTTTTCACATATGGTTTGTACTTCTTCCCCTGATGCTGATAAACTTATATTTAATGGCTTTGAGTGGAAATGAAAGACATTAAGGGCAGTCTTTGACTTTTGCACAGTACTGCATCCTTTCCAGTGTTAACTGTATACCCTTTCTGTGCAGCAGTGTCCACTCAGTCACTGAAAGATCATGAAAAGGCTGTAGCGGTGAGTGAGCAGAACAGCTCAAAGAAGCCCTTCTCCAGCACATCTACACAGAGAGGACAAGACAGCGGCCTAGCTGAAAGCCAAGGTAAGGCCAGCTTTAGACAGTCAAATCTCTCACAACAGAATTTCAGATGAGTCACCTCTGTCTGTTCACACAGATAGCCCACCTCTGAGAGAGCCTGAGTTTCCCCTGCACATCACTGTCCCCAGACTCGCAGGTCAGAACATTTGCATTCATAAGCAAGCTTTCAGACAGAACATGCCTTTATGGTAGCATTTCAGAAGATCTGTACTGTTAATCTAATTAGGACTACTTAAAAGGATTGAGGTTTCTGCAATTCTGGAGGCCTTGGACAGTTCAAGGCCAATTCTTGAGGGTTGGCAATTCTCTTTGTGGGAAGGAAAGTGCTTGCTAAGCCTGAGTGATCTCTCTGTGCTCTGCTTGACTTTCTGTGTCATTGCATGGTCAGAACACTAGGGGGCAATAAGGACCAATGTCAGTTTATATTCAAGATGCTTTCACAAATAAAAAGGACAGGATCAAAAGTTTAAACACTGTAAAAAAAACCAAAAAAACAAATAAAATAAAAAATCTAAAAATGTATTTTTGATGACTTTTGATGACACTTCTTGAGTGTATTTTTTTTCCTTTGAATGGATTTGCACAATACTGTGTTCCAGGTGAGGACTGGACCGGGCTGCTGGAACTCTCTCCACTCTTTCAGCTCATCAAAGAGGTGGACCAGCAGATCAGAAACAGAGCATGGAAAGTAGGCCTGCTCAGCAGCAATCAGCCAGGTACCCCCCAACAGTATGTAAATGATCATTATACTGCAAAAACTGATCAGATGAAAAGTTGGTAGAAGATTTGGTAGACAGTGCTCAGTAACTTTGTGTTCAAGAACCCTTCAGACAGGCTCAGATACAAATCAGCCATTATTCAGAGTGTTTAAACTGAGCACAGATATGTGAATGCAATTCTGAGATTTACCGGAGAGGATGTGGTTAGTTTAGACACAGTGGAGAAAGATTCTTTCAAAAGCATTTAAGCCTGACACGTTTGACTGGCAGTGGGCGCTGCAGAAAACTGTTCAACACTACTGTGTGGGAAAACAAAAAGATGGAAATTTGAAAGGGGGAAAGTAAACATACACACTATCAATTTTAACAACTGTTTTCAAATAAATCATGTAGCACAAAACACAACCTATGCTGTAAATAGTTTTTAGCAATGGTTTGGACACCCTACTATGTGTTTGTGTGTTAGGAATTGTAACCCAGTGTTTCTTCGTTCTAATTCTGCAACATTCACTCATGTTTAAGCTCTACTGCAGATTTACAATGATCTTTAAATGGAATTAATGTTATATGAGGTAGTTTTTGGGAGATTTAGAGGTGCATTTTGGACTGTTTGTGTTATTGCGTTGGAGAAGCCAGCCTTGCAATGCCTGTGCCACTGCTGGCCACACAACCCTAAAGCATAATAGATTAACCCCCCATGTTTAACCGTCAGCAAGGTGTTCCTTTCATCAAATGCTGCCCTTTTCATCAAATGCTTCCCCAGATGAGCTGACTTTTATAGTAAGGCTATGGGTAGGGCCTCCTTCTGATGACTCTTAAATGTTGATTTTAGATCTTCAGCTAGCTGATCGGGGGGGACCATGGTTGTTGATAGTGAAGGTTTGAAGAGTCAGAGAATGTATTACACTATGTAAATTTTGTAAATTAAACCAGCATGTTCATTACTTTTTAGGTCTTTACAACTAGAAGTGTGTTCAAACTTTTACACAGACCACACACAGTCACGTTTTTTTTCTATTTTGTGGATTTCATATACAAAGTAACTGTGCATTTAACATTCACAACTGTGCTTGAACTGCACCAAAGTTAGCTTATCAATATAGCAAGCTTCCGACAAGAATTACAAGCATGGATTGAGCAGTCTGAAACAGGTTACTGGAGAGTGGTGCTGTAAATCTAGCTGCTTAGTCTGTAGTCTACAGGTTAATGAACAGATTCTCAGGCTGCAGTTTGTAGCAGCTTTTCCTAGGCATGCTCACACACTCAGAAATGTTTTGTTGCTGATGTTGTTGTTGCTTGTTATATATTTTTTATGGCTTTGGAAGGTGACTGTTGCTTGCCTGCCACTACATGTATCCCCCACCCTACCCCACGCACTATTTCCATCAACTGACAAAGGTTCCATTGTACATTAGTATAGTGCATACAATCGTCACAAGCCTTGTGCAGTATATGTGTTATATTTACACCAACACTGATAATACAGCTGCTTACTAATGTATATAAATCTTCTTTTCCGATTATTAATGATATCATCTACTGGGATATTTAAGAAAGTGTATCCGTGATTTTGAGAAATCAATATCGCACATTCCTGCTTGGTAGTTCTCTAAGTTCAGCCTCCTGAATTGAGAGTTGATGAGCAGAAGGATGGCAGTGTCTTTGTTCTACAGGCTCAGGGCGCCCCTTCATTGATTTCTTGGATGCTCAGTGGGAGTGTGAGGGAGACCTGGTTCAAGTCAGCACTGATACCCTCAACCCTCGAGAGGTTCTGATCTACCAGCACGGGCAGCTTCTGCTCCAGCTGCTTCACACGCACAAAGTGGTCTGTAGCTCACACACACACACACACACACTTTCATTCTAATTCATTATCAGCCCTTTCAAGATAATATTTTGCACAATTTTGAACCCACTGAGCAAAGATATGATGGAGTGGTGGACCTATTGGAGTGTAGCCTACAGAAAGTGCTTAGATTAGTAATGCTCGGGTTTGTGCTTTGCAGGCACCAGCAGTTCAACTACAGCTTGCCTCAAGCCTTCCAGCAAATGACTACCACTGCAATGCCTTCCGCAATTCCTTTTACTACCAGGTATTTATAGGCACAGTATGCATATGGTAATAAGCATATCATAATATGTCTTGGAGATGAAGTGCAGCACTGGAAGAAAGCTTGTAGAAACTGCTATTTTGGTCTCTTTGAGTGAAAGGTTCCATTAAAAGCAATTGACTCTCAAAATAGCAGACTGGCTTCTATAGTGTCCCAACTGTATAAGTTACAGCAGAGCTTGAGAAATCTTGAGTGCTCATACAGCTGCTGCCAGTGTTTGCTCAATAGTAGGTAGACTGACCTTCTTCATTAATTGCACATTGTTTAGATACTGCTGCACTTGACACATTCTGCCAGTTCAGCATACCAGTACCATTTGGTAGTTGAGAATTTGTGTTTGGTATTTCCAACTTCTAAGACTGAACTTTGGATAAGTAGAAATATATCCCTGGAGATTTCTTCAAAAAGTGAAAGCAAGCTGTAATAGTCAACATGTGGACACACCTAACCTTAAAAATGTAATATTAGTTTTGATATCATAATTTAATACATTATTTTAGTTGTTGAGAGGTCTGTGTAATTTCTTATTAGTTTCAACTTGTACATGTCATTTTCATGAGAGAGAAAGTAAATAAAGGTTGGACATTTGCAGAGTACTGTAAATTTTTTTCTGATCAACTGGGCACTGAGTGTTGTAAGAAACTGGCAACATTGTATGTGTCAGACTGAAAACAGTTAATCAGTTTTAAAAGTACTGTACTGAACAGAAATTCATAATGTATTATTGTCCTTATAGGAGACAGAAGAGACTCTGTACGTACGCCATCAGAGGCTGCAGTCTGTGGGAGGATTTTCTCTGCTGCTCCTGCACTGCACTGCTCACATCTCTGTTGGCCAGCTGAGCATCGACTCCGCTCCGGGATTCCAAAGAGCCTTCTTCAAGGTACATCCAAATAAATAAGTAAATAAATAAAAATCTTCATGTATTAAACATGGTTACATTTATTTACAGTCTTAAAGTGTATTTAAAAATCTCATGTGTATATATATATATATATGTAAAAGTACTTTATGCAGGAAAACACTCTGCACTAAATAAATAACAGTACAGCTATACACCAGCCAATATATCCTGGAAGATGATAGCCCAAATGTTTTAGGCTCAAAATCTCATATATGGAATGCTATTCCAGAGTTTAGGACCTATATAAGCAAATGATCTCCTGCCAGCTGAGCTTTAAGTGGTCCTAGGAGTCTGCATTAAGTCTGCCTCAACTGAGCACAGTGGTTCTGATGGGCTATAAAGTTTCAAGAGGATAGTAAGAGATGCTTGAGCTGGGCCATTAAGAGCTTTGAATATCATAAGCAAAACCTTATAGCCAATGTGGAACTTAACAGGAAGGTAGTGTAAACCTGGCAGATGCGCACACAGACTCAGAGAGGAGCCGAGCTGTCTTTTATTGGGGTGTTTGCTTTCCAGAGTATCCTAAATCACAATGAATCACTGGCACATGCACAGACACTTTCCTCAGCCTTTGGTGGTATCCTTTTGCCCTTTCTCCCCCCCTGCTCTTTTCCTGCCCTAGGTTTTACAAGTGTGTCTGTCTGAGCTGTTCCGTGCCAGATTGGCCCCTGATTCAACAGAAGGGAAGGCAGAAAGTGGAGTGGGCACAAACACTGCTTTTAACGGTCTCCTGCTGGAGAGGGTGCAGAAACCCAGTCAAGGGATTCTGTCTGAGGATGTGAGTGCAATTTATTTGATGATACCTGTGGGTCGTTGTCCTGCTCGTGGCGGCCTTGTGATTTGCGGGACTATGGGCAGTGCGGGGTCACACTGATGAAGTGTTACTAGTGCTGCAACGAAATATTTGATAGGTTTTGCTAATCTCAGAAATAAAACAATAAAACTTATTTTATTAAAGTTAAAGCTTCCTAACCTAACAGACATTAACCCTGAGGTGACCCAGCAGCAACTATTTTGTTGAAGACAACAGGACTTTTATGCCTTTTAATTCTCCCAGATTAACCCCACCCTACATACTACTATATCCAATTTATTTGTAACACAGAGAGACAAGGAGACAGGATGCAAGAGCATGTATTGCTGATTTAATATGGGACAATATAACAAGAAACAGCACAAGAAGGAAGACTACCTAAAACATACAGAGAATCAGCACAACAACAAACTAGGGACATGTGAGGGGCATGATAAGAGGGTGGAGACAGGAGGAGGTATAAACAACTAAAGGCACATGGAAGCAACAGGAGTGAAACAAAGCCCGAAACAAGGGTGCATGGGGGAGGATCCATAGAGTAAGCACAATGATCAAGGTGGTCCTACAGATTAGGGGGCCAGAGTACTACTTGGAAGTCTTGGTCATGCTCTTACAACCAATGTCAGACATTTCTATCCATGTGACATGTTGTGTGTAGTTGGTGTGGCACAGTGGATAACACTACCACCCACCAGGAAGCTATCGACCCATGTGGGAGACTGGGGTTTAATTCCTGGGTGACTGTGCTGTGCTACACCAATAAGGTGGGCAAGACTCTCTGTAACACTACATTGGCTATCTGTACCTGTAATGTGATTAACTTTGTAAGTCGCTCTGGATAAGAGCATCAGCTAAAATGCCATAAATGTAAAAATGTTGCAACACATCCACCCCAGGGAGTGCCCTCCACATGGATGAGTGGGCCCAGAGAATGCAATAAAAACATGACTTACTTTATGCACCATGCACTGCTGCTGTTCAAAGTGACTTGGCCGTGTATAAACTCTGTTTATATTTTGTTATGATGTACAGTTTGTTCTTGAAATGAGATTAACTGTTAGATTAACTGTTAGACTTTTACTTCTATGGATCATTTGATCACATGACCAAATTACAGAAGAAAGCTTGAAAAAAATGGCTTAGAAAAAAGCCTGGCTCCAATGGCATTCAAATAAAATGAGTTATTTGCCCCCTCCTGTAAGGTTATTATTTTGGAGGCGATGACATATCGAACCATCTACTGCAAAAAAACATTAAAAATATATCACACTAGCTAAACAGACTGAGTATTCATACTTACATGTTTTTTGGACAGGTTGTGGCCAAAATGCTGCAGAAACACAGAGAATCGTCAATGTTCCGGCAAGTGGAGAGCCTCCTGAGAGATAAGAGAGTAGATGTCAGCCCAGGCGACAGTCAACTGCCAATCAAACAGAGCACAGACGGCCAGAACACTACTTCGGAGTGAAATGACGGATCGCTCGTAAAACATAAGCGCTTCTGCCTTTTACAAAATGTGTAAAAGGCCAACTGCCTCATCTAAGCTACAGCAGGTCGTCTCCTGTGAGATGGATGGTGGCATTTACAGCTGGATGATGACTTCCTATTGGATGAGGTATTTTCCAGTAAGGCTGCATTAAAAGGAAATCAATTATTATTATATACGAACAAGCATTAGTGATGGATTAAAAACTACAGAAAGCTATAAGCTCCCATTACTGAAACAGATTCGCTTACCTTACATGCAAACAACTGTGTGTTTATGCTAAATAACAGTCTGGCTATAGAACAGGTTCACTGAAAAGTATTCTGAGGTCATGAATGCTTTGTGTCAGAACGCAAAGCACTATTTGACGCAGTGTCAGTGCTGAAAAGAAACTTCTTTGACAGGTTTGACTACTGAGTGCCACTGGGCACTGCACAGTGAATCAACTCTAAAGACTTTGATATGTTAAGCAGAGGTTTTTTGGGAGATAGAATAGGATTTGGGAGGAATCTTCTAGAAACCTGCTTTCCTGATTGTTGCTATATTATTGTTTCAATAAATTGGTCTAATATAAATGTTGCCTTTATATTTGTTGATGAAACTGACCCTAGGTTTGGTTTTATGACTGAAATCCTGAGTTTCTCAGGCCTGCTCGAAGGTGTGGATGAGTTTGCAGTCTGAAAGTGCTGCAAAGCAGATGGCCCATATCGTGACCCACTCATATTTGTAAATTGTGAATTACATTAGAAAAAAAAATCTCATTTTCCAAAACTGTTAGCCAAGGTTATATAGTGTGATCTGTAATTCACTAGAATGGCAGAGAGGAGATCATTTGCTCAAGCAGTAATGGCTTAATAGGAAAGGATGAATTGAATTTTGACAGAGTGGACATTTTGCCCCCTGTAAAATTTTTCCATTTTGTACATTATTTCTTTGAAACCAAAGTTTTTGGCTTTTCAGAGCACAATTGTCTGGCTCATAATTATCTAGAACATTTGCCTCAAAACATGGACTATAAAATAGCCGAATATAATTATAAAGTCTATTCAGGTGTTCTTATATCTAAAACATGGCTAATGCAAAATCGGGTACTGGTGACATCTACATTACATAAGCCTTATCACTGTGCTGCTGAAGGGTATTATGGCACCTAATGTGTGTAATCTATTTTTCATTTCACAAATGAAAATAATAGTTGATAAAGACAGCATATGAAAGTAGCTACTGGTACTAAAGGGTTTTTCCTGCAACGGACTGTAATGTAAAATATCAGTTTAAAACAAAACCAATTGAGAACCACCAAAACGGAATTAGCATCTTTGGGTCATTTGTAAACTGTCAGGTGAACATATGTCAACTCTTACTGCAAAAGATATTTACTTGAGTCCCTTCCGTCTGCTGGTGCAGTAAACCCCCAGAGGTATCCTACCTGGATATCTATTTTATCTTACTGAGTCTCCTGAGACTTGTTGACCCTACCATCAGCACTTGTGTATTAGTTCTGCTCAATTTAAGAAAGCTGACTTACGAGTCGACTCGGATTCTTGCAAGTGTCAACACCACACTGTAATTTTGATACCACATAAAGTAATAAAGGACATCTGGCAAAACATAAAAAGAGCCCAATATCATAATGCATTTTTTGCATAAATTGACTAGAGAGTGGCAGAAGTTTTAAAGTCCATCTGTAGCAGGAGAATAAATTATTTTTGGAATCGACTCATAGAGACTGTTTTGGTTAGCAGTCAATCTGACATATTTTGGATCTGCTACTGAAGTCTTACCCAATAGGAGAGCTTGCTTGTATTTGTTATGTATTTAGGTACAATAGGAAAAAAATCCAGATTGGATGACTTCATGTTTTAAGAATGCAACCCTTCTGTTTTCTATCAAAGTGTATAAATGATCTCCTGGGAACGAGTGCAATATTGGTAGAGTTTTAATGCAACAAGCATGATGATTTTATTCAATGAAAATATAGATGAACACCTATTTTAGTTATTTTACAGAAAACATTCTCTGAAGGCGTCAAACACCCTGAGGCTTCCACACTGCTGTGGATGCAGCCTAAATCTTTAGAGTTCAGTGAATATTGCTGGGAAGATATTTCTTCCTTAGAAGTGCTTCTTTTTTCTCCCCCCCCACCCCATTTGATATAGTGTAGCCAAATCAATCCACCCCAAAGGGACAAACATACGGCCTAAGACCCTCTTTAGAGTCATGCGAGTGCATTTGAAATGAGTTTCTTTCATGTGTGTCTGATGTCAAACTAGACACATCACGCCTCTGTAGTGACAGCGATTATGAGTTTGACATGGACATCGTTACAAATGCATTTGACTTGATTAGTGTCAAATACGTGACACCATCCGAAGGCCATTCTGCATGAACATGCATATCAATTATTTGCTAAATGGCTCCAGTAATACTGTGAAGAGGCATGAAGTATCAACAACAGATGTTAATGTGGTGCCTGAAAATTGTGAAATTGAAAGAGAACAACACAAGAATGAGAAACACAGAGCGATAAAACAGAGGCAGTTGTTTTAGTTGTTTAAGAAGAAAGAATATGCCACTGTTTCTCTGCTGAGTCTCTGCTGTTTAAATAAATGAATGCTTCCCATGCGACTGTTTTAGTCCGGGTGTGATGATAATTTAAAAAATGAATTAATTAAATTGCATGCATCAAGCAGAGAAAACATCTAAGGAGATTGCTGAAACTACTTAAACTGGGTTAAGAACTGTCCACGCATTATTAAAAAGTGGAAGGACAGTGGGAAAACATAATCTTTGAGGAAGATATGTGGTTGGAAAATAATCCTGAATGATCAGGATCACTCAAACTGTTGGCGAAATCAAATGGTGGAAAAACAACAGTAGAACTCAGAGGAATGTTTAATAGAGAAAGTAAGAGCATTTCCACACACACAATGCGAAGGGAACTCAGGATTGGGACTAAACAGCTGCGTAACCTTAGCAAAACCACTTGTCACTGAGGCTAACCTACGGCTTTAGCTGCTAGGGAGCATAAAGACTGCACTCAATGGAACAATAGAAAAAGGTCATGTGGTCTGACGAGTCCAGATTTACCTTGTTCTAGAGTGATGGGTGCATCAGGATATAAAGAGAGGTGGCTGAAGTGATGCACCCATCATGCCTAATGCACCCCGTACAAGCCTGTGGGGGCAGTGCTATGATCTGGCGTTGGTGAAGTTGGTCAGGTCTAGGTTCAGCAACATTATGTACCAAAAGAATGAGGCTGACTACCTGAATATACTGAATGAACTTGTTATTCTGTCAATGGATTTTTTTCCCTAATGGCACGGGCATATTCCAAGATGACAATGCCAGGATTCATCAGGCTCAAATTGTGAAAGAGTGGTTCAGGGAGCATGAGACGTTTTCACACATGGATTGGCCACACAGTTCTGACCTGAACCCCATTGAGAATCTTTGGGATGTGCTAAAGGAGACTTAAATCCCAGCATCAAACCATGATTTTTGAGAAAATGCAATTCTGAAATTCATGACATTGCAGAATCTAATGGAAACGATGCCACAGTGAATGCATGCTGTGATAACTAAAAGCGGTCCAAAAATGTGTATGCCAGGCAGTATATATACGGGACTTTTTTTTTATACCTCAATTTGGCAACATATGCAACATACACTATTTGACAGGTACACTAAGTATATGGACCCCTGGCCATCACACCTAAATTAGTTTTTGGACATACCATTCCAAAACCATGGGCATTAATACTGAGTTGACAACCCTTCTCCTCCTCCATCACATCTATAAAACCCTCTGCTTCTCTCGAAAGGTTTTCCACATTTTGGAATGTGTCTATGGGAATTTGTGCCCATGCAGTCAGAAGAGTGTTTGTCAGGCTCTTGCATAAGAAGGCCTGGCCGACAATCAGCATTGCTGTTCATCCTTAAGCTGTTCAATAGGTCTTTTTGCAGATCACTGGAGCTCTTCCACACCAAACTCATTAAACCATGTTTGTATGGACCATTAGTTATGCACTAAGAAACTGTTGCCACAAAACTGGAAGCAACTGGTTAAAACATGTCTGTATGCTTTAACATTGCCTTTAACTGGAACTAAAGTTCTCAGACCCAGATCCAAGACGAGGATTGATCAATCCTGCACGTGAGCACTACCAAGAAATTTATGGTCAACGAAAAGATATCACATTGCACCCAGTGGGGATTTGGAGACAGGGCTGGTCCATTTGTAGGGGCATGGGAATGGGGAGACAGGGCTGGTCCACTGAATAGAATATAGGACACTGAGACAAGACTGGTCCATTGGTATGGCTATGGGGATGGGAAGACACAGCTAGTTCATAGGTAGACGATTGAGGAAGATGAGACAGGGCTGGTTCATATGTAAATGTATGGGGATGGAGAAACAGGGCTGGTTACTTGGTATGGTATGGGGACTGGGAGGCAGACCTGGTGCATTGGTAAGGATATGCTTATATTTTATGTTTATATGACATCTTGTTTTTATCTTTATCTGTTTCAATTTTAGATATTCTATCTTTATACTAAGGACTTAGAACCAAAGAGTTGTAAATCACATTATGGGTGCAATAGAGAGATACAAATCAAATGAAACCTCTTGATAGCCTCTTTATACTGTCAAAAGGACAAATAGGAATCGTTTAGTTGATTTGCTTTGTCCGCTTTTATTGTCTCTATGAAATTTATTGTTATTGCTGTGCTGTCATATCATTAATATTCAGTAGCCTATTTAATTTTCTCAAGAATCTGTAATGTTAAATGCTATTAATTTTCAATTATTAGTTATTAAATGCCACTTCATTCTGTTAATAATACTTGCTTTTTTTTTTCAACTGGTACTATTTGGGAATAAGACCAAATGTTTTAATGCTTAAGGGGGGAATGAGTGGATGGTATTGGGAAATGCAGCATTTTTGCTCTGTGGTTGCAAATGGTATATTGTAATAAAATACTCTATTTATTAATGCTGATAGGTAAAAAAAAATGATATTAAAAAAACTACCCTCACCCAACCCCCCCATGGAGGGTGGACAATTTTGATGCACTATGTGCTTCAGCACTTGGAGGTCCTGCTCTGTGAGTTTCTGTGCTCTACTTCCTGGTCACATTGTGGTTGAACAGTTGCTCCTAGACACATACACTTCACAATAAAAGCACTCACCGTTGACCGGAGCAGATCGGGACAGAAATTTCACAAAATGACTTGTGCCAAAGATTGCATAGCATCTGAGCTCTTCAGTATGACTCATTCAGCTGTTAATGTCTCTATGGCTATGTGCAGGGGTGTCAGTAGAGGTTCATGAATAGGAGAGCTAACCATGTCTGGGGCATGCTTTGGGGGATTCTTTCAATGACCCCAAAATGTCTGTTCATCATGAACATTTAGAGTAGCAGAAGTCAGGAAATTGATCTAGTTTGGTCAAACTGGCACACAACAGATATTCCTTATAGTCGTTTGTACTAAGTACAGAGCCGGTATCACTTAAATACTATCCATCCACTTACAACATGCAGAGATCAAGCAAAGCTACTGAAGTCCAGCAGCGCTGTCTCCTCTCTTCTAGATAAGCTACAGGGCACTAAATATTTTATTCACATTCACAGATTACACGTCAGTGCAGTTTAAGATGCCGGGATCGGCAAGGGTGTGATTTTACTCTGTAGGCATGTTTAATAAGCTAGGTGACTAGAGCTAGACAGCTCTAGTGACAAATATTTTCTCAGGAGAGCCCAGTTAAAGTCAGTATTAATCTTAAATCAAAGTTTAAACAGATCTCCCTCACTTTCTTATTGATCACCAACCTCCATCAGATCTGCTCTTTCGGCCCTATTGGCCTCCTTCACCTTCTTTCATTCCCTCTCCTACTGTGCACTGTATTAAACTTAGATTTACAGGAACTAAAGAGAAATACAAGATCAATTATTTATTTATTTTTTTTTTACTGGTAAAATCTTCTGATCTGACTGGTCTTTGAAAAGAGTTGCAGCCCCTGAAATCTCTATATACACTGAGGGATAAAAAAACTGGGTTATTACAACACAGAGATGACCTTACTGTAAGCAACAATATGACAAATACCGGTTATTTTATGTCCTGACACTTAGATAAAAATAACCACAAAGAATATAAAGAGCTGTCAGTAAGGTTATTTCTGTTGTTGATGCTCATTCACACTCTCACCCTACGTTTGCACTAGTGACAAGTTGCTTACGTTGTCTCAAGCATGTCTCAGTGGGTGTGTTGGAGGCCGCTCACGTGGTTGTGTGTGTGTACAGAATGGCTAGCCTTATAGGCTTTTAGCTAGCTAGCTAGGCCTAGCATTAGTATATCAGTTTTTCTTTACCTCGTGTAAATCTCAAGTTAGCTGGATAACAAGCAACCAAGTGTGCACTTGTCAGTCTCTTATAGATCAGCAAAGGAAGTGCTGCAGTAGAGGAGCGCCTCCTCAAGGTCATACATTGTTTATTGCAGTAAACGGTGAAGTTTAGAATAAACTATAGATGATTCGAACTCCTAATTTACATGTGTTTGGAGAGCCACGCCTCCAAAACTGACCTAGTGACGCCCACATCTATGTGCTTGACTTTTATGCCTATTGTATGTACATTAAATTTATTAAAAGCAGGAAGTGGTCATAATAATGAGACTCAGCTGTGTAGATGACAGGCTACAACTTCAATGATGTAAGATGAGCTGATGACATGACCGGTCCATTAAACACAAGAACGAAAATATATCATCAAGTTGCCCTGATGGATTTTAACACATTTCATTCACTTTAAAACTTAAGAACAGTTTTGGGGGTATGTCTGGTAAACTGTTTCTCACGCCGTCCTGAAGCACCCCGCCCTGCACAGTTTAGTGGATTCCTGTTTTGACACACCCCCTGCAGCCATGAAAGGCTTTTTAATGAGCTGGTAAGTTGATTTAGGTGTGTTGAGAGCAGGGAAAGCAATAACATGTGCAGGACAGGATGCCTTCAGGATCAGGGTTAAGAAACGCCGTAGTAGACATCGTCCCAGTGACGAGCACGTGATCACTGACGTAGCTACAGGCAAACACGTGAGCACGCGCGACGTTGCTATGGTTACAGGAAAACGGGGAGAGTGTTGTTTACACTCCTTGTTCACGAATAAGTATGGAGCACAGCGAGAATGAAGAGCTGGAGAAGTTCCTGAGGAACGTTGATGAAATAAGTAAGTGAGTTTACGCTTTGTCATGAGCCCCAGGCGGTAAGATAAACTCACTAACTAGACTAATTTTGCTAGCGTAGCTAGCGGCCGAACAGTTAGCGCAGGCTGCATGAAGTATTTCAGGCTGCTGACTTAAATCAGTTAGACCTGTAATGTTACTCGTTTTCCAGACATGTTGTTTCTCTAATGATATCTCTTTTTGCTGTCGACGTGAAAGTAAATAAAACTTTGCCTTTGCACGTTACAGATGAGATAATAAAGGAGTTGAACTCCAGTGATGTGGCTACTCAGGAAAGAGCTCTGGAAAAGGCAGACCACATTGTTGCCTCTGTGGAAGAGGAGAAAACTGGCAAAACCCGGCTCAACAGGACAGTCATAAATAAAACCCCCTCGCATGAAAGCGGGCCAGCGGTAAAGCATGTATGTGTGGGTGTGAATATTAGGAATGGGCGATACCATTGAATTTCCTTTCAATCTGATACCAAGTACTACCAAGACTAATATCCCGATACCGAACCTGATATTGATACTTTAAAGTGTCTGATTTTCAACAAAGACAAACAGTACATTTAAACAGAAAGCCTGAAACTTAATTACTATTAATTATTATTGTGGGTAGAAATCCCACAACATTTTTTATCACATTCAGATTGACATTCAAATCATGTGTTTACTCACACAAGTACAGTATTAAGAGCACAGGAACAGAAGACAGCTAGATGCTACAGGTGCTGTTCCTCTTTTTCTAATGTACTACTGCTTTAAAGTAACATGATCTTCAAAGGAGCGATGTGTTGTATAAGTAGCAGAAAGTTTATGCACCCCCGCACAATATAATGACATACAGTATCTCACAAAAGTGTGCAAAAGTACACCCATTTACACTTGTGTGGAACCTGTCCTGTTAAACCGCTGTATGGTCTTCCTATAGCCTAGGCCATCCTTATGCAGAGCAACAATTCATTTTTTCAGATCTTTAGTGAGTTCTTTGCCATTAGGTGCCATGTTGAACTTCCAGTAATCAGCATTAGAGAGTGTGAGAGCGATAACACCAGATTTAACACACCTGCTCCCTTGACACCTGATACCTTGCGACACTAAAGAGTCACATGACACCGGGGAGGGAAAATGGCTTATTGGGGACAATTTGCCAATTTCCATTTAGGGGTGTACTCACTCCCATTGCCAGCAGTTTAGACATTAATGGCTGTGTGTTGAGTTTTTTAAGGGCACACCAAGTTACACTGTTATACAAGCTGTACACTGACTACTTTATATTGTATCAAAGTGTCATATCTTCAGAATTCCATTAAAAGATATAATAAAATATTTACAAAAATGTGAGGATTGTACTCAAGTTTGTGAGATACTGTACATTCCCAAAAAAAGGCATATAAAAAATTATACTAGAATAGAAATAAAGAACAGAGTGCTCAGGAGAAGTACAAATCCACTAAAACTGTGAACTTCAGCAAATGTCACTAGTTACTACCCACCTATAGTAGTACTAACGTACTCAGTTAAATTTCGTTAAGCAAGTAAATTCAGTTTATAATCATTGTTAATTCAGTAACACTAATTAAGATTCAGTTCCCAGGAATATTTCAATTTGTCCCTCATGTGTAGCTTTAAATAGGGCCAGTTTTTACCAAAAAAACTACCTCACTTCTAACAAACCTCCTATACAGATAGCTGCTGGATATACTAAGAAGTTCCACTGCAGTTCTATTTATTAGAGGCTTATTTCATTGTATTTGAGTATTTTGCTGCTGTCAGAAGAAAAACTTACATCAGTATTATAAAATGATTAAAAAATCTTTACTTTTACACTAAGTCTTTTTTTTACCATATGTTTTTAGGCCATTTGGTTCATTGATCTTCCGATTCACTAAAGGAAAACAGGCATTTTGAAATGATTTCAGAAGCTGAACTGTTTTGTTCTGACAGAAGCAATTTATTTGGCTGCTCTACCCACCATAGCATGCATCTAAAGCCTGTCATCTTAATCTGCCACTGCTTTTCCATAACTAATTAAAAAAGCAACACTACAGCAGAACTGTTTTTAGTGAAAACTTGGTTAGCTTGAATCATATGAATAGTATGATGTGGTGAAGTTGTGCTTGAATGTATATTTAAAAATGTCTCATTTTGATTTCTAGAGTACATCGTATGAACCCAACCAAAGTCAAGGTAGGCTTACTGTGTGCTGTGTATGCCTTCATAAACTGCTTTTTAGCTGATTGTCAGTGGCATTTGTGGATGAAAGTTCGATCATGCAAGGCTTCATGTTTGGCTCAGTGGATCAATAATTCATTTTTCGGTACACATCTACAACTTGTGTGTGGCGTGTGCTTGTGATTAGATGTTCTTTTGCTTGTTTTTACTTTTATTATGTTTCTTCAGAGATTTTCATGAAAGCTTTAGAAAAAGATGCAGAGGAGAGAAGAAAGAGGAGGCAGGTGAAAGAGGAGCTAGCCAAAGGTGTGTGTGTGTGTGTATGAATGCGAAATACTCATCTTGAAATCACTCCAGTGTTATCTAGCAGAATTTACAATTGCAGCTTCACAGCCTCTTTCTCCCTATTTGACATGCAGCCCTGAAGGAGAAAGGAAATAAAGCTTTTGCCCTGGGTGACTACGAAGTGGCTGTCAAGTTTTACACTGAGGGTCTAGAGCAGCTTCGTGACATGCAGACCCTCTACACAAACAGAGCTCAGGTGTTACTCTGTCTTCGATTTTTTCACAAGCATTATTTCATGCAAACACCTGAGTAATGTTATAGTCATTTTTCTGAAATGATGAGCATATTTATGATAAGTTCATGTTTGCCTTGTATGCACTCTATTTTGTGTGATCACACAGGCCTATATCAAACTGAAGAAGTATAAGGAAGCCATTAGTGACTGTGAGTGGGCCCTGAAGGTAAGTGTAACTACAAGTAAATGTGTCAGACGTGCCCCCTCATTCATCATAATGTCAGCTCAGGCACTGCTTCTCTGATCCTGTCCCATTTGGGAACATGCAAGGCCAGTGTTCAATGAACAGTTGCTCAGACAGAAAACTGGGTTGAAGTTGGACCTCGTTCTTATAAGCTGTGTTAAGTAACGTTAATCTTCTTATAGTGCCATTATACTACGTGCTTCATTAAAAATGTCACTCCTTACTGAAAATAAAACTGTACTGGAAATACAAGCTCTTCTGGCCAGCGTCAGAGAAGAAACTTGTAAATGGTGAATCTCTGATGATATTTTGATGTTCAGGTGATGAATTTATGTCCACTCTGTGATCTTACCCACAGTGCAATGATAAGTGTATTAAGGCATATGTTCACATGGCAAGAGCACATCTAGCACTGAAGAATTTTACTGAGGTAAGAACAGTTGGTTACACTCAAATTCTCATATGGTTGGGGTTTTATGCAGCTTTGATTTGTAATAAACCAATCTTTCTGAATAATATCAGTTTTCTTTCTTGTTTTCTCTGCAATTTTTTAGTCCAGGCTTTGCTATGAAAAGATACAGAATATAGAACCAGAGCGTGAAACCCTGGTGAGAGGTAAGATTTAAAAGTGCTATAGACCTATAAACATATAACCTATCATTTATTTAATTATCCAATAGTTTCTAAAGACAATCTATCTATCTATCTATCTATCTGAGGAATGAACTGGTTGTAATAAAGGGAAATGGTGAACACTCAAACCGAAAACTATATGTTTCATCATAAACAATACAAAACAAGTCAGTTTAAATTGATTTGGTGCATTGCAGTATATACAAAAATGTAATGAAAATCATTGTATTCACAGTAATTGACAGTTCTGATTCTTTTTCTCAGTTCCAACTGATTCCAATTCTAATTTCTAAAACAGTAAATCTTGTGTCTTATCAATATTGCATTGTTATATTTTTGCTGTGTTGCCCTCCTGAGCACTTGAAATTCTGTATCTCTCTTTGCTCCTCTGTCTGATTATGCATAGTTTTTCAGATTTGGCGGAAAATTGTCACTTGACATTTTAATAAGGCAGAAGTGACAATAATTGCAAAAAAGTAATGTATGCAACATTTTAAAGGTCAGCCTTGAAGACTACATTCACAGTATCGGATGATTCCCAAACTAGCATCTTTTTAAAAAATCACTAGCTTGGCACCTATTCAGCTATCCTGTAACATGTTGTTAACAGCACTAAGTTTGCCTCGTCTGTTTAACTCAGTAGACCATGCTTACACTGTCCTTAAAGTCTATCTAAAATGAGGGTCATGATCTTGAAAGGTAATGTTAGACTGAAGTCAGACCTGTATACGTTTGAGAAAAATAATTAGGGCTCACACTTCAGTTTGCTCACATTACTAACTACATAACTTAAAGTATTGGGCACAATTCAGAGACCTCTATTTTGTTAATCTTATGTCAAGTCAAGTGCAAGTTATTGATTTGTCAGTGTCAGGAAACAGAAAACAGAAAACCTATATTTCAGAGAACCAAGTGTATCATATCTGTCAGTACTGAAGTTGTCCATTCTATACCACTTTTGCACCCCACTGCCACTTTATCACATCCTGTCAATCTTAAAAGTAAGAATTCTTCCACAAAAGCTGTTCCCAAAAGAAGTCCCTGACGTTAAGATAGCCCTTAGAGATAAGCTAACATTTACATAAACTACTACCCAAATTCACCTGACCTTTATGTGAATTTCTTTCTTGTGTTAATTTAATACGGTCAAAGGAGATATTTCTGAGGAGATTAAATAAACAATAATGTACTCGCATAAGGAAGAGGAAAATGAGTAAAGAGCAGAAAGTGGGACCTCTAACAACTGTGCATGAACACCACGCATCACCATCAGATTCATCCACTGTGAGAAGACTATGCTGTGGGTCTGAAAGGACAAAAGGAAACAGAATAAAATTTGTTATTGAAATTCCTTGGATTGTTAGATGCAGAAAATGTGGAAGCTGGAAGAACTGGAAGGTGTGAAATAATAGCCCTGGAAATGTCTTGGAAAAACTAAAAGCGAGTCTCTTCAAATCAAATCAAATCAAATCAAATCACTTTATTGTCACATCACATTTTCACTGATTGATATTTTAAAATGTGGTACTGTTGATGTTTTTTTGCCTGTTCCAACTTATCAAACTTAAAAAAATGTAATATTGTGATACTTGTGTGTGAAAATGCCTAGAAGCATCATGATATTTGTCATATGACTCCCTATATTACTTTCTAAATAGCTATTACTGGTAGTCCTACATAGTCCTGAGCAGTCAGACTGTAATATGTCTTAACTATAACTAGCCTAATTGTTAATATAGCTTTGAGCTTAGTTTACTGATAGTAGTGATAGTTGTTTGGTTATTCAGATTTGTGGTGTAACAGATGTTTTTGGAGTTTTATATCCCCTTAGAAGGTAATGATTTCAGCAATTTGTCCAATTCTGTTTGCTGCTCATACCATGTAAGAGTACTATAGTGTTTTCTGTTACTGTCAACCCTCTAGATTACCTGATACAAGTAGACCTGGAGGAGAAGAAGACCCTTCAGGAAAAGACAGCAAGAGAAGAGCTGAAAGAGGGTAAAGAAGGGGTCACAACAGTGCCTGACTTGCTGAAAAAACTGGACAGATCAAATGAGCTAAACCTGTACTACTGTGGGGGAGCAGAGCTTCTGTCACAGGCTATCAAAGACAGTGAGTGCACATAATGCTTCCTTCATGAGATTGCTCCTTCACTTCTCTCTCCCTCTGCAGTCACACCCCAGCTTGTATGCCACTCATCCTGTCACACAGACTTCATTTAACTGTGAAGAGCACATTGTTCTGCTGGAACATCCAGTGCATTCGGTGGAGCAAATTTGTGCTGAATATGTACCTATACTTTGACTTGGTGTTGTCTCAGCAGCCAAGACAATATTTGTTGTGGTGGGGATCAATAGGTAGAGGAAAGCAGCGAGGGAACTGGGTGTGGAGGTCTCATTGATCTTCCCCTATGCGCTTCATTAGCACTTCATGATGAGGACACTCTTATCCATGCCATCAGCTGCCGAGGCAGCCTCTAAAGCCATTGGGAACATGTGGGCCAAGGCAAAAACCTAATACAGACAGCCAGCTACTTTTTTAATAACTATATCATTGGATTTGTGCACCTGTTGTCCACGTCCTTGTCTTTACAGTTCCAAATGCATTATGTCCCTCAGGAGCTGCCATTCGATTTTACAGTACTGCTGATATGGAAGCTGTGTGACATCTAAAGAATGAAAAGCCACACTTCCCTATAACAAAAGTACTTTTAGAAAAACAACGTAACCTATTCATAGCCATAAACCTTTTCTGTTAGGCAATTCTATTAAAACTGTTTTCTGTGTCAGTAGTCATCATTGGACGCAGGCCATGTCCCAAAGTCAAAGTGCTGCAAACAATGTAGTCTTGAAAGCTTTCTAAAACGAATAGCTTGCAGCCAGACTTCTGGACAAAGTAGATACCTGAATGGGCCTTTTGTGGGCTAATTTCTTTCCACAGAAGGTGTACTGCTCTAGGCCAGATAAGAGTGCTGTCCCTGGTTTGTAATGAGTTTTTGTTTATTTCACTTTCCCTCTCTGTCTCTTTTGCCCTTGACTATAAAGGATTGTGTTTCTGAGGCCGGTTAGGGTGGTTTGGTGTTGATATGTGGCTCTCACTGCACACCTGCTTACACTGACTGTATCTTCTGTTCCTCTTAGAAACCGGGCAGACGTTATTCCGATTAAACAATGGCTTCAGTATCATCGCTGGCAATAACGCCGTAAGGAGGTAAGGTTGCGGAGGAAACGCTTTGACAGACTGCGATAAGTCTTGACCATTTGGAACACGTTTACAAAATGATGTTCCAGAGCTCTGTTGTTAATTCCACTAGGACCTCCATCCTTTTAATGCTGCAGCGAGTGAAGACATTCACCATGTGTCTTCATCGTTGTAAATTGTGCACTGCTGGGCTTGATTGATTGCAGCCTTAGATGTCTCAGACAGCTCTCTTCATCAGTACCTTTGTTGTCGGCAAATCTTTAAGCAACTGTATATGAATTAACTCATTTGAATATGTATTAAGTGTCAGATGAAGACCTCAGATCTCGTGGGGTTTCTTCCAAAGTGCTTTTAGTTTTTTTGTAATTTAACATGATTTGCAGCAAGCACTGAGTGTGGAGTGAGGAGTTGTTTTATGATCCCCTGCACCTTTTATCTGTCTCTGTCTCTCCTCAGCTGTCTTGCACAGGCTTCTAAAGAACCATACAGTGAGGAGCTGTGTGTGTCTGTACTCAGGTTGTGGAGGATGGTTTGCTGTGGAAATGGTAAGCTTTGCCATTTGCACTTAACTTTAGATTTCCTTTGTACCTTGTGTTTCCTACATCCTACAATTTCAGGCAGTTTGTTTACATCACATGGGACCACTATCAGTATAGTTTAAGCAAAGGCTAGCACACAAGTCTTTGTTTATGCAGCATGTTACTGTGTACTGGGTGTGTTATACTGGTACAGTACAATACTGTGTGAAGTTCAAAGACCAGCTAGACAAGGCAGAAGTGTCAGAAAACATTAACAGGAATTTAAACAGAAGCATCAAAAATTATATCACATTTTTCATTATTCAGTATGTCTAAACTTTGCCCTTATCACAGCATTTTTTTTTTTAAGATACCTTTAGGTTTCGAAAGAAAACTGTAGGACCTAGGTTTTTTCTGGATCCTGTTTATTCATGACTCTTTTTTTTTTGTATGGTAAAATTTTAAGTTGCTTTTGTGGATGTGGTGGCAAACTGTGTACACAGATACACAGTTTGCCACCTAATCTAATTTAAAGCAGTTTACCTGAGGACCCAAAGAAAATTTCTCCAGTTTCTCTGAAGCTTTTACTGCAGATTATTATATGGAAAAAAATATGTTATCTGCTATTTTATATTGAGAAACGTTATTCTTGAAGTGTTCCACTACTTGTGGACGCAGTCTTTCACAGAGAAATGAATTCCTCCCTATTTTTACTTCAGAAAGCCTCAGCCTCCCAGAGATGCTTGTTTAATACTCATTCATGTGAGTGATGCCAGTTAATCTAATTAACTGTGAGATTAATTCCACCAGGTGTTTTTTTTCTTCAGCATTAAATAACTTTACCAGTCTTTTGTCTCCCATGTCCCATCTTTTTTAAAACATGTTGCTAGCAGCAAATTTAAAACAGACTTATTTTTTTTTTAAAAACATTGGATACATTGTCTTTATAGTTTTTTCATTTAAATATAAGATGTATATTTTAATTAAATATTATTAAAAGATTTGCACATCATTAAATTCTGTTTTTATTTACATTTTACACTGCGTGCCAACTTTTTTGGAAATGGGTTTGCACTTATTGGTTGTTTAAATTACATAAATTAATAGAGGTTTCTGATTTAAAAGTCTTTTGCTTTAGTAACAAACTCTACTCTCTGGGATGGCTTTACACTAGATGTTGGAATATTGCTGTGAGGATTAGTGTGAGTATTAGTGAGAGCATTAGTGAGGTCCAGATGATGATGTTGGATGATTAGTTCTGAATCACAAACACTACTCCATCTTATCCCAAAGGTATTAGATGGTATACCATCAATGCAACACAATTGCAATGCAAATAACAGATGACCACTATCTGACAGCCCAATGCTGGGGAGCTTTACAAATTTTATCTGAAGGCTGACATTGGGCATGATGTGTTTGGGTCAGAGCATCCCATTTAATTGGTAATGTGTTTTTCATGGAGATTTAATCCCATTGTGTTGTGTGTTAGTAACTGTAAAGGGGTTTTCCAACCTAAAACTAGCCTTTAATATGATAACACATTTAGCTAATTAATATTCTGTTGCAAAGTATTGCGTCTGTTTGGCCCATTGGTTTTATATTTTGGCAGTTTTATGAATTTTGATTTTTTTTTAGTTAGACACTTGGCTTCCACTTGGCCAGAAAAAACACCTTGTCCCAAGGTACTTGTAGTTTTAGAGGATTCTTCCCACCTTCAAGATGCATCATCACGTTTTCCTAGTCTTTTAACTTCAAACATATCACTATAGAGAGTACTGCTGGTGAGGAGGCATGTTTGCATCAGGTGTAGTTACAGTTAAGTATTTAATTTTAGCTCGAGTGCTCATTTATTTAATATTCATTAATTAAAATGGTTGTCTGAAGTCTTTTCAAAATACTGTGCATATTGCTTAGCAACAAAGAAGCGAGGGACCAGTAAGAATGCACCCAGTCGTGCACTTAGGGGAGCCAAACCAAAGACAGCATGTGGCGCAGCTTGAGGTTCAGTTCAAAGCCAAATTGCAGAGTTCTCCTCTGTTCTGTGCTGCTTTTAATGGGTGCATCATATTGAGGGGAATGGGAATGGTAAGTGCCACTGCATACATATGACCTCATGAGTGATGCCTGTATTGATAACATTTTCCACAATATAATACTGAGGGTAAAATTCATTGGAAGTTTGTACAGAAATGACTAACGTGTAATCGTGTGGTGTCTTTTCTATGTTCCCAATTTTATGAGATGTTTAAAGGTTTTGAAACCTGACAAGAAGTGATGGAACTGTTCTAAATTAGAATGAAAATCAAAATGTCTGTCAGGCGTGTGCTGCTTACTGTATTTAACTAGCATTTGTGTATTTCAACATAATAAATAGCTGATTATTCTCAGTTATTATACCTTTAATTGAGTTTTTTTGGAATAATATATACAAAATGTGTAAATTTAAAGATCACTGGATTCTTCATTTATATTCTTTATGCCTGTTTCCAGTTTAAGTGTACTTAGTAAACATCTCTTTGTAATTCTGTCACTTACAGAGGAAAATCAGCAGCTGTTACTGCAGTGTCCCAGCACAAGAGAACAGATTGTCCAGTTGTTAGCCTCACCAGTGTCAGCAATCCAGCAGGCATGCTTAACGTTGTTTTGCATGTACTCTCAGACCCAGCATGGTAGACGCTTGGTAATTGAAAATCTCAGTCTGCACAGGTAAAACATAAAAGAACACACATCTTAAAAAGACATCAAATACACTGTTAAAAATCCCCAAGTGGTTCTTGGCTTGGACATGTTCAATTATCATTACATTGCTGCCAGGTTCTTTGAAGGTTTGTGACTTTTCCACATTGCAACAGTGCAGTCATCCATTGAATGGTTCTCTTGGTAAATTTTTTTTTGCCTTAATTTTGGCAAAAAGATGTTTAAACACAAATAATATGTTCTTCTTAAATGTGTGGACTGCATTATGCAAAACCAAAAAATTGACTTTTGAATAATGTTAAAATGTAAACTGGTAATTTCATTGTGAAGGCACATTTTGCACAAATGATTGAAATTAGGAAATCAAGTGAACAAAATACACTCTTATTATAAAAAGTCATCCTACTGTACCGACATTTAGGATAATAGCGTACATGTAAAATTTCACAAATGCAGGTTTTCTAGAAGCTGAGCTGAGTACCCAAAAAGATCTCAGAAAGCCTGCACTATTTATATAAATGTTGTTGTTAGTACAAGGACTGTGTCTACAGGACACAAACTGTTATATGATAATGACGAGGTTACAGTAGTGTGGGTGCAGCTAGACCTACACTTAGAAGTCACGTTACGAGGAAATTGATTAATGATGCTGGGATGCATACCATTCTTGTTAGATTTTGTTGACTTGAGACATTTTTATGATTACAGTTTAGGAAAAAAACTACTGATTGGTGGGACCAAATTTGTCATTGATGCATTAAGAATGCAGTGAACATCCATCATATAATCCTAATCCTATAGGATTTATAAATGAGTCTGTCAATTGGCCTTCTCTCTATAGCAGATCTGACAATCACCATGTCTTCAATTAAACAATTTAAGTTGTGTGTTGGGTCTGCTTGCAGAGTCCAGCTTACTTTCTTGCTCTTGCCTGCAGGTTGGTGGAGAACTTGATGGATTGCGTATGTAGGGATGTCACGTCAGGAACCATGGCACTCACTGTTCTGGAGAACTTGGCTGGAGAAAATAAGTAATGCCCAGTCAATATATTTACTCCCACTTCACAGCCACTGCCCTCTGTAACTACAAAGTTGATTAATTCTAGTGAGGCACAGAAAACAGCTCCTTCTCAGAAAAAACCTGAACATGACCTCCCTCAAGACCCCATTACATGTGCATACATCATAGCCAGACATATTATATGAGACATATTTAGATTCACTCAACTCAATAGCCAAGACCCTCTGAGAATGCAAAATGAACAGGATTGAGATGAAACAATCCATCACAGTTCAGTGTCCCGCCAGTCATCTCTCTGTAAGAAAGGGACCTCTCTGTCGTTCACAATCCACTCAACTTCTAATCAAAGCTGTAAAGGCTGGATTATGCTGTGTTTTTTAGCTGTCTTTTAGCATGTTAAGTTGTTGCAGGCAAAACTCCATATTCATGTTCGAATCTAGAGCTTTAGGTCTTTCAGTATGACAGGATCAAGGACACATGATTAAATACCTACAGATGTCCTGACATAGCAATGTCAGTGCAATCAGTTGAGACTGTTGTTTATGGACTATTTCACTGAGCAGCAGGTTGAATGATGGCGAGTTATGCATTGTGAGCTCATAGCAAGTGTTGTTGCCTTCATGAAAGACTGTTTGCCCCCATAAAAGGGTATTCAAGGCTTCAGTTACTTGCGAGTCTCTTCACATGCAAACGTAATAGTAATGCAGTGGGCAAGCGCACAAGTTAGTAATTCAAGATTTAAAAATTCTGCCTAGATCAGTGCTCACAGTAGGATAATATTGCTGGTTGGCTTCTAAGCCTGAAGCTCAGCGTGCACTGAGGATAGAGGATAATATGAGTTCTTAACAACAGTAACATAGTTTAAATTTGAGTCCCCTTTGTCCTTTTATTTGTAGGTTTCGAAAGGCATGCAGAGAGAACTTTGCAGACGTTTTTGCTCCTCATTTTGAGCATTTGCTGGTAAGGTAAAGTATTTTGATGTCTTTAATCTTCAGTCTTACAGATTTTCTAAATATTACTAAAATATTCCATGTCATTGCCTAGGGAAATATATCAGCACCCAGCCAAGAACTGCTCCCCTCCCTAATTTCAGTAACTGGTGCCATGTGTCAAGATGAGGCTATTAGCAACACGATGGCAATCCGTGAAGCATTTTGGAGGGGCTCTTTCAGTGCCATGGTAAATTTGATGTACTGTGTTAACTTCCTTGACATAAAGGCGCGTCCAGATAGTTTGTCCTTGAACATCACTGAATAATGTATACCATTTTACTGGCTTGAATTTTGATGATGAGTAGTTTGATTCTCTTCACATTATATAGTGCAGACTGAAATATATAAAAATGCTTTTGACATCATTACTACTTCACAGGACACACATTTAATTTTTAAGAATGTCAAGATGAAATAATGTATTTTTCATTCCAGAACCGTTGCACCAGCTGTGAATACAGGAGCATTCTCTATCCCCTCCTGGGCCTGATGATCAACATAGCCTCTAATCCAACTCCTGTCATCCAAGTAAGGCGGGGTGGGGGGGATGTAGCTGGCGACTTTGTGGTCAACACATTGATTTGTTTAGAAAAAGGGAGGATGGTAGACTGGAACCGACAGGACAGAATGTACTGTTAGAGCCCCCTTTTCTTTCAACCCTTTGCTGTAATCAAGTCTGGAGAAAGTGAGGGAACAATTGCATTGAGATTTTGGTGGGTGTGTTGGTGTTTATCACACAGGAGCATGCTGTAGTGGGCTGCAGCACTTGTGTGGTCCTACTAAGTGATCCTGATGGAGGTGTCATCACGGTGAGTGGATTTGTTTGGTTTTGTCCAGGCCGAAGTGAAATCATCCCAGCCCTCATATTAGCAGTTATCCAGTTTGCACTTACAGGCAACAACTGGTCACTCTCAGCTACAGCTTACATGTGAAAATGAATAGACTTTTAAAATCAAGCATGTTTATACTACACATACTAATGGCCAGTGATTGAGAAATTCCATGCATGCTGACAACTCTGCAGTGTTTAACGTACTGCAACAAGCCATTGCATTTCCCTCATATCTTGCATGTAGTACAGTGCAAAAAGCAGAGACTAAACTTTGTTTATTTCTTTTCCTGTCAAAATGATACAATGAATTTGTTTTTCAACATTTTCAGGAGATATTTCTGAGCATAGTATATAAGATTGTTTGCGCTTGCCAAATGGAAAGAAAAGTCAACAGTAAAATATGTAAAATCTGTGTAGAAAATGGGACTCCTACCAGTGAGGCAAGACCATCAAAATAGTTCTTATTAAATGAACAGTACATAAGCACCACTCTTTTTTCAGATCTGAAAAATTCAAATTTTCAATGTCTGCCCATCCTTTTGCTGTAAGATGACAACTGAGTCTGAGTCTGAAAAGATGGGTAGCTCTCAGGAAACCTTTTCCAAGAAAGGGGGAAGTTGGTGGTGTTCTCAGAACAATAGACTGGCTATCCTAGAGACCTCAACATCACTGAGTGATCACTGGTGTTTGGGATTGAATCATGGGAAGCAGAAAATGCAGCCAACTTCTAAGACCTTTAAGGTGTGGAAAAGATCCTTAAATACTAATACAGAGTTAATATACTTAATACTAAAAAATCTGATATAAAAGGTGGTCTCTGATTCTTTTTGATATACTAGGGCTAAGATTTACCTTTCATGTTAGCAACATGTTGATGTATTTGCTCGATTAGCAATATAAGCTCTAGGGAATTTTCCGAGAGGGAAGGAAGCATTTACATAATGATAACTGTAGACGCCCTAGGCAAAAGACCAGAGACAATTTTCTCTGACTATGTAAATCAAGCTTCATACGCTGTCTTCCTGGCTTTGCTACCTTGGCAGATCATAACTCCCAAGCTGTTTTTCAGGGTACAATTATGGTGAAACAGTTGCGCTCCAGCTCGCATGTTTGTTTAATACTGGAGTGGATTGTTTACTTACAGTATTAGCTTTCCAGCGCTCAGATAACACTTGAGCAAGGGTTGTAACAAGTCGGAAAGCTGTTGTCCTCCTCCCAGGCTGCATGGTTGCTTTAAAATGCTCCATAAATGGCCCTGAAAATGATGTTGGTGTTACAGACTTTCCACTTTTGTCTTTGGTTTCAGAGAGCTGTAGGGTTGTTGAGTGTGGTCCTTCCTAAGTCTGCTGCTGCCACCCATGCAGTTGTGCAGCAAGGAGTGGTAAAGAAACTGCTGAAAATTCTTAAGGTAAGCCCATAAAAAAGCACTTACAGACTTGCATCCCCTATTTAAATGTTTTGGAGTGATGGAGTGATGGAGTGATGCGGGACCGCCCACTATGGTGGATCTTAAATCTTCCTCCTGACAAACCTACAAAATGTACCCAAAATTCAATACATAAGTTGCTGGTTTTACAGTTAAAAATAGATTTATTATTTGGCTTATGTTTGGAGCAGTGTCTGCAGATGTTTAATCTGGCTGTATGAGCTTGTGCCAAGAAGTTGATTATCCCTGTTCTGTAATTCATTCCATATTGTATTGCGTACTTGCATTGCAACACTCATCCTATTGATCATGTCCTTTCTAGTCTACTTCCCTTCATTCCCTATTCTTCTTCATCCCAGCCCCTCTCCCCTCCTCATCTCCGTCTCTCCCATTTTCATCCCAGCTCCTTCCCTTATCTTTTCATTCCTTATCTCTCCCTCTTTCTTCATCCACCCTTTTTTCCCCATCCTCTCTTTACACCCCTCTCTCTCTTTCACTGTCCCCTCTTTTCCTTTTTGTCCGTCAAACCTCCCACACTGCTAACTCCTCATTCTAGGTACGCAGCTGCTACAAACCCAATCCTAACTGCTCCATCAACCTTTTGCTGTTCTGTTGCCTTTTACTTCTTGCCTGGATGCCCAACACACTAAACAAGTCCTTATTTAAGTGAGCTTGTCTCCCATCTATTGAAACGTTTGTTGACCCAACATCTAGACTGCTCTTACATGCCTTGACACTGTAACTATGACCAACAACCTCTGACATTCATCATCGAAGTCTCAAGCTTAGAACAGTGGGCATGATGGTTTCACTGGCCCATACTATCAGCTACAGATCACCCACCCTTCCAGTCCAAGACAGTTCTGAAAATTATTATTTTAGGGCCTCGTAATGATGGCAACACAGCTGAATGTGCAAGGATGTGCAATGATGGTGTATGGATGTGCAGGGGTACAAGAACAGATGTAAGAGTAATTTACAGGAATATCAATGATGCACAGAAGCCTGTTAAGTTGATAAATAAAATCTGCTGTATCTCAAATCATGACAGACAGATGTGACATTTAAAAAAGAAACATTTATAAAAAAGAAGAAAAAAACAGGTACTTGAATTTTTAGAAGGGACTGGTTTGGTCAGATATTTTGTAGCTAAGTTAACAGTAAGAGTCAAGGGATAGCTGTATTAGTGAACAAGTGGTTGCAATTTTGTTCAGTTGAAAAACCTATAGATGAGGAGAGAAGGATTATATGTGTGGAGGGCCATATATAATGGAATGAAGACTAAGGGTGATGCAGGTTTTCTAAAGTGAATAGGCTGGAAGGAGCTATTGGAGATTAGAGAAAATTGAGAGTATAGTACTTAGTTGCCATTTTAGCCATATACTAGATGCTGTCTTAGACAGAACAACACATTCTATTCATATTTGAGGTCTACCCTAATGTCAATTACAGGCTCTTCTCTCGATCTTTTTAAGTGGGACAACTTGCACAATTGGTGACTGAACATTATTGTCTTTATGCTTGGAAGGGCTTATGAGAAGAAATTGAGAGTATAGGATTAGTTTGCCATTTTAGCCATATACTAGATTGCTGTGCACACAAGCACATGTATATTTAGCTATTGAAACATTTATTTAAACATTTATTGTCTGAGGAATGTTTTTCAGATACTTCAGACAAGTTAACTATAGTATGCATGGTTTTCTAACTACCCATCTTTAGACCAGATAAAAGAGGTATTGGCAGTGATACTAAACTGTTTAGAATCTCTCCAATAATTGGTGAAAAATATATACTATGGCTGCATATGAATGTTAAATGATCTTTATAGAGATGATATAACTCAGGCTTTTAAAGACTTACAGTTTTTATTTAACAGACAAGCAAGATCTTTAGAGATATTATAGATGCAGTCATGCTTTAATTTGCAAAGATCTGAAGGTTCAGCAGCAAGTCTCATATACAGGCAAATAATCTGTATGGTTATTGTAAGAATCTGAGATCTGAAACCTGATCTTGAACATTGTAGAGGATACTTAGGAGGATATCATGGCCAGTGTGGGGTGTAAATTTACACACTATAAAATAATAGCATTGTATATTAATCAAATAAAAAAATAAAAAATAGAATTAGAATAAGAAAAAAACATGAATAGAATTTTTCTAAAAATTTATTGAAGCAGGACAAAACACAAAAGAATGTGATTGTGATACAGCAGGTTATTTCTTATTAGAGCTCCTGTAACGCTGTAATAAGCGATGTAATGATGTGAATTTTGCTGAAATGATTAAAGTGCTTCTCTTTGTTCAATTAGGGAACAGGACCGACAAGCTCGAGATACTCCATTAAAGCTCTTGCAGTGTGCACCGCCTCCAGCCAGCAGGCCTGTGAAGAGCTGGTTAAGTTTGACAAGAGTGCGTATTGAAGGCCAGGGAGAGGGTATTGGAGCGCAGTACAGAATACAGTGTTCCATAATAAGTTTCAGTAAGTGTACAGTGACTTGGTGTATGTGTGTGGGCTTAACCTTGTGTTGTACTCATGCTTGTTTATTCAGGGCTGGTGACTGTGAGGAAGCTTCTGGGCAGCAGTGATGAGGTAGTGGTGGGGAATGCAGCTCTGTGTCTGGGGCACTGCTTAGTGGTGCAGGAAGCTGCTGCTAGTCTCCTTGGCACAGAGTCACAGAGCAGTGTCCTGCTCCTACTGCGCCATGCTGCCGGTGACGGCAAGAGAGCAGCCATGCAACAGAATGTCGCCATTGCTTTGGCGAAGTTGTGCAAAGCCGAGCCCAGGTACACCACTCTCTGATAATAAATATTATAATAGCAGATATATTTGCCAGAAGTGCTGTAACAGGAGAGGATAGGGGACTTCTGGACACTCCTGTTGAACCTGAAAAGACCAGGGTCCCACAAAGATTGTGACATTGTTTTTTGCATGTGATTTTCAAGGCTAAATGGTTTGCTTGCTAAAATCTTAACTAAACTGCTTAATTCCAAGTAAATAATAATATATTAGATAATAATCCACCTTCCATTATATTATCCCTTATGTAAGCCTCTGGGGGAAACCCTCAGGGGGGTTAGTTCAGTCATAATCTGTAGGAAAAAAAGAAGAATTTTAAAAAACTGTTTGCAAAAACATAAGCAAGGCTATAGAGTAAAATGCTAGAAAAAACTAAAAACTATCATAAACAGGGTGTGCATTCAAAAGAGATGTGTCAGAACTGTCTTTGGGAAAAAAACACCCTATACTATAATTTTATTCTTATAACTTCCATTCTGTCTGTAGGTAAATGCACAACCACAATATCTTTATAATTCTTTGACTAGACTTCATAAACTATAGCTACATAAACAATTATGTTCGGGAAATAGTAGTGGACTTCAAATAAAGCATCTATATGTTCTGTACTAGTCCAAAACAGTTCATTATAAAGCTGTGCCTCAATGGCCAAGAGGTAAGTAACAAACATTACAGTTTCAGCCTATTCCATTCAGAATACTAATATGTAGACATGTTGCATATATTTCAATTCACTGCTTACTGCATGCTAATGGAGACTGTAAGTGCTGTAATTATGGAGTGAAAACAACATAAAGAGTAGGGTTGTCATGTTATGAAGTAACCAAGATAAAGTTTAACTAATCTATGAGCCAGTATAAATATGTCTAATAATAGTTTGACCCAAAGCTGTGAGTTCCTAGCTCTGTCTTTCACATGGTTTAATCTAAAACTATTTTCAGAAATGAAATGATAACATGTGTCAGGCAATACATGTTCCTCAGTATCAACTTTTCACTATTTCTTAGACTAATAACTCTGACTAATTAACTGTCATCACTCCTTTCTCACTTGATGGGGCAAGGACCATTTAAAGAAGGTTTTTTTTTTCTTTGTGACAGACTGTGTTTAATCTGTGTCTGGTGCTCCGGCCAGTTACAAATTCATTCTGAGGCAGAACATAAATTTAAAGATTATTCATCAGAATGCGTAATAAACTTTCATACATTCCACACTTTTGTTAACTGTAAAAAAGTCTTGTAACTGTCGCAGCCATTACCGAGTCATATAGTCCCATTTTAGGTTTCCGCAAGACTCCACCAAAGATGTTATAATGATAATCTGGTTCTCAGACAGTGTGATGTAATTCAGTTGAAACTCTTGGCAGACCAAGCTTCTGCAGTGAAGAACCTGTCACCTCTCCGTGGAGGAGCTGCCTTGTCTCTGACACACTTTGGCTGTGAGAGAGAGTTTGTTTAGGACAGAATTCAATAACTTAGTCTGGAATAGATGCCGGAATCTAAGCAAATTTAGCGAGTGCAGTACAAATTGCCACATAAGAATGAAATGTATGTACATTCAAGCTTATTTATGAGCTAAGCAGGCTGTTGATGTGAGTATTTTGTTTTACCCCGGTTTAAAGACAACAGTAAACTGCTGCATTTCTTTCCCTGTTGTATAGCTGGTCTGAGTGAGAAAACCATTCAGCTCTTTGATGACTCTGTGCTTTGGTCTTACTTTCAGGCACTTGGCAAAACTAAGGGAGCTTCATGGCCTGGAGATCCTTCACTCCTGTATGAAATTGATCATATAAGGCCCCTCCTCCTATTTATTCTTTAAGCCCCAGTCACATTCAGACACGCACACATGCACAGGTGTCGGGGTGCTGCCTGGAGATTTGCAACCGGGACGATCTTTACAGATAAGCCTCAGTTACCCAAGGCCGGCCTTTATTATGCAGTAGTTCTGTGTATTTATCTTAATTAAAGAGAGCTTGACGCCAGTGCACGAGATTACATGCTGCCCAAGGACAATTCATGTTTCCATTTTCTTCCTTCCTGAATGACTGGCTTTGCAGGTCTATGCATTTCCCTGTGATAGTTGGTAAATGAAGAAATAATAGCTTGTTGTATATGGATTTTAATAAAGAATAAACCTGGTTGTTCGTTCTAAGGACACAAAGCCTGGTAGTCTCTACACATTGATGAATAGTTATGAGCCCATGCACATAATTAGTGGAGATTGTATTGTAGAAAAAAATCAAAAAACATATTGCACATAGGCAGGAAATGATTGAATCAGACTACTGATATCATCTGTAAGGAGTCATCTGTTACTATGTGTAATAGTCCCGTCAGAGTCGAGATAACAAACATCACATTAGCATTGCTTTCTTTGGTCTTTGCAGGATGTCAGTTTCATTTCAAGTGCAAAGCCCTGTTCTTAAATAGCTCTACAGAATGATCAAAAATGACATACAGGTGATTATGAAATCAAGCAAGTGTGTTTGGGTCTCCATATCTGAGGACCTATTTAACCAAGTCTCAGTCAAACTGCAAACTGAATAAGCTCATTAGTAGGACTCTGGAAAACTGGCAGGCCATGAATCTATTTAATAATGGATTATGTGAGTATTGGATTATCATCATAGCTCACACAAGTTAAGACACAGATGGAAAATAATACCCAGAAGACACATAATCAGAGTGATGAATGAAAATGTTTGCACAGAGCTACTTTTCTTTTTTTTTCTTCAGACTTCTTTGCTTTGTTCACATGTCAGTAATCTAATCTAAGTATAAATGAGCTGAATAGAAGGTAAGCCATTCAGGATGTGATGAGCTGTACAGTAGTACAGTGGTCTCTCAGAGCTTTAATATTACCTGGGATTAATATTACACGATCACAGTAACTGTAGCACTTTTCGCAGCACTGGAGCTTTATAAAATGTTCTGTTTGCACACAGCAATAGTGGCATTAGAGGACTGGTGATTATGGAGTTGAGTTTTGTGTTTTTCGTGTTTGGACTCACAGGTACGTAGTTGAATTTGCTTTTACAGGTAGCTGTTCATGTATAGTATAGTACAGGTAGCATGTATGAAGAAAGGTAAGAACACTGCTGTTGTATTTTTCACATTCTGAAGAGCAAAAAATGATTAGATGTAGTAAAACTGTTGAAGATCTATAGCAAACAAACAAATGCAAATGCAGTCTGATTACATATTAATGGGGTTTTAATTTGAAACTTGGTCTCTGAATATTTAGAATGTTATTTATTAGACAGACTTTGTAGTTAGTAAGTTTGTATGATAATCATAAAAGATTATTTGATGTTTTGCTTGACAAAGAAACACATATATCTAGGCCACAAATCTCTTATTGTAGTTATTGTAGTGATACTTCAAATGAACACAATAAAAGAAATTACTCAAATAAGGCTACATTAGTTGTTAAATTGAAATCTAATTCTTTTTGTATAGCTACTATGAATTAGCTGCGTCATTAGAATTATCATTTACAAACTAAACCAAAGCCAAACAAGAGAAAGACAGTTTGAGCTCCGATCACAGTTCAATCCACTAGTGCACATTTACACATGTAATCTCTGGAACTAGGTTTGCATTAAACTACATGCATTTCATGGTTAGTTGATTATATAAGACTTCCTACTTACCAAAAAGGTAGTTTAGAAGTTTTTAACAAAGTAGTCTAGCAACGCAATGATGTATGCATAATTATTACATACTAAGGCCTATTATTCAGTAACTGCATGGGCAACTGTGCAAACTGGCTGAATTGATTTTGGGTTGGAAGTTGGAAGTTTATATTAAAACTTGGGACCTATCTGCAATGTAAGTTAATTAAGTCTGTTTTTAATTTGATTATCTGAGTACTTAATTAATACTAAGCTTCCTTACTTTACATTACATACATAGCAGCTAGCAAAATAGATGCAACAGCGTTTAAGTTTAATTAATAGCCTCCAGAGTCATTATTCTAAAACAACAGTGTAAAAAGAAAATAGAGAATTAAAATGACTTCACAAATGAGCTCAAGTAGAAGTACTGTCATTTACTATAGTACTGCTCAAAAATCATTTTGCTGAATCTACACTCTGTACTTTTACTGTACTAAATGCAGTTTGCTACGTTCAAGCTCTGCTTATATCCAGAATAGCTGTGATTTGTAAAAATGAGTTGTATAGCATAAAAATTATATTAGTAAATTTTTGGTGGGGATTTTTGGGATCCAAGTTGGGATTGTGAACACAGATGTTCTGGATATGAGAAATGTTTGAAAGTAACAAATTGCCCTTTCTATCCTAGGGCATTTCAGAACGGTTTAGCCTAAGTAATGGAGTACATGCAATTTGTTACCTCTAAGCTCTGCTTTTAATCAGAACAACTGTGTTTACAATTCCTGTTTACAAATAATTTAGTGAATTCTGGGATGTCTGCATTTTGAAGTTGGGATTGTGTTTTTGCTTAGCTAATGCTAAGAGTGAGGACATGCAAGAGTCACCGCGGACTGAGAGCGCAGCTTACCCAGCTGCTTTGCCATCAACAGACCAAAACAACTTTGGTCACAACAGTAGGAAAGCCTCCACCGAGAGCCTCCCTCTCCTCGCTGTGGCTCTAATCGCTTCTCCAGGGACAGATTCTTTCCATGCACCACATGAAAGGCACCATTCGACTACTGCAAACGCTATGACTGTTACAGCTGAAGAGGTAATTAGCTCAAGAGGCGAGAGGTTTGTTTCAATCCACGGGTCAGGTACATTCATCTTAAGTGAGGATAACACATCAGCTATATTAGGCTCTGGGACAAATCTCCCACTGATGTCTGACAAGAAGGAAGGACAGAGTGTTGTAACTTTAGCACAGGCTAAATCTGGGCTAGTGATGAACGGCACCATGACGGCTGCTGCTCATCTGTCCAGAGGCAGGGAAAAGATCGCAGCTTCGCTTCACGCTCCACTTAATAGCAAGAATCAAAGAGCCGTGGAGTCTATTACTCTTTTGCCCGCAAAGAGCATTCCCATGCTATCAGCTTCTGATCCAGCAGTAATTGATAACCTTGGGGAGGCAACTGAAACAGTGGAAAGACAAAGAAAAAACATAAGCGAAAATGGGGCTCTGAAGTCATTGGGAACCACTAACCTTCTGAATGCCACCGAGTCCATCTTCACTGATGGAGAAAAGACCTTTGTACAAAAGGGCAACCCCATAATAATTCATCTGACAGCTGTGCAGAACAGAGCACAGTTAGATGCTGAGGGTAGTGCAGCTGAAGTTAAAATGGTTGCCCAAAAGCATGGAGAGGGGCAGCCGGGCCAGAAAAACACGCCCGCTCCAAGCTTAGTGACCCGTCGCAATGCTGTCTTTGATTCTGACACTCCATTACCATTGGAGTCATCTAGCCATGAGGTAGCTAAAGAGGCAGGAGAGAGTGCTAAGTCACTCACCACCAAAGGACACGCAAGCATAATTGAGGTATACACCAATGCCATGAATGAGAAGCTCTATGCTTCCAAATTTTCAGAATCTTCAGTGGTCTCCTTTCCAAAGACTGGCAAACTGCCTGTAACAAGATCATCTGCAGCCTCACTCTCAACACACACCTTGTTGCAAAGAACTGTGTCTGCAGGTGATGAAAGCGAAGGTGAACTGACGAGCGCATCAGCTGGAGGCAGACAAGTGGGAACGACAATCCACTCGCCTCCTCACACAGTTCAGTCATCTCAAAGTAGCACTCTAGTCAAAGATGAGGAAAGACTCAAGTTTCGAACTGTCCTCCCATCCAAGTTCACAGACGGATCATCCATTTTAATCAAAGTTAAAAATGCCACTCAACGTGAGAACGTTCTCCTCATAGCCCCTCGGAACATTTCATCCACTGACAGCCATTTTCTCCACATGTCTGAGCTCTGCTGTAAAGTTTCTATTGAAAATAGAACTGCATACCCTCCAGCGAATGAAAAATCTGACAAATCATCCCTAATAAATAACAGAACCGAACCTTTTCACACATTAATCGATACATCAATGTCCAATGCCTCTAGCAGCACGCCAAATGCTGGGAGATTTATGACTGTATCTGCCCAGAGAACAAGTGATTCAGATTCAACAAAGCACAGTGGAAGGATTTTAACTAAACTGACCCCAACCTCACTCGTCACGCCGTCCATCAGTATGCATCGCTCTGTTACACCAGGCCACCCTGATAAGTTGCAGAAAATAACCACAACTCTCTTGCAGACCTCTCAGAGGGAGATGCAGAACTTATCACTAATCTTTGAAGGTCATGCTGTCACTTACAGTCCTGTCAGGCAGCTCCTAATTCCATCCCTGACGGGAAGCGAAAAGCCTTTGACTTTCCTATCAAGTCAAGTCGGCCACACGCCGCTTCAGTCTGCCCGTGTCCTCAAAGAACATCCATTGATTTTGTCGTACGGGCACACTTCATCTACACCCAAATCTGTGACTTTTCAGGAATTTAAGAAAGCGCAAGCCTCGACAAGTTTCCATCCTACAAACAACAACCGGAAGCCCACAATGTTTCCCAAACTGCCAGCACTGCACTCTGAGAGGCTAATCAGGCCCACAAACACCTGGCCAGTAACAGGGAAAGGTTCAGCAAATTCCTCTTTCACAGAGTTTACCAGGACAGCAGGGTCTGATAAAGTAAGTGCTTTGATTCTGATTGTGCCCTCTCTGAGCCCTGCACCTCATACACACAGCACCAATGTTCCAACCACTACTTTGTCAGAAAACTTCGCCACGCCTTCTTACTTGGATAAAACCAGGGAGCTTTTCTTTGTCATGTTATCACAAAAAAGAGCATCCCAAGAAATGATGCCAGTAGAAGTTGCAATCTCAGGCCAAGAAATCCCTGGCAAAGATGGAATTAGGGGAGATCTGTTTACGGGTCAGACATTAATGACTGAACAAACCAAAGACAAAGAAGTTAGTAATAGTGTTCATGGTCTAGTGTCTATGAAAAATGAAAGTGACCAAAAGAGTACAGAGGAAATGAGTATTAGTGGGATGTTTTCCACACATTCACCTTTAAAGCTGCTGCCTGAACAGAATCAGTCAGCTGTAATGAAGGCAGAACGCTCCCCTGGTGCAGCTGTACTTGACCAAAATGGTCAGAACACTGTTAGCATGCAAAACGAGAATCGGAGCCCTGCGACAGTCCTACTGCAAAACATCGTGTCATCCACTCAAAGTCGAGGCCAGGATTTACAGAACACAACTGAGGGCCAAATGAATGCATCTGTTTCGCCAGCTGCCATTGAGATTTTTCGGTCTACTCAACCTTTGGCTTCCCCTGCTACTACTGAAACTCCGAAAGTGGTTGAGCAGACGATTAATCAGGCAAGTTCACTCAACTCTACTTTATCATCCATCATAGCTGCTGCATCAAATGGGAAGGACATGAATGACCTGCTAGTGTCATATCGAACAGCCCAACATGAGGCATCTGTGAGAGACCACCTTCAGCAGGCAGCATCAAGCCAAGCCCCCAGTACCACACAAGCAATGAAGAGGCCCACCATAAATATTTCAGCTATAAAACTTCTGACCTCAAAGCCATCAACTTCTCCACCACCCAAACCAACCACAGCCTCATTGAAATCCACCCTTCACGCTGGTGGTCATAACAAACACTCCACCTTACACTCTCTGCCTTTAACCCCATCAGAAAGCTTGACAGGTTTCTTAACCATATCTAGATCACCTCCGCATGTAAAAGAAGATGTGCTAAAGGAACGCTCCACTCAGACCATACTGCCATCTGTTACTGAGGGGACATTCTTTGCCATTGATCACACAGATATAAGCATGACAGGTTCAGAGATAACAGCAACAAAATCTCCCCTAGCAAGTTCATTACAATTATCGGAAGAAAGTGAAGGTGACCTGTCCACTGTTTTCCCATTTAAATCATCTGAGCTGATGTCAGACCTGCCAGTGATGCAGAGGAGGATGAGGATTGCATCACCGGATCTGCTCAGTGGGTATGTATGGCAGTTTACTCTCTGATCCGTGTCTACTTGTATAAAACAGTTTTGGTGTACACCTACTAATGGCTTATATCCTGGAATTTCCTGTGGTTTATGGATTTATGCATCAAAACGTTCAAAAAGTATTTTACATGACCATCTTTACATGGCCCTTCTTTACACTTAGAGTAAAGCACATCGTTGTTATGGTTACTACGTCTTGCTGATACATGTAATAATGAATAATTAGCTGACTGTTCTGAGTAACTATAACGAATTGTGGCTCATTCAAAGAGAAAACCAGGCTAAAGATTAATAGCAGCCCTAAAAATTCATAAACATACATGTATAGGGACTAAACTAAAGTAAATGTACTGAGGTAAAAGTGTAGAACTGTGCAACCGTCAGAGACCAGCCTTCATTTTCTTTCATTTCCAGTCAAAATGGGCATTTAATACAAATTATTCATCAGCATCAGAGAAAACCTGAAAACTTATGTTAAAGGGAACTGTTATGATTTCTGTTTTCTTGTAGTGAGCTGTGTAGCATTTTTGTGCATTTAAATGGTCTGAAAAAATATACAGGCCTAAGTACACAGCAAAGAGAGAAACCCTCTCTTACAGAAACCACTTTTTTCAACTGCCTGAAGCACCTGATTGAAATTCCGGATGTGGCTATCACTTTTTACCAATCTGACAATTGACCGGTCAAAAGAGAGTGGACGATCTGACCAATTAGAGCACACTGGGCTCATAAGGAGGTGGCACAGGAGCTCTAACAATGTTTCAGACAAAGGGTAAATACAGATATACAGTGTGAGAAAGACAGTGTGTTTTTTTAAAACTGTGAATCTGTTTTAATAGACCCCAAAAATATCATTCTGAACACTTAAGATGGGCAGAACAGGTTCACTTAAACAGAAACAACAGATGTTCTCCTCTCTTAGTAAAACATCCTAGTCTACTTTGGTTGTGTAGCATCTTCTCTGTATGTTTTAATAAAGTTTTCTTTGGAAACATGTTTTACTTTCACTATGTAAGTACCAAGGACCATTTTACACCTCATCTCTTCAGAAGTAGCTCCTGAAACAACTTGAAGTAACTGAAATAACTTGATGCTACTGTCTGTTTTGACTGGAAAATAGATTAATAAGTGGGGATCTTTCGATCATATGGGTGATTTAAAAGTGGAAAGTGAACAGGAGCTGTAGTTAGAATTTTTGGATGATGCTGTAAAACAGTTAAAAGCAACTTTTCACTATGAAGTGTGGTTGAGATGTTTAATGCAATGCCCTTAAGTACCCAATTAGCTCAGATTGATTTATTCCTTAAGTATTTACAATAAATATTTAGGTTTCTTCAGGCAAGCAGCCAGGGGGCTCAGTAGAATTTGCATTATCCTGGAATAAAATGGAAGGTTTTAATCCACAAACGTATTTGACTGTACAGCTGTAATTAATCAGACCATTTATTAAGTCACTGGTTTAGCTCCAGGGAAAAAACACTAAAAACTCAATGATGCTGTGCCACTGTCCTCCAGGAGAATCCTACGGTCATTCTGTACTGTAATTCATTTCCATATATATATACACACACAGTCATATGACTTGTTTTCTTGTTGTCTAAGCTTGGCCCAGATCTCTGATGATATCTGCGGCAGTGGAAACTACACGGCAGAGATGCGTCTGACCCTGGAGAGAGATATCATGCCGGGAGATCTCATCCCTGCTCTCGGAAACCTGCATGTCGTCATCAACCTGAAAACAAATAACACCCAGGTGAACCTGGAGATAAAGTCCTGCTGTCTCTCACCCACAGTCAGACTAGATGAGTTCAACACCACCTGCTGCCTGTTTTCCAGGTAAAGCATCTCTTTGAAAGACTTATGCTCCACTCTGCTGTCGAATTTAGCCAAATCTATTTAATGCTCCAAGAATATGGAGTCCATATCTCACATGTTTATGGGCGCAACGTGTAAATCAGCACTCCCGCTGCTTGTGGGAAATAGCTACCCCTGAACCGACGGCGGCTTATCACAAGGGAACAGCACTGGCAGAGCAAAAGTTTCCCTCAAAGAGTTTGACTGTAGAAAGCTGTAAATGCCCTCAGTCTAACAATCTTGTCAGATCTAATGCTAAGTTTTGTTCATTGCAAAGTCGCGCAAAAGAATTGCAGGCGTTCTTGTCCTTGGAGTTAACCTCTGCCAGTACACTATGTCTGCTCCCCACGCCAGAGTTTAGGCAGTGGTAATGATGTTTCTGCAGTACAACTAAGTGAGCCGTCAGTAGAGTATCCTCATTAGAGATACAGAGTCCCTACCGTGTCCCTGTGGCTTTTTACCCCAGTACCCTATAGTTACGCGGCTAGTGATTCACCTTTGATTTTTTCTGAAGCCACAAGCTTTTTTAGGGAATTTCTCCATGTTTTATGGAAATCAAAGTTAACCGTGATTGAAAGGCCTTGGAATTTACAGCCACATGAAAGCCTTAAATGTTTTGACATAAAAGGTGTACTGCAGTAGACGTTTTTCCCAGAGGATTGTTCTTCTTAGACATCTTTCTCTTAAGCCTCTGAAGCATTTTCACTGCGGAGAGTGTCTACAAGGAGCCATACCATGTTGATATGCAGGCATAAACACAAGCAGATGTGGCTTGTGTTTCCAGCGCAGTTTATTTATGCGTGTGACAAGTTTCATTAGGTTCGCAGTGTATGTTGCGTCTGAAGCTGCCCATTTCTCCTAATAACATGTTTGTCTTGCGTGCAATCCTTCAGGTTACCTATAGATCCACAAGGCATCCGCCTGCTTCCCAGTGTTCTGTCAAAAAGAGCCAGCTTCACCATCAGTCTTTTCCAGATGATTAACTACTCCACAGCCTACCTACACTGTGATCTGAGCGTGTGCCTGAGGAACAACTCCGAGTGTGAGCGGGTGAGTCTCAGCCGCCTCACTCTCCCCGAGAGCGATAAGACCCCTGGAGAGCATTCATCACTCACGACCAGGTCTCACGATTTCTTGCGCAGGACTTTCTACCCGTCATTACTCTGCCCTTTTTTTTTGATGCCGACTTTTTTTTTTTCTGGTCTTTTATCAGAATGGCCTTTTTCTAGCCTTCTACTCCGTCAAATGTAAAATTATGAGCCTGAAATCACCCACTGCTCTCAGTTCTACAGCCTGAAACAGACCTGAAACACAAAAGATGCTTTATATCTGCAATTGCTGTAGTTCAGGTTTTAAGCAAAAAAGTAATTATTGTTTCCTTTATTGCTGCTTTCAGTGTCAACAGCACAGAAGTGCCCTTTCTACAGATGATGGGGAGGCTGTATTCGGCAATACTGAAAATCGAATTTCTTTTGGGCCTATATTGAAGGAAACAGATGATTCTCCTTTTATAGAAACACCAGGTAATTTAAACATTGTTTGAATCAGATGGACACTCTGGGTGTCCTACGGGTTTAGAGCCGATCAGGGGTTCGTAAATTATAGTCGTATTTTAAAGCTTGTTCTAATCTGCAAATTAAACCTTGACTTCCGATGTACATGAATGTTTGTCGTGATGATTTTATCAGTTTTTTTTTTAGAAAACTAGCAAACAGCTATTTGAAAAACAGCCCTCACAAAAAGGAGTGTCGATGTTTAAATGAGCAGTTTGTTAGTTCTTTTAGTGTAAAACATTAGAACATGAACTAATATGAGCAACAGAATATGAAGAAATAACAGTTTTGACTGTGTAGAGACATCTACTGGAGTTAGCATGCTAACCTGCCTCATCCTGGTCACAGTACCACTTTGCACCTATTGTGAGTCACTGTAGCATTGATTCTGCCTATAGTACAACATGGGAGAAGGAAGAAGTAGCACTGTCCCATATTCTCGTCTTGCCCCCAGTTAGATCATTTAAATAGAGGTACCCAATGAAAGGAGGAGTAAATGCATTGGCTAAAGCTCTCGATGAGTGAAAACGGCCACTTGCTCTCGACAAGAGTTTTGCAGTAAACAAAAGAAGTGAAATAAATAGAAGTGAAACAAGAGTTAGCTTTGCTGTTGCTTTTCACCATTGTTGACGTTTCTGGCAGGTAAAGGGATGAAGTTTGATAGTGAACTCGTAACTTTTCTTGTAAACTGGTAAGAATTGAAGCGGAGGTAGAGGGACTGTGCATTTAGTTTGAAGGACAAATTTAACAGGTTTAGGATCATCGTATATATTGCTTCTTTAAACTACTCACCCATGATGAGGGGTTTACGCATCCCTGAAAAAAACTACCTGAATTATATATAAAACCTGTTTGATTTAATAACTTCAAACATTTTAAATACAAACACTGATTCATTTTAAATTCATAAACATGCAGGGCAACCACCTAAGGCTCCGCATAAGTTATATGCCCCAATGAAATTAAGAATGGGGTATTCTGTACATATTCTTTAATAATCTATTCAGAAATATTTATAAAACTAGCTGTTATACTGATTCTGTAGGGCTTATTTTCAGTCATTTCAGTGCATTTCATTTCACATGGTTGTCTGGGTGTTGACAGGGAAACTCAAATAAACCTTATCCAAGTGTAGCAAATGCCCAATAGGTCAACACACAATTAAATTGCAGACCTGCCAGAGACTGCTGTTGTGTTGGCCAGCTCTGTTTTATCCACTAACAGGTATATAACAGCTCATCACCATAAACAACTTTCATATGTTTTCTTACCTTTAAGTATTATAACAGAGGTAATATTTGCTGAAAGGGTCATAGAGATCACTTCTTTCCCTCTCTTCATGGTTCCTCCTTCTTCATTTAGGTGGAATGAGACAAATTTGCAATAAAAACTTCGTTAGTTGTAATGGAGAGTGGATTTTGTTGTTGTTGTTCATGTCACTTGCTGTTAAGACATGATGATAACTTTATTCAGTCAGATCAGTTCTTCTAGGGTTAATGTGACTGTAGATAGCTCCAGTGCTAAAGTAATGTTGCAGATTACCTGGAAAACAAAGGAAGTAAGAGAAATACTCATTTCCTCTGTGCTATTCTGTAACCAAATGATCACTTTATTGACAGATCATGTGTTTAAAGCATATATCCTAAAACAAGCAAAATATATCACATTTTAGACCTACTACTTTTAAATATTAGATTTTATCAACTAGATGAGTTGCCAGGAGTTCACTTTTTGTAGTGTAAATGAATATGCCACTCAGGATAACAGAGCCTCAACTAAATATAAAAGTATATCCAGGGGGATATATCCTGTCTTATGCCTAAGGCCAGAGAATCACTAAATCTGCCCCTGGGTAGCCATGCAGTTTACTTTCCACCCAGCCTGTAATAATAGAGTTGTATCGTACTCGTAAGCATTTGGAGCTTATACTGTGTTTGAGAAACATGCCCTGTACCTTGTGTCATCTAGTTTTACAGTGAATCTTTTATGAGCATGTAAACCTATGTAATAAAAATATTGATGGAGAAACCTGTAAGCCTGACAGCAATCTCCCAAGCTGTTTAAGGCCTCATCATCAAAACCTCATCTTCACTCGGAATATATTTAGTATGGTTTCAACGATTGTCTTCATATCTTTCTATAAGCACATTGTGATTAGTAATATACCTGTATTTCTGAGGTCCTGTTGCGGTGGGCTTTCTCTTTTCACTCCATTTCCACCCCTGCCGCCAAATCTGCAGGAACTGTGTGAGAAAATTCAAGGAATAATCATCGCAGACACATTAGGAACCTTTACAGCTCCTTACCGAGATTATATTTTCTATATCAGTCTGAATATAACATAATTAATTGGTTCCTGGTATATATATATATATATATATATATATATATATATATATATATATATATATATATATATATATATATATATATATATATATATATATATATATATATATGTATAATATAATTATTATTATTAATATATGTATATATATATAATTTCTAGAAGGTAATTAAAAGTTATCACATGGTTGTTAATATTGTTTTAATAGTGCTTTTGTTTCCCTGCTAGGCATGGACAATCCTGAAGCAGCTGTGATACTGGCTTCCGTGTCTGGCTGTTTTCTTGTCTGTGTAGCTCTGCTGCTTCTTTGGACGATTTACAGACATCGCTTACAAAGGTCAGGACACTGCCAGTGCTGGACTCCCCATGGCTGCTCACACAACGAGGAACGCTTACCATGAGCTCTGAAGGTGTACTCAGTCATTCCCTGATAATGCATTAGTCACACTTCTACTGGCATACTGGGCTGTTTAAATAGGTTTATAATCTGCTAACAAATGTAATAGTCAAAGTGCCTTATGTGATATTTTTAGTAAAAGCAAACTGGCAAGACATCTGTTTCTACACTCTTCGCAGGTCCACACTGAGCCTGAGCCTGCCTGACTCGCTGTGCTTTTTCTAGCTCACAGTGTGATGTCGTGCAGGGACTTGGCTCTGATGTAAGCCTCTATAGTCAGCCTTTCAGGGCCTCTTTTTGATGCTTTAATAAAAAGCGTGTGCTCGTTTATTACTTAGGAATTATGGAAAAATAAAAGAAGAGCAAAACTACTTTCAAATAGTCATCTACAGCCTTCTGTGTCCTTGTGCCTACACCTGTGAGTTAACCACATCACGGCTAGCTCTCGATTTGGGTGGTCCTAGTGATGATTTTTTGGGGGGGCTTCTTACAAGCTGACGTGTGATAAAAATAGAGGCTTGCTAATAACCACATGACTTCTAGAAGCTGTCTAAATTATGTACATTTGAACTTGGATAACTGTGCATTACTGGTGATTGGATGCTTGTTAGGGTAATGATTAAATTACTGTTTAAATTCGAGATAACCTACTCAGCAGTCTCAATGCAGGGCTCTATCTCACAACCAAGTATTTATTAGCCGCCTAATCTGAAGCTTAGTTGGATGTAACTCTGATGACAATTTGTTTTGGGTGATAACAAAGCAAGTAGTGCCCTTTAAATATATTAGCTTAGCATAGACACCCTTTTGTGTTTTTCAAAACATTGTTTCACCCTGTTAGACTCCTTTAGGCCATTAACAATCTATATGTCTAGAGTGATTTACAGTACTTGTTGCTTGCTTATTCTATGCATGAAAACAAGGAAGTCTATTGACTGACTTAAGTTCACCATCGTCTTTAATAAAGAATAGTGACTCAAAATGTGCTCTACCAAAAAGTTGAGCAGAACGTTAAATGGTTAAACAACATAGCAGTACAGTTATAACCCAGAAACTATTAGGGGCCGCTGGGCCCTAAACAGCTGCATATGCCGCTTATTACATAGAGCTGACACTGACCATATCTTTTCTAAAGTATTGCTAGCATATTATAGAGCATAAGAGCAATAAAAGGTAAAAGAAATGTGACGTGTACTCCGGCTTATGTATTTGCTCGCTCAGATAGTAGTTTGTGACAAACAAATTCTATAAATCTTCATCTTTGATAGATGTTCTTTACCTAATGGCATTATTAAAGAAGAGTAGATTGAAAGACTGAATCGAGCTGTTTTTTGGCCCTGGCATTAAAGGGTTCAAGGTGGAAAAGCAAAATGGTGGAACCTCACCTTCTTCATCTTTTGGTCCTGAGCTATTTAGATCAGAAGAGCTTATCTGTGATTAGCTCCTTTTGTTTCTCTAATTGTTTTCATTAAGACATGAAAGGGGAAAAGGTGTCAAAGGCAAGTGTTGGAGATGAAAGATTACCCTGAGAAATCTGATAGCAATAGCGAATTGATTTGCTGTTCATTGGTCTTCGCTGCTTAAATGTGCCTATTACCAGCCACACTTGAGGACAGCCAATGCAGATTAATATGCATTTATTCCTCTACAAGCACTCTCCTCCATCCCACACACAAACAGCATGCACACACTTACACAGTCATACAGTTGGGTCCAAAGTGTGAGGCCACAAGATGTTTCTAATTTCAGATAATGTTCCTATAAGGTTTAGTGTTCACTAAGACAGAATGTTTTAGCTGCAAAGTTCATAGGATGTTTTGAGGATGTTGTCAAGGCCACAGATTATGTTGCATTAAAGGAACAAAGATAGAAACATTCAGAACATCTTTTATGGATGGTACTGAGACCTAAACTGATACTGTAGTATCTCCAAAAGGGCAACTTTTACAAAAGAGGGCAAAACCCTTTTTTATTGTAAGTTAATATACAGAGATTTAAGTCTAAGTGAATTTAAGGCATTTCTTCTGGTGAATTTATCATAAATTTTTCACACAATGTGAAGGACAGCGTCTATGAACTTATGTAGAAACAGAAAAAAACATAGAGATGATTTGTCAGGGTTTGATTTCAGTCCTATGGTAATTAAACAAAAGATGGAAAAAACTTTACTGAAGGCATTTTGACACTGTAAAAACACAACCAAAAAAAACATACCTTTGCTGTATATATGAAATCCACAGGTCAGCAGAGCATGATGTGCCCTTTCTAACAAAACCTGGATCACATTGCTAGCCTTAGAGAACCAGAGCTACAGAGAGGTTTCTCACCTGTTGTCTTTTCTGATTGTTTGAACATGTGTTTTAAGATTTTAATTTTGCTAAGAATTTGCTCACACATGAATCTAAACTTTCATGTAATAATTACAATAACATCCAACATTTAAACAATCTAAACTCTAGCATCAAACTACCAACGTCTTAAAAACCACTACTGAAGCTTTTATGTCTCAACCTGGGATATTATATTTATCACCTTTTTATTATGACCATAACAGCTAGTATGTAGTCATAATAATATATGGTTATGACTGCATTATCCTTACCCTTAGTTAGTGGCAGTGAGTAAGAATCTCATTTATAGGAGCCTCATTATAAAAGAGTCATGTCCCAGCTAAAATCATTCTAGACCTTGAGTTATGAGCTATTGAATGTGTGCAAAAGAGAATAATTTGTAGCCATGTTACATACAGCATTACAAAAACCACAGACAGCCCTACTGCTGAAGAGATAGCTATTTAATTATTGATTTTTTATCGCATGCAGTAAAAACCTCCCTTAGCAACCATCATTTTCTTTTCATATTACACAAATCCAAACCTCGAGCAGTGCATGTAAAGGTTTTGAAACAAAAATAAAGCAAAGAGCAGTTAGCTACACAGTGTACATACAAAACAGTACATGATGCTGGGCCTTTAAAAGACCACCTGCCATTTTGGTCCTCCCATCCCTGAAAACTGACCAGAGGCTGCTATTCTTTTGACAAAGCAGCATGCGTTTCAACAATACGGACACTCTCTCCTGGTGGTCAGTCAAAAGCCTAGTTTTGGCAGCCACTGTGCTCTCAGCTGGAGAGTTTAAAGGTTGTTTCCAGGATAAATGCCATTTAAATGAGATGCATGCATTGAATAGATCCTAGTAAAGAAATCCCAGCACAGAATGCAAGGCTATATTAACATTTACTGGACACTTTATTTGATGGCTACATACATAGGAACTTCATAACAGTAAGACATTGTTCTGATTGATTTGTGATGATTTGTGAACAGCTTGTGCCATTAATTACAAGATAACGTAAGATGTTGGTTTGAGTACATGACATTGGATTGACATTAAAGGCCACAGCAGACATTTAATCCATTATTGATAGTGTTAAGAAGCATTAGGTTGTAAAACCACATCATTCAATTAAAAGAATAGTGTTAACTATTGGTAATGGTTACACTCATAATATTGAGCAAGATCTGTTACATATGCTGACATGTATATGTTTATGGCATAGTCATGTCAAGGTCATTTAGCAGAGTTAAAGTGTTCCCAAGTCTGTTTGAGATTACTCAAAGAGAAATGATGATGCACTTTGGATCCGGACAGTGCCAGAGACCTGTTGTTGATATATTACATGAAAGGAGGTATAATTCTTCCTCTATAATTAAGCTTATGGATATCATTATCTGATCTCATAATAAAGTATAATGAGTACAGTTTGATAGCATATGCACTTTGTAAACTGTGTCCACTTCCTTTCACAATTGTTTTTGCTATGTAAAAAATCTATTATGAATACCAGGCCACTTTGTCAGTTGAGCGGTTTATGGGAATCTATGCGTCTCACCTGTACAACTTGTTCTGAAAAAAAGGAAAGAACTGGCTGTGTGACATTTTATGTAAATGATCAGCGCTCAAAACTCCTCCCAACTGTCTAGACTAGTTTCTGTATTAGGAGCAGCCGTGGAAGACAGAACTCTGTTCAAGCCTCTGTTTAAGAACACCTGAACTTCAGAGAAAACACAATGACCGAAACAAGCTCCTCACCAACTGACGGCAGTCTGGACGGATTCACCTATTTTAAAAAAGAAGAGTTTGACGTAGACTGGGACAAAGTATCTGACTGTAAGTTTGGCCAAGTCTTCAAAGTGAAGCTCAAGCTATGGAGGGAGAAGTGTGCCATCAAGACTTTCACTAGCTCCAGTGATTACAGGTATGCTTATCTATGCACATGTGAAGTCCCAGTGACTGCGGTAGGCGATTACTACATACTGATGGTAATTCAAAAACGACATCACTGTACAATTTTAAAGTTTCGGTACAGCTTGACTCATGCTAATGGTATGTGCATTAAAAGTATGTAATGTCTTTCATTTTCCAGTAACATGGTTCAGGTCTCCAAAATGGGGAAGACCAAATTCAAATACTTAATTTCCAATTACGGGCTTTGTAAGGATCCACTCGCTGTAGTAATGGAATATATGAATAAAGGGTCCCTGGACAATCTTCTCACAACTCATACTCTGATGTGGCCAAAGAAGTTCCAGATAATCCATGAGGTGACCATGGGCATGAACTTTCTGCACAGCATGAAACCCCCTCTCCTTCATCTAAACTTGAAGCTGGCCAACATCCTGCTTGATGATCATCTCCATGTTAAGGTGTCACTTGTTTTATGTTAAACTGGACCTTGAGGTCTTTTTGAGATTGTGTAACAGTTTCACGCAGAGGCATGCATGTAATCATTTAGGTGTGCAGTTTGCATGATTTGCAAAGCGGTGGTTTAGGAAGGAAACTTACTGAACATGTCCTTGCTGAGCAACTAGATTAGACATAAGGGGGATATCTGGCTGAAGCATACATTTAAGTTTGTTTGTGTGATTGTTTTGTTTGTTTCTGAGTATTTTTTAGTTATTTAAGTCAATTAAACCCAACTCAACACAACAATTTTGATAACATTTCTAGCAACTTTCTCTCATAACAATTTTTATTTACCTCTGTAAGATTTCAGATTTTGGTCTAATTAAATGGGAAGAATCTTCCAGCAATTTCATTGAACATTTGACAGCCCGGGGAAACATCAGTTACATTCCCCCAGAAACCTTTTCCCAAAATCCTGAGCCTCCTACAACCAAGTATGACGTTTACAGGTGAGTTGGTCAAAACATAAGGATGTATACACCAACTATCTGCAGATCATAATCATAATCCCTTAGTTGCAGATGTTAGAAAGTTGATTGTATGCCTGCTGTGCCGCATTATGGACTATCTGTTTTCTCTGTAACAGCTTCTCTATCGTGATGTGGGAGATTTTAACTCAGAAGCGTCCGTACTCAGGTACATCTGCATCCTAATTGCACTGTTAGCACACAGGTTTGCTGATAAAAGGTCTTATTATGACCTGTTATATGGCCAAAGGTATGCAGGCACCCCTCCTAATTATTGAGTTCAGGGACTACTATTTGGTGACAGGTATAGTATTACCGACATAGCCAATAGCAGTGCAATCTCCTATATAAGATATGGCAGTGGAATGCTCTTAGTATGAAGGTTACATTGTTAGTAATTTCTCGCTGGTAGATCTAGGCGGTCAACTTAGTTATTGTGAACAGAAGCTTATAAGAGCAAAAACATCTCAGCCACCAAGTTCTAAAAATATCTCCTATCTCCTATTGCATCATTAACTACAGAGTTCCAGACTGATTCTAGAATTAACATCAGTACATGAGCTGTGTGCCAAGGAATTTCATGAAATAGGTATTCAAATGCAAATGCACACAAGCCTTAGATCACTAGGTGTAGTGCCACTGGACTTTGTACTTGTGAAAGCTGACATTCTCTGGAGTGATGAATGATGATCAGGCAGTCTGATCTAGCCTAAACCCGGAACCTGCTGCAAAGAGGGGCAACCCCACGATAATTATAAAACATATTTATATGAGTATGCCTTAAGCCGATGGTTTTGGAACGAGCTGATACAAATGTGATGACCATGTCTCCATATATTTTTGGCCATATAGTGTACCGTCTAAGCTCATTCCCACCTGGTAGAGCTGTGTTTTTGTTCCTTTGTTTCTGGCAGCAGTACGTCAAGGGTATAGAATCTTGAAATAATGATAAAGATAAAGACTTATTTTCTGTAGTAATGACTTTTACGTAGTGTCTCTAAATGCTATTATAATATTGACTTACTGTATCAATAATGTGTCATTATTTTGACTTACTAAGAAAATTTAAGAAAATAGATCATTATTTTGAGAAAAAAGTATTTTGACATACTCAATATTTTGATAAAATAAATCTTTATTTTGTAACACTGATTCAAAATATTTGCTACTACATGCTGAAACGGGATGAATAAATCATGTAAAGCTATTGAAATTTAATAATACATTTGTATTTGAATTTAATATCTAAGCATTATAGACCTCTATTTTTTTTTTTTTTTCCATCTTAGGGATGAATATGACTGAAATATTGATCAGGGTGTCAGCTGGCAAAAGGCCCGGCCTGGAGAAGATACCTGACGACAAACCCGAGGAATGTGAGGACATGATTGACTTAATGCAGCAAAGCTGGCACCAAAACTGCAGCCAAAGACCTGCCTTCTCTGGTAATACCATTTACTAAAGCACATGACTTTATGACTGCTAGGGATTAAAGAGTAACTTTAATCATTAATGAATATGTTGAGATTTATGTAAAGTCCTTCAGAATGGTTTGATGTGAAATGATGCACTTTAAAGAAACTTAGTTTACAGTTGTGGTGATAGGAGACAGGGGTCATAATGCTTACTGCACATATGATGTATAAACATTAGATGTTTTTACCATAGCCATTTTATTAGCTATCAAACATGACCAGACATGCCTACATGTATACATCTATACCTAAAGAAGCTTCTTTCTTCTGTAACTGTTTTCCCCCCATCACTGTGAAAAAGCTACCCCTCTTGTTAAGGTGGGGCAGCAGAGAATATACCTGGGGGAGACTTATTCAAATGTGCAAATCCAGTGGAATTCCCCTTTAAGCAGTCTTTGGTTCTGTGTCTTCTTGACATTCATTTGCCTTTTTTGACAAAGCTGTATTACAGAATCCTTTTATCCTCATTCTGTCTTGTTTATATCCTGAGCAGGGCACCTTTAGTAAAGTATCTAATTACATTTTAGTAAGAGATCTCATTAAAATTATTTGGTTTAGCAGCTGTGTCAATGAATACCAATCATCAAATTTGCATTCATGCATTAAAATAGTTCAGCAATGTGATTAAACTGAAGCACCAGATTACCAAAAAAAAAAAAAAAGGCACTGTGATTAGCATGGTTGTCTTCTGCACTAGTCTTTAATCCCCCCATATTATGCACCATTTGATTAAGACACTCGAGGCTACAAGTCATTTGGTGGGCAGCTGCATATTTTGTGTGTTGTAATGAATGTGGGTTGAGAGCCGAGCCGAATGACCAAAAGTGCACACGCAGTAAAATCAGCAGTGCAGAAGAGTTAAACTGAGGGAAATTACCCTCTGTCAGAGTAAATTGAACTCTGACGGAGTTTACTCCTCCTGAAGTTATTTCACTTCGCCAGTTTGCACCGCAGCATGATCTCTTCTCCTTCTCTGCAGAAACGGTGTGGATGACTGAAGCTTTAAGTGATGTCCTGAAAATCCCAGACATGATTCCGGGCAAAGAGATAAATAAGATGCCGTTAAAACTCAGACCATCCCTGTCCGTCTGGCACAGGACAGTAAGTGAGGCTTGGTCATGTAGCACACTGTCAGCAGTTGTGGGTGTTAGAGAAGCCAAAGCTCAGCTGCAGTATTTGAAATCCAGCTTAGCATACTGTGCTCCGTTTTGCCTCTCTGTTTTTGCCGTTTTACTCTTCTGAAAGTTCACTCTGTATCTTTGCTTCTTCAGGACTCAAATGATGCACCTGACGGACGTTCAGGTTGGTTGTTTTTTATATATACTATTGATGAAATCTCTGCTAAAGTCCCAAGATCTTAAACACAGGTTTTCTGTCTTTTGCTGTCCTTTCTTGGTTAACAGAGAGTTCGGTCCAAAGCATTCAGACTTACCTGGAGCAGAAGGATTTTGAATCCTTCAAGAAGGTCTTACGCAAGGAGCACATCTCTATGCTCTTCAGGGACAACAACTCTCTCCTACACCATGCTGCTGCCAGTGGGGATGTTGAAAGTGTACGGATGGTGTTGAATATGGGGGCTTCGGTGAACTGCCAAAGTGCTAAGGGCTACAGTCCCCTCATTGTCGCATTGCTCCGGAAATTCTACAATATTTGCACCCTGCTCATTGACTTTGGGGCCAACGTCAACCTTGCCGACCAAGACCTGTGGACCCCGCTTCATTTTGCAGTGCAGGGTGGTGATGACCGCGGTGTTCGACTGCTACTGGACAGTAAGGCTACAGCGGATGTCAAGGACAAGGATGGGTGGATGCCTCTACACCTAGCTGCACAGAATGGTCACGAGAGTGTTTTACGCCTTTTGCTGCCACGTTTGACCAGCGTGGACGAACATGAGCACCTGTCTGGAAGGACCGCGTTGCATACAGCTTGCATTTATGGTTACCTGAACATAGTCAAACTTCTGCTGGCGAAAGGAGCTGACCCAAATAGGACAGACAACGAGCAATCGACTGCTTTGCACCTGGCCGCAGAAGAGGGTCACTTCAGGGTGGCTCGACTGCTGGTGACAAATAATGTGAATGTGAATAGTGTCAATGTGCGTAAATACAGCGCCTTGCACTTTGCTGCTCTTAGAGGATGCACTGGCATTTGCAGGCTCTTGTTAAATCATGGGGCAGACCCTGATATTAGAACCCATCAGAAGTGGACACCCATGCACCTGGCTGCATTGAAGGGCCATCCAGAGACAGTGCTGGTACTTGAGGAACACAAAGGCTCATTGGACGCCCAGGGCAAAGGCGGTTGGACGGCTTTGCACTTGGCTTGTTATCACATGCAAGAAGAGGTGGTGGCTGTGCTGCTGACTGCTGGTGCTAACCCCAACCTGAGTGAGGAAAGCAACTGGATGCCCCTCCACCTTGCCTGCAACAAAGGCATCTTTCCCAGTGTGCTGCAGCTAATCGCCAAGCAGGCCAATGTCAACGCCCAGAACAGCAGTAAGGATACTCCACTGCACCTGGCCGTGCAGGCTGGCAGCGTCCCAATAGTAAAAGCCCTGCTGATGAATAATGCACATAAACACATAGTAAACTCTAAAGGGTACACGGCCTTAACCTTGGCTCAGCAGCACCACAATGAAGAAATTGTGCAGTTACTAAACAGCTAGAAGACTAGGTGAGACATTTAAAAAAAGCCACACATAATGACAGATAACAACATTAGGATGGAGGGGGAGGAGTGCATTGATTTTTCGTATTGATTCCACCCTTCCACATCCTCCTCTTTCCGCCTCTATTGTGATTTATTTTTCTCGTGCTGTTAATATATTTCTATTGATTTTGCACATGGACATTTTCATAATGTGATGGTCTCATTGAATGAAACAAAAAGTCGACTTCAGACACAGGTTGCCTGTCGGGATTTCAGTCCTGCACACTGAATGAATGGCACTTCCACTGTACTCAGTCTGCAGGCAGGTGAATACGTGTTTAGCTTACTTTTGTAGCCTCATAATTGTGTAAGCTATCCCTGACAGGAAGAAACGTGTCTTAAAACAGGTAGAGAGATAATCTCATTGTGAAGGAATGAAATGCATTCATGCCATTCCAATCCCTTAAACCACTTCCACAGTAGAGAGCTCAGAACTGGTGTGACCACATTCCTCCGGCTGCTCGGCACTGCTCTACTGCTGACTGACTCCTTTGCTTTATATCTAAAGCCGATCAGAAGGACAAAAACCACGTACAAGGACTTGATATTGTTACATGGTGTAAATAATTTAATCATTGGACCAACAGATGTATATGTACACAGCCACGTCTCATTAGAAAGGCCTTGTAGTTCCACCTTGCTGTTTAGAGATTGTAGCCCTGTTTTTATGTACATGTGTCTCCATTGTGCTCTGAGCTCAGTATATGGATGGGAAGTCATGCTCAACACAGCAGTGACACTGACATGGTTGGGGCATGGTAGTGTGTGGGTGGTACAGTGGCTAACTGAGGTTTTTAAGCATTTAAGTCTCATGATTTTGTTAGGAATGATCGACCACCCACATACCTGGTTAACAGTGGTCCTGTGGTCTAGAAACTCATCAACGGTAAGGATAACTGACAAATCGTGATGTAACACACAGGCTACAGTATGACACTGTGTCATTTTACATAAAGAAGGGGAAAGCCAAAGTAAAAACTGAACTGGAGTTTAAAAACTGTTAGAAGACTTGAGAAGAAATGGGTTTCCTACCCAGACCCGGTAGACCACCAAAACTGTCACCATCTATTAAATAGTACTTTCATCTTTCAGAGAGAGGAGAACATCAAGCTCTGCTCTTGCATCAGATCGGAAGAAAAAAAAATCCACATGTGTCTGTTCATTCTTCCACTGTGAGAAAACAACCCAACACTGAAAGGATGTGTATCTGTCAGGAAGAGCTTACTGAGAAAAGGACATATACACAAAAGGAGAACATTTGTAACTTGAACAAGAAGCAAGAAGTTCTCACCATAGAACAATGGACTGACCATCCCAGGTCCACACCTCAGCATCACAATGTGTTTGGGATTATGTGAACTGTGAAACACAGATGCTTGGAGTAGACACACTAAATACTAAATATACATGTATATAGTTGTTGAACTTTGTTATTTTTTTTTTAAACAAACATTTTGACTAGAAATTAAATAGACTTTTGCATTGAAATTAAGCAATGTATGATGATGAAGAGATATCAAAATTAATTCAATCAATCATTCAAGTAAGACAATTTTTCAAAATATTGTCTTATTGGACTGATTCATTCAGAATACTTTGATGTTTGTGTGAATGTCCAGGTTAGGTGCGTAAGGGAAGTTGTAAAAATTCCCAAAAATCTTAAAATAAAAAAAAAAGTAAAAAACAAATTACGTCGTATCTGTCCTGCATGGGAAAATCCTCTAATCCATTGGTATAGGATTTGCTCCTTGCAGCCTGTAAGTAAAGCTTTCATGAGCAGCAGCAATCAATACAGTACTGAATTCCATGTTCATTAATGGAAGATCAGGCATGCACCAAGCATGAAATAGAGCCTGCTGTTACTGCGGTGCAGAGAGAAGGGGTCAGTGGTGCGAGGAGGAAATCCGCAGTACAGGAAGGTTGTTTAATAGAAAGAGGGTGGGTAGGTTGTAAAATTAATCTTAACAACATTGCATACCACAACTGCAATCTTCCATTATGCTGCTGATAATAAAGACCTTCCCAAATGTAATGTTGAAGCACACAAGTAAGGTTGAGCACATGTGAACCGTGTTGTATTAGGGAGAGAAGAAAGCAGTAGGGCTGGTAGTTAGCTAAATATTGAAATGCAAGTTTGTATTCAGGGTTTTGGGAAATAAATAAACTGGTACTTTCTTCTCGTTAAGCTGGACATGCCCTGAATCTGTAATAAACTTGCACAATTTATCATAAAATTATGTTTTGTTTTGCTATGTCTAAAGGCCATTATTGCATGCTGGTTCAGAGGTGTTACATCACAGCTAGGTGTTTTTTGAAACCCTTAACCCTCACTTTACTTCTTAGGAGCCACTGGGCTGTTAATAAAACATTAATTCTTCATTTGTACCTGCACTGAAGGGCTTAAAGGAGAAATCTGAACACCAAGGTATCACATATCCCCATGTCTTTTCCAAACTTCAGCTGATTAAGTGTGCTGAATATTTTAACAAACTCCGCTAAGCTATGCACCCCTGGTCTGTCAGATGGTTTTTGTGCTCGGAGAGGAGAAGACCACAGGGTATTGATATATGTTTGCTATATGTTCCACAGAGCTTCAGACCTGGTCTGCTGGATGAGAGACATATGGCAGTTCAGTAGGGAGTGGGTGGTGAGGTGAAATAAGATTGACATATGAGACCATGCATAAAGAGTTATCTTACAATGATTTAGGGGTATTGGTGGACACCATGCAATGGAAACGTGAGACTCATGCGCGTGAGGCTTACCAGGTTTATTACTATAAGAACCTTCAAAAATGTAGTCAAAGTCAGGCAAAAGGTCAATATGAGGACGAACATAACCATAAAGACAGATCCAGAGACAAAGTCAAAAAGTGAAAAAACAGAAGCAAAACAGAGAAAAAATCTGAAAGCACCAGACAGAACAAATTACAATATGGAGGCTTTATACACCACAAATAACACTTCACCACCCAACAAACAGATTACCAATGGTTTATAGCAAAGATTACAGGTGGAAACGATCAGCAATCAGATGAGGTAGATCTGGGACAGGCTGTTGGCTCGAGGTCACATGATCGCCCAAAGTATCCTGGGAAATGGAGTTTGTAAAGGGAAATAGATGAAAAAGTACGGCATGATTAACTACACAAATTGTCACTGTTATGAAAAAGCTTTGTACCTACATTCACAATCTTTTCCTTTTACAATAGTAAAGATACAGTGATTTGTTTGAGACAGCAACAAAATTCAATTATTATACCAAACAAAGCGATTCATTAACAGTATGCTGTGCTTGCCACACAACATAACGGTCAAAGATTTTTCTATAAACAGCACAACAGATTTTAATAATGCTTTATACAGCTTTCAGCATTTGCGTGTGCTTTTTTACCAGTTCTTGTAGCTGTTATTGTATAATAGTAGCTCAGAAATTCAGAAACAAAATGAGCTGAATTATATAAATACATACAGGCAGATCTTTCCACTGTCATTAAGAGCTGACAAATGATCTAAAGTACCTCTGACGCAGTATAGAATTAAGTATTGGTTATGCTGTTCTGAAGTGCACAGTAAGAGTCACACTGAAATCTTTTATAATACGATTTCCCAAAGTGCTCTCTGGAGTCCGCCGGCAATGACCCACAAAAGCGCACCTTGGTTATTGATTGTCTTCATTTCCGCTGGGAACACAAATCGTGCCTAGACTGTGGCTTTAGAGAGATAGCACCGTTAGATTACTTTTGTCAAATGCTAACTGGATGCCCTTTAAGTCAGACTGTTCTCTGCAAACCCATGCCTGTTCACTGTGTTATGGTACACAGTTTGTTTATTTATTGATTTATTTGGAACAAGCCAAAACTTTTTAGACACTTTATCTGTTGTTAAACCGTAGTGAGGTTCTCTGGGTTACCTCATGGATGTGTAACAAAATGATGGTTTAGCACCACATCAGACTGATGGTAGGCCCTTCATGTGACAAAAGCCTGGAAAAGAATTCAAGCCAGACTGCACTAAATCCGCCTTTCCACCACATGGTGTTGATGATGACTCAATTTGCATTTTTTGGTTTTCTGTTAGCCAATCCTGGTTCCGGATTCTAAAGGACACTGTACTATATGTGGTGTCACCTCCAAGCAAGTTGAGGCAATACCAAACGGTCATGTAAAACTGCTTCAGACTACCAGTTGATCTGAGAGAATTGTCACCCTAAATGCATATACTGTAGCTAGATACTAGGTAAGTGTTTCTTCTTGCATTGCATTTGATCAACCAGAACTGTCCCACAAAATTGGTCCTGGAAATCAAAAAGTGATTGGTTCTTTTCTCTATTGCTTTACTGTATTACTCTGCTTTGCTCTATTACACTAATGGTTAAAATGATGCCTTAGGACTCATCTTTAGTTATAACCAATACAAGAGCTCTCTTAGCTATACACAAATTACAAGCATGACTCTACTGAAATAAAATGAATTAGAAATAACAGACATGTAATTTTAAGGTTCCAAAAATCATTAGGCCTTGTCTAATGGTCTAGACGTTCCCTAAGGGTTTTATTCTGCTCAGAATCATTCAGAAGCATTCTGGTTGTAAATCTGCAGAAGTCTCCAGAGAAACTGCTCAAACGATAATGATGTGAAACCCTTCTGCTGTCTTTTGAAAGAATTTCAATGAACAGAGTTAATTTCTGAGTACAAATGTGTCTGAATACTTTTTGTTTGCTAAAAGAAAATACATGCAAAAAGCCTTGGAGATAATTGCATTCATTTTACCTCTACTTCTGTACCTGAGCATAAACAATGAAAACACCACTGGTACTTTGTCCTCACAGCAGGTCACATGTGTTGCTATAAACCTTGTTGACATTCCTGCACTAGAAAAAGTGTTGAGGATGGTAAAAGCATATGGATAATGGTTGACAGTTTATGTGGAGAATGATTGCACTCAACCTGTACCAGCATTTTAAATTGAGTCCTTGCTACATGGGATAGTTAGAGCTTATTCCAGTCAAATGGTTGACTTTTCAGTCTGAATTATTTAATACCCCCTTGAAAAGCTGCTTCTATGCTTTGCAATTGGGTATTGTATTTTAAATGGGATTTCAAGGGCATTACATCAAGATTTATGATACGTTATAAAATATGGCGAAGCCTTCCTTACCATCTTGAATGGTCAAATACAGTACAGAGCTCACACCGTCTGGGAGCTTTTTGGGAAGGGAGATGGTGGAATAGCTTTAAAAAGAGAATCACATCTCGGTTCTCATTGATCTCTTGCAAGGAGATATTACCCTCACAAATCATTCGACCAATCACATACAGACCAAGAGCAGAGTGCAAGTAGATCAAGTCAAGTAACCAGATTTGTGTTTTACAGTAAAGGGGAATTTATTTATAAACAAGTGATTAGAATTAAATGGCTAGAATTCATTATTTTTGTGAATATTGTCTTCTATGTTCTTCAATTTTTTTTAACATCAAAACATATGAAAGAAAGTCAGAGAAACAGAAGGAGGTGTCAGTTCAGAAGGCATGTGTAATCAGTTACATACACTCCTGTGCAAAAGATTGCACTTGCACAATTTGGATTTGATTTTCAATCATAGCTGCCATTAAGCACAAGTTATTGTTTTTTTTTAGGGAATATTTCCTATGATAAAAGAAATAAAATAAATTAATGTGGTTATAAAATAAATCATTTGACAAGGGTAGAGGAAAGTAATAGAATTTTGGACCTGTACCCGATCTGGTAGATCACCAAAACTATAGTTTTCAGATAACCAGTGCTTAAAGCTTATATATTTGGCAAAAGATCAAGCTCCACTCCTGCATGTGGACGAATTTGCTTTATAAAAGGCCCCTTTTATAGACTGAATAGACGTAATTAATTTGCTTGTAACAAATGAAAGCAATTCTTTTAGATTGGACCAACACTGGAGCTTTTACAGTGCAGAGTTCAGACTTTAACATCATTGCATGGGTTTGGAGTAATTTGAATCATGAGATGCAGAAAATGCAACAAAATACTAAGACTGAACTTCAGAGGTATAAAAAAACATCCCTGCATAAAAAGAACAGAACTTGTGTAAATAAAGGGTGACTTTTGCAAAGTAATTGCCAATGGAATTAACTATGTATTCATTGCATTGAAATGATTTTGTCATGTAAGTTGAATGTGCAGCAAAGGTACTGTAATACCTCAAGATGAAAGTCCTACTTAAAATGGTCTTTTTCCCCAGCAACAAAAAACACACCCTGCCAATCGATGAATATTCTGCCATAACAGGCTGGCGAGATAGGAATGCTATGAATCAATGCTATTTCCTCAAATGATTGTCCAACAGGCCAGACAAATTGCCTCTATTTGTAATTCGTGGCAGTGCAAAAAGTGCTAAATGAATAAGCGCTGCACAGTTTGTCTCGGGTGGAGTGCGGGGCATGGTCCGCTGGGCGTCAGGAGTGGTCTTATTAACACATTAGAAAAACAAACACAGCACCTGCCGGAGGCTCAGCTGGCCCAGCCTAATTGTCTATATAGTTGGCCTCTGAGGGGGTGAGTCTCACCAAGCATGTGATTACAGCCAGCACACCGTGGGAGCTCTCACAGCTTCCTCTCTCCTGGCTCTCCCACACTCTTCCTGCCTCCACAGGCAACTTCAAGCTGTGGTCCGCCTCAGGAGCTCCATCCTCTAATGTTACACCATGCTAACTGATCCTGTTCACCAAGGGGAACTATCACTTCGAAATGGCCCATGCACCTGCCCAATAGTAGCTCAAATTGGTTCTGCATAGGTGCGGTTGGGGAGGGGGAGTTTATGGGCATGGAACATAAACGAATGCTTGTGGGATAAAACAACTCATTTAGGTTGTATTTTTTCTTGGCCACACATGAAAACATCAGCAGTAATATCACCTGAGCAATAGATTTTATCCCTTTTCACGCCATGCTCCATAACTTGTTGTAGCTCCGCCTGGATTACTGCAATTTTCTGCTTGACTGACTTCTTTCAGGTTCTTTTAAATAGGAAATTCTAGAGCTTTTGAAAGCTGTTTTGACAAATAGTGAAATCTGTCTCTACATCCAGTCCTTCAATTGGCATTCTAATAAGAAGGGCTGCAATTCAGTCAGCAATTTTCAAGACACCAGTTTATCAGTCAGGTCTTATGGGCCTGTGTCTCAGGTAGCAGCCTTTTAGCCTCACTGCCATCTTCACTAAATCATTTGGCTAGACTTTGTGGTGGATAATTTCCAGGTGAAGCAGGCCCTCATGTTGTGATAGGCCATCTGGCCTGCAAATTAAACAGTTTTGTTGTTCTACTTAAGCATTGCTCGCTGCTGAGCCTCGAATGGTGAAATTCTTACAAAAACCCACTTAAACACTTACAAAGTTGTATTCCAACAGGCGTTCTGTCAGCTTTGCTAGCTTTGCTAGCAATGGTTGCTTGCCAGAGGGTTCAGGCATTGTTGTGTTTACTGTTGCTTTCATTGCCTACCTGTCTTTGAATGATCTAAGGGGGAAGACAACTTTCAACATGGTTCACTAAAGGTTAGAATACGGCATTGGGGCAGTGTTACTTATTCATCCTTTTAGGCTGAAATGAATTGGCTCAATGCTTCAGTGACTCACCATTGCCTCTAGAGGTACAAAGTGGTACCACATGTCAGGACAGTCTGGGGCTAGTTGATTAGTATGCTTAAGTAACTTCAGTAAATATGTCGATGCATGGGTGTCTTTAAGTACACTCAGAAAACAGTCATTTCTTTACAATCTGGTAATAATTTAAACTTATTTTGCAATGATTCAGAATCTTTAAAAGGGCATTTCTATGCATGAATTCTTATAATTGGCCAAATATTATGGGTCTCATATATCTCTTTCATTATGTGATCTAGGCTGTCAAAAACATGTCCAGTTACATTTCTATTACTTATGGTTATATTTAGATACCTGCATCACTGTGGACATTCTCAGCAGTAAACACAGAAATCATCAAATAATGTCAATTACATTAGATACACTACATATCCAGCAGAATGCCAGGTGCAAAGAAAAATGGAAGACAAAACATCACTTTTGTTACCAGTTGTGCAATTTCCTGACCATTTTAATGCTGTTCTTGGCAGGTTGCTGCTGCAGCAGCACTGTGAATTTTTCTCTGCTAAATGGGCTGATGTTCAGACACTTCACTTCATCTGTACACTTCAGACCAAATGAATCAACGATACATAGTTTCCCTATACAAAAATAATTACTTGGGTTTTCTGATCGGGATCCATTCCTTCTTGACTTTAACTGCCAGGGCAGGGTTCTGTCCTGGCTCATCTATTTGTTCAGTATCAGATGATGTTTTCAGGGTAAAATAGCATAGCATTTTTACATGTGGTCCTTAATTATGGGAGCCTACATCATCTGAAGTTTCTTCTCATAACTGTAGTGGATGGAAACACAACTTTTTGTATATGTGCATAACATTTGTGAAATTTTTTAATGGTAACCCAGCTATTGGCATAATTGTGTCTGATTTAATAATTAGTATAATTAAGTTCACCTTGCCTAAAGGCCACCGCATGTGCTTTTTTTATTGTTTAACCTGACTAGCCTGACCTGGGAAGCTAAGCCATATTATTAGCATTATGTCACTGTGACACACTAAGCTACTGTCATTTCACCCCAGAAAACGTCATGACATAACCTAATGTGAAAATCAGTGCCACCTTGACATCAAAACTGACAAAAGCAATCCATATGAATGATGCCTTTTGGAATAAGTGCTTGGAAATGATTATGTAGGGCTACATCAGTTGTCATGAATGGCAGCCTTATGTAGCTTTATGAACACTGCTCTACAGGAAAGTATTACCACTTTTGTTGAAAGTCCCATTCAACCAGCAGCACGGCTACAATCAGGTACGCCAGCTTTCCTACCCTCTCCCAAGCTCTCTGTACTCCTCTACACTGTGCAGTAGTGATAAACCAACTTGTTTGCACAGTTTCTTTTGTTTATTTGGTTTCAAACAAGATTGTGCTTTATATCAAAAGCCAGACAGGTCTTATCCTGTTCAGGAAAAAGTTCTCCTTGATCCTTTCTGTGGTACATGCACAAAGTCCTACCTGTCCCATCCTCCTGACAAAAGCCTACGCTTGAGACAGGTTTACTGCAAATAAGGAAAAAAAAACATGGGGAACATAATACGACTGCAATTTCCCTTTCGTTTCTCAAGTAGTCTGTCGTTACTGCTGTGATTGTGTTGGCAGCAACTCAAGCCCTCAGAAATGAATAGAGGAGCGCTATGAAATTGTAATTCGGACAACATATCAATATATACTTTTCATTCTCCTTCTGTGTCCGCAAGGAGAGGACATCCATTGTTTACAGTAAAGCTGGTCAGCCATATTCCTTCATGCAGTGAAGCAGTATGTTGGTGTGTGGTACGGCTTTACAAGCGGGGAGCAGTGCCTTGAGTCCCTAGCAGTCTCTCTCCACGGATGGTTGCCATGAAGCTAATAACATTGTGCTGTCCAGAGCGCACACATGCAAATCAAGCTGCTTCTTGCCACATTAGTTTGAGACAGCCCTCAGGCCCTGAGAAATCCGCCTCCGAAGCCTCCCTCATGCTCTGTGTGCCTTTTTCATCAAAGCAGAAACCTGCATGGCTGGCTTAGCATGATTTCATCGCATCACTCAACCAAATGAACAAATGAATGGGTTCCTTTTTCATCATATATAATTTTTATTCCATGATTTACATTTAGTTATTTATCAGCTTCGGACATAGTGCAACATACAGCTCATGAGAACATAACATGCGCTACGTTGTCACAGCAGGCTTATCACATTCAACAGATGTCATGAAAAAAGCACAAACATCTCATGATATATAAGTATTGGATTATAACCTCACAGTTATTTTTGCATGACCTGGGTTGATAGGCTTAACATCCATTCTCTTAGACACTTCTGTCACACTGGAGTTTGACATTCCAGTGTATGATCAGGACTTCCAATCATTGATTCTGTTTTTCTTCCTTAAGGAACCAATTAACATGTCAGCATAGTGAAGTTGAGATTAAATGACCAGGACTACCACATCTGTGATGAATAGCAGTTTGCTGCATTATTTTTCCTTTTCGATGCACCTTGTTCTTGTGCATATTGCTTTTGAATAATGTCTTAATTTACCTCCATGTAAAAGTTCATGTATAATATGAATATAGTTAGTTGTTGGTGGAGCATAATCTTTAACACTGAACCAAACAGTGATATAAATGGAAATCTGCCATTTGAAAACTGAGTACATATGCTTACCTGAAAACATTTATGCTTTGTGTGGATGTCATTTTTCCTCTGTTGCTGTATATTACATGGCTGTATGTTACCACCACTATGAAAATATTATTATCTAAATTTTGGGGGTTTTTGGCTGATTGCTTAGTTAAAAAAAACAAAAAAACAAAAACAAAAAAAAAAAACCCAATAATAATACTGTTAAGATTACCAATCATCCAGTAGTTTATCATTGTACAAACCTCCATTCCAAATAACCTGGGACAGTATGTGAAATGCAAATACAAACAGAAAACAATGATTTCCATTGCAATTAAATGAAAAGAGTAGAAAGACAAGAACAGATATTTAATGTTGTATCTTACATCTCTGTTGTTGTCTGTACATTTATACTTGTTCTAAATTTCATGCTTGCAACATGTTCAAAAAACGTTTATGACTAGGAACGTTGTGAAAAGTTCAAAAGTTATCCGCAATCATGCTAAAGTTAAAAAATGGAGCAACCAGAAAAGGCTAAGGATGGGTCAGAGCTAGCCAAAAATGTCATTGAGTAATTCAAACAGTTTTAGAGCAATCATTTAACCCTCTCAGTTGCATAATAACATCAAAACATTCAAGTAGTCCAGAAACATTTTTGTGCGTAAAAGACATGACCAAAAACCTTGACCATTTTGCAGTTGGCATTGCGTTAAAAACCAGCATGCTTTGTGATGGATATCATAACATGAGCTCAAGAACGCTTTGATAGACTGTTGTCAATAAACACCACTCATGGCAGCATATACTAATGCAAGTCAAGACTAAAATATGCACAGACAAAGCTTGTTACCAGCATAAAGTTCAGAATCCAGGGTCTATCATTATATGGAAGGGTATTAATGATAAGTAATTCAATTAATTAATTGTTAACATTTTGGAGCTCTTATTTCAACATGATAATGTCAAGCCATCCGATTGTGGGTGTTTGGCTGTCTTGCCTGCAGTTCAGACCTGACTCTTACTGAAAACACAGCTTATTGTACAAAATGTCATGACAAAGGTCCTGTACTGAAGCTGAAGACGTGAATGATGGCTGGAGTAATGGGAATAAATGCTACTTTTAATGCTGGACCAACTGATAGTTTCAGTCCCCAAAGTATTAGTAAGTGCTGTTAAAAGGAAAGCTGATATTATACAGTAGTACACATGCTCCTGTCCAATGTTATTTTGAACATGTATCAGACATCAAATTTGAATGTGAGCGTATAACAATATGCTCAACACAATAACAGAACAATAACATTGTGTTTTTGTATTGTTTCAATTGAATGCATGTCATATTAAATAGAATAATCATTGCATCTTTTGTTCATTAGCATTTCACATACTGTCTCAGTTTTAAACTTGTACATACTGTGTAAAAAAATGAAATATGCCACAGATTCAAAACTCTGCCGTGATGTGCAGCATCTCATTTGTTGCGAGATATGACTCTGAAAAAAATTGCTTAATTGATTAATACATACATCGCTTTATGTACATTCGTCGCATCATTTTCCTTCAAAAATGAACCAGAGTTTTAGGGCCACTGTTGTTACACAGAGTCTTCATGTAAGAAGCTTTTTCCAAGGGCTTTGTAGATAAGTCCACTCTCAGCAATGCAGGATCTTAATAAAAGCCTTGCGGAACTCAATGTTGAAGGTGGTGTATATGATGGGATTCACAGCGCTGTTGACGTAACCCAGCCAGGTGAAAGCTGTGTAGAGTTCTGCTGGGACATGGCAGTAAGTATTCACTATGTGAGTGATGAAGAACGGTAGCCAGCATATGATGAAAACACCTTAAACAAAGAGAAGGGAGTAAGAGAAAACATAGACAAGAACACCTATCTAGTCAGAGTAAACAGTGTAGTGTAATCTACAGTTCATCAATTTGTCTGTTTTTGAAAACTTAGAACTAAGGTTATTGCAGTTTCATCTGCAGGTTTTTATTCGAGATATAGGTTTATACAGTAAAGAAGTAGATGTACTGAGGTTTAAGGTGCAAATAGAGCCTATTTAACTTTTTAAATGTGTATGAAAAACTGCAACAATACATTTCTCTCTTTCATACAAAAGAATCTGAGGGAAGACGAAAAGGGTTTACCATTCAGTGGTTGGTTCCCAAAAGCATAATAGTGCATAGCACATAGCTTGCTGCTAAGTGGAAGAGCAAGACCACACACTCTCTCTACCAGTTGTGATGATTAATACTGCAAACTGTTGGGAAACAAGGTCCTGTTCAATTTGCCAGACAGTTAAGTAACACTCCTTTGGACTTTCTGTGTAATTGATTTGTTGAATAGTATTTTTTGTCCCAGAGTACAGCTATAACCCTAGGCTGAGTTTTTAGTGGAGAGAACTTCATTCAAAAACACTATACCTATAAAAAACTGACCTTTTATTTCTCCTTTGTTTTTTGCCCCAGTTTGTTGTTTCTTTTACTGTTTCACTGTGCCTTTTAAACCCTGTGCCTCACAAGCACAGTAGAGTTAGTAAAAGTCTGGAAGTGTAGTTTGTGTGAGAAGCTGAGAAGCCATCATCTTTTAAGAGATGCTGTTGGATTACTGTCCACTGTTAGGCATACAGCTGAATGTGATGAGCTGGGACCAGAAGAGGAAGAGAAAGCCGGACAGCAGCGATATAAAGTTGTTGGCTTCCTGTGTCCAAAAAACAATTACCCACTACCTCACTACCCACTCAAACCATCAGGTACAAAATTACATAACTAATAAACAAGTCACCTATTCAGCATCTAGAATACACCTTACTATAATACTTCAAAGTGGTCATCAGTTTTCAGTCTTCATACAATTATTCTGTTAATATGTTAAATAATCAAAATTAATTTATAAAATTCTCTACTTCAGTCCCATCGCTGCTTTATAATCATATTGATGCATCAGTCTACTCAGACTTTAGTAGAGCTCAGTAACACTGAGATTAATAACTATCACACTGATTTATCAGTCTACTCAGACTTTAGCAGGGCTCAGTAACACTGAGATTAATAACTGATCATCACACTGATTTATCAGTCTACTCAGACTTTAGCAGGGCTCAGTAACACTGAGATTAATAACTGATCATCACACTGATTTATCAGTCTACTCAGACTTTAATAGAGCTCAGTAACACTGAGATTAATAACTATCACACTGATTTATCAGTCTACTCAGACTTTAGCAGGGCTCAGTAACACTGAGATTAATAACTATCACACTGATTTATCAGTCTACTCAGACTTTAGCAGGGCTCAGTAACACTGAGATTAATAACTATCACACTGATTTATCAGTCTACTCAGACTTTAGCAGGGCTCAGTAACACAGATTAATAACTGATCATCACTCTGATGTATCAGTCTACTCAGACTTTAGTAGAGCTCAGTAACACTGACATTAATAATTGATCGTCACACTGATTTATCAGTCTACTCAGATTGAGCAGAGCTCAGAAACACTGATCTTAATTATGGATTATCATAGTGATTTAGTAGAACAGTCTGTAAAGGTGTTTGTTCCTATTAGTTCCTCTGTTAAATCCTATTAGGGTTTTTGCTACGCAGTGTACTAAGATTTAAACGATCTAATACAGTAGTGTGTGCACTGTGGGGTTTCTTGTAAAGACTATGCTTTTACAGGGTGTTTTTGTAACTTTCATGAACTGTAATGTAAAAGTACATGAATTCTGAATATTGTCTGTAAATCAATACTACCACAGATTCCGAATATTTGTTTTACTTTACTTTTCACCCAGTTAGCTATAGACTAAACATTCACACAGTTGCACTGAGGCACATTTGCACAGTAATTTCTCTTTTACAAACGTTTGGCCTAAAGTCTGCTTACCAAGCACAATAGCCAACATCTGAGTAGCTTTCTTCTCTTTCTGCTGAGAGATTTTGCGCTTGTTGAAGGACTTAACAGATGTCTGCATTTTGCCACTGGGGGAGACCTGTGTCTCGAATGCTTTTGTCGTTTTGGGGGCCTCGTTGGTGTTTCCATTTCTAGTAGGTTTGAGGGAAGCCTCAGGAACCGCAGGCAGCACATCCGTCTCACTGTGGTTGGAACCCAGCAGCAGGCCATGCTGACTGGCACCAGTCTGCTCAATCGTCCTCTGGTTTGGAGGCTCTGGGTTTGTGACAACATCCATTTGGACGTCTTCTCCATTATTGACCACCTCCTTAATGAAAATCTGCAATGAGAAAAGCCATTTAGTTTTTGGTATTGACATGCTATTATGATGTATTGAAAGACTCATGATTACCATACTACATCAAACTGTGTTTTTAGTAATTCAGTGAATAAATTAAAATTGGTACATTATGTTATTGAGACATATATGCTAAAAAAACTTTTGCTCTATGTACATTTCTCAATTGTTAATTAAATTGTGTGGATTTAAAATTGGGTTTCGTTTTATGGCTGAGTAGTAGCTATTTTGGTACAAACTGGTGTGGCTCTCTTTAGGTTTTTTTTTAATCAGATCAGAATATTGCTCTTACAAGCTATCCTTATGAAAAAGTTTAGTTTGGTACACCAACTACCTTTCTATGGTAGATTTAGCTGTGGGGCATTTTAGTAAGTAATGTTGGCTCTGTACTCCAGCACATCTAAAATAAAACAATGATTGTGAGGACATTTAAGGGCATTCACATATGTGTTGGGTGAACCATACAGAAATCACTGCTCTTTTTTTACACACAGTTCCCATAGTTCAGTTGACCATAAGTAATCTGACAAATTAGCTGCTCAGTTGTGTCCTTCCCAGCTGTGTTGTTGCATTGTTTCATGCACAACTGAGAAAACAAAGAAAGTCTAAAAAGTGCACAAGATAGTTTAGGCATACAAGACAACACAACAGTCTATGGAGAACACAGTAGAAGACAACACTGTCAAAACACTGCATAACACTGTCAAAAACTTTCATAAGTACATAACGTACTAAGTACTACTTCAGCAGGTACAGCCACATACAGAAAGGCTGGATTACAGTTTAGTAAAATGGTTCATAAAAGCCTGACAGCCTTCTGGGATGGAGTTTTATGAACAGATGGGATAAACAGCAGACCACCTCATCTATGAAACAGAGTAGTCTGGAAAAGTACAGCTGCCAGAGGAGATGGCTCACTCATCTTTAGAGATGTTGTGACTACTGGCAGCAGCCGCAGGATGAATTCTGAAGTATAGGAAGCATCCTAAGGGATAAGATCCAACCACTTGCCACAAAACAATGAATGAAGCTTCTGTGCGCAGCAGACAAATAAGAAAAAAAAAAACATGCTGCTAAAGGAGCCATGGAGTTTCCAGGGCCAAAAAGCACAGTAATCTTGGTTGTCCAAGTCAGTCACAACCAATCCCCATCACCCCACCAAATATGCAATTTACTTACTCATGATAATACTGAAGACATAACAACCACCTCCCCCCAGAACAAGCAGACAATGACTAGCTGCAGGCATGGTAGAGCATCACTAGTGAATGTAATGTTGGTTTTCATTTTCTTTGCCTACAAGTGCTTAAAGCAATTATTAGGCTTCAAAATCTACTAAGCTGAAAAGGTACATTTCCTGTTTTCCTTCTTTCCTTTGGTGTGGTACAGAGCTGTTTGTGCATGTTAACAGTCTGCAAAAGTTCTAAAGCCCAATATATACACCAGTGGGAGCAAAGAATTCTCACCTTTCTGAAACACCTCATTGGAATTCCATCTTTTTTTATTCCTACATGATGTCATTTTGTAATAAAATTTATATTGTCCGCCTACCAGCAAGCTTGGCATGTTCTGCACACAACGCTACAACTCTGGGCGTTGACCAATCTGAACAGACTGACTGAGTTGACTATTCAAAGCACATTGGGTTCATTAGGAGAGAGGCTTAAAGACACAGGACATCTGACAGAGAATTTTAAACAAAATTTAAATGAGGGTGTACAGTATTTAAAAAGTATTGGTAAAATTAAAGCATATAAATCTATTTAGTAGGCCCACAAAATAAAAGTATGAATATTAAAAATTAGCATAATAGATCTGCTCTATCTACTGTTGGGTGTATTCATACCCATATTAGATTGCTGGTTAGTTTCATAATGGAACCAAAATGATACTAAATGTGCTAGTACAAAAGGTGCTAAACCTATTGTAAAGCTTTAAAATATACCTCTAAATAATGCACTAACAATAATATCATATAGATGTATAATACCGTATATTTAATTTTAGCATAATAAAGTGCAATATAAAATGAGATATTTATAAAAAATACAGGAAAGTCCGTTTTAGGTGTCTTAAAAAGAAAACAACAGATTTAATTAAAACAATGCACTTTTAGTGTCTTCTATATTCTTCAGATGTACACTTCTTTTCTCTAAGGGGGTAGTTCCAGTTCGGACTGCCAGTCAGAACAGAGACCAGTTGTATATACAACCCCAAATTCGAAAAGTTGGGACTGTAAAATGTTGTAAAAAGCATTTGATAAAATTAATTAACTAAGATGCAGCAACACATCTCAGGTTAGGACAGGGCACTGTCTACCATTGTGTAGCATCCCCTCTTTCTTTAACAACAGTCTGTAAACATCTGGGAGGTTAAGAGACTCACTGCTGGAGTGCCTGAGCCCATAGAGTGATTTGCAGTACAGAATCATGCCTGTTTTTAAGGCAATGCCCTCTGAGGGCCCAAAGATCACAAGCGTCAAATATTGACCGCCAGCCTTGTGCACAGGCATTTCTCCAGATTCTCTAAATCTTTTAATGATATCATGTACTGTAGATGATGGGACATCCAAAGACTTCACTGGTTTACATTGAAGAACATTTTTCTTAAATTGTAGTACAATTTTTAGATGCAGTTTTTCGCAGATTGGTGAACATCTGACCCTCTTTGGTTCAGAGAGACTCTCTAAAGCATTTTTTATACCAAGTCATTTGACTTAATTGAAAAACGTTCCTTTTTTATTAGGACCACTTACTTTTCCAGCCTTTGGTTTCCTCTGTCCCAACTTTTTTCAGATGCGATGCTGCATGAACTTCTAAATGAGGTAATCATTTTCTTTAAAAATGGTAAAATGTGTAACTTTCAGCTTCTGATATCATTCCGGCGTCCTATTGTGAATTTAATATGGGCCTATGAGATTTTCAAATCATTGCATTCTGTTTTTTTTTACACCTCTGTTCCTCCGTCAAATACAAACCCAGCATTTGTAAAAGAGGATAGTAAAATGAGCCATTCCCAGAATTCTAGACGGCTCTGAAACAGTCCTGATTCCATCAAAAAAGACACCCCAAGATTTACATATATTAGCCCAGCAAAAACAATTACAATAAGCAAGAGCAATGAGAGGAACATACATACAAAACTCTGGATTTCCAGGCTGTGAAAAGGATGACAACACTTTTCATACCCTTTCCAAAAAACTGTCAGCAAGCTTTCATGATGCAAGCATTAAAGGAGGCTGAAATTGGCTTTCTTTTTACCACCTTCTTAATCAAATGTCCCGTTTCATTCTAAATGCTACAGCTTGTTTAATCAACAGGATGTAGCTGCACCAACAATTAAGGTGGAGGGGAAAATTGATGAAACAAGCTGACAAATAGGATACCAACTACACCTCCCACATCTTTAAGATCCCAGACAACTTTACTTCTGAGATATAGTTTGCTCTGCATATTTCACTCCGGACAGTTTCTCAAGCCTTGGTTCATAAAGCCTGAAGAGAGGAAGAGATCTGCAATTTCATCTAAACTAGCATTACAACACCAACAACAACAACCTGCAAGTTGCAGCTGTTTCTGATCATCTTACATGGAAAGTTTCATAGTGTGTAACTTTGTTATGGTATTTTCCTATCTGAGTCTATTTCGATATAATGCTTCTGTATGATCATTGCGATGCCTCACTGTAAGCAAAGGGGAGCAGAGCTTATCAAATTATTCATGAGCTCACCAACAAAGGCAAAACAGCTTGTTGCTATATTGTTGTATTGTACACCCAATATAAAAGTAATTCCAAAACAGATGCAAATCGAATCACGACCGACATTCTGCACCTATAAGACTTATTGCTTTGTTTCAGTGTAGTGGAGTACAGAGGTAAAACAACAACAAATGGTTTACAGACTGCACTGTACCTCCAGCAGAGAACAGCTTCCCCCACACTGACTTTTAAACGAATGTCAGTCTTAGCAAAAAAGGGGAAAAACACTGCGGTTTCTAAATTACCTGACATTGTAAATAACAGCCTCAAAGTTAAAGTCACAGCTAAAGCAACTAGATGAGATGGGCAGACAGCTTCCTGTCAAAAAACAAAAGTCCCCTGGGGAGAGTTATTTTTTGAAAGAGAGAAAAAACTGACACACCACATTTTTGTTATTAACAGGGAAATTCCCATTGGACTTGACGATGACAGTGCACAGCTTCACATCATCGGGGTGAGTGCATTTCTGAAACAGAAGAGAGGAGCACACGGTCACTAGTCTGACTGACGTGTTCAAAGGAGAGGGCAAACGCCTGACATTTCCTTGTACAGCTGCCTTTCTACTGAAGGCAGTGATAGCCTACAGCATCTTATTTTGCAGACCCTTTACTTTTATTTAAAACCATGCTGCAGTTATGCAGAAAATCAGTTATGGAGGCTTTTTCCCTTGGGAGCTTCTTATTTTATGGAATATTTAACCTAATACAGCTCAATGCAAACTGCACAGATTATTATTCTATGTCAAATAATTACTTTGTAGGTCTATTTTTGGTCATTAAGGTATGAGCAAATGTACCCTCAGACTTATAATAGTGGTATTAGGATCTACATACCAAATCTACATACACTACATTCACTTTCACAGAGGAAAACAGCATATGCCTGAAGTTAAGATGAACACAATGCAACAATGCAGCTGTAAGTGTACTGGAATATGGTACAATTATGGAAAGGTGTAAAAGCATACCCAAAAGTAAAGGCGCTAAAGCATACCCCTGACAAGACGGGTGCCACCCCGATGACAAGATGGGTGCCGCCTCAGTGACAGTTAAGATAAATGACCCTAAACATCCCATTGGTCATCCAGATAACATATTAGGATCAATTAGTGCATAGCCATTTAAGGAATGTTGATTAGATTTGGACCTTCCATTTGATTAGAGAGGGACATACCCAGGGGGGTTCTTCCCTCAAGTTCTCTAATGTAGCAAGGCCTGATTCCCGAAAGGTTTTAGAATGCTTCTAGCTGTTAGTTTGAGCAAAACCAATTGAGGTCACTTGGCTTTAAAGCAGTTCAACAAAAAATAACATGTACGCCATTACCCTCTTGCCTCAAATATCCTCCATCAGCCAAAACACATCTAGTGTCCTATGTTTTCTGCTTTAGTTTTGCACTGTACCACAAGGATAGCATCACAGAAGCTTATTGCTACTGCTATAATTATACATACAATCATAACTCACTTGCCTCAAACTGTGTTGAACTTTGTTACTGTGTTTGCCCAGCAGAACTACAATAGAGTTGACTTCTCTCTACTCGGGACTTATCCAGCAAGTCAATGGGCTCTTGTTTTTCCAAGGCCGGGACTGTCTCCAAAAACGAACAACATGTTGAGCATTACAAGCGTTCTACTTTATATTTCCACCCATGACTGCTCTCCCCACCTACAAAGTCTCTATGTAGGCCCAGTACAAAACTAAACATGTCCTGACTAATCAATTACATTCAAGTAAGAACAGAAATAATCTTTCACTTTTGGCTGAACCAGTGCCTTCATTTCTATCACTGAGATAAAACACACAATGCAATGATCATGTGGACATGTACCACACAAATCAAGCATGTTGTTGAATTAAGATGTCTTGAATTAGAAAGCAGGGAAAGGTTAGAAATGGCTGATAACAGAAATGAATTAAGTTTACTTATACTGAAAAGTAAAATAGAAACTTTGTTGCTGGCTTCTGCATATAGAGTTGAAGGTGTAATTGAGACTTTGGATAAACAAACAATTCATTTCTTCCGAAAATAGTAATGAGATATTTTATGTTTCGTATCTGTTCTGTTTAGATTGCTATGCAGATTGAACACGAGGGAAGATAACAGACAAAACTATATAGGTCAGATTTAATTCCCTGTGGGGCACATATTGATGCCCCTAGGATCAATAAAAGAAACAGTCATTTTAGACATTCTACAGTCATAGGTCATGTATCGACCCACTAAGCTCCTATTATTGCTCAGAACGTTACACACACCAGACATGTTTTATTAAAGGGTCCATGTGATATTTTCTCCTCACCTTTTGCATAGTTTGATGTAGTATAGAAATAAAATGAAAGTGTTAGAATGTAAAGTAGTAATTGACATTAACTGTTCATTTCAAATGGAACATTTAACCTTTCTAAAGGCTTTACACAGTCAATATTTAAAAAACCAAGGTGCAAAAACAGTCAGTTCCTTTTCAGGGCTTTAACCCTGCCCATTCACTCTGAAGTTATAAGGAATGTTTCAGCCCATGCTACTTTTTGAATGCAGCACAATACAAGATCCAGAACAGAACACAAACAGAACACAGCATTTAATTATACCGGTTTTAAAGGCATATTAAGGCTGGTTTTCACACTAGAGCTTTTTATTCAGACCTGCAACTGCCTATTTTGCTAGTTTTGCATGTTTGGTCAAGTGTGAAGTTTTCGAGCCTGGGAAGACTCCAGAGAACTGATTTCTGGTCTAGAGATCTGCATTTCTGCGTGTTTCGCAGGAGTGGGACCAACCAATGAGTGAGTCCAGTGAGTGGGACAACATACACATTCAACATCAAAAAATAGTTGTACAAATAGTTGCAGCCAGAAGGAATCAACCTACAGGAATGAAACGTGGTGGGTAGGATTGACATGGTGAGACATTCAAGTTTCACGAGCATGACGGTTCTTTACACTCTACCAGCCATGACTGCAGCCATTCAGCGAGCAGTGATACCCTCCATGAGTCATCCTGTTAGTGCCAGCACCATTAGTAGATGGCTGCCTGACGCAGGACTATAAGCACACAGACTGTTACAATGACTGTCCTTAACACAGCAACATTGCCATAAACAGTAGTGGCTTCATGCAGACTGTCATGGAGTGATTCGGAATGGCAGCAGGTCATCTTAAGTGACGAGTCCCACTTTTGGTGGGGACTGCCAACCAATTTGTGGAGGCACCGTGGACAACACCAGAATGAAAGGTTTGTAGTCACGCATCCAGAGAACCTAGTGTGACTCCACCTCCACATGCAACATCTGCAAGAACTATTTGATAATATTCAAGCTGCATAGGATAGATTATCACAGGACAGCATTAGGAACTCTACAGCTCCATGTTGAGGTGTCTTGCATGTTGCATTAGCAAACACGGTGACCTCACACCGTACTGAGAAACTACTTCTGTATGTGTAGCTCAATAAATATTTCCATTATCAGTCTAAATTTATCATCATTTGTTGTTCCTGGTTACCTTTATCTTCCTTCCAGATAGCATTGCAATCTAAGAATTCCAATTCCACACTGCAATTTTTTTTTTGATGATGAGTGTATGTAAAAATCCAGCAAATGAATAAATACTAATAAAAACTCAACTATGCATTTAAAGAGACAGTACCTTTAAAGTTGAGCCCGTGTCCACATTGGTGCTCGGATACGTGCGTTTTGTGCTAACGCGTTTCCGGCGTTTGCGCAGCACTACATAGATCTGCACGTACACAAGCAGCGTGATGATGAAGGGCACGTAGAAGGACACGATAGAGGAGTACACTACAAAAGCAGGGTTCGCAATTACACACAGGGCATCATCACGGCTCTCTGCAAGTTCAAGACAGAACAGAGGATCATCAGAAATGTTATTACTAGTACTGCATGTCCTCAACATTCTCTGAAACTCTAAATAGTCAAACTAATACAAAGTCACCCTCAGGCTCTTGTGGCATTAAATACCTGTGTTGTTGAGTCCAAACAGCAGGGGGCATGATATGGCAAAGGACAGAATCCACACCACCGAGATCATGACCGTGACTCTCCTCTTGGAGCTGTAGCGTGTATTATACAGCATTGGCATAGCAACTGCTGTGTACCTGGAGGGAGATGGAGTTGACTGTATCAGGAAAGGGGGTGAAGGCCAAAATGCTCACTAGCACTGCATCAACAGAACCTTCTAGACCTTCACCACCATGCGCCACCCTAGACTGACACTGTGCTTATAAAGTTATGCGGGTGAATTAAAATTGGATGTAGTTTTTTGCCATGTAATCGAAATATCATCTCAGCAAACTCTGCAACTTAAATATAATAAAGAACAAACTAAAGTAAAGAACCCCAAACAATGCACCAACAGTGGTTTTAGCAGCTTCTTTCACCAAAAAAGCAGAATCCCTTTGTGTTACGGATAGGGCCCCACACCTTTAGAATATGAGGTTCAGCTCAGATAATTTTAGGCAACCTGTCAAACATTTTAACCCATCTTGTTCACAGTTTTTCTGGCATTTTTTTTTTTGAGTTAGTTGAAAAAGCTGCTAACCCAATAACTGACCTAAAAGCAGCCACAGCTTTGAATTTGATGTAGTCCAGCTGTCCCATTCTTCTTTAGTATCTGAGGGCCAAATATTATCTTATTTATTAAGATATGTTATTTAGTGTATACGTTTCATGTTTTTCTATATGTTAAAGTAGAAACTTGGTCACAGTTCACAGACTATTCAGACTGAATATGCTCAGCATAATGGTTCAGATTCACACTCACAGTCTTATCTAAATCGGTGCATTTAAATTAATGAGAAGAGATATTCATGCAGTTTAAAATTCATTGCTAAAACAAGGACTAAACACTAGGTTATGCAAATGCAGATTAATTTGTGCTAAATTATATACAGCATATTGAATTCATCAGTGTTTATGAGGATGCTGTTTGAAAGCATAAGAAGATTTAGTCCCATGGTGGAGGGTAGAAGCTTTTAGCCCTGCTGAGCTTTAAACTCTTCTGCTGCATGGAGAGTATATTTAAATATTCATATTTGTCTAGGCAGCCTGGACAAGTTCAGTTTATGCAGACTGCAAAAATAGCCGGATGAAACTCAGTGTATTCTCACACATTTCACATCTCAGTCCTGAGTGTTGTTATATCTGGCTCGTTCAACCAAAATCATTTGCTGTATTCCCAATACACCAAATTTAGAAATTAATTCAAGTGCTTGGCCTCCTAAAATTGCTCTCTGCCTCTGTATCTATCAATATATTTTCATTGATTGTTATGATTTTATTACCTTTGTTATAATTTTTTATGTCCCTTGATCATCCTTAGTATGGTCTATATATGGTCGCTCCATATGCTCTATTTTATAGGCTTTTGTATTTTCACATGATAAGTACTTTGATTGGAACAATAAATTTAAATTTGAAAGGTGTTATATATAATTTTTATTATCACCCTTAACATTAGGCCCAACGCCAAGAGTACACCTGCATCTTTATGAGACTATTTGGCTTAGCCATTTGAGCACAGTTATGAAGTAGCTCTACACTAAATTTGATCTACCTCGATAAGCATTTACATTGTTTATTGTAAAGTCAGCATAGAACCCTAATGCACTCCAGCCAGAAGTCCAAGCAAAAGGCACATTCCTTTTAAGGCTTATTAATGAAGCTCTCTCCAAATGACCTACTGCTTGTTACTCTGCTCTAATGCTGAGCCTCTAATGATGATGAGGGTGATTATCACAGAGATACTTACCTATCAATACTAATGGCACAAAGATTAAGGATGCTCGCTGTGCACATCATCACATCAAGGGTGACAAAGATGTCACAGTGGATTGTGCTAAATCTCCATTCTCCCACCACCTGTGGAGAAACACAATGACCCATATAAGCCCTTTCAACACCAAAGGTATAGGTACAAAAATAACATCCAGGGACACAGTTTACCTAGAAAATGCAGTTTTTTTTATTTGTTGTTGGTTATAGTTTGTATTATAGAGCAATAACTTCATTTTGCATTGCAAATAATTTTGCTTTGATTTTTTTTTGATGAAATCCTCCTTGTTATGATCTCCTATGTGTCTTCAAGGCAGGACAAAGTATTACAAAACCCCATCTGGGGGTGTATTTTTAGGGAACTGGTTGTTTTGAAATATGTTTTTTTTTTCATTAGCGTGCAAAGCAACCACAGGGAGGCAGATAGCTAATATAGCTGGTTGCAGCTATACCTTTGTTCTAAAAACTCCTGTTATTTGGGGTCCAATGCTGCTGCAGTGCCACTGTGAGGCAGACCAACTTACAAACTCAATAGAATCTATAGGTAAAAGTACCAAAGACAGTAGCACATTGATTGTGGGGAAAGCGGACACAAATGGCTCGTCCAATGAGGAGGACCACAAGTTTAAGCTAAAGTTAGCAAGGCAAGCAGGATGACTGCACACTGGCTACTTGTTTCTAGCTGAACGAATAAAACTTTCTTTCTATTGTCCGTTTTGTGCTGAATATTGAATAACTGCTGAATTACGAATCAGTGCTGACTGATTTTTTTACAGTTTAGTTTCATGACGCTGCTACAACATTAGCGTAGACTGGCATTGTTGATCACCAGTTAAAGCAGCATATATTGAGTTTTTGAGGGTGGATGGCTGTTGGAAGATCCAGCCCTGGCGCAGCTTCAGCTTTGTCACTGATTCCTGGACATTGGTCTCCAGAATCTGCTGATATTGATTGGAATCCATGCGTCCCTCAACTTTAACAAGATTCCAAGTCCCTGTACTGGCCACACAGCCCCACAGCATGATGGAACCACCACCAAATTTTACTGTAGGTAGCAGGTGTTTTTCTTGGAGTGCTGTGTTCTTTTTCCTCCATGCATAACGGCCCTTGTTATGCCCAAATAACTCTATTTTAGTTTCATCAGTCCACAGCACCTTATTCCAAAATGAAGCTGGCTTGTCCAAATGTGCTTTAGCATACCTCAAGCGGCTCTGTTTGTGATGTGGGCGGAGAAAAGGCTTCCTCTGCATCACTCTCCCATACAGCATCTCTTTGTGTAAAGTGCCCCGAATAGTTGAACGATGCACAGTGACTCCATCAGCAGCAAGATCATGTTGTAGGTCTTGGGTGCTGGTCTGTGGGTTGACTCTGACTGTTCTCAACATCCTTCGCTACTGTTTATTCGAGATTTTTCTTGGTCTGCCACTTCGAGCCTTGACTTGAACTGTGCCTGTGGTCTTCCATTTTCTCACAATGTTTCTCACAGTGGAGACTGAAAGCTGTAATCTCTGAGATAGCTTTCTGTATCCTTCCCCTAAACCATGACGGTAAACAATCTTTGTTTTCAGGTCATTTGAAAGTTGTTTTGAGACTCCCATGCTGCGACTCTTCAGAGAAGATGCAAAGAGGAGAAAAACTTACAATTGCCCCCCTTAAATAACCTTTCTCATAATTGGAGTCACCTGTGTATAGAGGTCAAGGGTCACTGAACTTACCAAACCAAATTTGAGTTCCAATAATTAGTTCTAAAGGTTTTGAAATCAATAAAATGACAACGGTGCCCAAATTTATGCACCTGCCTAATTTTGTTTAACCAATTATTGCACACTTTCTGTAAATCATATAAACTTCATTTCACTTCTCAAATATCACTGTGTTTGTCCCCTATATGATATATTTAACGCATTTTTTTTAATCCAAACAATCAATGCTTTATAAAGGTAAATCAGGAAAATTAACAAGGCTGCCCAAACTTTCGCACCCCACTGTATAAGCTGGGTTTTTATGCTAATGCTTGGTTGTACTTATAGGCTCATAAAATAGGCTATACCAAAGAAGTTGTAACAGTCGTATGATATATATTGTGTAATGCTCTCTGAATATTGTAATGAGTGATCAATGTAAACATCAAAATGATATAATATTGTTATATTGAATATTGAGTGATTAACCTGAGAGACATAATGCTGAGCTATAGATTACTAAACGTAGAATTACAACATTGAAATACCCATTTGTTTGCATTGTTGCAGATACATGTGTACTAAAATGCACAGTGCACACTTAATATATTGTGTGAATTGGACTCTCATTACCATATGAATGTAAAAAGGCCGATTATGTTCTTTCTCCCTACAGAAACTGCTGAATCGAACACCAACGATTTATGTTGAGGCGCCGAATGCAGCAGACTCAGTGAATTTGCACCCAATAAGTCTGGGAGTGTTTGGCTTTGCTGCTGTTATGTGCCATAAACTTGGCAGAGAACTAATCTAGCTCAGGTCAATCTCATCCGCGCTTCCTGTCTCCTGAGCAGCCTGACAGTGCTCTCCACGGCAGCTTCTGATTAATGTGTGTCCTCAGGCAGGCTGAGGGGCTCAGATCCCTGCTTGATGGGGCTGCATTCCCGCCTCAGGAGTTTGCATCTCTACCATTGATTAAAGAATTATCTGACACCTCTAATGAAAGGCGGCTGCGGGTTGTCGGGACCAGTTCATCAACAGGTTTTTAACTCTGCTGTAATGAGGCCCACTACTAGCGTACCATTCTTAGATGTTGCTTCTGATTTAAAAAAAAAGAAAAAAAAGATTTTTGGCTATAAATGAGAAGATCTGAAGATCATATCTAATGACTGAGGTAGGTCAGGAGGCTTAATGATTGTGAATAGCAATTCTCCCAAGTTCCTTAGGAGACATTAGCATTACACAAAAAAGAGACATGACATGCATTAGAGATGAGGGAGAGATGGGAGTTTTGTTGCAGATGAAGATGAGTGTCATCATATTGGCTTTAATTCATCAAAGTTACATACAAACTACTCTACGTCTGATTCAGGAAACTGTTGGGCGACAACAAAACAAGCAGTGATTTATGTGCAAGTGATGAATCATGTTTAAGTGCGTGAAATCAAGCTCCCGTACACAACGACCTTAATTACAATTTACCACAGACAGCCTATTTACCCTAACATATTGTACATATGATCTAGCTCCAGCACCTCCTGATTCATTCAGATGTTTTGGTTGTAAGTCAATAAAACCAAAAGGTATTCAGCAGCTCATGAGTCACTGGCAGTTCTCATAGGCGAAGCCTGGAATTGAGCAAGACATGCACTACCCCGTAACTCCAGATTAAATCGTGAAAAAGTTGATTTATTTCTGTAATTCCATTCAAAAAGTGAAACTTGTATATTAAATTCATTCATTACACACAGATTGATATATTTCAAGTGTTTATTTCTTTTAATGTTGATGATTATAACTGACAAACTTGAATTGAATTTAAAAACCGCAAATTCAGTATCTCAGAAAATTAGAAAATCACTTAAGACCCATACAAAAAATGATTTTTAGAAATGTTGGCCAACTGAAAAGTATGAACATGAAATGTATGAGCATGTAGAGCACTCAATATTTAGTTGGGGCTCCTTTTGCCTGGATTACTGCAGAAATGAGGCATGGCATGGAGTCGATCAGTCTGTGGCACTGCTCAGGTGTTATGAGAGCCCAGGTTGTTCTGATAGTGGCCTTCAGCTCTTCTGCATTGTTGGGTCTGGCGTATCACATTTTCCTCTTCACAATACCCCATAGATTTTTTATGGGGTTAAGGTCAAGTGGGTTTGCTGGCCAATTAAGAACAGGGATACCATGGTCCTTAAACCAGGTACCAGTAGCTTTGGCACTGTGTGCAGGTGCCAAGTGGTGTTGGAAAATGAAATCTGCATCTCCATAAAGTTGGTCAGCAGCAGGAAGCATGAAGTGCTCTAAGACTTCCTGGTAGACGGTTGCGTTGACCTTGGACCTCAGAAAACACAGTGGACCAACACCAGCAGATGACATGGCACCCCAAACCATCACTGACTGTGGAAACTTTATACTGGATTTCAAGCAACGTGCATTTCTGTGCCTCTCCTCTCTTCCTCCAGAGTCTGTGACCTTGATTTCCAAAGGAAATGCAAAATTTACTTTCATCAGAGAACATAACTTTGGACCACTCAGCAGCAGTCCAGTCCTTTTTGTCTTTAGCCCAGGTAAGACACTTCTGACGCTGTCTGTTGTGACACAAGGAATGCGACAGCTGAGACCCATGTCTTGCATACGTCTGTGTGTGGTGGTTCTTGAAGCACTGACTCCAGCTGCAGTCCACTCTTTGTGAACCTCCCCAACATTTTTGAATGGGTTTGGTTCCACACTCCTCTCCAGGGTGCGGTTATCCCTATTGCTTGTACACTTTTTTCTACCACATCTTTTCCTTCCCTTCGCCTCTCGCTTGGACACAGAGCTCTGTGAACAGCCAGCCTCTTTAGCAATGACCTTTTGTGTCTTGCCCTCCTTGTCAATGGTCGTCTTTTGGACAACTGTCAAGTCAGCAGTCTTCCCTATGATTGTGTAGCCTACAGAACTAGACTAAGAGACCATTTAAAGCCTTTGCAGGTGTTTTGAGTTAATTAGCTGATTAGAGTGTGGCACCAGGTGTCTTCAATATTGAACCTTTTCACAATATTCTAATTTTCTGAGATACTGAATTTGGGGTTTTCATTAGTTGTCAGTTATAATAATCAATATTAAAAGAAATAAACACTTGGAATATATCAGTCTGTGTGTAATGAATGAATATAATATACAGGCTTCACTTTTAAAATGGAATTACTGAAATAAATCAACTTTTCATGATATTCTAATTTTATGACCAGCACCTGTAGTATATGCAGGACAAACATTGCTGTATGGCCAGAATTAGTAGTTTTAATGTTATTTTCTATAACAACAATACAAAGGCCAAAGTGTGATGTTACTGAGATCTGTACTACAATACAAGATATTCAAAATTACTCGACTCTTAAGCTCAGTAGAAACATCTGAGTAGCAGAAGACAATAGCAAAAGTCCTTGCATCTCATGATCCCTGCTCTCATTTTAAGGAGAACCTTTCCCCCTATGAATTCTGCTTTGTATTATTTCTATTATTTATTGTACTTGCCTCAACCCAGCAGATGAAATAGCACCAAGCCCACATTCTATTGGTTGCGACGTGAACAAATAATTGCTACCAAGGGCTACCAACTGTATATCACCTCAAATAACTGCACTGATAATTGTGACAAATCTACATGTGGCACAATTGAAAAGTTCTGGAGAGGCACTCTCCGAAAAATATGGTGACCAATTTATCCAATTTCAATAATCATCCACAGTCCAGCGTAATTCAGTTATTTTCAGGACTCTTTTTGCATAAAATTAGATTAAAAAGTCATGCGCTGAAAGGACATGTCCATAGCAATCTTGGAAAGCATTTAAAATCATTTCATGACCATCGAGCAGAAAGTGCTTAGTGCTGCTTCTCTGCTGCACTTTTCAGAGCTAGCTGATGCTGTGAGCTTCACAATGAACTAATATCACTTTTGTCACCTTTGCGCTGCCAGATAAGCACCAAAATGAAAACATTTATATTGTAAAAGAAGGCCTTTTCTGAACTGCATGCTGAGATAAAGGTAAAGTTAGCACAGGTCACTTGTGGGTTAGCATGCCATTGTGACTAAAGGAAGCCATTTCTTCTTGGTGCACTAATAAACGTGGCAGGGCACAATCTAATTCAAGTCGTTTTTCAGCTTTTCCCTGTGACGCCTCTTTTGTGGCTCCAGAGACCAAAGTGAAGCATAAAATCTAATTTCTATTATGACTTGAACTACTTGCTGAAAATAAAATCATTCAATCTGTACCTTAAAACAGTTTGCAGCAGCTACCGCAGAGCTCAATGTAGAAATAGTATCAGTTAAATAGTTAAATATAATGCAGCATGTCATTAATCTAAAACATTTGATTTGCATGCTCAGTCTAGGGATTTTAGTCACAGCAGGGCTTGGACAAGGGCCCTGATGTAATGGTACCTAGCTTATGGATTTGGTGGGTAATTTGATCACAAATCAGAATGGCTCAGTGGCAGACACTAGGGAAGCTTCTCTTCTGCAGCTCATGGTCCAAAATAAACTACGCAAACCGAAGAATGGCTAAAAATGGATATCTCACAGAAGCTCTATCAGCCGCAAATAGCCACTCTACTAGCCTACTGCTCACTGAAAGCTGATCAGGTTTAGTGGACAATAAGTACAAACAGAATGTTGCTGGAAATCAGTATAGGATATGGTACAGCAACTTCAGGCGTATTAGTTCTACAATAACAGACTGTACGTTTTCTGTTTCTCTGAATAATTTGTTATCCCCCTTTCACCCTGTTGTTTAACAGCACTGCCGTGTTTGATCCACATCCGCAGTGTAAAACACACTAACACACCACCATCACAACTTAAGTCCCTGCAGTGCTGAGAATGATCCACCACCCAAATGGTACCTGCTCCATTGGGTGCCTGTGGGCATCCTGAGCATTAACAGAGTATGCAGATGGACTACAATCTGTAACTGTAGAACTACAGAGTGCTTCTATATGGCAAGTGGAGCTGATAAAATGAACAATGAGTGTAGATACAAATAAACATTACACCAAACTATTAACTTTGTATTCTATGACTGAATAAATATTTTTATACTGTATTAATTTTATATCCAAATGATGCATTAAAAAAACATACCTCCAGATATACCACCCATGGCATGACCAGCGTGGCCACCAGCAGGTCAGCTACGGCCAAGCTGACAATCAAGTAGTTGGTGGTGGTCTGTAGGGCCTTCTCTCTGGAAACAGCCATGCACACGAGTACATTGCCGAAGACGATGACAAAGATGAGCAGGGTGAGAAGCATGGCATAATAGTTGTACTGGTGCCTTCTGCCATCGTCTGTATCGTTGAAGCCGTGGAAGCCATTTTCAGGGTAGCTCACATTATAGGCATACTCTCCGAACGCTTCCATCAGCTGAGAGGAACCGAGGCCCAGAAGAGGCCCTAAAAGCACAGACAGAGGAACCTTTTCATATCAGTGCATAAGCCATATGTTCTATAAGCATCATATAAGATTCCTTGGAATAATGGCAAGAAAATACTTTCTTCAGGTTACAAAACAAGGTGTGTAGTGTAAAGTTGGAGAACCTCCATACAGTGTAAAGGTTTTATACCGTATGAATAAACACACTCCATCCACTAAAAAGAATAGGCACTAAAATTAATTACAATCAGAATCACTTTATTTTTCCAGGAACTTTTTTTGTTGTATGTACACAAGCATAACATGTAAACTGACCGGACAAGCACACAGATTGGTGGCCAAACAAACAAACAAACAAACAAATTAATAAATAATAAAAATAATAATAATATCTTATTATTATAATATCTTATTATTATTAATATAATATATATATATACATACAGATATATTATTATTTAACTATCATGTACAGAATGTTACAGAATCATATGAAAATGTTCAACTCTAATATAAATACATTAAAATATTTAAATGAAACCTTTTACATTTAACATAGCACAGTTGTGTAAATAGGCATTATGCTACAGAGGATTCACTGTAATACACAAAGGTGTCCATTGTGGTTAACAAGCGCTATAGCTCTGGGGAAAAGGCTGTTCGCATGTCTGGCTGTACTTGATTTGCTGGCCCTGAATCTTCTACTAGAGGGAAGTGGCTGGAAGAGGTGATGTCCAGGGTGAGAGGGGTCAGCTGTAATTTTGCCAGTGTGCTTCATCACCCTGCTGTCGTAGATGTCCTGAAGCGTTGGCAGTTTACATCCAATGATCCACTCTGCTGTCCTGATTATGTGCTAAAGGTGGAGGAACCAAACCAGACGGCTATGAATGATGTGAGGATGGACTTGATGATCACTGAGTGGAACAAGATTATATGTACATATGATTCTATGAGACACATTTAATGGGTATATATATGGTGGTTGATGCAAAAATAAGGGGCAACAAATCACCAGAAAATGCGACTTATTCATCCTCTCATGTTGGACTGACTTGACTCGACACTTCAGTGACTCACTGTCACCTCTTGAGGTACAAAGTGGCATTACTAGACAGGGTGCTGGGGCTAGATGGTTAGCATGCTAACTTCAGTAGATATCTCTGCAACATGATCCAAAGGCGTCTAAGACATAAAGTAAACATGTTTGTTTCTTCACATTCTGTTAATAACTGAAATTCATTTTCGAATATGTAAAACAAAAAAAATCTCATACTTGAGCCTGAATTAATTCATCTTTTCAATTCATTGTTTTTGTGAATTCATCAAAATGAGCATATTTGCATATATCTACCTACCAATCAGAGCATCTCATTTACACATATGAGTCCTGAAGGCACAGTAACAAAAACAATCTGTTTAATCTGAGGGTTAAAGAGAGATTGGAAAACAGTTATATAGAAATTAATTCAGAATGTTTTTGAGAAAACCTACACGCTAGACGTGGACCACAGGAAGAAGATTAAAATCCAACAAAAATGTGAAGATACAAATCCGTTAATAAAGGCCCTGTACACTCACATCTCTCCAAGAAAAAAAATGCTTCTTTAAAGAAGGCTCTTTTGAGAGGATCTCCAGGAAACCAAAAGTGGTTCTTCTATGGCATTCCAAACATTTTTAGTACTTTACAGTGTACGATTTGGTTTTTTTAATCTAGACTCTCAATCTTCATATGGTTTAAGAATCTACCATCTTTGCTACTGGACACTGATCCATTCATTTGGGTATGCTACTGCGCCTCAGTTCATTCCTCCACGTGTTCTTTGTATTGTTCCTTTAAAAGTTGTTTAAGCTGTGCTTGTATCTGGACTAACTGGGCCAGGAGTCTTCTCCCCGCCTACTGCACTCCCTGTACCATGTCCAAGAAACACAGGCAAAAACAAGGCTCCCCCTTATGCGCCATATGCTAAATAATAGGACAGTGCAATAAAGAGAGCCTGGCTGCTTCATAAACATCTTAACAAAGCACACTTGCACACCGTGGCTGAACGTTTTTTCTAAATAGCAGGGTTCAATTGATATTCCGTACACTATTATGGATACAGTGCAGTCAAGCAAAACTGCAATATTTGTGAGCTCAGCTAGTATTATCTTCATAATTAAGGAGTGTAAAAGGAAAAAACTGCAAGAGAACAGAAAATGATGAGTGGCCCACAATGCTCACCACCATATCATCTTAATGCATGGTTCAAATGGCACAGAGGAAATAGCTGTGATCACTTCATTTGACCATCTTCAGCTGAGAACACTACGCTGCATATCGCTGTTTTTGCAGAAGTTACGCCAGCAGCACATTTTTTTCATGAAAATCTTCAGATTATCTCTCTTCGTGTTTTAGGTTGCAACCTTATCTTATCCTTTTAAACACAACAAATCTTCAACAGCGATCATACAACAGACAGTACCTCATGCTATTCGCGCTCGACATTTAGCCGAAGGTAAGATATGCAACCCCACATTAGAGTCAAATCTCTTCAACCAGACTGAATAGATCCAAAGGCTCTGCCTGCAGGCAAAAGCATTGAACTCATCTTCAGTCTCTGTCTTGCATGAAAGACATGCTTTACGGTCTGTAGACACAATTATATGAATGAGCTGCGTGCGTCCGTTCACGCAATAAATCGATGCGTCAATTTATGAACGCATTTCACCCATACATAACCCTGGGCAATAAATGAACCACAATGATTTCCACAAAGATGCAAATGGAAGACTGTGCTCTTGCTGAGATGATCTTTTCATGCTAATGTGATAACTTTGGTCTCTAGGCAATGCAATCTATACATCTTGAATGCATTTAAACCTCCAGATAACGATCTTGGACACTTTGTTGTTCTCTTGATTCCTCTTCCTGGGTTTAGCCTGCTGACAGCTTCTCACTCGCAATCTTGATGCGCCTCTTTAGCAATTCATGAAGAGGCAACTTCCCGTTCTTATCATTTTCAGTACTTCTGGGCCATCTTTGAAAAGAATATCATTATTAAAGAAATGTTCAGCAGGCGGCAAACCTGTTCCAGGACTAGGTTTTGTGAGGCCATAGAAAAGCACCATTATAGGAATTCTCATACTGCTGTGTGTATATCTGCTAAAATAGATACATAACATTTGAAATGATTAATTCTATACATGCATTTGTAGCAATTTTGGATATAAGGGTTTTGGAAAGAGTAACAGCTAAGATAAAATGAATGGGATCCTTCAAAGACTTTATTTATAAAATGTAGAAATCAAGACAAAAACCTGGATTAGCATTACAGAGAAATATATTCATTCAGTTATTCATCAGGCAGGGCAGACATGCAGACATACACGTTCACACCTAGGAGCAATTTAGAATCTCCAGTTCACCTGACAGCATGTCTTTGGACTGTGAGAGGAAACCCACAGAGACACGGGGCGAAAACATACAATAAAATAAACATACAAGTAACATTTAGAAATGTTATAGATCATCACTTTTGCATTTTTTTTGTGGATCTCAGCAGCAAACGGAAAATACATGATGTTTGGAACAATAAAATTCCTTAAATATTGCTTTAAATAAAATCTCTTTACATTCACTTACATTTATAATAGAACATTTTTCTCTCCTTCTGTAAAATTATTTACTAGTCTTCTGGTAAACAATTAGTAATGGTTTGAAATATTATTCCAATGTAAATGTAAAAAATGAGTATTTTAGCCGGTTCCATTTCAGATGACATTGTACATCCCCATTGTACATTCATCAAAGTTGCATATACATTTCTGTCAGTTTTACTATCCATTAGATTCATCAGATTTATCTGTATAGATGTCTGGTAGAAATTTGTGCAGTGGATAACAGCTTGATTTGCAGTACATAATCAAAATCATTGTTGACAGCAATAACAGTAAAAACAGAAATTAACAATAATAATATAACTTACTGTTCCCACAGCAATCCTTGTAGTTAAGTAGGTGTACTTATTCCACATTGACATAAACAAATCCTGCAACTTTTGCCTTATATCTAGTAAATAACTACCTCCCTAAAATACCAAACACAGCTCATCTAGTGCAGTAGAAGCAACCACATACTCTGCAGTTTTAGTGCTTAGGCAGTCAGTGCTTTATGAAAATAACCACACTGCACAATTACATTCCTCCACATGAATTCACTTTAATCGCTTATTAGTGCTAATTTTAACCCTATAAACATATTTAAGCTCTGGCCATTAGAGAGGTAGTGCATGCTTTGCTTGACATTAAACTCTGCCTATCCGGACAACCACCTGGCTCATTTGACCTGGTGAATGTTTTTATTTTATTGGCCCACGCAGTGAATGTACACACAGGGCAAATTGAGGCGTGTCTGGTGCAAATGACATGTAAATGAGGTACTTTTCAAATGCACTTAAATAACCACCTGTCTCCTCGTCACACGACTTTCCTCAGTGACTCCTGAGTAGTTTGTAGGTCATCCAATCTGCATGCATTTCTATGAAACTTTGATGAATATGGGCCAATGTGACTACAGCTCATAATCATAGCCAGACTGTACTCTGTGGCAGGAAGCTAGCCACACGTCTGAACTGAATGTTTGTATTAAATGGCCAGGTTCCTCTGTTTGGCCATTTACATTTGAACTTACCTTCTAGCCCTTTCTTGCTTGTTGCCTTTAAAGCACATCTCAAACACAGTTTGGTTGCAGGTACCATCATCAGAACGCTGGCCTCTAAGTTACTGCCAGCTAGGCATCAAGAATGCCTTCTTCAGTCAAAGTCCTAAAGGAAAACGTATATTTTAACCTAAACTGAACCTCACAAACCTTCCTTGCTCTACTTCTCTGTAGCATAGTGCCTATTTACACAGCTGTACAGGTGTTAAATATTTACAATGTTCATTTTATTCTGAAATATTTTCTATTTAATAGGTTTTATAATAGATCTACTCAGATTGAATTACATATAGATATTCATATAGGCATACGTACAGATATTCACATCTCTTTAGCTCCTTTCCCTTTAGCTCCCTCTTTATTTTATTCAATGCATTTTTCTCCTAGTTACATACCACACAGCTATCAGTCTGTGTGTTTGTCTGGTTCAATACGCAACATGTCATACATGTCTGCTCTTACCAAGACAAATTCCTTGTATGTGCAACATATCTGGTGAAATAAAGTGATTCTGATTCTAAAAGTCTGTCCACTGGGCAGCTGTCTCCAAACATGGCCAGGAGGTTATTTTCAGTCATACCAGACCAGACACCAGTCTCTTCATGTTTTCTTTTAGGGGAGGTTGTTCTCCACTTGTGGTGTTACCAGCAAGCCACCTGGCTTATTGTATTTGAAGGTGGGAGTTCCTCCACAAAGAGACGACATGTTGAGGGTAAATGCTGGGCTAAAAAGAAATTGCACTTATAGCACTTTGCAACCTTCTGAAAAATAAGGCTCTGTTAATCCTACATAACTACTCCAAAACTAAATACAGTGACATTTAAGGACATAGCTATCATGAGTATGGGTTAAAGTACGGTGAGTATATATATTAGTTGGGCAAATTTCTCCCCCTTAGCACACAGATTAGAGCTGTTATACATATCAAAACGCCATCCTTAAAGGGAGCTGCATCAGTAGCCCCTCCTTCCTGTTAACCAAAAGTAAATGTAGATGCTCTTGGCTGAAACAGAGAGGGGTGGCAGTGATAAAACAGGTCAGCGTCATTTAATGTTATTTTCCTTTGTGCAGCAGGTGACCTTGACACCGCGCTAGTGGGTAATGTGTACTTTCAGAAGCTTCTTATTGCGAAAGAGGAAGCAAAATGAGATGGCCAAGATGAGATACAAGCCTCATGTGTTAGCTGAACATCAGCAGAGGTTGTTCAGGGAAGCATTCATTGACCAAACAAGCTTGTCACTCAATCGATTTAGGGTTAAAGAGAAAAGGCTGCAGTGTTGCTTAATTGATGTAAACTCTTATGAATTAATTATGGGAACCCACTCCAATGAAACCCATGATAACAGCAAGGCTGCACACTGTGTCTAGCCTATTCTACATTATTCATTGGAGCAATTACTCCCATATTCATTTTAAATTGATCAACAACATATATTTGTGGGCAATGAATGTTTTTAGCAGCACTGATTATCGTTTTATGTCAATCTCTACATGCGGAAAAGAAAATCCATTGAAGAGTATATTATAGGCAACTAATTGACTGAGCATTAGAGACTGTCTCATAATACAGATTCTGATCCAGGTGCTTAATGCACATTCCAGGACCTGTGACCTGTGACCAAACTGTGCTGTTATCATTTTTTGTATTTATGGCCTTCACTGAATTATATAGCTAACATACAGATGTAGATATATGTTGACACATATGTGAATACAAAAATATATATAGCTTTGTAAATACTTATACTTAATAATTGTATGTAATTGAGCCCCAATGCAAACCCCACCTGCACACTGTACAAAAAAACACTTTTAATGAAAAAAAATGACTATTAATTTAGTTTGAATAGTTGCTACTGCCATTGTCTGAAGCATGCTCTCCAAGGACGCCACCCCATTCAACAGGAACTGACGTTCACCTAAATGTTTACAAGGGCCAAGAAAACCACACCTGTACTTGAACTACTGTAACATGCACACACACACACACACACACACACACACACACACACACAAACACACATACATACATGCATGCATGCGACACATACATACACACATACATACATGACATCTAAACTCCTTGTATTTCAAAAGTGGCTAAAAAAAATATGTATATATATATATATATATATGTTAACTGCAGTTTTAAATTCTCTGCTGTTTCTTTTTTCAGCCACTTTTGAAATACAAGGCGTTTGGATGTTAGCTTTATCATGACCCTCTTCTTAATGTTTTACCGCTTCTACTGTGAGAGTCATTCACAGCTCTGTTAGTCATACTGGACACAGCTAACATTTTTTTCCATTTCTCTTTTTTCATAACTTCCTACTAATTATTTGATATCTATTAAGCGGCACAGGACCTGCATACTGAATTCCATTTATACAGTCACCAAAGCAAAATTTCATTCACCCTGACTCCAAACCTCTGAAGAGTAGTGCACATACTCATACACATACACACTCATGTATAGTGTGTCTATAATCTCAGCTGTAACCTACACCAGTTTACAGAGAGCACCATAAAATCCCTTATTGGTTTTTCATCTTGTTTTACTAGGACATCCTTTTCAGGGTCAGCTTCGGTCAAGGAAGCGGACTCTGATGTCAGACGGATTGGATGCAACACCATAGAGTTATATAATCTGGAGGATGTTTTGCATATTTGAGATGATTTCAAGCTTAGTCCAACACCTTTTCATGGGAATCATGTTCCCTGATTTCTACACAGAGCACTATATATAATACTCCTGGTAGGTGCATGTGATACAAAATGATGCTTGTCCCAGTGAACTGGCCTATTTAGAGGGATTCTTAAAAACCATCCCACATTCAGGAGCAGTGTCTTCAGGAACAAGAAGACCGAGGCAACTTTAGATCGGTTTGGTTATTTCATTATAATAGCCTCTTCATGCTGGAAATAGCCACATTCAGAGGAAACTACAAATGAAACTGGATACAGGACACAAGCTGTCCTTCCCCTGTACCTCTCTCTCTCTCTCTCTCTCTCCAGCTCTCTCTCTCTCTCTCTCTCTCTCTCTCTCTCTCTCTCTCTCTCTCTCTCTCTTTCTCTCTCTCTCCAGCTCTCTCTCTCTTTCGCTCCCTAGCTCTCTCAAAGCACACAGGCATACACACACACACACACACACAAACACAAAGTGGTATCTGCTTTCTTGTAAGTTTGCCTAGTGACTGGCAAGCAGTGATAACCTCATAAACAGCTATTTATCAGCGCATGAAACAACCCCCTGAGGTGACCGAGTGCGCTCTCACGCTCACCAAGTTCCATTAAAATCTCCATCGTTTCTAATAATCACAGTCAAAGCTCGCTTACCTTTACGGATCAAGTTTCATCAAAGGGGAAGAACCGAGCTGTTTGTGTTTTACATCCAGTTCTCTCCACTCGTCGCGTCTTTCCATGAGGGACAGCTTTCACTGGCTCCTTGCTTCACTCCGTACTGATCCTCGAACCCGCGCGCTAAAAAAAACCCCGACCTCTTTCAAACAAGCTCATCATTTGGATGATCCACCAAAAATAAGCCGTGCGTAACCGTGTTCTTTCCGCGGCAGCCGCGGCTTTGCATCGCTGACTACTAAGGCGCTCATGATCGCTCCGGTGCAACGCGTAATTCTGCGCAACGTGCGCAAGTAGCCACGTCCCGCGCTGGAGCTGTTTGAGCGCGCGTTTACGCGCCCGGTAACCTTCAGAGGCGACTCGGCGGAAGAAAAAACACACTAGGCGGGGCTACTGAATAAACATGTGTGGAACTAGAAGTGTCGCACACCTCGGGACAAAAAAGTCTCATAAAGCCGTATTCAGAAATCTACAGTAACCTGCAAACATGCTGCTAGTTCTGCTGCCAGAGAACTGTATCACATCACCACCTTCCACTTCATTACACGCAGCTGGACTTCAATCACGATGCAGCACGCGGGGCAGTGACACTCTCAAACACTGGGTTTGCCTCATTCCTGCTGACTAACTGAGGGGTGACTACCCAAAGAAAAAAGGGGGCAGTTGCAATAAGAGGACCAGAGCACAGGAAATCTTATCTGAGTCCCCCATATACGTCCTGAAACAGGACTGTGCGTCCTTGACCCTCAGACAGATCCAGTTTCTTTCTGGAATTCCTCAGTGATTTCATCTAATTTCACATGGTCCAGTGGTTGAGATCTAAGGACAGTCATTCATAGTGGTTTAACCTGCAATAATTAATACATAGAAATGTATTTTCTCTCAAAAGTCTTTACACTGTGCTGAGTTATAATATGTAATGTTGACACAAGGGCAAAGCCATGGGGTGGCAAGGCCATACCTAACATGACATATGACCACTCTTCTGGCCACCAACCCGGTTATACAAAGTGAGAGGTGATCATCAGTAAACCATCACCACCACAGTTTCTTCTACCGACTCTAACTGCCATCAAATCAAATTGCTAATCAAGCGCTGCTAAAAACAGTCATCAGGGCAGGTACAGTTGAGTTGTAAGACTTGGGTGATGGGGCCAACTTATCATTGCCCTGATATATCCTAATTATAGACCCTAACATTATGCTTGTTTGTTTTGTCTAATGGAGAAGTTACCAGGGGAAACCGTTACAGGCAACTACATACATTTGTGCGGTACTTTTGTTTGCTATACGTTGTGATGTGGACATCACATTTAAGCAGTGACACAGTTTTCATTACCACCACGTTGGGTAGCTCATCTCAGCGTTCATTGGGCGGAAGGAAGGAAACACCATGCACAATCCATTGAGGGCAGATACACAGACATACACATTCACCCACACACTCACACCTAGAGGGCAGTTTAGCATCACCAGTTCACCTGACTGAATGTCTTTGTACTGTGGAAGTAACCAGAGCACCCAGAGGTAACCCATGCGGTCAAGGAACATACATACTACACACAGCAAGGTCCCTGGACAATCCGGCTGGGAATCAGAGATATATACATTATTATTTATTTCTAAAATCTTGTTTATATTTTTGATCTTGTCTGGTTTTATAATATTCTTTTGCACTGGGGTCCACAAGGTCCTTGTTATGGCAGGAGCAGTGTCTGCATGCTCTTTCTACAGAGGGAAACTGGCAGCATTAGCATCTGTTCCATACATGCTCTTCAGTATTTTCTCCTCTCTCCTCAACCCTCCCTTTCCCCCACCACCCTCTTCCCTTGCCCCGGATGATTTTGTCACCTTCTTTGAGGAGAAGGTTAATAGAATCTGCCAGTCTTTTTCCTCTGTCTTTGCTCCCTCCATTAGTCCTCATAATCTTGATATTAATTCCCTAACCTGCTTTTCTTCGCTTTCCACAGATGACGTCCTACAGTTACTTAAATCCAGCAAACCCACCACCTGCCGGATAGATCCCTTCCTATTCACACTGCTCCATTGAATTTCTTTTAACCTGCAGCCCTTCACTATGTTTTTCATAAGCAGATGTGGAGGTCATGTTCCATCATCATTCAAAACTGCTGAGGTGGTTTTCATCCTGGGGAAGCTCACGCTAGTGGGTTACCAACGAGCATCACGCCTTCCTTTCCTCTTTAACATGCAGTTTATAATCAATTGTCTATTTATCTAAAACTAAATATGCTCCAGTACCCTAACCAGTCTCGCTTTAAACTGGTGCACTCAACTATCCTTATAGCAGTGCCTGAGAATCTCCAAGCAGCAAGATCAGCCAAATATCAGGCAGCAAGATCAGCCAAATCTGTCATCAGTTTAGATTTCTTGACCTATCTGCAGCAACAAGATCCTCCTATCTGTTGTCACTAAACTTGGAACCACTGGCTCTGCATGGAAGTGGTTGGATTTTTCACACAGGGTCCTCATCTCTCGCATACACTCATTCTCTTGGTGATGTAATTACCTCTCATGTCTTCTCTTACCACTGCCATGCTGATGACATTCAACTAACGCTTTCCATCTGATACTCAGGTTTGCAGTCACATCTTGGCATGCCTGACTGATTGAATGACTACAGGTCCTCACCATGGTCTTAACATCTCATTCTAGAGTTCCTTGCTCATTTCATCTGAAGTCATGGCGTGATTCTGGATGACCAGTTATCATTCTCACCCTGTATTGCGGACCTGATTCGTTCATGCAGATCTCCTGTACAACATCTGGCAGATTCGACTCTTTCTCTCTCAGGTGGCCCCCCAGGTGCTAGTCCAGTCTCTTATCATTTCAAGGTTTGACTATGGTAGGTAGCCAGGGGCTGGTCTTCCTCTGCAGGCCATCAGGCCCTTGCAACTGATCCAGAAAGCAGAAACTCGACTTCTCTTTAATCTTCCCAAGTTCATTAATGTCTTTCCACTGCTGCGCTACCCCTCGCTGGCTTCCTGTAGCTGTTAGATTTAACACTCTGATGCTTGCCTACAAAGAAAACAATAGACCAGTCCCTCCCTACCATATGGCAATGGTCTAAAGTCGATCTGTACCTCGAGCCCTGTCATCTTTAAGATGTATGGAGGGCGAGCATGGAGACCCTTTTCTGCCCTGGTAACCAGATGGTGGAATGAACTTCCACTGGCTGTTTGAACAGGGGACTCTCGCAGTCTTCAGCTGCAGACATGGCTTTTTGTGAGGCACTTCATGTGCTTCTGTTTGTTTTGGTTATTGCTCCTCCTGCCTCCGCCTTCTTGTCAGGCCCTTCACCTGTCCTTAGTTTGTAGCACCGTCCCTTCCCAGATGTTGCTTTGTAGTCCTTGTTCATTTATACTCCCTGTTGTTCTTTTTGTTCTTGCTTGCTGTTTTGTCTCCCTGTCAGTTGTAGTTTTTGTAACCCTGTTCCCAGTCGTTTCTTAGTTTACTAGTGTCTTTGGTTTCTTATTTCTTATTAAAAACTTGCATCCTTGTATCCTGCCTCCTCTTGTCCCACGTGACACTAGCATACATTCTCTGACTGGACACAAAGCAGCACTGTCACTCTGGATAAAGGCATCTGTTAAATATTGTCAATAAAAATGTCTTTGGCTCTAAATGGCAGTATAATGTTAACTCCCTAAACGAATAAATTCAAACCTAGTTTAACTCAAGGGCCCATGATTTCCTTATTAACACTTTGCAGCTCTTAAAGTCTTAAAATAGAAAGAAATGTGTCTCAGAAAGTGAGCTTTCCTGTAAACGTGTGAAGGCATTATGATCTTTTATGCAAAGCGGTGTATACAATCTCAGTAAAATTTAACTGTAGCACTGTTTATTTTAGTCTGCTTTGCCGTCTAAATTTCTCTATTTATTCTTCTTCTCTGATGCTTTAGGCTCAGTGCTATAGAGAATTGGTTTGTTATTACCAGAGGTGGGAGTAAGTCTTACATGTGCAAGTCTCAAGTTAATGTGGGAAAATTCAAGCAAGTCAAGTCCTGCTGTACGTTAAGTCAAGTCATGTGAATTATGATGCCTTAACATAAAGCTTACAAATTTAAACACCTACATTTGCAGAGAAATGCCTCATTTAAGTTTCCTGTAAATACTGTATTAATTTATTTTCATTTAAAAAATCAGCCACACATGTAATTTTGTATACAACTGCAAAAATACACTGTGAGTAGGCTTGTAGGCTCACAAGGTTTCAGAAATTTGTTATATACCTCAGCTTTCTGCATGGGTGGGCTTGTAAAATGAACTAATGATACATGGAGACAGAGGAATCTTTGATTCCTTCCTTTATGGATTGGTCTTCTTAACTTCTTAAGACCGCAGTATGCTCTTGCCGTCACCAGTGTATAGCTGAAGCCATGCCTTTTCCTATCCCTCTCTTCCTAGGCCTGTAGGACCCTTCTCAGGTGTCTACCAAGGGTACCAGAGTGTTTGTACATAACTGAACAAAGGTTGGTTGAAACAGCACATGCTCATGTCTGCACAGTTGTCTCGCACCCAGTGCAGTTCAGGGTCCCCAACCAACAGCCTTCACTGTAACTCTTTGCTCCCTGGTCCCGAAAGCCAGCTGTAACTCTGTCTCAGAGTAGATGTGTGGATTTAATCTTGCTACTACATGTCAGCTCCTCCCTGGCACTCCTCCACTGGCATCAAACACAAAGCAGCTCAGCACCAAGATACAGAACAAGCCAGAGAGAGGCACCTATCCAAGGAAGCTGCTAAAAAAGCAGGCCATGCTGTTTAATCTAAAGGGCTCTATTCCATGCGCTTCCTTTTGAGATTCACAAGAACTGAATGAGTTCTGCATGTAATGCGTGACCAAGGTATGTATAATTGTTTAAGTAGATGGTTTACATTTTACAGCTTATCTTATTTTAATCATAGACAGTTCTTCAGACAGCCGACCACAATGGCCTTCCAGACTGCATTTTGCTAATTGGTGCTATCACATTTAGTGCTCAGCTCTTATTGTACTGTTGAAAAAGAGCCATTCAGAGCCAAGTGGCTGCCGTTTTCACTTATTGAGTATGTAGGTGGATTATGTCATGTGCAACTAATTGGCTGTTGCCTTCTTTAGGAGGAGTAGTGCTTTATTGCTGATAGGCTTGTGAAGCCAGGGCTGGTGCAGCCATATAAGCACTAAATAGGCAAGTGCTTAGAAAGGGACTTGAGCAATGGTGTCAAAACCTATCAGGTTTTTATTTATGAGCAATCTGATTAGTCAATCAGATTGTTCTAACAAGATGTTAGTGGCTAAGGAAAATTACGCATGAGTATGTGGACACCCTCCTAATTATTGAGTTCCAGTGTTTTAGCCATTGCCAATAGGTATAGTTATAGGTAAAGTTATGTGAATAGCCATGCGATCTTTATAGACAAACACTGGCTGTAGAATGGGTCATTATAGTGAACTCCGTGATTTTAAACATGCTAGTTAGTTTCATCCCTTAGATATTCAGTGTAGTGTTTCTCACTGATGGGCACAGTTCTCGAAGCTATCTGTTATGCCCACTCTGAGGCTTGATGTACTATGTGGGCTGGGGCTGCTGTGCTTCACTGGCAGAAATAAGGGGACCCCACCTTCAAAATAAAATCTATAGGGCCTATCAAGCAACCTGGTGTTGATATCTTGTTACTTATACTCGCCATCTTGTCCGGTGCTGAGAGATGTATCTGTACAGCAGTTACTTGGTAATTTTCTGGCACATTCTTCCCCCGTGTGATGAATTCTACAGTTCTATGAGGGGCTTCTCACATAGGTGACTCCCTATGTTGGAATTCATGACCTGCTGTGCTTTGCACCACCTTCTGAAGTCAGAATGGATGAAACATAATGCTAGTTATGAATCTCCCTGTGGCTCTGTGAGTTCCAGATGATCACCATAGTTGTCAGTCATGTGAAATTTGTGAAAATATCCCTGGGGGATACTATTCCCAGTGATTCCCAATGCGATCTATATGTAGTTGTTTTGTGGAGATCTTCGATGTTAAAATGTTACTCAGTGCTGTTACATTATATATCATGATGATCTGTAATTCCAAAGATGTAATATTATCATGAAAAAATAACACACAGAACAGTGAACCCTTAAGATGTTATCATCCATAAGAGAGGCTAAAAACAGCGGTTGTATTTAACATTTTAGGGGACAAATTTTCAGAAAATGTCTTTATGCCAAAACTACAGTCCCTTGAACTTACTTGATATTATATATATTGTTATATTATCCACATGGCTAAAATATCCCACATTAACAAGGTTTGGTCTCATTTTTGCTTACTTCTGGCAATAATTATGCTCATACAGCAGACTTTTTATGGAATCATTATACATATTTAAATCAAGTGACGTCTAAGTTTTTAGTGTACATTTGTAAAGCAGTGAAACAGTCCCTATATAAATACATCGCCCTGGGCATCAGCATATATCATATTAAAGACCTGTTGATACACTGTTATATGAAACCCTGGGACAATGGCCTCTATTAAGTTCCATAGATGAGCCAGCTTATTTTGAATGCAAAGCAATTTGCCATAGCCTCAGTAGCCTCCATGACAGAACCTGATTTCAAAATGACCGTTTCATTGTTTTTATAGCAGCTCATGAATGCTATCAACTTTTTAATAGATACGGCAGGCAGACACACCAAAATGGCCAAAGAGGAGATAAAACATTTTAGGAATGCAGAGGAAAGAGGTCGAGAGGCCACATATCCCTCAGGAGCACAGATACTGGGGAGAGCACAGATATTCTTCTGTCCCAGTGAAGGATGTGTACAGCATATAATAGGCACCTCTAATACATAAGAGACAGACTTGTAGCAAAGACAACATGACAAGTTTTCAAGGCTGGTCTCCCTGAAAAAATCTGAAGAGCTCTATGAAAACAAGTGGTAAAACTTGTTGCAGCTTTTTGTATCCCTGCAGACAAACTCTCTCCCCATTTTATCCGTCTTGTGGATTTTGAACCATGCAGAGTGAATTCTCCCAATCCTTATTGAGCAAAATAAACAATACTCTGTGACTGCACATTCCAAAAGAGTAGGAACTGGAGTGTGATTACATCATCTTTCCTTTTAATGACACTTAATAAATGTTTAGGGCTGAATAAAACAACTGCTCTGTTTTGAAAGTGGATTTTTTGTGTTCAGCTGTGGAAGTGCACAGGCTGTCGTACAGTATTTTGCATTCATAATGCAGCATACGTTTTCCAAAAGAAGATAGGTCTGAAATGCAGGTAGACCCATATGGCATTCCAAAAAGCATCATGTTGAAATAAACATGAACATTCCATAAAAAGATATCATCTAGAAGATACCCTTTCAGCTGTCGGTTGGTAGCAAGCTGGATGCTCTTTCTCGTCTTTGGCTCCCCAAAAAAGAAATTGTCCATTATTTCCATAAGGAATTTGAAATGTTGACTCTTCTGCTGTGCATTGTACTGTCTCAAACAATTTAGGTTTGTCAAAGTATTTTTGAGCTATTTATGAAGTTAGATCCATCACAGAAACATACTGGTTTTTACTGCAGTGCTGTCTGAGTAATCAAAGCTCATGGGCATTTTCTTCTGGTTTTCATACATGACGCACAGAGATTTCTCTGGATTCCTTGACTTGTTTAATGGTATTATACACTGTAGATGGTGAAACACCTGAAATCCTTGCAAACCAAAGGTTTGGGAAGGATTTTCCTGGAATGTATTAAAATGACAAGGATGCAGCAATGCCTGCTCATAAAAAACTGGGCCTAACCTGGATGCTCCTTTTATACTCAAGCAGGAATGCAATATGATCTACATTGTCCCTAGCCCTAAATTCCCCAAGTTGCCACATTTTGGAATGGAAAACAATGAGGTTAAAAAAAAGTCTGTTTTGCACTGAACACATTAAAACCAAAGTTTGACAAGAGATGTAAGCACAATAGTCTGCACAATGTTGAACAATAATGATACAAAGTATAAAATCCACATTACCTAAAGAATCCAAGTTACCTAAAGAATGAACAGGTCATTCACTCATGGTCAGGCACGGGACTTACGAGAGCTGCCAATATGAATCTCAAATGGCTGTTTAGATTTGTGCCCTCTCCTTACAATACTTTTAAATGTCAGTAATCAAAGTATGATATTGGATATATGCTGGATAATATATAATTTACAGTAGCAAATATGTGCCATCCATCATTTAATCTCCATTGGAAAGCAAATTATGCAAATAAGATTAAACTCTATGTCCTTCATTTTGCCATTTGTATGACCAATGTAGGACATGCAGTGTCATCCAATATTAATGCTGTGGTATCTGTCTGTTCCGCAGGCTTCAGGGTTGTACTGCATTAGACCTGCTTGTGGTCCGTGGAATGGTAGATAGGTTTACTGTAAATTCCATAACCAGCCCATTAATCATAGAGAGAATGACAGGACAGGACTGGATTAATCCAAAAGAGGTGAGCACTGGGAAAAACGCTCCGCAAATATTGATCTGTATTTTGACAAATTTTATGGATTCTGCTTGTAGCTTCTCCTTGCATTGGGATAATGTCAGACAGTATGCTTTACATTTCCACCCCCTGGCTTGCTCCACAAATAATAGTACAATAATTATACAAACTACAGTTATCTGTTTACCTTTACACTAATATGCAAATACAAGGTCTAATCTACCTGCGCCTTAACCAGATGTGACATTTTTAACCCCTTTTATGCATGTAATGTGAACCTAATTTAAATCACTGATTCCATCATTTAAAATAAACAAAACCTTGAGATGTTCTTTATCTCCAACAAAGCAGCACTTCTTCTCTTATTTTTTTCTTTTTGCTGAATAATGCACCCTGCCAGAGACCTTGGGTGAAATTTCGATAAGAACGCATCTGCTTAGTTCCCCAGGTCCTTCTCATCATGCATCAGTCTTTGACCCAGAACGCTGAACTGGGGATCAGTGCTGGCGTCTGTCTGTTTAAGCCTGTTAAGCTGAACTGTACTATCAGTGCACTGAGCTTGCTGCTTCAAAATGATAAGTGTGAGATTCAGTGACCGGTGGATGCACCCGCATAGCCTGAGCTCATCCTCATGATGTACACTTAGAGTTGGTCCACTGGGATTTGAAGTTTCTGTGCCTTTAAGACCAAATCAGTCATATGCAAAAGTTTAAACACCAGATCTTTTGGGCTGATTTTCAAATGCATCATCTGCAGGAAAGAACTCAAATATTTTGTCTGCTAATTTTATTGCACAATGTCTGTTTTTCTGTAAATCTGCCATAACATTTGCACAGGCCAAATTTATGTGTTTTTTTTCGATAAATCAAATTCAGAAAATAAACAATAATGTGTCCTAGTTTGTTCGCTGTCGAGGATTTGTTCACTTATTTTCACTCAAACAATGAACAAAAATGCTTGGATGCAACTGTACCGTAAGTGACGTCTATTCCAGCATATTGTTCTTTATTTATGCAAACAGTCCATGCAAAAACAACTCTTACAACCTCACTGTATATGGGCAGGTGATTTAAACCACTGTAGGTTGAATAGGGGATATCACTGAGCACTTTATTAGGTACACCTCCTTGTATCTAAACTCAATTTTCTCAATTTGGCTTCATTTACCAAATAGGTAAATATAGTTCTACAACTACTGTAGTCCATCTGTAGGTGTATTTAATAAAGTGCTCAGTGAGTACATATAAAAGTGTGCATTTTTTATGACATCACAAAAACAATTAATTCAGTATAAACTTTATTTCCAGACATGAACCATATGGGATAATGATGTTATATGTATTTTTGCTTGTTTATTTGTTATTTGAAGGTATTATGGTAAACATCTGATGACGTTATGGCTCTCGGTTATGTGGGCCTTTTAAACTTTTTTGTCTGATTAAAATGAATAAAGAAAGGCAAGTGCAGGCGGGTGCACCGCTACCAAGACTACTTTGGGGCCCTATATGTCCAGAAACAGTCCAGAGGTAAACAGTGCCCAGTTCAGATTTAGAAATGTAACTTTGCCGGTGGGTTTAGTAGATGACCTGATCATGATCGGAACAAGATGTTTTGTTTTGGGAAAACACAAAGACTCTGCTGTATATGACTGTTTACAGCTGGTGCTCCACTTGCAGACAGGCAGAGTCTTTTTGTTTTCAAAAAGGCAAGTCTCCAAAAGGGTAGGAGAGCTCTCCTGCAAGTTAACATAGGATCTCATAGGCTTAGCTCTGTCTCATTTAATCTGGGATGTGGAAAATGGACAAGTACAACTTATGCCTTTGACTCCTCGCTGAAAAGCAAAATCCTCCCTTCTTTTGCCATGCCATTATAAAATCTTCCGGCTGACTGACTGCTGGGTCATATGCCTTTTCAAGGTCAGCCATGGGTGACAGAGGTGTGGTTGCCAGCGTTCATGGCAAATTGATCCGTTAAATCCAAATGAATGTTCTTACAGTACAACTTATACTAACAATTTCTGTTGGCCACCAATGGAGCATTAAATGGTCCATAGGAGTCAGCAGCTATATGTCTATTAAGGCCGGGCTTTAAGCCTAAAATAGTTCAGCACAAGCCTTTTCCCAAATTTCTCCTCAAGCACAGCATGGAGTGCAGTTAATGAACTCTGACTAATAATCTGTTGACAGTAATTTAGAAGAATATCTGAGGCCCTGGGGCTAATTTAAATTATGCGCATATCTGGCGGTATTCCTGACTGGAGACGTCTAACAGGTGTATTACATCCAAAGCAAGGATCGCTGGGGGATTAGCAGATGGAGTTAAGGGGACCCTGGCCATTCTGCACTGTAGCACTGTCTCACTGACCCTGTAATTGGAAGTCGCATGAAGTGCTTCATGCTGTGATGATATGTAGAGCTGATTAACTGGTGATAAAAGTGAATATGTATTAGTAGGAACTCAGTAACTGAGTAGGGTGATATTGAGACATATAGGCTGATAGTGATAGCGTTAGAACAGTGAAAGGTGAAAAAGGTCACATAATCCTTTTAAATTACACGCAGTGTGCTTCAAACATGAAAAAGAAACATACATGGGATGCAACCAAAAATACACTCTTTTGCACTCATTGTTTATGTCATCTCACTCATTATGTCATAGGTGTTTTTATAGTTTCTACAACAGCAGACTGTAGTCCATCTGTTTCTCTGCATACTTTGTTAGTGTCAGGATTACTACAGGACCACCACAGACAAGTATAAGTTGGGTGGTGGATCATTCTCAGCACTGCAGTGATACTGATGTGGTGGTGGTGTGTTAGTGTGTGTTGTGCTGGTGTAAGCGGATCAGACGCAGCAGAGCTATTTCTGCTCTTTGATGTTTGTGCTAATTTGTCACATATAAATGTTTAAATGATCATTCCATTTAATGAAATAACAAAAGATAAAAGGACAGGTTGCACCACTCTTGCCAGTAATAACTGCAATTAAGTGTTTGCAATAACTTGATATTAGCCTTTTACTTCATTAGGTCCAACCTTCTTTGCAGAATAATTTTACTTCTGCTACACTGGAGGAATTTCATAGCATTACCTACCTTAATTTTTTTTCTGTGGAATCATTAAAAGGAAGACTAGCATGTGTGGGTCAGATCACTGTCCTGCTGCGTAACCCAACCCAGCTTGGACTGTAGATTGACGGATGGACAGTATCTTTCAGAATTCCCCATGTTCTGCAGCAAAGCAGCCCCAGACCATCACATTACCACCACCATGTCACACTGCTGGTATGTTGGTACTGTGGTAAAATGCATTGTTTGCCATTCATTAGATGATCATCTGGGTTCTTCTTCCTACTGGAGTCATTGATGTGCTCTTGATTAAATCTGGTGGGGAAGGCACTCCTGTTCCTAATTTTCTTCATTTGTGCATAATGGCTCTCACTGTGGTTTGCCAGAGTCTTAGTGATAGCTTTGTAACCCTTTCAGGGTTCTCTCAACAGAATGCAAAAAACTATTTTGAGGGAATCCATTTGTCATGTTGCAGAGATAGCCACTGTAGTTAGCACACTAAACAGCTAGACTGAAAGTAGCACTACCCCAGCGACATGAAGTTAAAGTTACTACATCCAGTTAGATCATTTGAAGACAGATAGGTAATGAAGGGAAGAGTGAACACAACAATGGCTGAAGCTCTTGACAAGCAGCCATTATCACCAACCACTGGAGATGCTCTTGGCAAGTCAAGAATTGAAGTTTGATGCTGAACTTACAACATTTTCTTCTAGACTGGTAAGAATTGAAAAGGGAGGAAGTGGGACTGTGTTTTCTAGTGATGTGTTGGTCCTTATTTTTTGGAGTATGAATTCAACAGTTTGAGTCATCTTACAAATTCCTCCTTTCAGTCCTGTTAATCTGATCGGGACAATGTTGGTCAAAGTCTTGCACAGTTGTTAGGAATTAAATTTTCTCTACATCTTTGAAGTGTTTTTTTTTAAGCTCCTGTTTTTCCAGTCATTATCATTTGAGCTTGCCCCTCTTTATGCAAGTGGACCAGCTTGTTTCTCTATTCCCCCTGAAATATCACCTGAAAACTGAATAACTTGTATTTGTCTGCTGTTTTTACTGTAATTGAAATACATGGTGTGGTCTCTGACTATTGGGTACCCTACAGCACTAAGGTTCAAGTACAACATGTTTTTGTGCTGCATCAAAATTTGAAAACGTAGTCAGTCATAATCTGCAAGCTTCACAGTGAAGAGCCATCATTAGAGTTTTTCAAATACTCTGCTGGGTGTTAAATTCACAGAATTCATTTAATCTCTCTCTCTTAGGCTGTAGCAAACCAATATTATGAGGCATATAAACAACTCACAGTAAGAGCTTATCAGGCTAAAGTACAGCCTTCACACAGCAATCCATTGTAGCAGATAAGACTGCCAATTTAAACACTGAGAGAAGTTCATAGCTCTCATAAAAGCCTCCATCCAGTTTGGACCTTTTATTCATACATTCATTCTAATGGAGTTATTTACATTATTCTCCATAAAGTGTAGCAGATTTCATTGTCAGAGTGGAGTAACATTAAGAACTGCAATCTTTTTTTTTTTAAACGACCTGTGTCTCATGACAAGATAACCAATAATTTTAGCAACATTTTTGCAGTTGATTATATTATATGATTTAACTTGATGATCAGGGCTGGAATTAATGAAAAATAATGGCTAAAATGAATCTGTGAAATCAGGGCTGAAATTAATAAACAATGAGTCAAATCTCTAAGAAGGATGTTAAAATAAGTTTTCTACGTAAGAAACTTTATAATGAACTACCACTGTAATATGTTTCCTACCATGATGACTTCTGCTGTGTTAGATATGGAACTGTGAAAAGGGTCTACTGTCAAGCTCCTAAATCACATGGTCAACAGTGGTCCTGTGGATAGAAACTGACCAATGAAGAAACTAACGTATCAGCTACATTGCTACTGTATACAGCTCACATATAAATAAAATGAAGAGGAAAGTGAGTGGAAGTACATGGCAGGTGTGTTAAAATTCTAAGAAATCATTGTTTCAAATGAAATGTTTTTTAATATTGTAGCATTTACCACTATTGAAGATACTGAAGTATTGAACGTGCACAAATCGTTTCATTCTATATTATATTTTCTGTGCAAATAATCTGTTCCCACGTTTTCTGTTTTTAGGTTCTGAGCATCATAATAAAGCACATGAGGCAGTATGCCATTTGTAGTGCAACCAAATGGGGTAATAGAATAGTCTGAAAGGAACTAGTGCTAATTGGGTACTTGGTAAAGACTTTACTCATAAACTTACACAAGACTGGCAGAACCTAGTCCAGGCCTATAGACAGAGTATGAAAACGCACTGTATGGGTGCTAGGGCGCTTGTGGTGCAGTGCACTTCCTGCATGTCCTTGATCTTGATTTACTACAGTTATGGCACTGGGCTGGAAGGTCAGGTACCGACTGGCTTTTTAAAAACTTTAATACTTTAACTTCATTTTCTATCTTAAAGAAAGCCGAGGCATCCTTTACCTCCTAAAGCTAAACCTTCTATTTTTTCAAGGACTGTTTTTGCCATTAAAGCTAACTTTAAATTAAATTAAACTCTTATCCAGAGAGTGCATGCTTTATAAGACAATTTCAGAAGAATTACTTTGAACAGGTTTTAGTCTAATTAGAGGTATTTGGGCACAAGGTGACAGATTAAATATTGAAAGGAAGTAAAGGTCAGATTTGCTAGCAGAGTCTCATCTTCGAAAGCCTTAATGAAGCAATTACAGAACGCATGTTCTATAACAGGCATAACCTTTTCAGCAGAGAGGACTTTAAGTGCTAGTTACATGTTCTGTTGTAAAATCTAAAAAGGAAGGGCACAATTATGACTATGCAAGCTCTCTCTCTGCCTCTCTGTCTCTCTCTGTCGCTCTGCCTGTCTGTTTCTCTCTCTTTCTCTCTGCCTGTCTTTTTAAATGGAACAGGATCATACAATGCTGAAACAGGAAAGCTCTGAAATGCATACCATTTAAATAAAGAGAATGCGGAGAATAAGGAGAACTAAAAATTGCCAGGTCATTTGTATGGATAACAATTCACCAGTTGAGAAGCTTTGTTATTGCCTGATTGTGGGAAATGTTATTTGCTGAGCCATTACTGCGGTTAGGGCATTGGGACGAAATTAACTGAAAACAGAGAACTTACAGAATGAAAATGAACAATTTACTGCATTCTGTAATGGACTTGTGTACTCATTATGTAACATGCTGGGGACTCGCACAAACATTTTGTAGAAATGTTAGCAGCCATTCTAGATATGCTGTTTCCATTTGGATTACTGTACGTTAAGTCTGCAACTGAGCCTCAGGTTTCCAATATTATTTTTGGCAAGGAGGAATTCTGTAAACTGCCAGCACTATTTGCAGGTAATTGAAGATTACCTGAAGGTCATGAATGATGTGCATTCTCTGAACTCCCAGCCATGTAATCATCAGTCATGCTTTACTGCCTCTGTGTGCTGTCTTAACATAGTGAGCCAAGACTGAAGACACTGCAAGTGCCATGTTAAAGTTCCTGCTAGGCCATCCATGACCATGGCCTATATGGTGATACAAATCAATACATTTAGATTTAGACCCAGAGTTCTTTTTTTTTATCACCTTTTGAATCAATAAAGAAATCACTTTGATTTCTTCTTATTCTATCACATCTGGTGTTTGGAGATACCGTTTATGTGCCTGCCTGTGCTTTCTCCTCAGATAGCCCCTCAGTAAAATTATACTGCACATGCATCTTGCTGCCTCACTTTGGCATACTATGAAAGTCGTTATTGAGTTTGTGCTGCCTTTATGCCTTTGTGGTACATAAAACATTACTGATTTGAGTCTGGATAGGGAGGGCATGGACCAAATATTTGCTGGAACAGAGTCTGTCTGCTCTGGGACTGCTGGCGGCTATATTGGTACTTTTTTTTAGCAAGATTTCTCAGGTAACCAGATTCATTAAGAGGAGCAATGTACTTCTTACAAGTCTAGAAGACACATTGCAAGGATGTCAGCATCACAATTCATCCCCTTACTCCCCCCTTAAATGACCTGGCTGGAAGCAGAACATTTAAAGCAATTGACATGTTTGGAATATGGCATCAGGGCAGTGCTACATCTTCATCCTCTCATGTTGGACTCACTCAACCTGACACTACAGAGAATCACTATTGGCTCTGTGGGGTAAAGTGGTAGGACATGTTCAGGGCTAGCTGGTTAGCTATGCTAACATCAGTAAATATCTCTGTAATACAGAACATGGATGTGTATGATATACTGTCAAAACTATTATGTCTTCATAATATGTTGATAATTATAGTTAATTATGGGATGTGGGAATGAAAAAAAAAAAAGAAAATATATATATATTATTTTTTCATTTAAAACTTTAAAACATCCCATGATTAACTTTATACATAACTATTAACTACACATAATTAACTATATATCTATATGGATATAGACATGGATATAGACGGTGCCTACACAGATATAGACTTGTAATCTATGAACATCATCATGACCAATAAATTAAGTGGGAGGTATAGTAACAGGCGTATTCACTGATACACTAGTACTACTCGCTGTTCAGCAGCTTTATGGCCTGGGGGGAAGGACCTCAGAAGTGGCTGTTTCTAGACTTTATGCTTCTGGACCTCCTACCTCTCAACAGCTGTGAGAACAGACAGTGGCTTGGAGGGGTGGAGTACTATAGAATACTCATTGTCTTCCCAAGGCAAAAATCCAGGAGGCTTGGGAGCTGAACTCTAGTAAAGTACTCTGCTGTCCGCACCACCCTCTGAAGAGCACTTGACAGCAGTGCAGTTCCCATACCAGGTGGTGATGGAGCTTGTTAAAATGCTTCCTACAGAGCATGTGTAAAATTCAGAGGACGTGGGGTTTCATGCCCAACCTTCCCAGCTGTCTGAGGTAGAAGAAATGCTGTTGTGCCCCCTTTACCACTGGTGGTGTGTTTGGTCCATGTGAGATCCTCTGTGCTGTGAGCAGATTTTAAGTTACTGACCCTCCACAGGGCCCCATTGATGGTAATGATCTTTGGTCTGGTTGACATTGAGAGAAGGGTTATTCTCCTGACAGCAGAGTATCATTAAGCTGACCTTCTTCCTGTAGGCCTCCTCTTTATTATTGGAGATCAGGCCTACAATAGTAGTGTCATCTGCAAATTTTATGATGACATTTGAGCTGTGTCTGGCTGTGCAGACATCAGTGTACAGGGAGTGCAAGAGAGGGCTCAGCACACAGCTCTGAAGGGTACTAGTGTTAAGGGTTAGCAAGAAGGAGTTGATGCTGCCCATCTTTACTCCCTGTCGTTGGCCTGTTGGGGAGTTTAAGATAAAGCTACACAGAGAAGTGCTTAGAACTAGATCATGAAGTTTAGTGTCAAGCCTGGAGAGAGCACTGGTGTTTAATGCTGAGCTATGGTTCACAAACAGCGTACCCCCATACATGTCCTTTTTTGTCCAGATGTGCAAGGCCAGTGTGTAGTGTCAGAGCTAGTGCATCATCAGTGGATCTGTTCTGTCGGTCGGCGGACTGCAATGGATCCAGGGTGGCAGGTAGTGAAGAGCAGATAAGGTCTCTAACCAGGTTGTCAGAGCACTTGCTTATAATGAAGGCCAGAACAACTAGGCGCCAGTCATTAAGAGCAATAACCCTGGCTTTCTTTGGATATGGCAGAAGACTGGTCAGTTTGAAACATGCTGGCACAACTGAGAGGGAGAGTTTGAAAATGACTGGACACCCTCCTGCTAGCAGATGTGCACATGCCTAACAGAATGGACAGTGAGTGGACCATTGCTTAAAACTCCCACAGCACTACTGCGTCCGATCAATCAGTGTTATGGCAGTGCTTAGAAGGAGCCACCCAAATAATACTTGATCTGTGGTGGTCCTGTAGAGGGACCCTGCAACTCCTGTCTTGTTATTGTCCGACTGTTCAAACATGCTGTGTTTGTGAGCTTTGTATTGAGAATAAAAAATTAGAACAGCTATTTTTCTTCATCATAATCACTGAGTTCATTTCACTAAAATAAAAAGAATTATATTTATTGCTATTCAGTGTGTATGTTAGTTAAAACTGCTATTTTTTCCAAAAAGCAGCAGCCCTGAGACGAAAGCCTAGGTGACAGTGTTTGGACTGGAGAGATGACAGGTTTTCAGGGATGAATCCTGATAAGACAGCTGTCATCTGTGAGGTACAGGCCTGAGCCAGCTGGCTTTTGGCCCCTGACTTGCAGTCTGTGCTCAGTATGCTGTAAGGGTGAAGACGCGCCCGGTAGGGGGGAAAAGACGAATCCATCCAGCCGATTACAGCCCCGGCCCGGCAGAGATCTGAAATCCCCTGCTGTTCCAGCCTCTGGGCTGGTGAAAATCACAGTTAGTGTTCCACAGACAAATGTCATTTCCATTAAACGTCTGAGTTAAAGTTTGAGACAGACAGAGGTAATAGCACAGGCTTTGAGTTTGAAAGGTATTGCTTTTTTGCCTTTTCCCTCTCGATATCACTGTGCCATTAAGCATGATGGATGACTACGTGGACAACTGAAAGCATGGGACACAGCAATGCTTCAAAAGCACCTCTTACATGTGTCAGTTACACGCTGAGCGCCTGTGTTGAAGTCACATATTTCATTCTCTGTGTGTGTGGCTTGACAGATGTGATCATTACTTCCTAATAGAGAAATATTATATTCTCCAGTGTGACACCTGTGTCTTCACTAAGCATCAGGTCCAATTTCAATGCGGTTTGATCTCATGTGCGTATGCAGCCAAATCTGTGACTTACGGTGTTTCATACTCTCCCCATTCCACACTAACAGCATCTATACCAACAGTAACAAAAGGCATCAGCTTTCACAGATGCACAGACAGGATCGATGGTGTTGGAGGGGAACCCTGTATCTTCTTTTTTGTTTAAACAAAGTTTAGAAGGAGAACTTTTTGCCAATCTTCTGTTATACAAACCTTAAGCTGCACACTCGAACAGGGCCTTGGTTGTTGTCGCACATCTCTCTGGCTCAGTACTGAGCCTAGCCACTGGGGACGCCATTTCCCAGGATACCCTGGGTGAGCAAGTGACCTCCAGTAGGCAGCCAGCAATCTATCCCAGATTGACCTCTCCTGATTGTTGATTAGTTTTGTTGAACTGTTTCTGGTCTACTTAAGATGTGAGCTTTGTCTATCCTTTGCAAAGTATTGTATCTGTATAGTCCGTACATACTAAGCTGTTCTAATCCCTTCTTGTTATCAGCTGGTGTTTTTACACTTTTGACTTTGATTCTGCACCATCGCTTTGTGTAATTTTGCCTTTGTGTTTCGACCCTTTGCTTGTTTTTGTTTTTTACGTTGGCCCTGTGTCATGATTTGGTAAATAAACCCTTTTTCTTATTCTCATCTGCACACATCCTACCTTGGCCCAGTCATTACAGTTGTTATACTGTAGTTTTAAATGTAGCCATAATGTGCTGCGCATTTTCAGTAAACACACCACCACACCGGTGTCACTACGGTGCTGAGAATGATCCACCACCCAAATAATACCTTACCTTACCTTACCAAGAACAGGGTAACACTGCAGCTCCTTTCCAGTTGAAATTGATGTCCAAACATCCTGTACAGTTCAAACATGGTGTCTTTGTGAGATTTGCGGGGAGCAGCAGTGAATTTATGCTGTTTAGTAAAGCTGGAACCTGCCATGCAAGTATGGCAGATTAACTAATGAGCTGCCTTGTTGCCATGTTGAACATGTTGCCATGTTGAAATAAGCATGGACGTCCCTAGAGTCGTATGTGTACAAATATTTCAGAGATTCAGAGTTGTCACAGATTTTATCCATAGGTACTAATACACACCCATACCATGACATAGCAGCTTGACTTTGGATTTGGTAACAGTATGGATCATTCTTTAATTATTTGGCCCAGAAATCACAATTTCCATTATCTCCATAAACACTCTGACATGTGGATTTATCAGACCACAATACATCCATTGCCCACTTCACATAAGCTAAATATGTGGATGTTGCTGCTATAAAGCTTCTTCTACAGTTACTACTGCCTTAGTCTGCATATACAGATGAAGCAATGAATTGTGTTTATTGACAGTGGTTTTGAAAGTGATCTTGAGCTCATGCAGTGTTTTTCACAGAAGCATGTATTAGAAACATTACAGTGTCATCTGAAAAGTCAAAGGTCAACAGGCATTTGTTTCGGGTTTTTAACCTTGTATGCTACATACAGTGATTTCTTCTAAATCCCTGAAGCTTTATATGATATTATGCACTGCAGAGGGTGAAATACATAAATCCAAATGCTAGTTCAGGAGCATTGTCTGTAAACTGCTGGTCTATGCTTTGATTCATTTTTGGGCAAAGTTGCAAACCTTGACCCACTCTTCCTCATGTAGAATGGCTACACTATATTTACACTGTTTTAAGGTGTTTTCTGACCATTTCATAATGTTCCTAACTTGCTTCTGACCCAACTATTTTGGAACATGTTGCAGGCACATCGGCACATAAGTTACAATGTTAAAAATACTGTTTTTGTATCAATACAGGTCAATTTGGATTTACAAATCTCTGCTTTCTGGATTTTTTAAATTATTTACCCATAACATCATGTTTTTGGGAATATATGTTTGTATTAAATCAACACAGTTATTGTGAAAAGTGAATCTTAAGAAGAAAAATGTGGTTTACATATTGTATTTACACAAACAAATCAAAGTAACCTGATTTTCCAGTAGAGCAATGCTAGTTATGCAACAAACACAATGGTTGTCTCCTTGCACACTAATTGGTTGTTACAGGACAGGCACACGCACATATGCGGCTGACAAGCTTGACAATTCAGGTCTCTGAATGTCCCACTCAAACTCATTTGCTCATATCTATAATCTCATTCATCTGTATTTAAAATCCAGGCTAGCATTGAGTAGTGTATGCCTTAAACAAAAAGAACATTAACACACCAGGCTCATCAGCAGCATTGGTAATGAAGGTTGAAGGAGCGGAGCAAACTGAAGCACGTGGTGACGTCTTTGCTCTATTGTTAGTGTAATGAACACCTGGTCATCAGTATAGTGCTAAATCAGGGACGCTTCTGCAGCGCGCTGTCTGTACTGTAGCGCTGACACAACTACGTTTCAGTTTTGCAGAGAGCAGCAGGACGAATATTCACCTTATTAGATGAGTGATGGAGCCTGAACAAAAAAGAGCCAAAGGTCCCCACATTATTAAAGACATCATTATCCATTGAACATTTTAAGCTTTTCCTTGTCCATACAGCCTAAAAAGCTGTCCAAGGAATTCCACAGAAAAAGAAAAACTCTCAAATTCTGGTTTTCATTAACAGGAATGACGAAAGATAATAACCCTTATTTAAATAACCCAATTAAGTCAGCTTCTGTCACCAGCCTTTAACTCCTAAATCTGCAGCAAGACACTCATTACACACGCATTATCCCAAAAAAGTTCTGCTCAACCTTTAGGAAGCACCTATACATGGCACTGGGTGGCTTAGATTCAGCAGAACCGAATATATCAAACCACAGGGACCAATTAATACCAAGCATAAAAGAGATTAAAACTTCAGGCAGCCTCAGAATCATCTTCTTATATTCTTGGAGAAAATTGGTCTGCAAGGTCTAGGGGTTGATGCTCAGATGAAGGTTCACCATTTGATGATTATTTCATCTTTATTCATGGGTTTGACTGAAATTTAGCCTGATCACACTGTCTCAGACCTCATCAAACATATTTTACTGCATATCCAATTTCTATTTCAGTGTCCAAATAGCTTGTAGCTTGTCCAACTCAGCAGTTCTGCAAGCATTAATAGTTAACGTTATATCGATACGCTGTGGAGTCTTAAACATTTCTTTATGTAGTTTGATGGGGATTGTGGATGCAACCTGTCCCTGAGTGAATTCTTTGCCTTCTGAAGAACCACAATAACAACGATAATGGCTAAAGAATTCTGCAGGATGTGACAGGAGCTGTGAGCTGCTTTAACTCAATAACAGCAAGGACACTGACTGAAATCCTTCCATGGCACATTAAAGAAGTATGATTGAACGTCAAAGTCCTGCATTTACAATATACGCCATCATTCAGCATTACACAAGGGAAGAGGAAAGCAGCTATTGCGGTAGGACTACAGAGCTTCTGTACTTCTACACTGCTATCGTTTAAGGCAGAGTTTGACCTGGATCCTTGATTTTTGTGCTTTTCTGCCAAAACACACCCACTTGTTAATTAGTTGGATCAGGTTTGTTGGGAATATAGAAAACACTAAAATGTGTAGGTTGTCCTCCTGGAGCACTGGTTTAGAGAACCATACAGTAGCAGATGCTGGTGGAAGTAATAAAAATGAACCAATAATGAATGTAACTGTAACTGACTCAATTAGTATGCATTTATTATATGCAAGGATCTCTGAGAAAGTTATTTGATTTGATAAAGTCAACTTGTAAAAAGAAAACCAACGGCATCTAACACTGAAACTATGCTATGATATTCACCGTATCCAAGCCAGACAGCACAAAATTCCACAATTTTTTGTGTTGTTTGTGTTTATCTTGCTTAATAAATAAATAGGTACTTACTGATTAAGAATGAATGTTAATAATAAACATGCTTTATTAAGTAGTACATGAGAATGTATTGAATATGCAGTGACCAAAAGACATCCAACTTAACATGAGACACACATACCAGTACAAGCATACATGTTATACGGTATCTTCCCAGATATTATATTCACAAAGTAATAGGTATATATATTTATTTATATATATATAACCATTAATGTTATCATGTAATTTATTTTCTTTTTGGCACATGCTTTTTTAATTAATCTGTTCATTTTTACTTCCACCTCTCATTACATAAAACTACTTATAGGTTTTTTAACAAGGTACTCACCAAGAGTTCCTTGGAAAAAAATCATAACTATTGTCTTTACTTGCATTAGCGTATTTACTCTCCGTAATTATTATATTGGTGCTATCCAAGCAATTTTGAGTTAAATATTAAATATCAAAGCTCCCTGCATATTAATGGTATAATGCAATCACTTTACTGAAACACTGATGTTTTCCTTCTCTGTGACTTTCCAGAACATGCTCATCTGCATATACAGTGGGGTGCGAAAGTTTGGGCAGCGTTGTTAATTTTCCTGATTTACCTTTATAAAGCAAACACAGTGATATTTGAGAAGTGAAATGAAGTTTATATGATTTACAGAAAGTGTGCAAATATCCTCCTTTCGCAGAAATAACAGCCTCTAAACACTTCCTATAGCTTCTAATGAGAGTCTGGATTGTAGCTGAAGGTATTTTAGACCATTCTTCTTTACAAAACATCTCTAGTTCATTCAGGTTTGATGGTTTTCCGAGCATGGACAGCTCTCTTTAAGTGACACCACAGATTTTCAATAATATTCAGGTCTGGGGACTGAGATGGCCATTCCAGAACGTTGTATTTGTTCCTCTGCATGAATGCATTAGTAGATTTTGAGCAGTGTTTAGGGTCGTTGTCTTGTTGGAAGATCCAGCCCTGGCGCAGCTTCAGCTTTGTCACTGATTCCTGGACATTGGTCTCCAGAAGCTGCTGATTTTGATTGGAATCCATGCGTCCCTCAACTTTAACAAGATTCCCAGTCCCTGTACTGGCCACACAGCCCCACAGCATGATGGAACCACCACCAAATTTTACTGTAGGTAGCAGGTGTTTTTCTTGGAGTGCTGTGTTCTTTTTCCTCCATGCATAACGGCCCTTGTTATGCCCAAATAACTCTATTTTAGTTTCATCAGTCCACAGCACCTTATTCCAAAATGAAGCTGGCTTGTCCAAATGTTCTTTAGCATACCTCAAACGGCTCTGTTTGTGATGTGGGCGAAGAAAAGGCTTCCTCTGCATCACTCTCCCATACAGCATCTCCTTGTGTAAAGTACCCGAATAGTTGAACGATGCACAGTGACTCCATCAGCAGCAAGATCATGTTGTAGGTCTTTGGTGCTGGTCTGTGGGTTGACTCTGACTGTTCTCAACATCCTTCGCTTCTGTTTATTCGAGATTTTTCTTGGTCTGCCACTTTGAGCCTTGACTTGAACTGTGCCTGTGGTCTTCCATTTTCTCACAATGTTTCTCACAGTGGAGACTGAAAGCTGAAATCTCTGAGATTTGAGATTTCTCTGAGACGGTGAACAATCTTTGTTTTCAGGTCATTTGAAAGTTGTTTTGAGACTCCCATGCTGCGACTCTGATGCAAAGAGAAGAAAAACTTACAATTGCCCCCCTTAAATACCCTTTCTCATAATTGGAGTCACACAAATTTGAGTTCCAATAATTAAATAATTAAAATGACAACAATGCCCATATTTATGCACCTGCCTACTTTTGTTTAACCAATTATTGCACACTTTCTGTAAATCATATAAACTTCATTTCACTTCTCAAATATCACTGTGTTTGTCCCCTATATGATATATTTAACGGAATTTTTTATCCAAACAATCAATGCTTTATAAAGGTAAATCAGGAAAATTAACAAGGCTGCCTAAACTTTCGCACCCCACTGTATAGAGCAGATAAGAGTGTGTTGATAGTTTGTTAATGACTGTGAGTAATTATTTAATTGTGCATATGCATTCATATAATTCAACATTAATAACTATTAATACTTTTTTGAACTGGAGAAACCTAGGACCTAAATTACTTAAAGTTTATTAATAACAATGAAGTCATATGACTCTAATAACACGTGAAAGTGTCATGATGTCTCCCCCTCTCAGGAGACTCCACTTGGACTCTCTCTGTCTCCGCCCAGTCTTCGCTGCTACTGACACCTGCAGCTGATCAAAGACTCATTAAGACTACAATATACACCCCTTTGCTTTGTCTGCTTGCATAGTCTCTGTGTTTCATGCCTGAGTGCTAAGCCATGTTTCTTTTGTGTGGACTCTGGTTTGGACACCTGCCTCCTAGTTTTGTGTTGATGGCTCTGTGTCTGATGTTGCCTACCTGTGTTTTGAGCCTTTCCTGCTTGGGCTCCCCTGAATACTGAACTCCCCTTAAATAAAGCCATTCTGCACATGCAACCTGCTTCAACCCCAGCATTATCAAATGATAGAAGATGAAAAAATAATAACATTTCCTCACTAATCTGTCTGCAGAAAAGATGTGATAATGATGTGCAAATCACTTGCGTTTAACTGAAAATAGTAGAAATACAACATATGGCAACTGAGAAATGTTATTGTTGTTTGCCACATAAATGTCCATCTTTGATTTGAGTCCAGCAACACATTTCAAACTACTTAGTACAGGCCACTGTTTATCACCTTTCTAGGTACATATAGGATTCCAGATGCTCAAACACTACTGTGCAAAACAAACTGCAGGTAGTTTATAGAAGTCATATAATATTTAATGAGTGGATTCACATATTCCGACCCAAACAGAAATTGGTTGTCGGTAAGAAATACCAGAGACACATTTGATAACCAAATGCACATGCTTCTAGTTCAATCTTATCGAGTTTCAAGCCTATCGAGTATAGCCTTCAATCTACATTCCAATATTTCTCCCAGTTCATTCTGTACCTAAACCTCCACGTTTTAGCTGTATGTCAGCTTTTCAGTTTTATATTTTCAGTAATAGATTCTCTGGCCATTTTCTAGAGCTTGGTAGGTAAGAGCGCTCCTGGGTCACTCCCACATCCCCAGGCCTGCCAGATAAGAGCTGTTTAAAATCCAGCAGCTAAGGAATATGCCTTTTTAAATTCAATTAAAATTAGGCTCAATTTCCATTCACTGTAACATTCACATTAGCATAGCATAGTTTCACAAGATTGATTCAGTTCAGACTTCACACAGACTTCTCACTCTGAGTGCTGACCACTCATAGCAAGCCTTATTGACCACTGTGTATTTTTTATGCTTGCTGTTTTTGACAGTTTTTAAGCTACTGTTAAACTCAGATAAGAAGAGATTTCCAGTCATCAGAGGATACAAGTTTTTATATTTCATATCAGCCACAAACACCACACACCCCTTTACATGGGTTACTTGTCACCAGATAGAACCGACTGAGCATAATCCTAGAAGAACAAATCTAAAGAGTGCAGATGCTGTGAAAATTTCTCATCCATACATATGTGGTCTGTATATATACAGTACTTCACTTGACACATTAGAAAAGAAGAGGAGATAGTTCACTGGCTGTAGAATGAATAGTATAGTACAAAGCACTCTACATGCCTTCTGTTTATGAGGAAAGACTTGCCTCTCAATAAAAACAGCTTGCTGGTAAAAATGCGAGTGAATCCCTTGTTGTGAAGATATGTGTAGAACAAAAGTGCTATTTGAGCGAAGCACTTTTATGTCCGATTTTACTCAAGATTTTAATTCTGCTTCTAAAACATTTATGTGGCTTTAAGTTTCTGGCTTACAGGTCTCTCTGTAGTCAAAGAAGAAGAAACCTCAGTCTAATATAAGTATAAATAACTGCCTGGGGGGCTTTTCCAAGATGGCCATAGATTTTACTATAAGGACGTTAGCTGTTCCCACTTCTGAGCTTTCCTACACTGCTCAGTGGCCACATCCCCATTCCCTCACGAAGAAGGCAATGGCAAGCTGAAAGTGGTTTCTAGTGTAGTTTCACTTTTCAGAACTCGACACAAGCAACATTCTCTGTGATGTTTGTAATGCACTACATTTCATATAAGATATCCTGAAAGCACCCCTGTTAAATGATGGCTCTAGTCCCGCCAATGTAAGCAGCATTTCTGCAGCCAGGGCGAAAGAAGCTGAAGCCTCCATGGACCAAAGAACACAGGGTAGAAGTATGGCATCAACAACTTCATCAATATATACAGGAAATCATTATCTAAGTTGTTGATGGAGAAAACAGGGCTTCTTCACTGTTGGGTGTTAATGTGGTATTTTACTAGCGTGAGTCAACACTGAACCACTGGCTGCATCGAAATTCCTTACCAGCATGCTATTTATGGTAAACAAATAAAAATGTCACTCAAGATGTTTCAAGTCATGTCAGAAATCTCATTCCTTTCTCAGGTCAACTTAACTATTCTCACTGCTATGACTCCTAGACTCCTAGATTTTGGGAAGGATATCACATGTGCTTCCTCTAAGACACACATGACAGCATGAGTGATAACAAACTGCTAAAACTGAGAAGTCAAGAATTATTTTATTACAACTACAATATGTTTTACAGACAGTCCCGAAAGAAAGTGCGGTTGGGTACCTGTACCAAATTCCAGTTTGAACAGTACCCATGCCTAGAAAGGTACTGATATTCACAGTAAAGTAAACGACAGGGTAAAACACATCCATACATACATGGTGTTATTTGTTTTACACTCTTCACAGCTATATTTCAAAGCACAAGAGAAGAGTGCAATCTATATTATATATAATATATATGTGTGAGTAAAAGAAAGCCTATAGTTTAACTGGTCATGCTTAAAGTTAGTATTAGTAACCTACAAACTGTGAGTGAGTGTGTGTACATAGACTATTAACAGAGAGATTCATCTCTGTTCAGAACAAGAACAATTTCCTCTTTGTCTCATCTCTGTTCTCTAGGTAGATACGCGTGAGCAGCCAGAGTTTGTCTAGCCTAGCGGAGAATGAATGCATGCACTGTGAAGAATATTAAAGAAGTTCCCTCTAATCAGACGCCTCATCTTTGCCTGCCTGCCATTTCTGCATTAATCTCCGCTGCTGGCGCACTGCTGAGCATACCACTACAGAAGGCCAAAGGAGGTAACTCTGGGTTGCAGACACTGGTGTCTAGGCCACATGCTGACAAGGGAGGCACCAGTGGAACATCAGACAACTGTCACGCCCTGAGGGCAAGCCATGTAGTTCATATGCATGTGATGATCACTCAACATCTCTGCTCTGCTGTTAATGAGCTGAACTGCTTCTTATCTTTCTGATTAGACTTCTCATGTAGATTAAGTAGTTGAGCTTTATACCTGCTACTGTACAGTATATTATCAAATCAGGCAACAAATAGGGTTTGTCAGATAGGGTTTGTCATGTCTGCAGGTACAAAACCACAAATATTTAGTTTAATTTTTCTGTGTATTAAACACATTTTATGAGATACAGATATAAAGCATTATAAAGACTCTCCCAGAGCTTGACCATGTGGACAATATTTCTGTCTGAAGGAGAACACTGCCATCCAATGGTGAATGTGGCAAAATTGTCAGGTTAAATGACATAAGAGGACCTAACAAGGATACTTACTGTAATGCAATATATATATATAAACATACTTGTGCTCAGAGGTCAGAATTTACCATGTACTATTATCTAGAGAAATTTAAATAATAATTAAACTACTGAAAAGCTACTTCCAATAAATACACACCATTTCCTTCTCTGTTAACATATCTACTTTTTTGCTTATATATTTAGTTTACGTAAATACTAATGCATATATTGTGGAACCTTTCTCTTACCTTTCACATATTGGCAGACCGTTCCTTGTCATCAGGTCATGTTCAATCAGCATTCAACACTGCCAGAGTGGTTCCCATCCTAAGGAAACCTATGTTGGAAAACTCAGACATTATCAGCTACTGAACTGGACTTAATAGTCGGGCTTCAAACCAGCTCACTCAACAGAATCTCTCCTCATAGCACTGACTGAGAGGCTGCAGGCAGCATGAGTAGCCACACTGCCATCAGTTTTGATTCTTCCTGACCTCTCTGCAGCCTCTGACACAGTGAACCACAAGATCCTCCTCTTGGTCCTCACCAACTGTGGAATCACTGGCACCAAAGAGAAGAAGTTTGAGTCCTGTCTGGAGGAACACTATTTTGCTCTTTTCACTTTACACCCATTCTCTTGAAATAATTACCTCTCATGGCTTTTCTTACCCCCGTTATGCTGATGCAGTTGCATCTCAGCATGTCTGACATCTCCTCATAGATGAAAGCTCACAACCTTAAGCACATTTGACGTTCACCCCTGGCACTACAAGTCTTGACCATGATCTTGACATCTCATTTGAGCACACCTTGACCACCATGACTAAAAAGGATTCAGGATGCCTTGGTGTGATTCTGGATGATTATCATTCTTCGCTTATACTGCAAACGTGATTCGGTTATGTATCCTCAGGATAAATCAGGAAGATCTGACCCTTTCTCTCTCGCCCCAAGTTTCTAGTCCAGTCTCTTGTCATTCCTAGACTTGATGACTGTAACTTGCTCCTGGCTAGTCCTGAATGCAGCATTCTGATCCAGAATATAGCAGCTTGGCTTATCTTAAATTTTTTGAGGTTCACTCATATCACTCCATTACTGCACTATTTTCACTGGTTCCTAAATGCATCATAATTTAAACTCTTACGCTGGCCTAAAAAGCCAAGAATGGCCCAGCCCAGAATAATCTCACTCTGAACCCCTTAAAAACAAAAGAACACATTATCCACTTTTGTCGGAGAGGTGCAGTACCAGCACCACTGTACATCAATAGGGATGGTGTTGAAAGAGTCTTGTCCTTTAGATTCCTGGGCACACACATCTCTGAAGATCTCTCCTGGACCACCAACGCCATGGCTTTGGTCAAGAAGGCACAACAGAGGCTCTACTTCCTGAGAATTCTCAGAAAAAAACAACCTTCAGGAGAAGCTGCTGGTGTCCTACAACCGCTCCACCATCGAGAGTGTGCTGACATACTGTATCTCAACGTGGTACAGCAGCTGCTTGGCGGCAGAAAGGAGAGCACTGCAGAGAGTCATAAACACAGCCCAGAAGATCCTCGGTTGCCCTCTGCCCTGCCTGGAGGACCTGTTCAGCTCCCGTTGCCTCAACAAGGCAGCCAACATCCTGAAAGACCCATTTCACCCAGGACATCATCTGTTCAACCTGCTGCCCTCTGGTAAATGCTTTAGGTTCATCATGTCCCGGACAAACAGACTCAAAAACTGTTTTTACCCCAGAGCCATACGGGAACTGAACACTTCCAAACACACACACACACACACACACAGACACGGACTCTTATAGAACACTGTGCTCAGAAGAAGTGAACCGAACACTACCTCAACACTTCACTGGCACCGACTCCAATAGAGCAATGTGTACGGTTCCAGTGTTCCCTTTCACCCCTGTTCAATTTACCACTCACTGCACTATTTGCCCTCGAGTGTGCTGTATATTCTTCTAGGCAAAAAAAATTTATGTGCAATAATTATATCTCTATAAGCTATCCAAGAATGTGTAATAACTAACTGCTGCCTCACCTATTGTCTGTTTAGAATATAGTTTTCATAGTCATTTATTATATTTAAAAAAAAACTAGGCAATGTGTATATATGTATATTATTGTTTTATGTTATTTTATGTTTATTTTATTTTATCCCTCTGTCTCTCTCTCAAAAAATGTTGGATTTCTGCTCAATTTCGTTGTACACTGTGCAATGACAATAAAGGCATCTTATGCTATCTTATCTTCCTGATTGATGGCAATGGTCATGAGTCGATCTGTACCCCAAGTCTTTCAAGCTTCAAGTACAGCTCGGCTGCACTTGATCTAAGCTTAACATCTCTCTAGGTGCACACACTGGCTTGGGATTGCTAGCTGCTTTATTTAGCTCTATTTTCTTTTTTATTATCAGTACTGAATGTTCTTCTGGCAGTGTAACTGTACTAGCTAGTATACACTCTCTTACATGCATGCAGCATGGAGGACAGAGGCATTACCCACAATGCTATACCAACTGGTATACTAATTATAATAATACAAATAATAATTAATATTAAGTACACTTGGGTACTCTGGGTACTTTTTCCACCTCGGCTTGTGCTCTCATAGTTTGTCATTATCATGATGGTGCAGGATTCCTCAGAATTGTGTTCCAGGATATAATGGAGTAAAATGTTCTGGAGTATCATATTTCCCATGTATTATAACCTTCTGAGCAACAGAGGGAGACATAGACCACCAAATTATCAGCAAACGGCATCACCTGAATAATGTCCCTACTACTGAATAGCATATAGATTAAACTGGCTTTAAATGACTATGAGCAAACTATCATTTTAAATAATAGCAGAGTGCTATCCAGCCTATTTAAATAGATAATACATATGCACAGTGTATGACTGCCAAATACTTTAGGACAGTGCTCACCAACAATGATTATGGATAGTCTTGTTTCAAGCACAAAGCTGTACATCTGCTTCAGCTAATTAGCATCTTCACAAGTATATCAGTGTTGGGGGAGCAAATGTTATGTCTGAATAGATTAGTAAGAAAGGTACTGTGATTTAGCAGAATTGTTATGTAGTTCTGTGATAAAGCAAGGTGATGAGGTGCAACTTGAAGTCAGAAAAGATCCTACCCTGCTCCTACATTTTTAACTTGTGTCTGGAACAAGAGGAAAGACCAGCCAAAATAACTGTCACAACTGTCAGTCTGAAGAGCCAAGAGCTTTTAGAATGTGCGGCTTTGCTTTAATATTAGGTGACAAGCTTTCACAAGAGTTATACAGCTCCTTTTGGACACGGCATAAAAACAAGTCACATTTGTCTTTTTTAATAGTGGCAACGTCTTATAAAACAGTGCAAAAGGCTCCAGTGGAAAGAAAAAAGTATTAAGCAGTTATTGCACACTATAACTGTGAAAGTAGATATGAACTGTATGCATCCACAAGACCATTTTCACCTTGTGTGATCCACCCAGTAACATTGATTGTGTTGCTATTCATGTACAAATAGTCTGCGAACAGTTAATGTAGATAGTTTATAACTTGTGAAACAGTCTATTCAGCATCTGAAAAACAGCTGTTTATAGTGCAGGCAAGGTACAGAACACAACTTGTCCACAGTAACTGTATGATTAATAGAAACAAAGAGAATTATTGAGCAATGATCAATACCAGTGAGTGACTAACATGGTTACAGTACACTTTACCACTATTAATATAGAGGCTCTAAGGGAAAAATAAACATATGCGATTTATCTGCCACTGGCTTTTTCACATGTATACAATCTTAACTCCAAAAGCACAGTTAAGCAACTGAGTAACTTGAAGAGGCAAGTTACTGGCAGTGATCAACAATTAGAATGTAAACAGTATGTAGTCATTTACACATGAAAGCATAACGCTGCATATAGGTTACAGCATGAGCTGAGTCCAGTAGGCTAGGCTGTTTTACATATATAAAACACTGGCTTATAGGCCCCACAGATTATTTTAATTCTATCAAAATGGTAAGAGTATATCAAAGAAAGGGAAAGGCCTTTCTGGGTATGCTGAAAATATGTTCTGATTGCTTTTCTAGATGTTGCAATCTCCTCTAAGGCAAAAAATTGAGGAAACAGAAACAAGGTTAATAGCGTGTCATTTTTCACTAAGAAAAGGGAGTTACAGAAAAGACAGAGAGGGTAATAATAATGCAGGGGAGAATTTGCCTCATGTCACATGAACAAGTAGACGGGTTTGTTTTGGCAGGTTTTGTGTTTATCTCAGGGCAGCTCTCACGGCGGCAGCATGCCTGCAAAGATCAGCTCTCGCCCCCTTCTCAAGCCAATCACCAAGGCGAATCATCAGTACCTGAAATAGAAAACAACGTCAGTATTCCAACTGCAGTACTAATAACTTATCTCCTGTTAGCACTTCTTTTAGGACTGCATGTTACCCACACTAAAACAAGTGATGCACTGAACTTGTCAACACAATTATTGCAAAAATGCAAGTACACTGAAAGCACTGTTATGACACTCTGGGCTGAAGACAATTACTAACATTTTTTTATCTGCAATATGTTTCATGTTTTACTGATACATAAACATTTATAAATGGTAGAAATCTGGATTATATTTACCTGGACCAGCATTGCAGATAAATATAACATACTGAGTTACAATTAATATGGTAAAAACCATGATACAATATTTAAAGGCATTCTCATGACACACAATATGTATCACAATCATTAGACACACAGATGCAATTACACTAATACGCCACAGTTAAAAACATCTTCATAAACTCAGGTGCACAATGATTGTTTTATTCTCATAATTTATGTAGTTTATTTTTGACTGCTAAAAAACACTTGCGCTTACAAACAGGCCTTTTCACAAGTCCATGTAGTCTGACAGGACTCACAAAAGATATCTTTGCAAATAAATAAGGCATTGGCATTAGTTATGAGCAGAGCTGTCAGGCAGCAGGGTGTGAAAAGTACTTTGCTCACCCGTCTGACTTGACTATGTATACAAATACAGTTAAGTGGATTTAACAAATTGAAGCTTGAAACTTGATGCTAGAAACAGTGCATCCCGAATTTATTTCAAATTGTATCAGGTGCACATTTTTTTAATCCTAGTAATCACATCTTGAACATCCATGCCTAAAACCCATGATATGCTCACAAATGAATCCTTTATGATTATACCAATGAAATAAATTCATATTGAACTCCAACATCGCAAACATTCTGCTCTTTCAGAGTACAGCAGATACATCGAATACCAGTTTGAAACATCTGTCAAATTTAAACATCTGCCCAAAGATATAAGATAGACATAAGTTTTTAAGCAAATATTTGTCAGCAATTCCAATGCATTCCTAGTAATCCAATTCACCATGCATTCCTAGTAATGTATTTTATTCATTTACAAATAAATTCAATGCATCACTGTCTGAGTAAATGAAGCCGCAAACTAGATTCTTTATATGAAAGACGAATACAGTTTTGCCTGCTAGAATCAGCCTGTTGTTTTTCCCTGGGAATGTTCCAGAACAGTAATATGAGACCAAGCGCGTCTAACCGCTATGACATTTGATAAAGCAGAGCGCTACAGATGGGCGACAGGGTATGGTTCTTTGTTGTACATCCAGGCCATTCCCACAAAAAAGCCAGGATTTCCTATACAAAACCATGACATTTGACATGAATGCAGTCAATGATCTCTACAGTCAACACAGCTGCTATTGTGCTGCACCTCACCTCCCATTTGACTGGCCTGTGAGAAACCTTGTGTTAGTACATGGTGGAAAGAACTCTGTTAGACGGAAAAGCACACATGGTTGGAGCATAGAGCTGTGTTAGGAGAGGATATAGATGGGATTTCAGGTCAACAAGCTTGTCAGGACAGATCAGATCGATGAAGGAAAGCGATAGAGGTGGAGAGGGGTGTTTCAGTTAGCCAAACATGATGAGGTGGTGTTGGTGTGGGTTAGGTGACATGGTAAAACGAGAGGTAAATTCAAAATACCGTATCGTGTGTGAGACAATCACTTTTATTCCGTAACTGCAGGACCGGGGTTCTCTTTATTTTCAGAGGGAATGGCTAGGTAGTCTGTCCTGTAGACACATGGGTACAAAGAAAAAGGCAAAATCTAAGATGGTGCAGTTTTACTGCACCATTATCGGGTCCTTCTGAAGGGATACAATCAGTGCAAATGTACAACCACCAGCACAATAGTAAAATGGACATCAATCGAGTCCATTTTTGCCCTTCGTTCATAGGAATCGAAGTGTTTCTCCAGCATCCAGGGATAGAAAACAGCAATAGAAACAAATGGCTGACAAACAAAAACATAAAACAATGGCTGAAGCCTGTCAATTATGGAAAGAAAAGTGCTAGGCTGCAAAGAACAATTTGCAATGGCTTTGTGTCGTATCAAATGGCGGTAGGGGATGGATGAGTATCAGGACAGAATCTGATTACAACAGATACACTTGGAGAGAATCCAGTAGTGTTTCCTGTCTGCACTACATGACTGATACGATTACGGCGCACTAATGCATCTAGAGCACTTTGGATGGATGCATTTTCTTTGTGTATGTCTGTGTGCGTTTGTAGTGTCATGGTTCATCATAGATGAACTTTGAGTCAATCCAACTGCAGGGGTGCAGTGTTGGTCTGACATGGGGAAGACCAACATTGTGAGGTTGTGGGCTACACAAAGAAATATGAATGTAAACATCATAAGGAAATTATCCTGAGATACCATATTCTCATAGATATTCAGCATAGAGATTCCATTTCATTTCTTATTAAAATGGCAGTCTTTTTCACTCCACTCAGATTCAAATCTGCACAATGTGATATAGCTGTATGCAAAAGCTTGAACATGGTTAAATTTAAAAATTTTTAAATATAGTATTATTATTATTTAAAAATTTAAATATGGCAATTTTCTATTTCACATATAAGTCACATATAATATTACATTAAATTGTGCATAAGGCTGGTCATCTTATTTATACAAAAACAACAAAATATGTCATCTGACTATCAAGCAAGCAAACTTTTGCAACCAACTGTAAGCATTTTAGCAAATGGCATATTAATTTTAGATGCAGTGATAATTAGGGAGACAAAATAAGGGTAAATAATCGTTGTTGTGGTATAATTACAGTATAGTAAACCTTTTGTAACACCTAGAATTTTTTGGGATATACAGTAACTACAGTCTAAAATGTATAGGAATACATTCATCTGAAAGCTTGTATGAATGAAGCACTGCTGCCCACAGCCAGAAACCTTTTTTGTCTTCACTCATGGTGGCTCTGATTTTCGCTCCTTTAAGTACTTTAACTGACACACACCAAATGACCACATGATTTCACTGGTGTTACATATAAGATGTTTACACTGCTTTCAAATCCTCTGTGTCATATGAAAGTCAGATACTTACGCACTGTCCTGTGCTTGCTCATCCGATTTGGAGATTTTTCTATAGCAGTAGATCATTTCAACCAGCAGCCAGAAGGTGAGGAAGACCAGCAACACGTACATCATGATCTCTGAGTACAGTGCTGTAGGGTCTCTAACCGCTAACACACACAACATACAATTTGAACAGATTAGTGTTTAGATATTATAAATGCATACAGTAATAAATAATTCTAACTTTCAGTTATGCTCCGCTTACACTAAAAGTATGTATCTTAAAAAAAAAACGTTAAAAAAACCTCAAGAAATAAGTCACATACAGTGTAGTAGGTCAAAGACGAACTTATTCAGGAACTGGGCTAGTTTATCCATGTATCCAAGGGCTATATTTCATGCGACAGTACTATAATAAAAAATAATATTGCATTCTATGATACAATGATCCTATGAATCATGTTCATGGGCATTAAAGAAGGCATAGCTCAGGAATCTTTATTCTATCTAAATGAAATGATGTTACTATTACTATTTATTCACAATACAAAAAATAGGTGTTTTCACGCCTTTCTATGGAAACAGTAGCCATGTGAATTCACAAAGCCGAATTTCTTGCCAGTTTCACTAGAATTTTAAGGCCAAAAATGTTAAGTATGTCTTAATGATTCTCCATGTGCGATAGACTTAAAGCATGTTTTCGTTCACATATCTAAACAACGGCAAAAAACTAAAGATATGCGATATGGCAAAATCATTTTGACTGAGTCCAACATTAGCATCTGGAGAAGTTTCAAGACTCAAACAGTGTAATGTTGACCATTCTAAGTTAGATCCTTTAAGGACAGGTAGTCAATGGCAGGAAGAGAAAACCCAGCTGGCAGGTGACCACCACCACACACTTGTCAGATATCCATGTCCGGCAGCAAGCAAAAGCTCTTGTTTGATGCTGAACTTGCAATGTTTCTTTTGACTGGCAAGAGAAGCAGGGAGGTGGAGGGTCTGGGCATTTTTCAATTAAATGCAATGATATGATACTGCACAGCACTAAATCCAATTAAACAGGCCTGATTTTTTTGCTTTCTTTGTAATAAAATATGCATAAGCATGGACAATACCCAAAATATGTTTATAAAGGAGTACTGTGACATGATGTGGCATGAACTATCATGATGACAATACATATAGTCTTATTGCCCACCCCTGCTAAAAGATGTCCCCATACAGCAGAGGCCCATCAAACAGCTGTCAGTGGAGGTTTTAAAAAAAGCAAGGTTAAAGAGACAAACAATACCAACACTGCTTTGCAAATTACACCTTTTCTGTACTTACATTTAAACACGTGTGTTTCACATGCACACATATATTCACTGGACAAACCATGCTCAAATATGGCTTAGAAAAAACTATTTTGAGAAAAATAAATCAAATGAAGATCACTGAGATATGAGAAAATCATCCCAACAAACAAAGACTTGGTGAACAGTGAGTGGAAAAAGGCATAGAGCTTTTCAACTTCATCGTCTTCAGAACAGTGTGGTTACATCATATGTTACAGATTGTAATTTGCAATCACATCGCTCAAACCTGAAAAGTTCAGCCTGAAGAAGAAAAAGTTGAGAACGGTTGCTTTTATGATGCATCACAAGCAGTGCAGCACATGTGAGAGAGTTCTTAGATAATCTGATTCAGATTCACTGTTAAAAAATGATCTGCTCGTAAGTCAAAATCGGTAGACATCTTTTAATATTAAAACTACTAGCATATGCATTATACTTCTATATGCATGATGACATGTTAGCTTGTGCACTGCACTTAACAGCACTACATGAAAATGGCATGAAATGTGAAAGCTGAGGTGTACTGTACGTTTGTGGTTATAAACTTGTTTATAATTTCAGGCAACTTCTGAATCCACCACTTATATACAGCACCGTCTATTTCTATCTGTGCATCAAATAACCTGTGGTAGAGACACAGATAGAGATAATGCATTGTGGTTGCATGAGTAAGTAGAAACAAATATACATTCTATAAAGTATATTCGGTTAAAGTGGGAGAAACTCTGCATTCAGCAATCTCAAGGCAGGCATCCACAGAATAGTATACAAAGCAGAATCTGTACATTACCCCTTAAAATAGAAACAGTAGTAACAGGTTGGCTAGATAAAACTCATCCCCTGAAAACAACTTCCTTCCAATAAGCAGTAGGGAGTAAATAATAATAAAAACAGAACAAAGAATACTATTACTTGAACAACACAAATAACATAAAGACAGTGTGGGGAAGAGCGAAGTCATATTATTGAAAGTTATATGATGGCAATCGGATGATACATAAGTTTACATATAATGTATTTGTGTAGATTCATTAAAAATGAGCCCAAAGCACAACCATACACATCAGACATTAAATAGCACCATGCAGACTGTAAAGGAAAGGTTAAAATCAACTGAGGTCAGCTGTAAACTTACCTGTCTCTCTTACCTCCAGTTTGATTCGGAGTTTGCTACTAAAGGTAGGGGTATACAGGTTGAAGTAAAACGTGCGATGTACTTCACACTCATATGTGCCGCTGTCATTCACTGTGACGTTTTTGATGCTGATGGAGACGTCCTGCAGGTCTTTGCTGCCATTCCAATCCAAACGGCCTTTCCATGGCCCCTTCAGCTCCTGTGGCGAACTATCATACTGGTAGATCTAACAGATTGAGAGAAGGAAACAAATATGTGTAAATAAATTATGAATTCAGTAAAAAAAATTTACTAAACTTTTCATAAATGACCTAATATAATACCATGTAACCCACGTCCAAATTAACTTTAATAGAATTTGTAAAAATATTCTGTAGCATAAAGTTTTTACAAGATTATCATTCAAAGCAAGCAAAGTCTGAAGCCCAAAAATCTGTGATACAAAGAGCAAAAAACAGACAATCATGCAGGTCATGTAGACCAAATGTCAAAATTCATAAAATCTGCAAATCATAACAAAAAAAGGCAATCAATTGAAAAACAACCACTACAACAACATTTCTACATTTATGAGATTATATTGTGTAACTCTGGCCCATCTGGAAGAACTGTCTGAATACAGCAATCACATGTGGTTTACATATCTGGAATTGTTCCAGAAGAGCTGAGTGGATAGAACAGGAAAGGTTCTATGCATGTTAAGTTATTATCAAAGTGAAGGGTGGCTGTTTGATGGATTCAAGGTTTAGAAACAGTTCAATGTTGTTTTCAGACCCCTTGTACTTTGCATATTGCAATATTTTTAATTTCAAGCTTTAAAAAACATTCAGCATAAAAGCACCAACCTAAATGGTTACTAAATTTACCAGAACGCTGAAACATAATACTAAAAAAGGGTTCAGTGTTGTGTTATGAGTAAGGTGCATGATAAGCTTACATGCTGGGGGCCAGTGTTTTGATCAACATAATACCAGTTAACTTTGGTCACAGCCTCAATCTCTTCCCTCTTCATGCATGAGATGCATGTGAGCTTCATGGGGCTCCCCACCACTGCCTCCGTTTCGATTTCTTTTTTCTGTATTTGTGCATTCGGATCCACACACACCATTCTGCATTCTTGCACTGGGGACAGAGATCAAACAGAATTACCACACCTACATATCAGAACCACAGTATACAAATACCAAGCCCAGACCAAGCCCAGACCCAAGCCCATTTCAGTTTATCACTCTCATAATTACATATATTAGCTTTGTGAGATTAAATCATATCTAGTGACCAAGACACAAAAGGCAGGAGCACATATTCTTTTCTTCCTTCAACCAAACATTTAGCCTGAATATGCTCATCTGCTAAGGAGGTCAATTAATTTGGAGGCTTACTTCTGTCTAGGGAGAACAGAACTGCAATATCATTATCCATTATGAGTCTAATTCCCAGAATGAGTGAATTCTATTTGAACCTGTCCTCATAGTGCCTGATCCAGTCCAGACAGAGAGACCTCACTGGTCACTGTAGGCCCAAGCACAATACAAACAGTATAACACGCCCACTGAGGAGAGTCTGAACTGAACTCAGTGGTGTGGAAATTTAAACATGCTCCAGAGTGCCGACCACAACCGTCATCATGAACGCAGCCTCTTGTGCCATTGTTTGAAATGGAGGCCATCTTACATAACCTACAGCCTCGAGCTGATGCTGTCAACATTGATCACGTCTTCTTGTTTTGAAGGGTCAAATAGGCAAATGGAAACACTGGCCATAACATGGCCCATGAGAACCCTAAGTTTAATGCTAAACAGACTCACTACACTTGTTTGAAGACAGCAGAAATGGATAGAATAAACCACCAGAACCTCAAACACTGTTGTTCATTCCTCAAATACAAATCCCGTATTCACAAAAGAGAGCAGTTGATTCCAAAATCCTAGGTTGTTATCTAAGAAACTTGACATAATATTTACAGCGCCAAAATTTACAAATGACAACACAGCAACAGCAACAAAAATTAAGGCCTATATGAGGAAATCTGTCATTCCTGTAAAGGGGACGACCCTTCCCATAGAACTGCAGACATTGTTGAAAATGGCTTCTCATTCACCAGCTTTTTAATCAAATGTTCCATTCCACCTTAAATGCTACCTCTGCACTGGACAGTAGAATGAAACTGCCATTTATGGTGGAAAGGGAAACAAGCTGGAGGACAGGAGGGCTTTAGCTCCCACATCTTAACAAGATCCAAGACATCTTCAATTAAAAGTTGTTAGTTTGCTCTAAATGTTACACTCCTGGCAGTTTCTCAAACCTGAGCATTTGACAATGAAAAGACTGATGAGATGAGCAGTCATAATAATAATAACAATTATAATAAAAATACGTTTACCTCTTACCAGCTGAAGCAGATCATCCTAAACTGAATGTGTCATAGTGAGCAACAGCTTTAAGTTACTGTGTGTTGATGTTGAGATCGAACATGAGTAGCTAGTACAGGTCACATTAGCAACTAGCAAACTCCAAGCAAATACAGGGATATGATGACCCAGTTTATTTACACTGAGGCTAATTTAATGTTCCTGTCCGTGTTTATTCCGAGCTGCAGTGTCTCACTGTAAACCAGCCAATCAAAGCAGTGCACATTAAATTATTCTGATCTCAACAAAAAAAAAAAAAGCAGCCCGTTTAATTCTAGGACCAAATCACAGGGTGTAAATGGGCATGTAAAGCAGCATCTGGGCATTTTTCTTCCGGACCAAAGGCATATACCTTCTATGTAGAGAACAATTTTAATACTGAACAAATACATTTATACTGCGTTTTTAACAGATGGGGCACTGGACTGCATAGATCAACAACTTAATTATGCAGTAATGCAGACAACTGAACTATATCTAGTGATATGAAACTTTAAGAAAGCTGTCAAAAGTATTTTGGCTTAATTATAGTGTGCAAGTCTTTATGACATCCAGCTAACACAGCTTGCATCATTACACTAATAACAGATGACGTAGTAGCAAGGATTCCTACATAAACCACAGGCTTTTATTTTCTACACTGCATTTTAAATGACTGAGAAATATTCAGACATTACAGGATGTAGAGGATGAAGTATGTTCAGTATCATTTGTAGTCTTGATTCACTTACCAGCAAGTATCAGAAGTGAAAGAATATGCAGCAGGGTCCTCATTTGTGTTATCATGCTTGTAATGAGAGGGCGGGGTCCTGGGCTGGGTGTCTCCCTGCTTCCACCAAATGAAGAGAATGAAAGAAAAATGTCAAAACGCTGTAAAAACCGTCTTCAGACAGAAAGTAGCAGATGATTTGACGTTCAGGATCTGACAAAAAGTCCCAAATCAGACATAAGGCGATTTCTACAGGACCATGGACAGCAACAGATTCGCTTTGGACCAAATTCACGTTTTTAAAAATAGTAAATTATCGTAAAACCTCAGGTTTTTAAGTCGAACTGAACAGCAACGTTAACGTGGAGAAAACCGAGGCGAGCTCAAGAACCTTTAGCAAACCAACAGGAAACAGGAAATCAGATAATCTGCAGAAAAGTTTGAAAAAGTGATATGACTGAAATCCTACCTCGATATACAGACTAGTCTACATCCAGACCATGCCCAACAAACCCTAAACTCGGGAGGGCTAAACTCAGGGTGTGCTCTCGCTGTCCCTGCGCTTCTCCTTCATAGTGCCGCTCGCTCGTTTACACGGAGGATCCACAACACGAAGACCTGTGGATTCCAGAGATTTCCTCAAAGAAACGGTCCTGAAGGAGACACAACGCCTCCCAACCGAAGCGACACGAAACAAATTCACGAACGATGAGGAAACAGCAGTCAGTGTGAGTTTCCTTTCCACCCGTTTGAGCAGCAAAAGCAGTCCTTCTCTTCCCCGCCGCCATCCATCATCCTTCTCTTTGTGTGCGTGTTTGTTCACTAAGTAGCCGCTCACGGTGTTCAGCTTTTCCGCATACTGCGCATGCGCCACAGGATCATAACTCAATCAGCCTAATTTAACTCTTAGTTTCTGTGTAACCCTTTCATTTCCAGATTTTAATCTTTTAACCAACTCTAAACGTCCACTGTACCATATTTTGTGTCGCGTTACATGTCAATCAAATGGTCAGATCTAAGGATTCTCTAGCAAAAAGTGGGTCCAGACATCTGAAGCTCAGGTTATGGCTTATATACAGCATATATACAACATTATATACAGAGACTCAGACCATTACCATTCTTCTCATTTTACACTTTCACAAAATAAAAGGATGCAATTCAGCTATTTATGTCAGAACAGGACATTGACAAAGTTTTTCACGCTAAACGTTTGGTTTCTGTTATTTTAGCTGTGCACTTTTGGTTTATGATATTTGGACTATGTACTCTAGCTTTCTATAATTTGGGTCATGTATTTTTAGTTTATATTATTTGGACTATGCATGTTTGGTTTATGACATTTGGATCATGTGGACTAGGTTTCTATTATTTGGGTCAGGTATGTTTGGTTACTATTACTTTGGTTGTTCATATTTGGTTACTATTACATTTGGTCATGGACGTTTGGTCTATATTTTAAGTCATTCAGCTATTTTCCTTTGTTGGAGGAGCATTCTCTTTGGTTTTAATGCATTTTGCCCAAAACAATCCCCTTTATAAATACACATATGTAATGGTTGTTTGTTGGTCTAACAGCATCACATGTGTTATTGCTATGTAGGTGCAGCAAGCCTGATCCGGACGCCCTCATGTCATAGAGATTATGCAACACAGTAAAGCTGCTGGAAGGAGGAAGCTTAGTCAGAGCCCCACACATTTACTACACATCAGTGAAGCACACATTTGCATCTATCCCTCCACCATCAGTTCACATCTCCAGCAGCATCGGCCCATGCTCGGACTAAAGTCCAGTCACTTCAGACATAACTTAGCATAAAAGAACCTAGAGTCCTGCAGTCTCGGTGCAAAAGCTTCTGTGAGTTCTAAAAGCAAGGGTCCACTGTACCAGCATTCAAACCCACACACTAGTCACTCTTCACCTTGGAGAGCAGCTTCACTGTAATTACAGCAATTATTTTATGAGTCACGCTGAACATAAACGGTAAGTGCTTCAGTTTAAGCCAGAACAGAGTGACACAACTGGGAAAAATCTGTTGTTACTTTCCGAGTCTTATACAGGCCTCTCTTTTGGTGACTGTAATGATCTAACTTCAACTAAATTCAACTTATGGACACTTTTACGTTGCATGAAATCCAAATGCATGGATACTACAGGACACACATTTAGTGACAAATCAAACCTCAGGATACGTAAAATCCTCTATTCTCTGCATTTTACTAATCCATACTTGACCTTTTCACATGTATTAACGCCCATAGTGATACGGCTTTATAACAGCATTCTGCCGGCTTTGGTTTACTAAGTGCTCTGTGCAGATTAGACAGATTTGCCTCTGCTTACCTATATCTGATTTGGCCCTCAAGATTGAAGAGAATCGTTTAATTGAACCTAGGTACTAATATATGCTTAGTTCAAAGGCTAGATTCAAAGATTTAAGGGTTTTTGCATGTTTCAAATTCTGAGGGTTTCTGTATAATATTAAATGCACAAATAGCAAATATCTATTAGAAAGGGGAAACTTTACCACAATGATGTTTTGAATCTACAGTTTGTGGATTACATGTGGTCTAATGCAGTGTGGCGGGGCATTAATGTGCTGTAGTAACAATAGCAGTGGTGTCTGCTGCTGAGGGAGCCAGGCACTGGCAGCCGGCTGAGACTCGCCTCAGACTAAAAATGGCAGTCATGGTGGTTGCCATATCCACGAGATAGGGAAACCATGGCAACAGCGATGCAGGGCAACAGCATGCACGGAGCAGCCCAGTGTAATGCCCTCGCCTGGGTAAAACACCAGCGAATAGCAACCTGCCTTACAAGCCAAACAAACATTTACTATTACTACTATAGTCAAGAAGAGTAAACTATCAGAGAATACTGAATAACATGCAGTTGGGTGTGTTATCATTAGCTTAACACAGACCATAGTAATTGGCAATCTAGCATCTACAATGCACACAAACCCAGCATTACTAATACTCATCATTACTAATATTCCACTCATCAATAATCATCAAAAGAATAGTTGCACAAATAGTTGTACCCCGAAAGAATTAACTGACAGGACTCAAACTTGGTGAGTAGGTTTGACATTATGAGACATGCAAATGATTCAAGTATCCTGCTCAAACATGCATGTGATGTAAACATAGATGTGCTTTAACACTGTACCTGACAGACCCAACAGTCATAATTGCGGACATTCAGCAAGCTGTGATGCCCCCCATGAGTCATCCTGTTAGTCTCATTGCCATTGGCAGACTCAGAATGGCAGCAGGTCGTGTACAGTGACGAGTCCCTCTTTTGTCTTGGCGGAGACGACCACGAATCTGTGTGTGGAGGCACCGTGGTCAGCACTTAGATTAACTGTTTGTTGCCATTCTTCTCATGTTCAGAATGCCTGGTTTCACTTCACCCCCCACCACTACTGCAAAATCTGCAGGAACTGAGTGAGAATATTCAAGCTGCATGGGCTGGATTATTGCACAACACTAACTATACTGTTTGGGCTAGAAACACTGAAACAGTGATAGTGAGTCACTGTAGCACTGTCGAGTCTGCCTTCAGTCCTACATGAGTGCATGAAAATTAAGCATTAATATTTAACAGTACAACTGAAACTAAATAAACACAAAACTATTGATTTTAAGAAAATATTCCTGTACTCTTAAAACTACCAAAAACTAAATAGAAAATAAAAAACAACATGGAAAACTGTATTTAAAAAATTAAGTAATGACAATACGCTATAAAAACCTTGGCTTGGAATTATCTGGACTGTTAGTAGAAAATGCAAGCAACTTTAAAGAACTTGAGATGTGGAAAAATATCCCTGAAGTCTTCTTAGAAGAACAGAATTCAAGTCCCCAAAAAGAAAAGGAGCTGTAATAAAGGCAGAGTGCACTCACTAAAACCTGGGGTCTCTGTAATTTTGTATTAGCAAGTGAATGAACTTTTTTGTATTATTTTGACTGGAAATTTAATTAATTGAACTGTGGTTTTTGTTAGCACTGAACTGTACAGAACTACCAACAGTGTACATTATGAATAAATCTTTTTGAATGAATTGATATTTTTGGCAAAACGCCCTAAGATTTGGCACAAAAGAATAGTAGGTATGATTTCTACATTTACTGATACTGTTGGATGAACATAATTTCTCTGCATTCTCGCCATATGATGAGTTATGCATGTGGAGAGGAGTTCCCCTAGGTAGACTACAGAGAACACAGGAAGGAACACAACTACACTGTGTGCTATCAGACATATATGTAGTGTTGGCCCAGTTTTCTAAATAGCCCAGGGCTACTTGTGTGCAGTTAATGTATTCTGCTTGTTAAGCACCCTGCTTGAATTGCCCATACCATGAAACACCTTTAAAGATGAAAAAATGTAGCATTTATTTTGCGGTCTACACAATCAGTACATAGAAACTAAGTCTATTATTTATTTTATTGTGATATTAGAAAAACAGTGCATGTGTGAGGCATCGTTCTTTCTGTATTTGTATGCTTACACAAAAGTGCTTCCAATTCTACTAAGAGTTTAAATTCTACCCTTATATGACATGTGTGTAATTAAAATATAACATTTATGCTTTTCCATAGTTTGCTGAATGTTTTGAATTATGGCAAATCAGGGTGCAATTAGTTAGCCAATAGGATGTAGAATACGCTGGTCTCCCCAGTGAATAGCAGTCAGGTGACAGTAACCAACGTGACATACCCCACAACTCATTGAATAACATGCTCCTTGGTCTTTCACTTATTAAACTGAGCCACTGCCTTGCTTCATCGAGCGGATTACAAATGTTCATTACAGTGCTGTATGGCGGTAAGTGCTGCTTTATATCTCTTTTATGTGTGAATACAATTTAAAATTAGTCCTCCTTTTGCTCCTGTAACAGTCAACACCTTTCTGGAAATACTAGATGTTTCACTAAATGTTGAAACATTGCTGTGAAAATGTGATAGCATTCAGCCACAAAAATATTACAGAGCTCAGGTACTTATGTTTGGATCATGAGTTCAGGATCACAATCACCACTCCAGTGTATATATCTTAAAGGTAATGCATGGAGCGCCATAATTGAAACTGTAAACATGTAGGTTAAACAAATAAGTACATTTGAGGGACAGCCTTGCATAACTAATTGCATATTCTGCTCGAGTTACCAACCTGTGGCAGGCAGTTTTCCTGCCATTTAAAATCAGGTGTAAATTTGCTTAGGGTCTCAAAAGACTGAGAGACTTTCTTCAAGTGTATCAACAGACACAGTGGTAAGACACTGAAGAAGATGTGCTTCTAACACATGCTAAGAAATGTGTAGCATTAGAGTAATGCATCGTATATTTGTTTTGGAGGGACAAAACTTTCCCTATTAACCCTGCATTACTCCATTTTCATTTTCTGTTTTGCGTCCAGCTTGTTGTTGAAATCCATTATTTCACTGGGGTATTTAAATACTGCACCACACAAACTAGACTGCAAGCACAGATTCCATAATAGTCTTAAGCATTAGTTCAATCAAATTCTGAATTTAGGCACATCATAAGTGCAAACTGTGTGCAGATGGATGCACATTTTGGGCTACACCTGTGCTTATACACACATTTGGCTCATAGTGTATATGTGGCTTTGAATTTTCACAGCCATGTACAGTATTTTCCTGTAATCTACAGATAAACAAAGAAGCCTCTTCAACATTCAGTGCAAAACAGTGGCCCTTTTAGCCTGTATGAAAGCGAAGTGTGGCTGTGAACATGAAGGTATGGTTCATGTGCATGTTTTCACCATATGCCTTATCATAAACCATAAATCATCATAAACTATATCAAGGTGGTGACTAACATTTTGACAATTTCCTTGTTCACGCCAGCAGAGATAGACCTGGCAAATTTACATGGCCATGTAATGAACCTGCAACACCACAGTTGTGGACCCGCCTCAGATGTCCTAAGCCAAAGAGAAGTATACGTTCTCATCAGCATCAGCCGTAAGAAGCCGTTTTAAACAGACCAGATTACCACAAACTTCATTCCAGCCTTTGTTAATGAGCATACATGGTTATCTCATTGCTTTTCTCTCTCTCTCTCCAGGGAGCAGTGATCCGTCAAAGCCAGTATATACTTCACTGCTTCACAACTGTGACCTGAATGACCCACTGTTCCTGGGTAAGTTTCACAGTAGAGGTAAATAAGTAATGTGGGTTTATTACATTTCTGCTAGTTATGAAAGGAAGCATTGATGAATTAAGGTGCATCTGAGGGTTGAGATTCACCAGCATTGTTTTTTATAATGTTAGATTGCAGAATAATATAATAATTAGGCCTGTGCACAGTGACAATTACCTGTCAACAGCCTCCAGTGATGGGGAAAAAAAATATATGCAAAACCATAGCATGACCATAGTATTCATATGTGTGAACAGAGCTGAACCTCTAAAAGGGAAAACTAAGCACAGTTCTGGATACCACTGGATAAGCGCGTCTGTTAAATGACTGTAAATGTAAATCATGTGACATCCAGCAATAATAACACACATATTGCACCTTATATACTAGAAACACATCAGTGATGGTTAATTCTGTTTGGTGCAGCCTATACTAAAAGCTTCCATATCGTATGCTTTAGGACCCCCTCACACTACAACGCCAGGTTTCAGACATCTGTCAAAAAAACAGCTCCATTACTGCAGAAAACACATGAGTAAAGTCATGTCCGAGCTCTCATACATCAAGTCAAATGGTTTGTTTAAAAAGGCCACAGGCTGCGTAGCTTCAGCCTAAGCTATACGGCTACAGATCCTCAGATGGCCTGTGTTACATTCACAGTGCTGTTTTTTCTTGCACACTGTTTCATGGCCAAATCAAAGATGACTTCCTACTACGAGTACAACGTCTGTTGCTATCACTTTAATCTTGTAATTTACAGTTATTAAGCTTCACCTCTACCTCTTCACACTATCACTGTGTTTGTTCTTGCAGGCACAAAAAGTACTGGATGAAAAAGTAAAGCAAAGGAAATCCTACATGCCTCAGCCTGGTTTAATAATTTACCACAATGTCTTTCCACTCAGTTACCTGCACAGGCCTAATTATTAAGTTCCTTCAACAAAAAGTTCCGCTACTGTGTAAATAGCTCCTCCAGTGACGGTAACTAGATTCTCATTCTGACATGACAAAATTGAATTAAATCAAACCACAGTAATATGATGCACTTTATCAATCGGGCTGATCAAACTGATCAAATGTACGCTTCTAATCGCAGCATCTGCTGAGAACATTTCACATTTGTAGCTAAATTACAGAGTGAAGAAACCGAGAGAGAGAGATATACATCTGGTGAATTAAACAGGTCAAGCCGGACATTGACCTCATCAGTGTCCAATCAGAGTAAGTACTGTAAATCTCTCACTTTAACGTGTGTAGTTTGCCCACACTAATCTTTTGCTTCAAGCTTTTAGCTAGCATTCTCAGTCACGGCCTCCTCAGCTTGAGTATCTTCCTCTGTTTCAGGCAAACCGAGAACCACCAGACGAATCCGCTTCTCAAGTGCATCCACCCATCAGACCTGCTCTGACTAATATCATATTTTAACAGCTGTTTCTCTTGACCAAACTCTATTAGGTACGTCTATGGTAATGTCTGTTTGTGTAGAGTGTGCAGTTTGTTTTTGGAGAGGTCAGCAAAAATAAAATAATCAATTGTGCTCAAACCTTTGCACATTGCATATGACTGTGTCCATTATATAAAGTGTATAGCGTGTTAAGCTTTCGGGACAGGGCTACAGATGGATTTGATATGACAAGGATTCGGTCATATGGAGCGCAACCAGGGAAAGGAGGTATCTAGAACAAGGGAACAGATTTCAAGGGATTTGGAGGGATTTCAAGATTACTACATGATTACAGCATGTCCATAGTGCTGGGGCAACTCCTAAATGAAGTCTTTCTGTGGATTATTCCTCTGAATTCTTTGACAACCATAAATTGATCTGCAAATCTTCTTCTGCTTTTTATAGACATCTAAATTGTTAAATTGTTAAACTGATAGACTTTTGTGCTAAATGAACCACAGGTAACTGGTTATGTTGATTAGTTTCACTGCAACGCATGTACAAAAGTATGTCTATTTGCACAGTATTCACAATACCAGAATAGACAAAAGTGTGTAAATCCAGCTGTAAATCAGTGGAACAGATGGGCCTGCCTAAAAATAAGTCACTGCTTCACACATCCCAGGCTGAAATCCTTCTGGGATATAGCACATATTCACTCTGTGCATTGAGCTCCTCTTTGTATGTATGGGTTTAATCTGTTTATGAGCTTTGCCTCTAAAGATATAATGCACAATGTTTGCTTGTATGCTTTCCAAGGTGGCATTACCCATAATGGGCATTAAAAAGAGACACAGTAACAGACTTCTTATTGATCCTTCCAGAGCATAACTCTATAAATCAATGCAATTTATTCATAAAGCTTTTACTTTAGATGACATGAATAATAAATAAAAACACTTACTGGAGGATAGGCCCTTTCTAATGGAGGTATTACTCTTCCATTATTACTTCTATGCTCATAGAATCCCCCTCGGCACAAAATTAGACCTAGTAAACCATTGACCGCTGTGAAGAACAAAAGTCTCCTGTTGTGGACTGTACTGCTTAGGTTCACTCAAGTGCAGTCCTCTCAGGTATTGCAGCTGTCCGTGTTGTAATGGAGAGAGCCAGGACAGAAATAGGTATGATAACAGGCAGCCCACACACCCCACACCCCCAGGAAAAACAGCATGACAACCTGTTGACAAAAATGTAAACGGCTCAATCTCCAAATGCCTGTACCTGTTAAACCAACAGCGAGAACAGAAGGCAAACAAGCACCGTGACATTGACCGCAGCAGCACCAGCAGCAGTTGAAAGGTATGCCGAGTGGCTGGACGTGGCAAGTGGTCCTGCTCTTTCGGTTAATCTAGGAGATAAAGGGGTAAGACAGAAGGCAGCCAAGGGACCTTTCTCTGGTCTATCAGCCCATGTCAGTAGCGGCCCATAGCACAGGCCTGGAGGGCTGATACAGAGAGCAAGGATTACTCCAGCTGACGCTTCCCAATCTGTCCTCAGTCTACTGTCCAGGAGGAATACTCTCCTTCTAGCATCAGCCAGCCTCTGGGGACCAGCTTAATGAGTACAGAGCACACTGCTGGAGATTACAACCTGGAGTGGCTCCATAAAGATACAGCATCAGTCTGTCAGTGATGTGGGAATTCTATCTGTTTTTGAGTGCTCGAAAATGCAGCAGACTCTTACACCAAACACAAAGAGCACATGCACACCAGCACATGCACTTGTGGTATACCGATGTGGGCACCACTCGTATAATGTCAGTTTAACATGCGGAAGTGGTAGCTTGCATGTAGCAGTATTCCAATTTTGATTTCAGAACTACCTCATATTCCACATAACCTAGTCACAAAAAAGTGTGTCCATAAACCATGGTGCCAATATCCTCCACTAACAAGGCTCCGCCCTCAGGTTTTCTTTCTAAATCCCACCCCCTAATTTTTTTAGCCTGTGCGCATTTAACATCTGAAGCAAAATCAAAACACAAGCAATACATTTTGCTAGCTAGCCAAAAAGTGTTTGCAAATGTAGCAGACAGTTTTTCTACATCACTTGTATAGTATTTATGAATGCATTAATGCTATTTAACAGGGGTCACATACAGCTCGGGCTACTGGTCATTAACTGTTACTGTCCAGTGATTTCCTCTTTCTGTCCAGGGTAATTAGTCCCAAATGTGTTATCAGCTCTGACTTTGAACCAGTTTGGAAGAATTATCAATACACCTCTAGCTGAGAGTACAGTATATATCTCGTGTAGAAGCCCTCAGGGGTTTGAGGTTGAGATATGGCTCAACATGAAATTTAGTCTTCTTCAGTTTAACTGAGAATTTGAGATGCTGCTGGTAGAAACTGCCCTTCCTAAAAGCAGTGGGCATTCGCTTCAGAGCTAATGCAGAAGAGAAGTATATTTCTTTTCCAGAATCATAGCATCTAAACACTAATGAAGGCTCAGAAAAATAAAAACCTACTAATACATCAGAACAACTAGGTAAGTAATCCTGGTAATTGCTTTGTAGTTGATCTAGATAAAAGGTTTAAAGGTTGTGGGGTGATCTGAGCGCACACATTACAGCATATGTTCTCACTTCTCATTTGAATCTGTTGATTAAATACAGCAGGAGAGCCACAGGGAAATGAACACTGACCCATGAAAGAAAAGCAGTGGTGCGTTCTGACTCGCCAGGCCTGCTTTACTAGCCTAGAGCCCTCAGCCCTAACAGATGGTACAGGTCTAATGCTTTACTCCAAAACAGCATTAAAGGTAAACTCTGCCAATTTCTAAAACAAGTTCTACATAATTGGTCATTCTGAGTGTGCTGGTGGGAGATGATCCATTCTACGGAAACTTGGTGAGTCAAAGTTGTTTACAGTGGTGGTGAATGGAACCAGATGTCTGGAGAGTTCAACACTTCTAAGAGCTCTCTCTCAGAAAGTTATTAGACAAAATGGTTAGATATATGCTGCCTAATGTCAGTACAGAAAAATGATGGGGCTCCCCTAGTTGAAGAAAAATCAGGGTAAAAAGGTCTGTCTGACTGTTAAACCATATAAGAGCTTGAGCTCTTGAAATCAGATCTCTAATGATTTCTGTAAAAATGACAAACTAAGTTTTGTTTCTGCTTATTTAACGAGTTTATTATGCATATATATTTAAACTCTGTAAGTAGTGTATCTGTACACTGATTCCTATGTTAAGTTCTGATTGAAACAAGAGTTAAACTGCTAAAACAACCAAAGAAAAAGTGTCAAAACACTAAAATAAACAACCTATTTTAAAACAGTAAAAATGGAATAATGCATAAACAACTTTCTTTTATTAACCCTCTTTACACTAACACGTCCAGACCTACAAACTTCTATCATTAAAGAACAGCACAGAGAGTTTGTACTGTAGTCCTGAAAATATAAGCATTTAAAAAAGAATATTAAACTGCTACTGTGGGACAGGGGAACGATACAGGAAGTGAAGTGATGTAATTGTGTGGTATTTATTTCTTGTTTTTTGTACGTCATCAGGCTTTTACATCCTTTCCTCCAGCAGCATCCTCCATGTGTTTGCTGGGCTGTTTCTTGGTGGGGAGCTGCTCTGTGGCAGGTGTCTGCTTATCTCCTCCATTGTTTAACAGTGCATGTTTGCTGAAGGCCTGGCGGTCTTTATTTGTCGGCTGTGCTGTTTGAGTCAGAAGCTCTTCATCTCTCTCTCTCTCAGAGCTGAATTTACTCAGCCTGTCTCTCATCTCCTTCAGCCTCTGCTCAACTGTCTGTTGCTGGAGCTTCACCATCACCACCTGATTCTGAAAAAAAAGAAAACGGGTAGAGAAAGGGAAGAGAGAAAAAAGAGACAGTGATTAATGAAAGAGAAAGAGCGAGAGATGGAGAGATAGAGAGGGGGAGGACAGATGGAAAAAGAGAGGAAAACAGATAGGTGAGGAGATAAAGAGATAAAGTGAGAGGACGAAACAAATAGAGAAAAATGGAGAAAGAGAGAGTTCATAGAGAAAGACATAAAAAGAAAGACAGAGAGAGGGAGTGAGAAAAATAGGAATTGGAGAATTCAGTTGGAGAGTAGTGAAAAAAGAGAGAGAGACAAAGAGAAAATGAGTAAGAGCTGTTAGAGAGAAAAAGAGGTGGGAAGATAAAATAGAGAGAGAGGAAAGGAAAAAGAGTGAATATCAGTTTGGAGAGAGGCCATGAGAAAGCATGAAAAATGAAAGAGAGAGTAAAAGAACAAGAGCGAGCATGAAATTGAGCGCAAACAGAGCGAGCCTGACGAATCATCGACACCCAGCTGACAGTACAGTCCAAAAATAGCCTCATCAGCAAAGCTCTGGAGAAAAGGAGTGTGAAGGAAAAGGACTGTGGGTTACAGATTGACCCGGCACAGGGTCAAAGAAAAAGACTCGGTGCTGGAGTGGAGGTGAAACGGAGTCACATTTACAGAAGAGTAGCTGATTACCTGTAGGGCTTTGTTGAGCTGAGTTTGGCTCTGCTCCAATGAGCTGTGTGTGTGTGCTCTGCGGTGCAGCTGAGCACTGAGCTGCTGGTAAACCTCATTAAGGTGCTCTATTTCCTGCTCCACACAAAGCATCTAAAGCAAATACATCAACCACCCAGTCAGACATACAGAGGAGGGGGGTGAGGGAGGGCATCAATAAACAAAGCACAGGAAGCACTCTGGACATGCACTCTGTTTAGCAACAGCCTCACCTGCACTGGCACTTTAAGGCCTTTTTGGCCAGAACCTGAAAAAAACAAAAACAGTATTGGCTAATTGCTAAACACTGGCCTGGCGTAGCATGTAGACAGTTTAACATACCTTTCACACTCTGTTCATCCAGTTTACACAGTGTACCAAAAGCCCTATTTGAGCAGGATTAGTACAAAAACAGTACAAATCTGTCATGTCCGTATTTCAGTATGCTAGCTAGTTATTCCAAAAATGTTTACCTCCTCAGTAATAACAGTCCTGCTTCAATCAACATCTCAGTAAGATGTAATAGAAAATGGACAAGTAATGGACAAGTAATAGAAAATGGACAGGCTTGAAGTCAGGACTTCCGACATTCCGTTTTTAAATGGTACAGGTGTCTGAGGAGGTGTCTGGTGTCTGTTATAACATCTACTGCCATATTTAAGGTGGAAGAAGAAGCCAACCTCAGCTTCATAGAAAGTGGTGCCTACTTAATTCTGAAGCTCATGACATAACCTCTGAAATTCACATTTTGGGTGATGTCTTAATGATAAGGAGCAAGAAAAACAAAATATCTCGAAATCATCTTATGCAAGTCAATTTGTTGGGCAGCCTTTGGTAGGTCAAATTAACCCACCTAACTACCCTAATGCTGAAGTTTAGCTGCACATCATGTTATTGTTTGGAGGTATGCCATCTGTTGCATAATGCTGATGCAAATGTCAATGTGATGATGTTTTGATGTTTGATTTGGTCTAATTTGGGGAAAACTCAACTCCTTTTATCCCTTAGAAACTGTCGAATTACACACTTATTACAATGCCTGTGGGAAAACTTATCCAGCTTGGTCACTTGTGTAAAGTCAACAAAATACACAATAAACCTTTTCATTATGTGTCTATAATGAAGTCTTACTCTCTGCAGCTTTGCTTGCTGGAGGTGGTTTCAGTTCCTGGAGGAGCTGCTCCAATTTGAAGTATTTGTATTTCTGCAGCCTAGGATCAATGAAGAAGATAAGTATATGAATTACATACAATTTACTCTAACAGGTACATTCACAGGCCACATTATTGTAAACACCTATCTTGCAGGTCTGCTAATGAGCAATCTGTTGAAGACATCCTCTAGCTTTCTACAATGATTAGTTTCTGACCACAGAGCAGCTCTTGCCAGGATATTTTTGGGTGGGTGCCCATTCTCAGCCTAGCAGTGACAGTCACATGTTTAAGTGTTTAACTCCAGCAAAACCACAGTGCTTGATAGACCCACCAGCACTCTGCACACACCCGTACCATATTAGCATCACTACCTAAACATCTAGTTTACAAAGGTTTTGTGGTCAACAACTGAACAGTGATGAATGGGGTATAGGGTGGCTTACTGTTTGCACATGACAACAATCCGTTACAGTCTGTGGCTAGGTAGGAGGGGTATAGACCTCTAGGGTCTTTCTGTAGTTGCCATCATAAGCATATCAGCAACAAACCAATCAATAGGATATCTATTTAATAACACAGTATATAGTAACACAGTATATCTAATAATAATGGCATGCTATCATGTCTGTAGTCTGATCGTTTGATTTTTCAGTGCCTGTCACCCTACAGCCATGATCACTAGCAGAAATAACATTCAAGCCTTCATGCTGATTTTCTTGGTTGACTCTACAATCTACATTGTTCTGCCAAATGTAGATTTGGCCATGTGAATGGCAAATGGTCAAGCAATACTTACATGAAATAAAACAACAAAAAAATCATGCTAAACAATGTTTTTACTAGAGCAACAATTATAACACATAAGTGATGGATCCGGAATTTTACTTTTCTCCCAGATTATTCTACTGTTTTTCATTGGGAGTTTTATTTATTTACAGCTCAGCAGGAAAATCCATCTCATGCCTGTGTTTGCAGTTTGGAGGAATAAAATAAGAATTTAGAGCTGATATCACCAATATTAATGTTTTATTTACAATCATGATTTTATTTCAAATGACTTTCTTAAGTAATGATATATGTAGGCACACCACAAAAAGCAATTAAGCGTTCTATGCCTTTGGTTATTAACAAACATCATCAAGCATCAATACGTTTTTTTAAGTGGACAGAGTTTACTGCACAAATTTGTGTAAAGAACAAACCTTTCCGCTAGTAGAGTCTGTGTGAAATTAGTTTCAGTGGGAACTTTAACACTGAGGAAGTCATCCACCAATGTTCCAAATGCAAGCTGCGAACTCTCTTCATCCATCTGAAACCAAATATCAGAACACCCTTCACTGTAACGCTTTCAGGTGAGGTGTGACAATGTCTACAGATGCAGTCGTACTCCTACCTTTCCCCTTTGCTGCTCCTGTGTGAAGGTAAGATGAAATAGCTGAGTGCTCATCGTAGATATGGCCAGATGGAGTGCTTTGATGAAGGCTTGAGGAACACAGCCTGGAAGTGAGAATTTAGCTTCAAATATGACTCAGCAATGAGGTCCTAATACTGATTAATCACACCAGCATTGCATTGAAACCAACTGCTGTTGTAATCATACAAGCAAAAAGAAAAGTACTTAAACATAGAAATGTTAAGCTGGTTTTACACCTAGTTAGCTTGCTAAAATCCAGAGTTTGTTTTTTTTGTGATGTTTTTGGTTAAGTTCCCATTGCAAAGGTGTGGGTGTTCATTTATAGGTCAAGAAAATAGTGGGGGTACAAGCACACTTCTCTGTTTGCCTCTATTGGTGCCATAAACTGCCCTTTTTAAAAGTAAACCTTAACTAGCCTACTGCTGCATATTACTGTTTACCCCTCACATATGTGCCTGATATTAATGTATTTTTCCTATCCATTAATTTGCATGAAAATACAGACATCATTTACATGTCTATGACCTAACCATTTCTGTCTGCTAACTGTTATGTTGTTTAGTGAATCAGATCAAACTTTTGATTGGTCTGTAACACACAAACCTCTTGCTAAGCCAATTATCTGGTTTGCCTGCAAGCTATTAATTAGGTGTCCACCCTTTACAGACTGCTACAGAGAAGCAATCCCATAGAATGATTCTGCCACCACCATGTATCAAAGCAGGGATTGGATGTTGATAATGATGTTCACGGTTTGGCTGACACTAAACATGTCTACCTGTAACACTAATTTATCCACCTTTATCCAGATGACTCTTGAATCTCTTTGAGGTGTGTGACTCTTTCAGAGTTATCATAGGTCTCTTGCTGACCTTCCTCACGAGCCTCTTTCCTACATGGCCCTACACTTACACGTTTTTGTTGATGGCCTGTCCTTGACAGATGTACATATTCTTATGCCATACTCTTTCCATCTCTCATGATCTATTGATTGATTGATAGATATTCCATGTATTAAGTGAAATGTTCTTGTTCTCCTCCATTCTAGTCTCAGGTACTCAAAAACAACATTACCATAGCAAGAGCATTACCTTGAAATGTCACCAAGAATGCACAATAGTAGCACAAAGTACATTGGAACTGCACCACCTTTTACTTTTAGTTTGCCATTTCAAGAATAAATTGGGGTGATGGGCAGTTAGGAACCAACCAATGACTACATTAATAATAAATTCACTGTGATAAAATGCTCTATGATTATAACGCATAGACTTGTCTAAAGCAGAGTGAATACTTCGTATAGGCACTATGTTAATGTCAAGAAAATGAATACAAAAATACAATAATTTCCATTGAAAAAAGAATCATGAAACATTCACATAAAGGTGCATAAAAATAATCTCAGTACCTGAACTAATATAGGCCATAGAGTGTAGGAGAATGGAGATGAACTGGCCAGCATTTTGAAGTTCACTCTCAAGAATGTACAGGATCTGGTTTGAGGTGTCGTAGTAAAACTGCTTGTTGCAGTAGGCCAGCAAAGAATCAGTATGAGTCACTGGGAGCGCTTTAGCCAGCAGCAGCATGACAGCAGGGAAGGAGCTTGCTCTGTTCAGCAGCCGCACAACATGGCAACCATACAGGAAGACTGCAAAGCTCCGTGGAGAGAGGTTGTCAAGGGCAACAGGGATCAGGTGCGTCGGCTGCCTCTCCACTGTGTCGTCAGGATTTGCTGGAGGGGAAGCGAGCAGACACACATTACAGAGCTTTAGACTCACCACAATTATTAGCATACATTTACCAGGTGAGAAAAACCCAAAATCAGAAAAACAAGCTGTTTACAAACCACTGTAGTATCTATATTTGTATTCCTGACATCCTCCCTCCACTCCACCATCCCACTTTAGAGGTCCACTATATAGTAGGAACATAATTATATGATACATATTGTTTTTTCTATGACAAGATACATTTTTAGGGCAGAATTAGAAATATGTATTTTTGTGTTTAATTTTTTTGTTAATTTACAAAATGGGGTTTCCTTTTGTAATTTCCACTATGTCTCTAAAAGGTAGTAGCGCCTGTTGATAAGATAATTGGTACAACTCGTATTCCTAGACGACATAACATCAACATATTTACAAATATATCTTAGTATTAAATGAGCTCTTAGTTTCTGGCTCAAAAATGTTAGAATCCAATCAACTGCAGAATCTACACCTGAATAGAGGTGGACCCCACCACCAAATAGAGGTGGAACCCACAACCAAATAGAGGTGGACTCTACAACCAAATAGAGGTGGACCCTACAACCGAACTGAAGGGGACTTTACAACTGAATATAACTGAGGAGGACTCTACAGTCTAAAGCTTTTCTATATTTTAAGTTTCTATATTGTATGTGGTATCCACTTGCTTGGACACCGCTCTAAGTATGGATAACGCTCGCCAGTTGGGCACAAAAGTATTCAGCTTTCACCAATAAAAAACTTTCGCATAATGGGAGGAAATACCAGACACACCCAAAAAAGGCACACCAAGACTCAGCAAGCTTCATCTTCACATTTTCCGATCGCTTTGGTAGATATTGACACATTTGGTTGATGTCTTTACAAATCGGTATAGCTGAGAAACAGAATTTGTCAGCCACCCTCTACTATACTTATCATTGGTCAGTTTCTAGACTTTACTTAGAGTAGTCAGTGGTTCTGTGGTATAAATGTATGCACTAATAGTTTGCTAGAGGGTGACTAACACAAACAGTGCCACAGCAAATGAGTCTAGAATTATTATCAGGTCAATTTTGTAAATGTCACAGGATAAATTACAACACTGCGGCTAAAGCTAAAACTGACATAATAGCTCTATAAAGTATTAATGCTGCATATGCATCCTTGCTGCCAACAGTAACATAATTGTATCATTGTAGTAGGAATTCGGTGTACAATTGATTTTTTATAAACCCATTGACCACTTCACTTTTTGTGTTTTATGTTAATTGTTATGTAATGCATATGTCATGGAACATTAAAATCGGCAGATTTCTGTGTTTAACAACTATACCAAACTTCTGGATACAATTTTGTATTCATGTGACTGTGAACTTGTGCAATTTCAAACCTGACCTGCATGGAAATTGGCCAGTCAATGTTTATATGAAACAGTCTGCCAATATCTGACTGTATATCTCTAGCAACATTCTCAGGCTTGCTCAGCCTCGAGGACTAAACATACTCATAACTTCTTCTTCTGCTGTGGGCCTGTCACTGAGTGCTTGCAGAGACTGCTGTATGTCCTGTAGAGTTTTGGTAAGGGGGGTCAGCGCTACCAGCCTGGCCAGGTCCTCCTCACTCACACAGGGAGCTGTGCTTGACTGGGGCACTGAGAGAATAGGACACAGAGCAACTACAATCAGCACACATAAAAAACAAATGTAGTACGAGACCTAGGTCTACAATTTTCTCCTACCTGGATCAGAAGAAGCTGCCTCCCTGTCAGGCCTTGCTTTTGCTTCACTAATATCAGCTGAAGAAATCTATTGCAGGTTGGAATGTGGTAGTTTAAATACATTGGTTTTAAAAATTGAAGAGCAAAATGGTGATTTCTATTGAACGCAAGTGCAAGTCAATGTGCAGTGCTGCTGAATGAAAACCTGAGTGTATCCAGTGTGGAGTTCACTTTCTCTGGTATCTCTGTGGCTACTGCTTACTGCACCCTCCTGTTGCTGATAGGCCTCTCCATTCAGCCTGCACAATACTGCCTCTAATGACCGCTGCACAGCCTCCATCAGGCCCATCCACGGCTCCACTGCAATACACACGGACATGCATACATGCATAACATCAGGAAGTGTAAGTTAAATATTTATTGTAAGTTAATGTAAAGAGATATGATTCCTGGAATGTATGAGCCAATTCTGTGGGTCTATTCATCATGATTTTTAAATTATGTCGAAAAAAAAAATATGGAGATACAAAGTTTTATTTATTTCTTATGTGTATTAAAAATAATACCTGAAATATATGTAATATCCTAATGTACGGTATATATATGACAGTCATACCTCGAATTGATTCTGCTTTAACTTGTGAGTCACTGTATATCATCTTCTTCCACTGGATCAGCTTTGAAGGCTCCATATTCTCCAAGGCTTCCTAAAGAAGCACCAGGCCATTATAAAGCAATTCCAATAGCAAAGAGAGTGTGATGAAATTAGTTTCAGATGAAGCTCTGGAATGAATATCAGTTGCTTTGTCTCTTACCCGCAGGGCGTCTGTCTGCTGACACATATTCCTGTAGAACTCCTGTGTGTCTTTGCGATGCTTTGCCAGCTGCGATGCCAAATGCAAATTCTGGTCTTCTAATTTATCATACAGCGTCTTTACATTGAACTCTTCCAGCTCAATTAGTGCATTCTTGTATCCTTTGGAGTGGAGATGTTTTTGTTAAACACACATTGGGAAAAAGAGAATGCTTTTTATCAGTGAGTACAAATTCATCAGTGAGAAGTCTGAGCACACCTGAATGAAAGTTTTATGCTTTGAAGTCATTTTGTTCTAAGGAAACTTAATTCTAAAATAAATACTAACAGTGCCTTTATGTGGCTTGTGTCCAGCTCCACCTCCAAGATATGAGACGTGCCACCACATCTTTCCAACTACCACCAACTCAACTGTAGATACACTTTGTGGAGAACACCAACTGTCAATTATCAGCTAAAGGCACCCATGTTGGGTAGCATCATGCTGAGTGGACCATCCCACAATTATACTCTACCAAACTACCAGCCAAGCATAGATGTGGAATCTGTATTCAACTGGTAACAAGGTGTCCGTATAAGTGGAACAGCGTTAAGACTTTCGGAAAAGCATCCCGGGTGGCTCCTAATGTCACTCTAGATTTTTTCATATCTCTGGTACCGTAGTCTAGCCCAGTTGGACAGGACCGGTTAGGAGGGAATTTTTCATAATTTGTGCATGATCTGAAGGGTATGCTCATTTAGAGCTTTTGTACATTTCAGAAATAAAAAAAATAAATAAAAAAAAACCAGAAAGACAGAAAGAAGACAGATCCCTTTTAAATGGTCACCTGAATGCACAAAGTTGGTGAATGGACTGTAAATGCATAGTGTTCAGTCACCTTTGCATACAGAAGGTTCTTCTGATTCAGCACCTTCACCCACTCCTCGGAACCTGAGCAGATCACTACTATTTGACAGAGTAAAAAAAAAACTTTCAATGTTCATAAAATCACTGTCAGGGTCAAGCAACTCATTTTGTCCAGATACAACACTTGCTACTGACTTACCAGTCTCCATTGTAAACAAACTCTACAGGAACATTAGGTTCCCCCAAACTGCGCCATTTAGGCTTAGGCCTGCCTTGACCTATGAAGCTGGCACGATTAGGCCTCAGGAGCAGTGCAGAGACAGTCAACACGACTATCAGTAACACCAGCAGAGCCAAGATCCCTGCAAATAACACATCCAACCAGGCCAGATCAGCAGTACATTAAAATGACAATCTTTTATTTAAACATTAATTGTTTCTATTGGGGCCACTGAGCACTTCTTGCTGTTGACGACTGTGCAGGGGTAAAGAAATGGGATCATGCTGCAACACCTCTGGAGCAGTTCAGGTTACATGCCTTGTCCAAGGGCACAGTGCCAGACATAGAGCGCTATGGCAGAACACTAGAGTCAGTACTGGGTCAATTTTCTATTATCAAGGACAGCAGGGGCCACTAGGCCATGACCTGACCCTTTTTTCTCCTATGTGGGCCAAAGAACTTTCACTAGCCTGTCACTGTATAAAATCTAGCCCCACACTTACAGCTTTGGAATGTGTTATCCTGCCTATTCCAGTGCATTAAAAAAAATAGAAATGCATATTTTCTTTTAGCAAACTGTATTGCAATCAACAACAATAAAATAAACATCACTTTTGATTATTTGAGATAATTCTTGATTGAATTCTTAATTCTCAATTGAATTAAACCGGTCCAATAGTGAAAAAACTATATGGGGTTCTTAGGATAAAGTCATTGTGTCTTCCTGACACAGTGTACATATTAATACGTCATATGGCAATAAGGGGGCCCAAGCACCAATGGAAACTTTAAATGTTTCACATGACTGGCGATCACATGATCTATATACTAAAAGTTCTATGACTTTTAACAACAACAGAACAAGTGTTCACAGTTCTACATATAAACATGGCCTTGATTTAGGGACCCTTTAAGAATCATTTAAAGAACCCTGTGTGACCTGCTCAAAAGGTAAAATTACTGAAAGTTTTCACTAAACAGAGTTGCAATATGTTCTACTTATATTTATAAACATATATACCAACAATATTTTACATATTTGTTGATATCTGATCTTGCCTATAAAAATCAGAATCACAGGTTGTGTCTATTATTTTAACCCAGAAACTGAATCAGGGACCATTTACCTCTGGATTCATTGCAGTCCATATACCACACTCTAAGGCCATTTTCACCTCACAAGGCTCAAATGGAACAGCTCTGATTTCTTGTCTTCATGTGACAGATCTGAAGTTTTTGGAACTGTGTGAATGGAAATTAAATGTGCTCTAAAAATAGTTTGAAGTATCTCCACACCTAAGATGGCGCTCCAGTCTGGCAGTAGGTTCAGACGCTGTTGTTTGATGACCCCGTGTCGCACTAGCTGTGCTGGCAAGGTGGGCTGAAAGACAGCTGCAGCAGGGTCACACTGTGTGCCCTCATCTCTGACTACCACTACTAGGCTCCAGTCTGGCACCGCATTATCCAGAAAGACATACTTCCCCGGGTCCATGAACACATGCGCAAATCTGAGAAAGACAGAGACAGACAGAGACAGCTAGAACCATAATGACATCAGTATAACACCTTCCAAATATTTTTAAAAGCTAAATGTGATTTAACCTGCATATTGAGGTGTGCAATATGATGATATTGTCATCACTGTGATTAAATATGTCACAGTAGTTTTTCTGAGTAATCACAGGAATTCTCAGCACTTATAGAACACTGAACAACTGCATGTACTGTAGAACAAATTATAGCCTAATTATAGAGAGCTTGTAAACAGCACGACTACTATACAATATCTGCACAAACTACCGTAGTGGCAACTGCCTGATTTACACTCTAATTTAACCTTGATTTGTAATATTTAATATATTATTATTCTATATAATTATTATAATATAATTATTATAATATAATTATTTATTATATATAAAATAGGGAACTCCAGGTTTTGCTGGGGCCTATTGTGTGTTTTAACTTGTTTGCAAACTTTAGAGAAACCATATATATCACACTGATGTGAATGCATTCAAGACAAAACTTGAATTTCATGAATGTCATATGTGAAAAAACTACGTGATCATGTTAAGGTAATTATAATAACTTTTTCATCATATCACCCATCCTTGCCTCCCAAAAAGTAGCTTTATAGGGAAAGACATTTGTAATTTGTGTAAAATAATATATTTAAGATAATAAGTAGATTTTGAACCATTTCCTATGGTCCTTTCATCATTATATATGGCACAGTATAAACAGCTGAAAGATGCATGTTTTTATTTCTGAGAGAAACAATGTATGGCTCCATGTATAAATTACATAGCACACCTGGTGGAATTGAACTGGGAATGTTTGATGAGTCGTTCCAGGCGCCTGAATGCACCAAAGTCCCAAGCAGGATTACTGCTAAACAAGTGGTCCTTCTGATAAACAGGGAAGTGGCTGCGGAGACGGTCTGCAATCACGATTAATAGACTTTAGAAATTATATACTACACGTTTACATCTTAAGAAACTGACTGTTTGTGTGAGTATCCTACCAGTGTAGTTGATGGTTAACTGAAAGATCAGCATATCGCTGGGGTTGAGGCATGCTATGGGGTTGGGAATGCGGGGTAGAATCCCGGAAATCAGCAAATCTGACTTATTGCTGTGTCTTTTCTTTCGAGGACCTCCTTCCAGAATTTCAAATGGTTCTGAAACAAAGTGAATATAATCAACAACAACTTTTACATGTTTTACTAGTCTTGGTTGTTTTTAACTAAAGGAAGGTATAAGGGTATGTAAGTAAGTATTTAGTAGACAAGTATACAGGTAAATGTATGCTGAATACAGATTTCTCACTGGCTTTCTGTGTATGAAACCAACAATCTACAAATAGTACCTGACAAAAAGGTGTCAATCAACACAGTGTCCTTTAAAATCCAGCCAAATACTCCTTCTGTGGAAAACTGGACAAAATGGATCTTTCCAATGTTGTTGACGTGACTGTCAGGTCCCAGTACATTTATCATATTCTGAATGAAGAGAGGTGACAGAAGAATTGATTGGTTCACCTGACAATGAGCTCAGAAAAATAACTGGCAATCAATACATCTATTAACAAGGAGGCAGACTGATTAACCCCCGAAGCTACCAGTTTATTATTCAGTTCTTGATCATCGTAACTGACTTGTTTTTGTTGGTTTTGAGGTAACTGGACTAATGATACTAAAATTTCAGTTCTGTGTAAGAATTTGTGGGTCCCATTAGCTAAATTAGAAAAAGAAAAAAAACATTAAATGTGATCTGTTCAAAAGTTATAGTGCATTTTTTTTCCAATATGTGAACTATCTACATGAACTACTAAGTGAAATTATTTTACTTCTACACACGTGTACAAAATTGTTGGTAATGAAAGAAAAACCCACAGTGGTAGCAGAAATAACTTAAATCTGACAAAAGTAATAATAAATAAAAATTCTTTGAAAATAACCAAAAATGAAAGTCAGATATTGCTTTTCAACCATGCTTCAACAGAATTATTAAAAAAAATAAACTCCTGAAACAGGCCTGGACAGAAATTATGGAACCCCTGAAAAATGTGACCAAAGGGACATGTTAAATCAAGATGTGTTCACTAATTAGCATCACAGGTGTCTACAATCTTGTAATCAGTCAGTGGGCCTATATATAGGGCTACAGGTAGTCACTGTAGTGCTGTTTGGTGATGAGGTGTGTACCACACTCAACATGGACCTGAGGAAGCAAAGGAACGAGTTGTCTCAGGACATTAGAAAGAAAATTATAGACAATGTTTGAGCCAAAGTGGACTTAATGAGAGATGACCAGGGAGGACACCATTGTTAAAAAAGCCAGACTGGAATTTGTCAAACTACATGTTGACAAGCCACAAAGCTTCTGGGAGAATGTCCCATGGACAGATGAGACAACAATGGAACTTTTTGGCAAGGCACATCAGCTCTATGTTCACAGGTGGAAAAATGAAGCATATCAAGATAAGAACACTGTCCCTACTGTGAAACATGGAGGAGGCTGTGTTATGTTCTGGGGCTGCTTTGCTGCATCTGGCACAGGGTGTCTTGAATCTCTGCAGGGTACAATGAAATTTCAAGACTATCAAGGAATTCTAGACAGAAATGTGCTGCCCAGTGTCAGAAAGCTTGGTCTCAGTCGCAGGTCATGGCTCTTGCAACAGGATAATGACCCTAAATACACATCTAAAAACACCCAAGAATGGCTAAGAGGAAAACACTGGACTATTCTGAAGTGGCCTTCTATGAGCCCTGACCTAAATCTTATTGAGCATATTTGGAAGGAGCTGAAACATGCCGTCTGGAAAAGGCATCCTTCAAACCTGAGACAACTGGAGCAGTTTGCTGAGGAGTGGGCCAAAATACCTGCTGAGAGGTGCAGAAGTCTCACTGACAGATACAGGAATCGTTTGATTGCAGTGATTGCCTCAAAACGTTGTGCAACAAAATATTAAGTCAAGGGTACCATCATTTCTGTCCAGGCCTGTTTCAGGAGTTTATTTTTTTAATAATTCTGTTGAAGCATGGTTGAAAAGCAATATCTGACTTTCATTTGTTCATTTTAATAGAATTTTTATTTATTATTACATTTGTCAGATTAATGTTATTTCTGTTACCATTGTGGGTTTTTCTTTCATTAACCGAGGGGTACCAAAAATTTTGTCCACGTGTGTATGTTTAAGCTTTTTACAGTTTTTAAATGATTTTACTAAGAGAAACTATCTTACTATATTGGCAGAGAGTTTTGCCTGTTGTAAGAAATATGCTTGAAGCAAGTCAAATTGTCTGTCAGTGTATTGTATATAAAACGTCTTAAAGCAACTGAATTATAATATGTATTTTGACCTGGGGCATTTAAAGTTCTCCATGACTGTGAGTTGTGTAACTACAATAATGTAATACTGAGGTGTGGGCTCAGGTTTTGGTCCATGCAGTTTATAGCAATTTAAAGCAAAAACACACACAGTTTCATGCACACTCACACCCACCCACACCCACACACAGTGCTCACCCTGTTCCACATTCTGCTTTCATCCTTGGCTTTGATCCTGAGCATCAGCTGTCCATCTTGAGCGAATCTGGCAGACAGCTCGGGCAGTGTGGACACACATGATGAGTTACACACTTCCTCCGCTGACACGTACCGCTGACAATGACAACTGCAGGAAAACATACTCATCTTTTTTTCCCCCTTCCATATACTGGAGGCAACAGAGTGTTACAAGCACTGCTGCACACTCCCATAGTCTTCTGCATTTAAAAATAAAGGTGCCAAATAGTTCTAATGTGCCAAACCACTTTGGTTCCCTGAAGAGCCTTTCGACGGAAGGATTGAAACCTTAGGGTTAAAGCTTTTAAGTTTAACACTTAAACAAGAACCTTCAAATAGTACAAGTGTAATAAAGTGATCCAAAAATGTTATTGTTCAGAGTGTACACGATGTGCTTAGTAAAAACTAAACAGTGAACTTACATGCCCAAGCCTACATCCAGACTCCCCCCCTGAGGTCCACAGGTAATATTGCAGGAGTATCTGGAGGGGCTGACACACTCTTGGGAAGAAGCCAGTCTCACTTGTCCAGCTCCACAGCGTTTATTCAACTTTAATGAGCACAAGACTTTATCAGACTTTATCAAATTACAGCACCAGGATATAATAGAGTGTGACTGAGTCAGTGCAGGTCTCTTACCTCAGGCTGGCAGTCTAGATCACTGTCAGCAGTGGAACTCTTGAAGTCCAGTTCATTATAGAAAACATAACCCGCTTTACACAGACAGGAGCCGTCAGAGTGCTGGAACACCCGGTTTTTGCCTATGCACATGCATGAGGAGGCCCCTGCACAAAAACATGACACTAATACAATCCCTGCTGAGATGAGCAGACATGTTTGAGAAGTCTTTCTTTCTTTCTTTCTTTCTTTCTTTTAGGCTGTTTTTCAAATCTATTTCATAGTATACAACAGCTTTATGCAAATGATACCATGAGCTGCATAAACAACCTAGACATTATACCTTGTTCCTAAAACATATTGTTGTTGTGGTGAACAGAGCAGGCATTTTGCTGTTGTTTCTTGTCTGCCTGATATAGCATATACTCACTTGTTTGCTATGTACACTGCTGTGTGGACAGCAAACAAGAAAACGCAATTCTAATATTTGTGGTCATGTAAGCATGCTGTAAACAATCATCAACAATCACATCCTGGCTAATGAATTTTAGTCTGAGGTAGGGTTAAAGTGTATTTTAACGTTTGGCTGAACTATAAGGCACCTATAGGATACACTTGAGGTTCCGACTGTTCTAACATGATGTTGACATAAGAAACCTTTGTCAGAAGTGGAGGAGCTTCCACAGGGGAAACAGGCTCTCTGTGCATTCAGGTGGTTGAAGGTGCCTGGAGGGCACTGCTGGCATTCCTCAAGAAGCTCTGCATTTGTGCGGTTGCCATATGTACCAGGTGGGCATGGGACAGGATTGAAGGAGCCCCGTGGACAAACATATCCCATTGGACAAGGCTGTCCACTATAGTGCTCCACACCTGAAGAACAGGTCATTATATTTATTAAACAAAGCTACAAGTGTCATCACAGTGTTATACTTTTATGAAATATGTTGTCAAACAACAACAAAAAAAGTCCATGTTAAAGAAGAAAAAATGGATTCCATCACAGCAAAAACAGATGAGTGAAATTTTATCATATTTATTGTTTTTTAATTTATAAAATAAAACACAATAAAAGTATAAAACATCTCATTTTTGTTTTGTTTTCTTTTTATATGGTTTTCCTTTTTAATTAAACATCTGTGTTCCTTAATTTCCACATTTGAAAAGCTGCTTTTCACCAGGTTATATCATAAATAGTACCATGTTGTTGTTGTTTTTTTTATCATGCCTTACATCTACAAATCATTGCTCTCTTCCTATGTACTAAATGTTCATCTTAATTGGCTGACCTTGAGGGCAGTGGTAGCCTGGTGGGCAAGCAAGACAGCGGAGATGAACAGAGTGACTGGGCCGATAGGTGCCTGCTTCACACAGGACGCAACTACTGTCATGAGAAACTCTCAGGCCGCTGATATTCCGAGGCATAAAACCACCACCACAGGACAGCATGGCAGAGCTGTTGACTGGGCAGTAATATGGGTATGTGCAACTGCCAAATGAAACATTAACATGAAAATATGTTTGCGTTATTTTTGAACATGAACATACTGGGTGAGTTAAATGTCAAGAAACATAGAAATATCTTTAAGATGCTTAATGTTAAATTTGCAGGATACTTTAAAATAAAAGCGATAAATGACATAAATAACAAGCTCAGTTTTTTGTGGTGTATGGTGCAGTGTGCATTGCTTGTTTAAAAGAATTACTATCATTACGTTGTTTGCTTTGAGACACCCACTGGTCCTAATCACTGGACAAAGAAGGCTTTAGGTGATGCACATATTTCTTGTAGGTACACTTATGACAGTACCCAAGCCATTAGTTTCAGTTGAATGTAATGTGCTCCTGTCTTAAGACTGATCTCAACGTCGGCATTACATATTAGGCATAATAATTCATAATGGTAATCATGAGACTACTCTAACGTTAAGCATCTTGTGGATGTTCAGAAACTTCTGACTCAATGTGGATTTCAACATACATAATAAAGCATATTAACATACATTTGCTGTGGTGTGTTGTAGGTGTATGAGCCTTCAGGACAGTAGTAGCCAGCGGGGCAGGGAGTGGGTTCCCCAGTTTGTGTTCTGCAATATGAGCCCGCTCTGCACGGGGTCTCCACAACTGATCCTGTTGTTAATGAAAGCAACATAATAATGTTAATCTTACACCTTAATCTAGGAAGCACAAAACAAAGCAAACTTGTACCAACCTGTGGGGCACTGATAGGAGGCTCTACAGATGATACCCGCAGTGTTAGGCTGGCCTTTAAGGCGAGGGTCAGGGCAGTAAGTCCCAGCAACACAGGGCTCACACTGGCTGGCTGAAGCTGCCCCTGGCTGTGCCCTCAGTGTGCCTGCAGGGCAGGGGACTGGCAGGCCTGTACCACTACACCAGTGACCAGGGGGGCAGGGAAAACTGGAAAAATCAATAATACCTGGAAAAAAAAAACATTAAGTTCTTTAATATAAAGAAAAAAATGACCAAATGATCTCAGAACTGATATGATTGATATTTTAGAACACTTTACACTCTAATTAACACTAACTCATTTATAATGATTTATCTGCTCATTATCAAAGACAACGTACTACCCATGAGTAACTGAATATCTGACCTGTAGCATTGCAGAAAGTTCCTGGTGGACACAAAAGACAGTCTCCTTTGCTCCCTGCCCCAGGGGTAGGTCTGTAAGTGAACAGAGGGCACTCTCTTGGCCCAGGCCTACCTGCAGACTCATAGTCACTTATGCCATCACAGTAATGACCCACTGGGCACATGTACAGCACAGGATCACCTGCATGTGGAAACAAGACAGAGAGATCCTTATCATTAGATCCTATAGTGTGGAGAGCAACGAAAGGAAGTAGTTGAGTGTTTATTCAAAAACAGAAATAAAGGTACAGTGCATAGATAGATAGATAGATAGATTACATTATTAATCCCAGAGGGAAAGACACATGCATGTGTTTAAAGGTACAAGTATTTAAATGTGAATCTACCCTTTTCTCTTAATGTGTGGAGTAAAGTATTAGAATAATAATTTAAAAAATGCTATCCATTAGTCCTACCCTCTTTGCACCAGTGTCTACGAGGACATGGTAGACAATCTTGTACACTTCTTCCTCCAGGGGTTTCTATTAAAGTGTTTGCAGGGCAGGCTTGGGGTAGCTCTGTGCCTTCTGGGCAGTAGAATCCTGCCAAGGCAAAGAGTGTTACAGCTTTTCCACTTGATTCACGCCGTTGTGTTCCGTGACGCAAAAGCCTTTGAATCTCAAAATAATCCCCTTCGTTACTGTGTGACTGTGTCATTATGTGCTGGGCCATATCCAGTGCTTAGTTTAATTTAGAATGAATCCTGAATGACCTACCAGTGGGACAGGGTCCAGCACACTGCACGCCCCACTCACACTGGCTCCTGTTGGCCACCACTGGACCCTGTGGGGTGAAGTCTGAGCTGCCTGTGACACACATATACCCAGCAGCACACAGCCCTTTGATCTGACCACCCCTAGAAATAAAACAAATGCTCCAATTATTTTTAAATGACATTAAGCCAATAAATGCAAACTAAAATTATAAAATAATTACAGTTAACAGTCATAATTAAGTTTCTCATAGTCAATTCAAATCTTGTTTTACTGTGCTTTATTTAAGGCTAATATATGTAAAAAGCTCTGATTGGTTTTGTGCCTCATTTAAACAGCAGCATGGGTTAAGGCACTGTTTTTCATTTTAGCATGAATCCTGTAAACTGATTGAGTGGAAATATGTAAATGTGCTGGTTATCACGAACATTACATTTATAACACACTGTTTTTGCTTTTTGTTTTCAGCTTAGTTTTCATATACAGGCACATGAAAATGTGTTTATTTGTTGAAAACCACAAGTACACTTAACACGTAAAATAATTTAACTCAGTTCTGCAAATTAAAGTTCACATTTACTATTTATGCACTTTATACGTTAGCGTGTCACAAACAATATTTTACATTATTTGCAATAAATGAAAGTTACATTCACCAAATAAGCAGTACAACTGCAAATTCAATTTGGGTATTTTCACATGATTGCACCCTTATAACCTTCACAAAAAGGGTACTAATAAGTGTCAATTACTTGAAACAGCAGTAAAGCTCTTTTGCGTACCCTACAGAACCATATTGGAAACATTTTCCTTTCTAGACAAGAACCATTTAGGGATTTAGAAGCTTGCTAGCAAAATTACATTGCTACTTAGTGTTGTAATATTTGTAGTCTAAAGTGATACAATTTGGCATGGACACTTTAACATGACATGACAAGAACTTTGATAACAAAACCAATGTCTTCCCACCTGAGTCATTAAAGAACTTTGGGAAAATATGTAGATTTCTTAGAGTGTCTTTCTATGTGTCTAAAAACACTTGCTTGAAATATCCCTGAGAGGATAGATTGTTGTTTTATCAATAATAATACCTGCAGAATCTTCCTGGTGGGCAGGGCAAGCACTCTCTCTCATCCTGCAGACCCCCTACATCAGCAAGTGTATATGTGCCGTTGGGGCATGGCTGAGGAACCATGGTGGCTGCATGCATATACAATTAAAAATTAGTCTAAATTATTTAGGCTTGTTGAAGCCCAGCACTGATAGTTATATCTGCTGTATAGTACCTGCTGGGCAGTAGGAGTGAGGGGGGCAGGGCAAAGGGTCTCCCACAATGGCCTCTTCACAGTAGAAGCCTGGACGGCAGGGTATGCAGCTATCTGAGCCTGGATTAGGCTGATATTGTCCTGTGGGACAGGGCAAGGCCAAGGGAGATCCCGAGGGACAGTAGTGTCCCTGAAAGAAGACAGCCTGTCAGTCTACATGCTACACGCTGATTAAAATGAGCAAAGAAAGCTAAAAAAAAAAAGAGCTGACCTTTGGGCAGAGAAATGCATGGGGAGTGGTGGAAGAGAAGTCTACAGGACAGTAGAAGCCTGCAGCACATGGACCAGTGGGAGAATCTAGACCCTCGCTGGCACAGTAATGCCCTGCTGGACAGGGAAAGCAGCTTTCCATGGAATACCCACCTGTTGAGTTGACCAGTGCACGGTAATGTTAAGATGCAAGATGTGAGCGAATAAGTGTAATTGAATGAATTGTTCACACACCAGACAGATTACGCATGCTGCCAGCAGGGCACGGCAGAGGAGTAAGGGTTCCTGAGGGGCAGAAATGGCCCTGTGGGCAGGGACCATTCCTCAGGGTTCCAGATGTGTTTAGAGGGGCAGGATCTGCAGAACCACTCTGGCAGAAATATCCCTGTTGGCACTGGCCTAGAACACATAAAACAATTTGTTTAAAGTGAGATTTAGACTTTATGGAATGTATGAATGAGGTTTTAGTACTTACTAGATTTAGTACATACTAGATTTTCGTACTCACTTACTTTAGTACTTACTGTTTTGGCCCTAACAGAGAAGAGAAGAAGTGAGGAAATCTAATAGTAAACACTATGAATGGGAAGGCTATGTTGGTAGGTGGTATTTTAAGGCTTTGTTAAAATTCATAATAAGTCTATCCCAACTTGTCCCAGTTTATATCTAACCCACTTATCATGTCTCTTTGGCAAATATTTTGTGAGAGCATCTCTGTGCTTACTGTTTGAAATGTGTAGGGTTTTTGTTTAATTTCTTGTGCTGCCCTGCTTCTTTAGTTTCTGTTTATTATCTATCTGTAGTCCTATCCCTGTTTGTTTAATTTGATTATCTGATAGAATGTCTTTTTCATTTCATTTAAATGGAAATGGAAACACTTTTCAAATGATTATTACAGAGGTTTATACTTTGGCACATCCTCAAAACTAGTTTCTTCCCATACTAACTAAATACTAATCTTCTGGCAAATGGGAAAATGTACACTGAACTGTCTGAAAGAGAGCAGACCTTGTGGCTGAGAGGAACCAGGTAAGCTGCAGTAGAGGCCAGTTGGACAGGGTACACAGGTAGATTCAGATTGAGCCCTGGTAACCTGTCCTAGGGTGCCCACAGGGCATGGCAAAGCTGTAGCAGTACCAGCAGGGCAGAAATAACCTGATGAAAAAACACCAGGGTCACATGATGTATTATCAATCTTATCATGCACATAAGTCCAAATTTGTTAGTTTGAGGTCTGTAAAAGGCTTTTAATGTATAGACAATGAAAACTTATGCAACTTTTTAAAACAAATTTCATTCAAAATGCAGGTGATATCATTTATAATTTAAACTTAATTGTAAATAATGCATCATGGATGGGAAAATAAAGCAAAGAAAGATCTCATGAAATTCTCAGTTTTTTTTTTACTGACAACCAATTAGCCTAGCTAGATAAGTAACTAACATTCTGTCTTGTTAGACTGCTTTATCTTCATCTACACGTCTACTTTATGCAAATGTAGGCTATGTAACACATAGCATATGACTTCATATAAATCCAGAACAATAATATACATGAAAAATAAACTTAAAGAGGCCAATATACCTTTAGGGCATGGTAAGGGCTCCTGGGTGGCTGAGGATGGACACATGGTACCAGGTGGGCAGAACAAACAGCGGGCCGCTCCAGGAGCAGTGCTATAGGAGCCAGGCTCACATGGTACTTCCAATGGACTACCAACAGGACAACTGTGGCCACTAGGACAAAGATATCCCTCTAGTCCGTCTACTGGACGAGCAGTGCGACTACCTCCAAGGCATACATACCTGAGGGAGAGAGACATCTTTCATCAAAAGCTGAATTAGCTTCCAACAAGCATTGCTGTCAAGCCACCATTGTTATGTTTTCCACTGCATACAGCTTTTACATGAGGCAAAAATGGAGAGATGAAAAAAGCATTCCCACTTAAATCCATTAGTAGCCGAAGAGTGCTCGTAGAATGCCTAACTCAAATGGATGTGGGTGTATTTTGGTCAGAGATTCACCCACAACTCATGGAATGGATGTTATTACCCAGCATCACAGAGAAATGCATAATTAGGGTGGGCCAGTGCAGGCTGCTCGCAGAAGTGGCCTGGTGGGCAAGGCTGGCACTGCTCCATCATGCTCAACCCTGGGGAGCTGGACAATGTGCCAGGAGGGCATGGGAGAGGATAGCCAGTGCCAACTGGACAGTAGTGGCCAGGAGGGCACATGTTATTACCAGCTGACTCCATCTGCAAATCATAGAAACAGTTTTAAGAACCCAAAGAGTTTAAAAGAACCCAGATTTTTGTCCATCTGAGCAGAAATAAATGGAATGTGTTTGCTTGTGTTCAAAGCACCATCCCCGGTGAGCACTTATGCATTATGCGATCAAACATATGTGGACACCTGACCATCACATATAAATGAGAATGTTGCACTAATCCTAATCCAAAACCATCATCATTAATATGGAGTTGACTGCTCTTTGCTGCCATACCACCCTCTATACATTTAAGGTGAGGCTTTGCACAAGATTTTGAAGTGTGTCTGTCGAAATGTGTGCCCATTTACTGAAAAGAGCCCTTGTGAGGTCAGGCACTTATGATCAACAAGAAGACTTGGCTCAAAATCAGTCTTTCAGTTCATTGCAAAGGTCAGAACTCTTTGCAGGCCACTGGAGATTCTCCACACCAGACTCATCAAAACATGTCTTCATGGAGCTTATTTTTGCACATGCTGGTTATGCTCGAATAGGAAAGGGCCTCCCCCAAACTGCTGCCACAAATCTGGAAGCTTATAATTGTGTAAGATTTGTTATATGTGGCAGCATTAACATTAAACCCTTTACTGGAACTAAAGTGCCCAAACCAAACCCTGAACAACAGTCCCATTATCTCTCCTCCACCCATTTACTGTTTAATGCATTCCAGTAAGTAGTGTTTTCCAAACCCAGATTCATCAGTCCAATTAGCAGATAGTGATTAGCAAGATTTATCACTCCAGAGAATATGTTTCCATGAGTCCAGCGGATTCATGCATCACATTAAAAATGTTGTGGCAGTGGATATTTCATGTTTATGCATTATGCTTTGTGTTTTTATGTGGTCTGCTCAGGACTCAGCCCTTGTTGTCAGTTTTTCTGTGCTACGTGCTCCAGTACTCACTGGCTCTACTAATTTGCATACTCTACTGCTTTATGACTGAGCTCTTGTCACTCCTAGACACTTTCAGTTCACAGCAGTAGCATGTACTGACAGATCTGAAGAAAATTATCTGAAGAATGACGTCAGAAATGTCACATACTAACTTGTAGTAAGTTAGCATCTTATGATAAGGTATAAGGTCACATTTAAGGTAACTGGGATCTTCAGCATGACCATGTCTACTGCCAGTGTTAGACATTCAAGATTGTATGGCTTTATGGACACAGCTGAAACAACTGAACGTGTGTGTCCACATACTTTTGGCCATATAGTGCACAACAGTCTGCTTAAATGCTTGCAATGGTCTTTTTTTCATCCAAGAGTCTAGAAAAATGCATTGCTGACACTGCCGGACAAAGCCCTCTTTTAATAACTTTTAATTATATTTCACTGTACATGTGACTGATGTTAAATCTACCCTGTGTCCAGTGGCATTGGGGCTGATGGCTCCAGGGGGGCAGTGGTAACCATCCTGGCAACGCCCTGTAGGCTCAGTAAGTCCAGGGAGAGCACAGAACATGCCTGCATACAAAAGGAGTATCAGTTACACACAAATAAATTACAAAATAACACACAACATAAGTAAACATCTTTTAATACAACCTTAATTAACGTACTTTTAAATGTTAATAGCCTCTGTTCTGATTTGCCACATTTTATTATGCCTTGATCAAAACCAGTCTAAGCTGCCATATATAAAACAGACAGCTGTCACATCTGTGAGCCTGCCTGACTCCACTCCAACTCCAGACTCCAGTACCCAAGTGCAAAGCCTGATGACGTCATAGCCACATGCTCTTGCTCCGCCAATCTTCAATCTCCAATCTTAACTCTCCAGTTCACTGATTGCTGTCAGCTGTGTGACCTGTTTTTTAACCTGTTCGTGAAGTTTTGCCAACATTTGCCAAGGTTGCAATCCTGAGTGTCCTTTTCAATATTTCTTGTCTGTACGGTTTCAACCCTGTTTCTCTTTTCGACCTCTTCTTCTTGCCTTATCCCTTTCAGCCTTGTCTACTGGTTATAGTGATCTTTGGTTTCCGATCCTGCTTCTGCTCTTTTGGATTACGACCTTAATCTCCTTCTTTGTTTAGTTGGCTTTGGTTCAGTATGTGTCGCGTCTAGTTCTTTGTTTTTGACAACAGTTAATTTAAGAATAAAAACTGATGAAAAATAAACTTCACCCACTTCATTCAGGTGTCTGGACTCTTTGAAAGACTATGCAATTTGATATTTACTTCTGTATGATTTTTACTTTTTTTTTAAATATATATTTCTGTCCTTACTACAAAACAGCACAATGTTACAATTGATTGTCCAGAACAATTAATTGTCTACAACCTCTTTCAGACTGACACAATGTTACAATGTTATAATACTGACTCATTTCCCTTTACATCTTCTGGTAAATATCACTAATGTTCTTTGGCTAAATACTGCTAACTATCTAGCAATATGAATTACTTTAACATTAATTAGCAGGCTAGAATGAGGGGTCATACCTAAAAGTGTTCAAGACTGCGACTGCTGTTTTTTGCAGCCTAATTTCCATATATAAACAGTATAAACGGGGCAATGTACATATGTCACATTTTATAAATTTTATAAAACAGAATAGAAGGTAGGTGGTAGCAGTGCAACCTGAGGGGCATGGCAAGCAGTCCTCTTCACTAGAGGCACCAGCATGTGGCTGCACTGTCCCTGGAGGACAGGGGAACTCTGTGCCCGTCACTGAGCCTTGGGGGCAGTAAAACCCCTGGGAGCATGTAGCAGGTTTGACCACTCCATCCCCTATGCATAGATATAAAGAAGATATCTAATCAAGTCTTTTACTGAGGGGCCACAGACACAGATTTAGGGCAAAAATAACCCACCCTGACAGTAGTAGCCTTCTGGGCATGGTTCACAGTTCTCTCTTTCACTGTTCCCCATCACAGAGCTAAATGTTCCTCCTCCACAGGCAATGGGCTTGTCAATGCCTGAAGGGCAATAGAACCCAGCTGGACAGAGTCTCTGCTCTGGACTACTGGATCCCCAATCACAATAGTATCCTGGAGAACAGTCTCCTATAAGACACACAAATTACAATTTTATGTTCCGATCATTCCGGCATATTTTGCCCTGTTTAATAGTATGTATTAACAGTAGTGTACTATTCACAGACGCTCTTTGAGGGTGAATGCTCTAAAGGAACTGATTAGTACCAGTTCTGATGCCCAGCTGGCAGTAGGCTCCTGGTGGACAAAGAGACCCTGTGTTGTTGTCAGTGGGGTTTGGAACTATGGCATGCACAAAACAGAGGAATCCAGAGGCACAGGGCCCAGAGGGTTGGACAAGTCCATCTGAACCACAGAAGTAACCCAACGGACAGGCCAGGCACTCATCTAACCCCAAAAAACAGACAAATACAATGTAATCATTGTATGAATACTGAACATGGTGTATTGACTGCAATGACCACCACATGGGTTCAGACTTTATAATGCTACAAGTGCATAAATTACATATTAGTTTCAAGGTATTACTGAATTATTCACCATTATCTAACAGTCACTAAATATGTTGTGATTAATAACTGAATAATAAGCCTGTCATTAAGGTAATAACTCCTTGAACCCCTAGGTTATCATTCAGCAATTATTATGAACTATTCAATAACTGCGAAGGTAATATGTGAGTTATGTAGTTATTAGTGTGAAGAACTTAAGTCTAGAGACACACATGGGTCATTTTAAATAATGTATCACCTGCTGATGTAAGGCCCTGATTATTACTATATGTGCCTTTTGGGCAGGGGACAGGCCTGCCTACTGTTTCATTAGGACAGTAATAGCCCTCTGGACAGATCAGAGGAGCACTGCCCTCATTAGAAAGCTGGGAGGAGGATGGGCAGTGGAATCCTGGAGGGCAGGATTTACAGTCCCTTTGGCCTCTCTGATCCTGGAAGAGCCCTGTGAAAGAAATACAGACACTCATAAAAGGAGAAACTCTATTGCAAGAGACTGCACTACAGAACAATTGGACAATCAATTGTCTGCAACCTCTTTTAGACTGGCTGAGAATGTCTTTTACACAGAGCAGACTGCAGGCTCCAGTCCAACATGCAGACTTAAAATAATGTATTACCTCCAGGGCAAGGCATGCAGTCCTCTACGCTCTTTCCACCACTCTCAGAGCGGTGGGTGCCCACTTGGCAGGGGGTAGGCACAGCACTGCCACTGTCACAATAATGACCAGGAGGACACCTATCACCATACACAGCAGATACAGGGGCTGCAGTGGAAGACCCCTCACTGCAGAAAAAACCTGCAGAAATAAACAAGGTCCCGTTAGGGATGGCACCACAACAAAGTGGATAGTAAAAATGGGTTGTATAGAGTAGTTCTAGATCTAGCATAAGATTGACTGAGGCACAAATCAGGCAGGATATTCATAACCATTTTTTTGGGATGTAGCTTCCTTTCACAGGCATTAAACCCTTCAGGCATCCAGTTTCAATCACCACCACCACCATAAAACTTCAGATACATTAAATTTCTTTATAATGGAACGCATAAATGTACCTATAATCATGCATAAGTGTTTAGAAATAGATGAAATTCCACTTAAGTGTCTCTATACAGTTCACACTTTAAAAAGGAGGTTTTCAGAAATGTCCTATTACAGTTCCTAGGAGTATACTTCCAGAATAATTACCCACTGAATTAAACAGGTTTTGTATTGTTATGTATTAAATCTGAGCTTATTGCATTTATAAATGTTTTAGAATTCTTACCTGGCAAGCAGGGACCACTAACTGCAGTCAAACCTGGTTCTGAACAATAGAACCCAGGAGAACAACTCTGGCACTGTGCTGCTTCTGTCAGTCCAAACTGGCCGCTAGAGTATAAAGTTAGGTCATTGTTGTTGACATACTTGACTATGTGTGAATAACGTGTACAACGATTTAATACTATCCACCTTGTACCTGAATGTGCCTTTTGGGCATGGTGTTGCAGTAAAGCTCCCAGTGAGACAGTAGAAGCCAGGTGGGCATTGGGATCCTGTCACATTATCTGCTGGAGACGGTATAGAAGCTCCTCCAAAACACAAGAACCCAGCTGTACATGGACCAGAGGGCGAGGTGTTTCCTACACAGACACGAAGCAGCCAGTAGGCTTAGGCAGGGTTTATAAGCTGACTTTGAGAGAACATGCAATGTTCAGACTCCATTGTGTACCTGCTCCTGCACAGTATGTGCCTGGATCACACAGAGTGCATTCAGACGAATCAGTTAAACCAGACTGTTTTCCATAAGTCCCTGCAGGACATGGCTGCTGATTTGCTATCCCCGCAGGACAAAAGAATCCAGGCCTGCATGGAATTGGGTGCGTCATACCTGGAGGGGGAAAAATCCATGAACCTGGGCCACAACAGAGCCATTACAATATCAGGAATCATGTTTTTAAGTTAAAGGACACCGTTTACCTTCCTCGGGGCAGGAAAAACCAGCAAGGCAAACTTCACATTTGTGCTGACCTTCACTGGGCTGGTAGCTACCCATAGGGCATGCTCTGTCACTCACACTTCCCTACAGAATTGTTTGTTTTCAGATGTTAATAAATAAATATATATATATATATCATCGCTGTCCAAAGAAAAACAGGTATCGCCAAAATGGCAACTTTACCAAAAAACCTCATTTAATTTTAATAGAAGTCAATGGAACCAGACGTCTTTCCAAGTTGTTTTGGGACATTTCTGTTGGTCCATTCTTCATGAAATTTCCACACAGTGTAAACAGCAGCCCATGTGATCAAATGAGGCATAAAAGTAAAAATCAACAAAAATGGAGATACATGTTTTTCTAACAACAACAAAAAAATACACAGAAGCCTCACTAACTACTATATACAATTAAGTTAATCATTAATCTGCCCATCCCATGCCTTTAATACAGCTTCTGTTCTTTTTAGGATGCTTGATTTCAGCTCTTCTAAGAAATCAATTAGGATGCTTTTCCACACCTCCAACCTCTTACACGTTGGTTAACTTTTGCTGTTGGAACATGAGGAGTTTGTTTGTTTGATTTGCAGTTGTTATTTTTGGAGTTTTCTTGACAGCTATATGTCCTTTCAGACTCATAGTGTTCAGGTGTCTTTTCACAACAGAAGGATGGATAGAAACACCTACTTCTCCTCGCTCTCCCAGTTAAAAGCTTATCTGATAATAACAGATTTGGTGGTGTATGAGGAACTTTGAAAACACTTTGAACACCAGGTTTTGTAAACTCATAAAAACAGTAAAAACAGTTTGCAAGATTATCGTATATGTGATCACCTCAGTAAAATCTCCTTAGTAACGAAGAACTTGCACTTTATGACCATTTTGATCAGAATTTATATATGTAATGTGTGGTCTTTGACTGTTGGACTTTTTATTACTAACTTTAAACTAAATTTTATTTGATTAGATTATTATTATTTTTAATAATATGATAAGATTATTATTATTATTATTATTATTATTATTATTATTATTGATTATTATTGATTAGATTATTATTATTTTTTTTTTTATTACAACATTTATTACAACATTATTTGAGTACATTTCAGAATTATTTGACAACACAAAACTGAAAAAACAAATATGAAAATATCGTAACATAAAAAATAACACACTGTGCTTAGTTTTGGATATTTGCAGTATATAAATGTGAACATTTTATGAAATTTAAAGATGTGCGCATACCTCACTGATATTATCACCACCTATTATAATCAATTCCAACATTAAAAAAACGCTGTAATGTTTCACCTCTGCACAGTAGTGACCTGCTCTGCATTTATGCTCTGAAGGTCGAGATGAGTTCTGCCCTCCAGGACAGTAATAACCCTCAGAGCAAAGACCACTCGGCTGTGTTAGACCTCTCTGGTCACAGAAACCTCCAGATGGGCAGATCAAGCAGTCCTCTAGGCTGGCCCCTCCATCAGTGTCTAAGTGGTAAAACCAAAGACAAAATTTATAGAGTAGTCCAAAGCACAAAAAAGGTCTTCCCTATTTCATAAGAGAGCTGTCACTGAATATGAAGCTATTAAGATTCTAAATGGCCATCACTAAATTGAATTAGTAAATGGAGAATGTAGTTCTGCGTCTCTTACTCCTCAGTGTGCCTGCTAAGCAGGGCAGAGGTAGAGGGGTCCCTCTGGGACAGTAGTGACCAGCAGGACAGGGTGTAGCATGAGGAGTTGAAGAGCCTTTGGGGCAGTAGAATCCAGCAGTGCAGAGGCCCGCAGGAGCATGAAGGCCAGTCTGATTACAGTGAGAGCCTGCATCACAAGGCTGAGGCACTGAGGAGCCTATAGGGCAGTAGAACCCTGCACAGAAGTAAACGTGAATTCTTCAGACATAAATCATGCAGATCGGAAGCCACTTTTTCTGTCAACTCTGTTCTTCGGCACACTGGATACGAAAATAAATTGAGTATGTGGAAAAAGTATAGTCAGTTGAAAGGGCACTCCCTTGTATCTTTCCATTTTTCTACTTTGTTTACATTTCTATAAATAATTCAGTCTCATTGAAAGTTTGATTGGAATTCCCCCTTTAATTCATAAGTTACTAATTTAATCACAATCTTTAAAAAAGGATAATGATATCATACCATACTGATGTCTTTCCAAAGTGATTGACAGTAATATAAGTATATACAAATGCAGATACAAATAGTGTACATGTGCTGTTTACCTTTGGGACAGATATCTCCTCTGAAATCAGTGCATATATCCTGTGTAACCTCCAAAGTTGCAGAATTAACTTCAGTCTGCACTGAATCTGAGTCTGGTCTGAGATCCGCACCAGTACATTCTCCTACTCCACTTTCTGCAAAAACAAGGCACTTTAAACAAAAGCAATACACAGGCACACATATTTTAAGTGGAAAGCAGCAGCTTACCTTGACTGTGAACTGAGCAGGTGGTGTTGTCTCTATGACCACAGATAGAATACTCAGAGCGGCTGGATTGTGGAATGAAGTCACAGAAGCATCTAAACTGGATGGGTTTGGCCTGTGGAGCAGCAGTTTCAGCACCTCTTGTGCAATAGTGACCAGGAGAGCAAAATCCTGCAACCAGTAAAATACAATATGATGCTTATATTGATTTTCATAACAGATACTCTCAGAAAAGAACATCCTACGTGTTGTGACTATAAAAAAAAGCATGTTGTATTTATTTTTTTTATCGTGCAATGAGTATTTATTTATTGTGCAGTGTTACGCTTCTGATACCTGAGGGCTGGGAGGAGCCAAGTAAGTGGCAGTATCTGCCTGGAGGGCATGGGGAGCAAGAGTCCCAGGATGAAGCTCCTTTATCTGCAAGGTAATGCCCAACAGGACAGGGCAAAGGTGCACTGCTCTGCTCAGGGCAGTAATAGCCTGCAGGGCAGATGTCTCCGTATCTCTGAGAGACTGGAGCTGTCTCTGTGGCTCCAGATGAACAGAAATGACCTTTTGGAAAAACAGATCAGAAGACTAATTAAGGATATATGAATCAGCAATAAATAGAAATAAATCTAACTAATAGCAAAAGACACTGACCAGCACTACAAGGTCCTGAAGGGCTGGTAAGTGCAGTTGAGTTGCAGTACAGTCCTGGAGGGCAGGTAGGGCAGTCCAGTAGAGAATGTAACCCTTTAACCTGACTTACTGTGCCTGCTGGGCAGGGTACAGGAGCAGATGCACCCTCCAGGCAATAAAACCCTGATACAGGAAAGCAGTAGATGAAATTTAAAAACTTACAGAAAGATGCATATGCCATTTTAGCACAGTTTTGCCTAATGAATTTTATATCACATAAATTGTGTTTCTCCTTGTATCTGGGCATACTGCATCATATCTGCACCTGAAACTGGGGCAAAATGCTTACTACATCTGTCCCTGATTCTAAAAGCTGATTTTGTGTTTGTCTCTGAAATAGCAAGCTTGCACTTCATCCACCTGGTGGGCACGGATGGCAGGACGGCTGAGCTGGTTGAGACTGGTAAGTACCAGAGAGACAGATGGCGGGTTTGACACTTCCATATGGGCATGCATGACCAGGTGGGCACTGTTGACCTGACCAGACAGACAACACAGGTAATAAAGGAACTACTGATACACAGCCAGCTAATTAGTGATTACTTGTAACTTGTTGCGTTACATATAGTGATCACTACAGCCTACCGGACTTGTATGCCATTGCAGTGCCTGCAGGACAGAACCAGCCCTCAGGACAGCTAAGCTCAACAGAGCTTTGTGCCCAATTAGGGCAATAAAAGCCAGGGACACACGGGTCACAGTCAGACTCAGAGACAGCACCACGTCCACTCAGAAAAGTTCCTGAAAGGAAACACAAACAGTTAAGGCCATTACAGCAGAAAGGTCACACATTTGTAATTCAGGTGTTTAATATTATCAGTAAAACAATGACCTGCACTGTATATATAACCGTTTCTGTTATATTTATATATATTTTTGGTATTTGTCATTTATTTTCTGACAGAAAAACAAATACCTAATTATTATACTAAATTATTAGTAGTGTGTCTTGTAGTTCACTCATTCTAAATTCACAAAGTTTTTTATAATGAAGTAAAGTAAATGTAAAATAATATCTGCCTTTTTAATGATATTTGGCAAAAGATTAAGGGAGATTATTAGAATACCAGGGCTTGGGGCGGCTCCCCAAAAAATTTTTTTTCCATTTCAAATGTCCCTCAATGATTTTCTTATTAAATCCTGCTTAGTAAAATTCCTCAAAGTATCAGAGCCTTTTATTGACACATTGATTTTGTTTGTTGTTTGCTAAGTGTAATTTTGGTGGTTTGTTTATCTGTATGTTTGAGCAATTAGTTGTTTGTGCTTGCTGGACACCCTATATGGTTTCTTGCTATACCACTCTTTTACCACACTTAACCTTTAAGCTTTTAAGCTTTTAAGCTTCAATCATTTTAAAAAGTCCTTAACTGAGTCAATGCTGTCAATTAAGTTGCTTTGGCTTTACCCTTAGAGCATTCCCTGCACTGTCTTTGCAGTGTGTAGGCATATCTAAGTAAATGTTGTATCGATGTATTGTTTGGGTCAGAGCTATACCTGGTGGACAGGGGACTGGCTGAACACTTCCACTGGGACAGTAGTGCCCTCTCACACAGATATCCCCAGTCATCTGAACCAAAGCCAAGAATTCATCTTCTGTGGTATGTGTACGCTCTTTAAAGTCTGGAACCAAAAAATTGCATGGCTTCTGTTATCAAGGTTTATGACTTATGATTTGATGTTGTTTTGTAGCAGTATTTATTACCTGTGCTTCTGTTGTGGTAAGGTGTAGGAGAGCTTGCTCTCAGAGTGCAGTAATATCCTGGACTGCATGGGCCAGATGGTGAACTCAACCCATATTCTGCACAGTACTGCCCAGGAGTACATGGCTGACAATCCTCTATAGATGCTGCCCCTGTTTAGATACATAGAGCACCGTCAGACAGCAGCTCCAAACACAGACATGCTAGTTACATTCAGAAGCACATGTACACTTTCTCAAATAAATTGCAGTTCAAATGACTATTTTTTGTTATTTTACATATAGTTACACAATATAAATAAAATATTATGAACTAAATGCAAAGTGAATGTTCAGAAGTTTTTTGCACTATTTAATTGCAAACAGTCATTTCATAATCACAGTTATATGTAGCCTATAGTTTCGTGCATCCATCTGGAAACAAACAGATTTTATATTATAGAAACGGAGGTTCCAAATATTTCCAAGTTACTGTACAACAAATGGACATGAGACCTTCTAATGAGCTGTATGTTCCTGGTGGGCAGGGCTGCATATGGCTGGTGCCTGCAGGGCAATAAAAGCCTGCTGTACATTTTCTTCCTGTGGAGTCTCCAGGCGGCTGTGAGAGAGAGGCACCCTGGATACACACATAACTGCCAGAAACCAGAAGTAAAGGTCAGTCGTTAAGAACGAAGCAGAAATATAGAGTGGTAAGGTAATGGCAGGCCTAGGTGATGGGGGTGGCGGATGGGGTCACTCACCCTGGAGAGCAGTCTCCAGTGGGGGCAGAAAGGCCAGAGGAGGCACAATATTTTCCAGCAGGGCAGGGAACACACTGCTCCACACTAGACAGCCCAAATTTGCCACTATAAGTGCCAACTGGACAATGGAACTCCTGCCCAGAACTTGCACCTGTTGAAAACAGCTGAGCTATAAGATGGAAATTCTTTACTGCATGTATACTTTAGCATTTTTACCCAATCTATATATCTCTCAACCTAATATCAATTTGTGTTTGTGTTTGTACATTACATAAGTATGGGTGTGATTGGAGTTTCACAGGCTCTTGCCTAAGCATAAATGCATTCCATATATGCATTCATATATAGTGCAATGAGAGTGTGAATGTTGACTGAAACTGTCCCTAGTGACTTGACCCACTATGGTCAGTTTTCTGTTCTTTTAAAAGCACAATATCAGCAATATGACAGCAAAATAAAATGACTAAATTTATAAATAATACTAAAAGTATTTCTTTTAATTGATCCATATTTCAGTGTCATGTTATTTTTACCTGCTGGGCAGTAATGCCCCATAGGACATGGAGCAGGTGCCTTCGTCCCTCCCGTAAAACCTGTGTCAGGGTCAACTGAACCTGCACAGAAAAACCCGGGCAGACAGAGCAAACACTCTGCCTGTAGTAGAAATGGATCACTCTACAGTGAGTTGAGTCAAATCCTTTGGTAAAAAGACTACATTTCTCGTTGCTGACCTGCCCATGTAGACTTTGATAGGTCCCAGAAGCACAGGGAATTTGTGTAGGGCTGCCGGGGGGGCACATATGGCCAGGTGAGCATAGGTATTCAGCAGGCTGACTGGAGTTCTGGCCCTGGGGGCAGTGGTAGCCAGCATGGCAGACATGAGAAGGAGCAGAGAGCCCCCTGCTGGAGCAAGCAAATCCTACAAGATAGGAAATGCACAAGTGCATATTTTCTTACAAAAACAGTTTAGCCAAGAATAGAAGTAGAAGAAGATAGCTAGGGAGGTTTAATATACAAAACTTCGCTAAATGTCAATCACTGTCTTTTAGTCCATGTCACCTGCAGGGCAGGGTAGGCATGAGGACAGCTCAGTGTTCCTGCTGATGTTGCTGTACTGGCCGAGTGGGCAGGGCAGCGGAGATGAGGAGCCTGTGGGACAGTAATGTCCAGGAGGACACTGGTTACCAGTCACTCCATCATCAGGTGTTGGGGACACCGCTCCAGAGTGACAGAAGTATCCTGCCTGACACGGTCCAGATGCAGTACTCTGGCCAGAGGCCTTACAGAAAAACCCTAAAAAGTGTAGGGAGAGAACTTCAGGGGCATTTGACAGGAAAACAACATAGTGATTAGCAATTTGATGATATACATATATATATATATATATATGGTTTTGAACTGAAATTGCCTCACTGGTGCCTCACTACCAGGTTTATAGAATCATGTAAACTGCATGTCTAAATTTTCACACTTTTGCCTCAAAACTGAGTGTGATATGCTAATATGCATAAACAATAGAACATTGTTGAGATTACTTTAGCATTTTTACCAAATCTATATCTCTCTCAACCTAATTTGTGTTTGTGGGAATACATTATGTAAGTATTGGTGTGATTGGAGTGCATTTCATATCATTTAGGAAAAGCAATGAGCGTGTGAATGTTGACTGAAACGGTCCCTTTTGCTTCATTATAAGAAATGTTGCTGCTGTGCAGTGGATATAGTTTTAAATTTGTATTATAGTATCATATTGTCAGCTATTCTAGATATCTATTTATAGAGTTTAGTAACTATCCAGTGGCTTCCATTATGGCCAGTTTTCTGTTCTCTTAAAAGTACATGGAACAATATCAGCACACTACCAAGAAGCAAGCAATGATAATCCATTATAATCAACCGTATTCTACATCAGAAGAAAATATTTAATTGAAAAACTATTATTAAAAAAATATTATTTAAAGTACTATTAAATTATACTAAATATATTTCTTTTAACCAACAATAGAACATTGTAGAGATTACTTAAGAACTAGCACTAAGAAATAATTCTTGGAGGTGGTGGAGTACAAGTTTCCATTACTTGCTAGCAACATCAGTCCTGTAGTTACAGTGCGAAATCAGTGTAAAAAAGGTTCTGCTGTCCAAAGGCTAGACGTATAACATTTGACAAACCACATATGATAAGAGAAAATCATTTAAATTGGCTATTTCACCAAACCATTCCTGAAATTTTTTGGATTCCTTGAAATACCATGAATTTTATGCCTGCATGGAGGATGTTGTTCAGTTGAGCTATGAATTTTGCTGCAGTATCAGACATGTTTTTTTAGAAGCTGCTCTGCTTGTGTACCTTATCTGAAACCTCTGCTTGTGTGCCTCAACACAAAGTCACAAATTCTATACATTTTACACATTACATACTTTGCTTTACTTTAATGTATGAGTTATTTTTCATTCTGTATAATTGTCACTAGGAGGCCCGTAAGAGCTTAAACTTATAACAATGCAATCATTTTTTTCCTGCTCTTGCTTGAAGTAGGATACCTGGTGGGCAGGATACACAGTCTTCCGGACGCACCATCCTTGTATACGGATTAATAGTCCCTGCTGGACAGGGATACTGGTTTTTCAGGGAGGTGCCTGTCAGGCAATAATGGCCTATGGGGCAGTCAATGCCTTCAGCCACAGAGCCATTGGCAGGACAGTAGTAACTGGTCAAGAGAAAGCATTGGGATAAGTTCAACTATGTGCCACTGACTACATTTTAAAAATGTAATTCAACTGTTTTGCCATCTTTGACACTTTAAGCATTTCCTGATGTACAAGAACCTTCTCATTATTAGCACATGCAAGTAAGTGTGTGTGTAAATGTGTGCATACCCTCGGGGACAGAGGCTGCAGCTGGCCTGGCCCTCACTGCTGCTGATAGATCCTTGAGGACAGGCTTGAGGAACGCTGGAGCCTCTAGGACAAAAATAGCCTGTGCAAAAAGGCAGAGTGAAAGGATTAAGGAGGTCACTGTGAAGAAAAGCCAGATGGCATGAATTTGTCTTGAATGAGGTGGGCCTGAGCAACCTGTAGGACATGGTCCTCCTCTGTGGTCTCTGATTAAAGCATTGGGGAGTGAAGCTCCTTGTCTGCAGTAGAAACCCTCCCAGCATTGTCCTGTGGGAGCAGTCAGCCCAGATGTGTCACAGTAATGACCAGGAGTGCAGTGAATGCACTCGTCCTGAAGGAAAGAGGTATCTGTTCAGCCACGCTGTGATCTAGCATGACTGCTATTTGAAAAAAACTGAAGAAAGCGGTCAGAGATATGATGCTGTCAAATTTGTGGATGTAGCTACTAGAGTCTCAAGTTTTAATGGTTTAATGCTTTATATGCTGCCAAGCAGGCACTACCTGTAGCTGACATACAGCTCTGGAAAAATTTAAGAGACCACCTCAAAATGAATGTTTCTCTAGTTTTTCAGTTTCTGGGTTTGTGTTTGGCCAAAAGTCTTATTCTATACACTACTGGAAGCATGTCTCACAAATTCCAGGTCAAATATTGTATTTCAGATCTGTTTATTTAAAAAATCACTAATGACGCCTCCAGAAGCCTGTTTTTTGACCCTGCTCGCTGTGCATTACACCCCAGTCGCCGCTCGGCAGTTTTTTTATAGGTCACTTGGTCATCTTACTAAGGTTAAGAGACATTCGAATGGGGTGGTGCTCATCACGGTCAGTAGAGGGTGGTTTTCATTCTCTGCCAGTCTGTAGCTGTGTTGTCCTGTGTGTTTGCTGCTTGACCTTGTTCTTTTGAACCAGACGCTCACTGTATCTACCAGTAAAGCTAGAACCGAGCCTTCTGTTCCTCACTAAGGACCTGCTGTACATGTGGAGATGCTGATTTAAAAAGAGACTGGAGTGGTCGCTTATTTATTTCCAAAGCTGTATATCACAGCATCAGAGGATGAACTAGAACATTTAAACACCAAACAGTATCACACAAAAGGTCTGAAGAAAACGAGGAGCGATTGTGCAGCTTAAGCAATTGTTGGTAATGTACTTGTATGATGGTGACGTGTCAAACTTTTGCACACATTGTTCCGCCATTCATCTAAATATTTTGAAGCTGGTTCAGTGTCCATATCTACCAGGGTCCAGTATGAGTTAGTAGACAAACATTTGTCTGACAAAAAGTCAGAAAACTATAAAGTAACCACAAGTAAAATGCATCCACACCTGAGTTTTCAATTGATGATAACATGTTATAACATGAATAGCATTTGTATGAAGAAAAAATAAGTGTTCCACCTCTGCCCAACAATACGCTCTAAATCTGTTTTTGTTTGAGGTTATGAATAATTGACGACTGACACTTATAATAGCCAGTTAAGCACTCTTTAACTATACATATTGGAGTTAAGTTAAGTTTGACCACATTAAATCTGATTTTATCAGTTGTCAGAGGTTTTAGCTAATCAGTATCAGTGTTGTTTTCAGAATGTTTATATTGTTTGTGTCCCAACAGTTATAGACATTTGGCGACACCACAAGAGGTTATTCAAAACTTATTCAAACAAAACTATATAGAGTGCAAAATAAATATTTAAATAACAAAGTTTTTTATCATATTATTTGTTAATGTAGTGGGGAAGCATGGTGTTGTCATACCTGTGAAGTTAATTTGGTCCTATTACTAAAGGTCCCCTCTGGACAAGGCTGGGGGTCAGTGGAACCTCGGGGACAGTAATGACCTGCAGGGCAGGGCCCACCCTCGCCCGCACCCTCACCTGACAAAATCAAAAACAACTGCTCCTTACTCCTTACAGATGTTACAGCTAGGTGCTCTATTATGAGCTCACTGAAAAGTGACCCATTTTTTTTGGATACTACAAGGTTTTGTAAATATACTACAAGACTACATTCACACAATAATCATAAATCATATTGTGTTAACAAATACACTTTTCACTGCTAGTATGCCCCAAAGCTAGTTCTAGTAATTAAAGACATTATTTATAACATACATATTAAATGATCAATTTTTTTATTTCTGGGATCTCTTACAATGAATTGTATATGCCTCTGGAGTTCATGTACCTTTAGGTAACACCTCCCAGTGTGTAACTTTAAAAATTATTATTTTATATGACAATAACGCTAACAAATTACAGGAAGGTAAAAAAAATTGGGAAAAGATAATAAGCCCCCTGTTACACAAATGTCAAACCAAAAAGAAGAAATTATCATCTGTTAATATGAGTTTATAGAATGGAGCATTTCACATTTCAACTCTGAATTAAACTTTACAATTCTGCAGCTTTTTCCCCTTTTAGGAGATGAAGAATATTATAGTCAAATATAGAAACTACATCAGATTTAATGAAAAAATCCAGCTAGTGTTTATAGTGTACTTGCAGACAGGGCGAGTGGCTGGGGTGAGATGTTTCCTCGAGCACAGTGATATCCTGCAAAGCACTCTCCAGAGACAGAGGTGGCATTCTGATGAGAGCAGTAGTGTCCTCCATCACACTGTCTGCACTGAGAGACCGTACTCAGGCCTAACTCTGGGCTGTAGGTCCCGAGGGGACAAGGCCTCCATTCATAACCCGTGCCCTCCGGACAATAAAACCCTAGACCAAAATCAACAGGCTTTAGATACCTATTTCGATCATGCGAGGGAATGTGTACCATTTTTGGTTTCCACAGTGGGGCGCTGTTGGCATTGCAAGAGTGTTTTTGCATCAGTCACACATATTTTTATACCTCACCCTCATAACTGCATAAACTTTTTTTTATATTTTCCAAAAAAATAGTAAAAAAGTAAAAGTGAAATACATGCCATATTAAAGTAATAAATGTGATTTTTTAATTTGGTATGATTACTTACTTTACAAAGTGTACAATGAGTATAGAATTGCTTTTTTATGTTTATGTTGTGTGGCATAACTGAATTAGGTTCACACACCAAATTTGTAAGATACAGTATTGATACTAAATTTAATTGATAAACACTGATACTACTCTTACAGTACATGTACCTTACCTTAAGAATTTTGAATTGGCATTTGATGCTATTTGTAAGTCTTTATAGGACTAAATTACAAAAGTGTTTACATTTTGTACTAGCTTTTGATAGATTTCTAAACAGCAGCCCTGCTCTTTTTTTTCATTTTGCTTTTCTTTTCCAAAAGTTAATAATATGTGAAAGCAAAATGATTTTCAGTTGCTTTATTTTGGTGATCAGACTAAGTATACCAGTACATTAGTTTGAGTATTAAGTTAGCAATAAGTAGTATACCCTTATAAAGAGACTTGGAAGGGTCATACCTTACCACTCAAAAGTTTAGGATCACTGATTTAATGAATATGAAACCAGTTTCTCTGACGGTGTGTGTTAATTGTTTTTGTGATGAAACTGATGTAGGAACGAATTTAATACTGAGAAATCTGTCAAATATTTGACAGCTGATAACCAAACCTCACTAAGCTATTTATAGTATTTTTATGACAAAAAACTAAAAATGTCACCTTTTAATTTATAAAACATCCTTATTTTTTGCATTTTTGTCATGTCCTAAATTTGTCTTGGTCCTAAATACTGTAATCTGATTAGTTGATAAAGTTTTGTAATTGTTAATTTATGACAGATACTATGTGTCTCTAATTATTACTGATATGCTTATTATTTCTGAATGTTAAAATGATAACCCAAAAAGGTTCATTTATATTAAATAGCAAAGAAGAGCTCTAACCTTGTGGGCACTGTAACCGACTTCCATTAACACAATACCATCCAGCAGTGCATGGCCAGCACTGAGATGCCTGTGTGGCAGTCATAAAAGTCCCTGGATCACATGGCATTGGGTGAGTGGCTCCGCTAGGACAATAATGATCCTCCGGGCAGATGTTGCCTGTGGTCCCATCAGTTGGTGTGGAAGTTGTGGATTTCCCAACACAATAAAATCTTAAAGTTAAAAATACAATGCAAATTAGATTATCCAGCTTTCGTAGAGCACTGTGAAAGAGCAGCAGAGTGTGGGTTTAATTTGGCACGCACCCCTCAGAACAGAGCCCAGTGGGCTCAGTGAGGCCTGCAATGGCACAATAGAATCCTCCAGGGCACTGCTGGCACTCCTCCACACTCCTCTGGCCTGTGCTGTTAGACAATGTGCCTAATGGGCAGGGCAGAGGATTGACAGTCCCTGCAATAAGACAGTAAGGAATGCATTCATGTTATGATATACAGTATTTACTTATCATTAAATATTAATGTTTAATCTTCAGAATGGTCACTTTACAGGAAAAGGAAAAGGCTACATTTTAATAAGTATATGTCAATGTAAATATATTTTATTCCAAATAATTTTGGAGATTTCTGTTAGTCTATTCATCACAAAACATTAACACAACAATAGCAGCTGTTATTTTCAAATAATGTAAATAAAATTTAAAAAGTTTTATTTTATTTATTTTTCTAACAATGACAAAATATTAAGAGGCCACCTATTAGAGACAGAATTGCCTTTTGCTGCGCACATTCTACTGGGGGTTTATAGTCACAAACCCTAATTTCTACATGTTCTTACTTCTTTGTATTTTTCTGTAAAAGCTGTGTTTCGAAACAGAATGGTCACACTTTTTCATGTCACTGCCAAAAAAGAGATCTCTATTTGCTCTATGGCCACATGGTAAGCACTTAGCAGTTACTTCTTCAGAAGTAAAAGTTTTGTTTTCTAAAAACTGCAATTAATAAACAAGTCAATTTCTTGCATTTTCATTGAAAAAAATTTGTAAATTAAAACAACAGGTTAAGTTAAAGCCTGAAATGTGTTTTAAACTCTGGTTTTGGACCTATTCAAAAAATGATCTCTATTTTGCAACTACTTGCAATACAACACAAAGCGAAGTAGGTCGTATGAAGTATATTACAATAGATACCTGTAATTTAAATCTATTTTTATTTATATTTCATTTATATCATTTTTTTCCAGACAGGACTCAAGGACATTAGAATTGTATTGGTATAAGAAACCAATAAGTTAAATTAACTTCTATAAATGATCTATAAATGAAAGGGAACGCTAAAGGGATCCCACTTTACTGTTGTTTGTTTAGTAGTGTATTCCCTATCTTATACTGTCTACGGATTTGAGGCATGATGTTTATAATTCTATGACTGCAAATGATGAGGCTGCTGTACTACCTGTAGGGCAGTAATGTCCCACTGGGCAAAATGAACCAGAAGGTCCAGCAGACGGACTGGCTGTGTTGGAGCCCTCTTTGCACCAGAATCCAGAGAAGCACAATCCTACAATCAACACAGATTACTGAGTCACACTTTAGGGACACTAGCAAAGGGACACTAATAAAGTGGGTCAGTGAATTCTCATGATACTTTTCTCAGGTAAGAGGGAGATTTCATCAAACTCTGAAGTTTTACCTGCAGGCTCTGCTAAGCCCACAGTTGGGCAGAAGTGTCCTGATGGGCATGGAAGACATCCACTGAGACTGTCCATGCCTTCTCTTGGGTTGTAGGTACCAGTGGGGCAAGGAAACTGCATGCCATAGCCTGTTCCTTTAGGGCAATAATGGCCCTTAGGACAGGGCTGCAGGACAGACACATTAGCAACTCCAAAGCTCTCATCACAGTAAAAACCTAAATGAAGAAAAAAATGAGAATAAATAAGAATTCAAGAAAAAAATTTATTTATTATGTTATAATTAAATTATTTTTTCTGTTTATGACAATAGTATGCCAAAATACAAACATGGTATCTCAAAATAATGACACAAAATAATACCTTGAAATAATCAATTATAATTCCAGATGTTTTATGTAGTATATCAAAGAAATAGATCAAAGAGAATTCTACACATTTTTAACATACAATGGAAAATCAATAAAGCACACAAAGTTACAATTTTGGGATATTAACTGATTATTTTAAAAAGTATGTCAAAACTTTGTTTGATATAGGAAGTCACTATTTATTGCACATTGATGGATTTGATCATGTTGTATTTTGTCACCACGTACTAAGCCACTTGAAGCATTTCAGTGATGTCATCACACAAGGTAGTTTAGGACACCACTTAAAAGTGTCGCTTCAATCTAAATATGTCATAAAACCACCACTCATCCTCAGCACTTCTGCTTCATTCAGTGGTTCAGGAGAAGATGTTTATAATTATCTTGCCCTCTTCACAGATTGTGCAGTTGGCCTGCTTCTGTTTGTCCTGGTAAGTCCCAGAGGGGCAGAGAACTGGGGCAGGGCTTCCTGGGGGACAGTGATGACCGACCGGACAAGGAAGAGCTAGGTCATCAGTCTGACCGGGGGGGCACCAGTAACCTATCATACAGAGGACAAGGACAGAGTGATGCCACCTCAAAAATATGAATAGAAAGAGGTTTTTAATAGATTGGTTAGACTGTTTTTTTAATTATGTTCCATACTTGTGCAGGTGCTTTAAACCGAGACAAACCTTTTATGAGGTCTCTAGAATTTACAGAATCAAGATTTATTACTTTCGGGTTGCCTAACTGATGTGATATAATTACACGATCACATGACTCTGTATTTAATTACACGGTGAGTAATGTAAAAAATCCAATAAACACTTGTTTCAGTGTTAAGTAATGACACAAACACTAAACAAGACAACAAGACAATAACATTTCATTCAATTAAAATAACAATAAAATATAAACATATGAAAGTTTCAAACCTATCCCCCTTTCCAAGGTGTTTCCAATATTGTCTTGTGCATAAGCAGACCTCATGTTTGGTCTGTCTCAGATGTATTTTGATTTTTTTCACTGGGCAGTGTGGTGTGATATGGTTACAAGTCTGTAAGAATTTTGATATGATTTCTAATGCCAGATGAACCTTAAACTATCAGAAAACAAGGTAGTGTCTGAGTGAGCTTTCGCTCTTCACACAACAAACACTGTAAATGTACCCTCAAAGGTACAACATGGTCCTTGTAGATGTTTTAAAGGAGCTCTGCATGCTTTTAAAAGAGCACACCGATTATTTTCCCCAGGGAAAGAAGCACATTTCTAACTCCACGTTTTCTAAGGATCTATGCATTAGAATGCTTATAATTATGTTCCCTATGTAAAAGTACTGAAGAGGTACTCTTAGAAACAGGGACTGAGACTTACAAGGACTGAGACTCCTGTACCGCTTTGAAATCATGGAAGATCATTTTGATGGGATAGTTGTTAAAAAAAAGTACACAGCTGTCAGAACTTAATATTTTTATAGGTGTTAATTACATTTTAAAACTATATGGGAATATGTAGCTGCATGCAACATTATGAAGAAGAATATGAAACATTGTTTTGTTGAAGAAAAAAAAAAGTCTATTTTGTAAAATCTTGTAAAATTATTTAAATAAGCCTGTTTCCATTTCATGTTTCATCTGACTAGATAAAACAGCTGTGACATGTTTCCTGAAAATTTTTTATCTATATAATAACTGATATTTTCCATAATACATTCCATAATATATTCCATATGCTTTTGCAATATTCCATTAAGGAATCTTAACTTGCTGCTAATAGCTAAATTTGTGCTGCATGATATGCTATAAAATCCAACATTTTCTAATAACAATGCATTGCGTACTCTTGATTAAACAATGAAACAGTCCGACTCCACCAATCTATTCAGTAAAATCCTTTCTGAGTGTTAACATTTAATTTGTAATATTGATAACATTAATGTTTATTTGAGTAGATCACATTAGATACATAATTAGATAATTTCATATAAGGTCAACTTCGGGAAAACTTTAAATACAAGAATATCAGTAATCAACTGGTAAACTCAATTTGGAAACCTAAATAAATGTTAACTCATTCCAATATAAAAATAAAAATGCATATTTACATTTATAAGATTCCATGATCAAATCTCAGATGAGCATTTACACATTTTAGCTTGGCATAAAAGTGCTTAGCAGATTATAGATGTGAAAAACCATGGGCTCACACACTAATCAAGCTTGTCTAATTGGCTCCTTGGGCACTGGCATTGTGGAATTATTCAAATCCAATAAATTCTTCCCAAGGTACTAATCCCTTTTGAGTGGAAGATAAATGTTGGTAATAATTACACAGTAATTAAATCCCATGTGAATAGAACTTCACATTGCGTGCTGTTTAATGGACTCTGTGGTACTTACCCTGGCTACACAGTGCAGTGGGAGCTCTCAGGCCTCTGAAGCTGCAGTAGTGACCAGCTCTGCAAAGCTGACACTGAGCCTGACTCTCCAGGCCTGCTGCTGAAGAGAATGTCCCCGAAGGACACGACTCGGGATCTCTGGAGCCCTCAGCTGGTTAACAAATACAGAATAGTGGCTGATGTGCACTCTAGTTGGGGCACTTTTGGCTATCTACAGAAAGACTAAAATCTATGAGCAGTACTTACCACAGTAAAAGCCTGGAGGGCAGATGTCGCCAGTGATGCCATCTGTTGGTTTAGATTCAGTTGCTTCCCCAGTGCAATAATAACCAGGGGCACAAGGACCACTTGGCAAGGGCAGACCTGTTAGAGAAATGCACTACTGATATGTAAACCAAAAGAGACTAAATGTATGCATTGTTCATTCATTAAAATGTAAACAAAATCTTTGATAACTATTTGTCCTACAACAGCTTTGCATGTCATCTCCACCATGCATGCTTTCTAAAAAATACATTTTAGGCCAAAATCTTGTTTTTCCTACAGAGGGAGCTTGTAGCACCATTACCTGCTGGTTCGTATGAACACCACTATGAATAGTTATGTAATATATAAAAGCATATTCCTCTATAGCAGTACATTTCACATGAAACCTTTTTGAATGCTTTTTCCATCCCAACCACTGAATAACAAAGACATTTTGTAATATTGATGAAATTCCTCTTTAAAGGAATCTTCATTCTGTGTTGTGTTTAAACCTCTGGCTGTCGGATAGCAGTGTTAATTTTCTGCCATTAGACTCTTCAACTTCAACGCAAACATGTAACATAAGGGTGCATTGCCTATGCATGTACTGTTGTGTTTTTATACTATGACAGTTATTTTATAATACAATAAAAAATCGTAACATATTGCTTTGCTTATGTATCACAATATATTGAAGTATACTGAACCGACCCCTTGTATCGTGAAATGTGTTATATCGCCAATACACATGCCTAGCATGCTAACTTCGGAAGATATCTCTGCAACACTAGAGATATCTTTTTACAACACTATTTGTAAAAAAAAAAAAAAAAAAAAAACTGTTATTTGCTATGGTACCTGCTCCTTTAAGGCTTTTACTATTAGAAGGTAATCAAGTAATAGACAGTTCATTTGAACACTTAACGAAATAATAAGAGTTTTTTTAAAAGCTTGTTGAAAACAACAAACATCAACAAGGAAGGGGGCACTATATGACCACCACTGTTCTATTATTTGCATGGACTACACTTTTTCATTTGTACTAGGCAAGTGTATACCAGTGGCATTGCAAAAGGTTCCAGGAGGGCAGGGTATGGGCTCTGAGCTGCCTGATGGGCAGTAGAAACCAGCCTGGCATCTCCCTCCAGTGGAGGTGGCTGGACACAGACAGTTGGCATTGGTGTAGTTATCCAGGTCAAATGGTTGAGGATTCCAGGCAGCAGAGACACAAAACCAGCCTGAGTAAGAACAACAATATGAGATATTGTATTAATATATAAATAGAGTAGATTTAACATTTTACACTACTAATGTTGAATTAACCCTAATTGGTGAAGCCAAATCTCTTCTCCTTTATTAAAGAAACATCCTAATGCTGTTGAGTCATACATTCCTAGATTTAATACAGTTTGTAAACCTGTTTAGCAAACAAGAATATGAATAGTCTAAAAACAACAGACTGTCAGTTATATTAAAAGAGAAAGTATCATGGGGACGCCCTTATACAGGAGCTGGATGTTTTTGTACATAGTTTGGATTTCTGTAGCTCACTTTGAGCTGCTTAAGCGGAGGAAAAATGAATCATGATAACGTTTATTACTGTTAGACTTGCTGTTGCTATGTTACCCATAAAGAGAACAGAAAAATGGTGAATAGAATTAATGTTGTCTGTGAAAGTTCACAAAAATCAAACAGGGGTCACATTAAACAACCATTATATCCATCTTGCCATGCAAGAGTAATTTGAATCCTGCCAGTGTATGTGCTATTTTATAATTTATATCTTTTTCTGGGTCTGGAATAGCATTCAGTTACCTTTGCTCTGTATAATGATTGCTCAAAGCCATTACATGTATTCCACTATTACCCAAATCTTATAACTGCTTAGCGATCTCAATTCAGTTCTAATTTAGCATCATCAAGTTGCAGCACATTCAACAATAAAGCCAACGTCAAGTATCATTTATATATGTTATTATGTAAGTGTAATAAACTATATGGATCCACTGTAAGCACCCCTTGACCTCTGTCAATATGTTTCATTAAGCTATGTAACTGACCGGCTTTGCATTTCCCAGATACAGCTGTCAGTCTTTCCTTCTCACAGTAGTGGCCTGGAGGGCAGGGCAGGCAACTGTCAAGGCTCTGGGTCATGGGCTCAGGGTTATAGTAGCCTCTTGGGCATGGGAACTGCGTAGCATGCCTCGTGCCTGTAAAAAGTTCTTGATGCATGATGCTCATAAGAACAGCTAGTAAACAATTTCTTCCATGCTGTTTTGTATGTAATGATGATGTAAAAGCAAATAAAAAAAAAATAATAAAAAGCTACCATACCATCCGGACAGTAGAAGCCAGGTGGGCATGGAAAGTGTGTGTAGTTGTTGATGCTTTCCAGGCAGTAGTATCCAGCAGGACAGGGGCTACACTTAATTTGGCCAGTGAGATTGGTGTAGGTTCCTGCGGGGCAGGGAAACGGAATGCTGCTGCCTGGTGGGCAGTAATGTGCTTGGGGACAGAGTCCACCCTCTGTGCCAGAACCTGTACAGACATGTCACGTAAACTGAAACATTACACATGCTACAGTTATTTTGATCCAATTAGGTGTGCTTAGAAATAAATACTAAATGTAGAACCTTACAAATTCTTTCTTACATTTTTTATTAATTGTAACTTGTGGTTGGTGTAGCTCAGCAGATAACACCACTACCCACCAAGGAGTCAACACCACATGTGGGAGAATGGGGTTCGAATCCTGGTCTGGGTGACTATGCTGTGCTACACCAATAAGAGTCCTTGGGCAAGACTCCTAACACTACATTGGCCCACCTGTAATGTGATTAACCTTGTAAGTCGCTCTGGATAAGAGCGTCAGCTAAATGCTGTAAATGTAACTTATATCATTATATATATATATAATTATATGAAATACTAAAATAGATGGCTCATACCAGTGGAGGAGGTAGCTCCACTTGGGCAGTAGAATCCTTCCTGACAGGGTCCAGACGGTCTGCTCAGGCCCACAGAGCCACAGAATTGTCCCGCAGGGCACAAACTGCAGCCTGAGTACTCAGTGACATACAAGCTATAAACAAATCGACGGTTAATTATCCGGTCCTTCGTTAAACATATCAAGGTTTAGACAGATTTGTTTTACCTGTTAGAAAATGTCCCAAGTGGGCAGGGTACAGGTAGACTGGTGCCCTCAGGACAGTAATGGCCTATAGGGCATGCTCCCCCAACCCCGGTGCTAAAATTTCCATCAGGGTTCTTAAAATTTACACCTGGACAACAGATCACATGTAAAGTGTTGACTACCACATCATTTAGCATAGCACTATTAAGGATGAGACTACCACCGTGGCATGGCAAATAAAGCTTTTTTAAAGAGACAGATGAAACTAACTTGGCATACCTGCTAGACAAAAATACCCTGACTGGCAGGGACCAGTTGGTTCCACTAGTCCCCAGTCCTCACAGTACATTCCTTAAAATGATAGGTGGGTGTGATAAATACAATACCCGATGAATGATATTAACACTGCCAAATAATTAAGTATAGCAGGGGCACTGTTCTCACCAGCTGAGCACAGTGAACACTGCTCTACTTGTCTTTGTCCTGCATTGGGACTGTATGTGCCTGGGGGGCAGGGGAGGATGTCCTCCACTGTGCCCCCCAGGCAGTAATGCCCCTCTGGACACAGCTGGGCTTCCTCGCCTTCCATACAGAGCCATCCAGGAGGACAGTCGCTGCACTCTGTAGCACCTGCACACACAGCACAATATTTTCCAATAACGAGAAGAATTAAAATTGTATGTATTTGTATGTATTTGTTGTTATTGTAGCTGTTTGTTGTGGTTATAGTTGTTTAAGGACACTTAACATATTACATTTGAGCTCAAATGCTTTACACAAAGGACAACATGGGAACAAAAGAGTGTAATGGAAACACAAACAGTATAATGGAACATCATGGTGGAAGCAGAAAGTGGTAACCATGTGAACTGAAAAACACCAGCATCTATTATCTGCAGCTAACCACTGTGGATTCAGTGAGTACAGTACAATCTATGAAAGGAACATGAACTGGGAGGCTTAGCATATGAGGCCTTTTAATGAAAAAAGCTGCAGATATTTGGACCCTAGTGTGATAATTCGCACAACACAATATCAGCAATTCTAGCATAAATTAGTGTAAGAATAATGTGGACCTGTACTGTTGGAGTAGGTGCCATCAGGGCAGTGCTGAGGTGAAGTGCAGCCTTGTGGGCAGAAAAATCCTGCTGGGCACCTGTTTCCTGTAACTCCATCTTCAGGCATTGAGGTTTTAGCACCACTTATGCAATAAAATCCTGTGTAGGACAGAACAGCAGACTACTTGTATCCAGCAAACATAAGCAATTACTTGCTTTAGAAGTTAAAGGTAACCTAACAGGCAGTTTCTGGCATTCTAATGTACCTGCGGCACATACTCCTGTAGGCTGAGTGAGACCAGTGTTGTTGCAGAACATCCCTGGAGGGCAGGGCCAGCAAGCAGACAGGTTCTGAGCTCCAAACATGTTGCTCCAGGTGCCAGGGGGGCAGGGATACTGACGTGAATGTCTAGTACCTTTAGGGCAGTAATAACCCACAGGACAAACATCTCCAGACCTGTAGTTCACCTAAAGAAATGTATATTAAGGTTTAGCCACAATGTTGAACTGTTATAGGGGCTGTTAATCTCTGACCTCATAGCTACTCAATTTGTTTTCCAATATCCCATTTTTTACTATTACTACTACTACCAATAATAATAATAATAATAATAATAATAATAACAAGTTTTTGCATTTATAATAGAAAAAAGATTGGATTCTGGCCAAAAACGAGCACATAACTGACTACTACCATTTATTATTAATTTATGTCCAATCAAAGTGTGCATTAGTTACAGTTATTCTGTTTTAAATACCATAAAAAGCACTAAAGGAAAATGACAAAGACGACTTAAGTAAATCATTTTTTTAACCTTTTTGTTTATATACCTTTTTTACCTGTAGTACAGTTTCTACAGCTTCTACTGGTAAACTTTTGTTTTCAGGTTTTCAAGGGAATATGCAAGGTATTGCCATACTTCTTGTAAATACCTTTAAAGTTCAGGCTTAGAGGTTGGTTGCATTTTCTGCTTTGCATGATCCAGTTAATACCAAATACAAAGGCTATTATTAAGGACTGTTCTAGTGCAATCACCACTTCATTATTTATTTATTTTTAATTATTTAATGTCCTAGCAGTATTTTAACTGATGGTACTGACTAATTTAGAGGTTTGCCTGACAATGTGAGGAGGAAACGTATATTTTTATGAAAAGTAAAATACAAGCATTCTCTATCAATAATACTTTTACCCTCCTGGTTTGTTTTGGAATACTGACTTTGTTTTCTACTGATCATATTGTGTAGCATATGCTGTAGTTACTGGAGTTGCAGTGTTGGCTCCTCCGCTACAATAGAAGCCAGGTTCACAGGGTCCCTGAGGGGCAGACAGCCCAGGGGAATGACAGTACTGACCAGCATCACACGGACCACAGTGCTGCACCTTCTCTGCTCCTAGATTAGCCGTGTAGGTACCCTTAAAATGGAGAAAACAGATATTTGCAAAGTAAGCAGTCCTTTACCTTTTCAGCACATTTTTGTTGTTTGACTCTCAACGAAACAGAAAAAGTAAAAAGTGCAGACATAAAGTGTAAATGCAATAAATGTAACCAATTATATAATTAAGTGTGTACAGCAAAATACTGACAGGAGGACATGGATGTGCATTTGAAGTGCCTGATGGGCAGTAGTGTCCTGGTGGGCAGAGAGGCTGCTGGGACAGGCCTGTTTTGTTGCAAAGTCGACCTGGCTGGCACTCAATACATGAGCTTTGGCCTCTTCTCTGATTTAAAGTAATAAGACATAAATCAAAATAATAAAAAAAACATACACATCTTTAATTTTTAGTCAGTATTCTGAAGAATTTGTCTTACGGGTTGAGAAGTGCCCAAAGGGCAAGGCTCAGCCTTCACAGCTCCCTCCAGAGAGTAGTGGCCTTCCTCAGCTTGGTGCTGAATAGGAGATGCAGAGCTTCCAGTACAATAATACCCCGCAGAGCACAGACCAGTAGGAGAAGTAGAGTTTGAGCCTAAACAGTAATATCTAACAAAAAAGAGAATCAAATAAAACATAGCACTTTCAGGAGCCATCTGGCACTACTGTCCTCCAGAAGAGATTTGTGATTTGTGATACAGCAAATAAAATAATAAATGATATCATGTATTTGCATCATACCCAGCAGGACATTTGACACATTGCTTGACCTGTCTGAGGCCAGTGCTGTTGCTGAAAGTGCCTGAGGGGCAGGGCTCTGGGTGTGCTGAGCCTGGTGGGCAGAAACTGCCTGGTGGACAAAGACCTCCAGTCTGCCCATCAACAGGAGTCTGCATAAGGATAAAGAGAATAAAAAATTCAAATTATCCGGCAGTGCATTTAGTAATACAGGAATTCTCTTGCATCTTTTATGCAGTGATAGCAAACACAGAGGCACACAAAAGTGCACATTCTACGTGCTGATCCATGCACGATAAGTGCTGATAATGTTTAACTGAAAGAATTGTACTTGCCACTTAATTTACAAAGTTTGAGTTTTGAATAAATGTTTACTGACAGACATCAGCTACTGGCCATGGCTTGTCATATAAATTTGCACAAGGCAAATGATTCCTTGTTCTTTGAGAAAAAGTAATGTTACATTAAAATGAATGTCCCATTAAGTCAACTGTACTTATTGTATTAAAATATAAATTATATATATATATATATATATATATATATATATATATATAATAAACAATAATAAACAGTATAATATTGTTACAGTATAATAAACTGTAACAATAGCAAAAACAAACAACAGCAAACTTTCCTTAGCTGCTCTAACATTTGTATACACTAATGGTGGTTGTATCTAGTTACAATTGCTCAATTACATGCACTTCAGTATGATATTGATGGGTTTGTACTCTGTTGAGTATTTTGTAGTTGTGAGACTTCTACTCCAGTATATTAGTGAGTAACAGAAACTTCTCAGCCATTCCCTTTCAGCATTCATATTTAGTAAGTAATACTTTTTTTCTTCTGATTTTATTCTATTTTGTTGTTAACAACATCTGTATCTTTGTTGTAGTTGGTCACATCTCTGAACATTAACATTTTGTTTTAAAATAAAATAACAACAAAATATAAAAGAAGATTCGAGCCAGATCAACTTTAGAACCTGTGGGGACAGATGCTGGATGTATTAGGGTCTATAAGTTACTCTGTATTTTTTTGTAGAAGTTTTTGACCTGTTACATTTTTACTTTTACAAATTGTTTTATATGAAAGCACTTTTACTTGTGTCAAAGTTTTACTCAAATATCAAACATTTAGGCTACTCTGCCCATCTCTGCATATACTTGACTACATTCACATATATAGTCAAGAATGACTGAAAAAAAATAAAAAGTTTATATAAGGAAAGGGTATTGCAGTTATATATTGTCGCTCTTAGTCAAAACCCTTTCTCAAAACTTTTCAGGAGACAGAGAATACCTTCTTAACTTAAACTTTTGTACAAAGTAATTTATGATCATTTCTGTTAGCCTATTCCTTATGAATCTTACATAAAATGTAAAAGGACAGCTGATGTAAAAAATGAATATACATAAATGGTTTGTTCCAACAGTGAAAATATGCTTTTTATTTATTTTCGTTTGTTTGTTTGTTTCCTCTGTTTACTTCTTTAATAACTTCATGTTTTTAAAAAGCTGTTGTTAAACTATGTATATAAAATAAAGGTTCTAGTGTTCTTACTGCACTTGTAGATCTTCTTGAACAGTAGAATCCTGCCTCACAGTCTCCTGAAGGTTCTGTCTTGCCCACTCCTGCACAGTACTTCCCTCCACCACAAGGGGTGCACTCTGATGCTTCACGCAAAGCTGGCCGAGAGCTGTAAGTGCCCTCCTCACATGGTTCAGGGGCAGAGCTCCCCTCAGGACAGTAAAATCCCTGGTATTAAACAAAGTGATGTTTTCATTCTGACACATTTGATGCATTACTGTGACTGTGAAACAGTTTTTACCTCTGGGCAGACTGAAGGGGTGTGTGTAGCCACACCAGCGCAGTAATGTCTCGCTGGACATGTAGCACAAGCGCCCCCATCATGCCCGTAAGACTCATTCCTGAAGAATCCTGACTCACACGGGAATGAAAGAGGATGTCCAGTCCCCACAGGGCAATGATATCCATCAGGACAGCCCCCAGTCTGAAATTAAAATAAATTAGCTTTAACATGTAACATAACATGCTCCCCCAGGAGCGAGCTCTACTAGAATACAGGGAAAGGGAATTCCTATAAAAAGGGAATTCATTTAAGGGCTTTTTGAAATGTTTGCATTATGCAGTCCTTTAGATGGAATCAAAGTCATTCAGAGCAGGTTGATGTGAAAAGGTGCAATGCATAGAACACTAAGCAAGTTATGAGCTAGTGGTGGTTAATGCAATCGGTAGACACCATGTCCACAATGTCAATACAGTCATTTCATTTACAGTACAAAACGAACAGTGAACCTACACATTTAACTACACATGTTAACAATGCTAAAATAATCACACCTAGAAGGTTTCAGGCCAAAACTATATCCTAGACCCACCATAAAACAGTTCCATTAAGCAGGATATCATATTATGTATTAACACTTTTTAAATTAGATTTTAAAGGGATTTACAATCACCACAACTGAACACAATTCTGAACTAAAAAGTTTTTTCTATAATGGAGCATTACACATCAAACTACTATGAATTAGTTTGTTTACATCTTAGCCATTTAATTATGCAGAAATGTCGAGACATTGCAATTCCTTTTTCTAGTAACCAAAAAATGAATAGGAAGAAGTGTCACTTACAGGTTCAGTAATGGGCTGTTCCTGGGGCTGCTGTGAGAAACAGTACATTCCCTCAGGACACACAGTGCAGTCTGAAGGGTTGCGCAGACCTGGCTGTTGGCTGTATGTACCATTTGGGCAGGCTATGGGATTTGGATTCTGAGAAAAGCAAAAATGGAGAGAATGCCGCCTCATTTTAGATGATGAAACTACACTGTAAAAAACTGAAAGGCTTAAAATTCTAAGTCAACTCATAACACTTCATAGCTCTACAGCATAACTAGTTATACAGTTATAAATGTATTTATTTATTTATTTTAATGTATTATATATATAATTTTCACTCAATGCCATGACACAATGAGGCTTGACCAAATCAAGCCTCACCTTTCATTCGAGGCCCAGATAACCAAACTGATGCTTCCTTAATTTTCTTATATTGTTATGAGAAATAGTTCTTTGGAAAAGATGCTTCAAGGTAAAAGAAAAGAAGGATGGGTAGCAATATGATGAATGGAAACAAACAATAATGAGCCAATAAGTGTAATGACCCAAATAGAAGACAAGACATTTTTAGAGAATCATTATTTATTTATTTTATTATTTATGTGATCATCAGGAGTCAGAATCAACATGACAGCACAAATAATTATATAATAACAACCCAAGAATAACCAGTTCTTCGCCCATGCTACAGTATTACCATATGATAAGAATGCTATTTCTGATTAGCCGATTTGTTAAATTGGAGGGGTCGGTACTCGGTACTAGAAGACATGACAGTGTGTGTGAGTTACTTACAACCCTGCCCCCAGGGCAGTAGAAGCCTATAGGGCATAGAACAGCTGAACGCTGGGGCTCCCGATCTAAACCCTGTGAGCAGAGGAAGCCTGCTGGACAAACCATCACTCTCAGCATTGCTTCCTCACTGGTGGTCTCATCACTGCAGTAGTGACCAGGCAGACATGGCAAACACTCATCTGAGCCCTCATCCTGAAGTAGGTTGTGAACACAGAGAAAGAGATGTATTACATAAATATATATTATATAAATCATGGTGCTTTTATAACATATTATACAGCTAAATAGGAAAAGATTAAATGTTTTATTGACTACATGTGGAAAAGAAATAATAATGAACTTTATTTCGTTTTATTTAACTATAATTATATAAGAGGCTTCAAATAAGTAAAAAAGAGTAAAGCACTTATGAATGGATACATTGTAGGATAAATGCCAGTATTTGGCAGATAAGCACAATAGTCTAACTCCCCACTTTTATTTTACTCTAAGAACATTGAGAAAGCACCTGATAGCCTTAAGACCCTATTTGGAATATATCTGTAATACTCACAGGTATGCATAATTTATTTGTGTATAATGTTACCAGTATTGCATGTGCTTACAGAGTAACTTCCAGCCCCACACACTCTGGGGTTGACTGTGGCAGAGTGAGGGCAGAAATAACCAGCTGGACACACTGAACAATCCTCTGGCCTTTGACCTCCTTTAATCTGGCGAAATGTTGTTCTGGACACAGAGAAGCAATGAAATCCAATACTGACTTGACTGCCGTCCTTAATTTAGATACATATTCTATGGCGTATACTTACGGGGGACAGGGTGTGGGTTTGGACGAGCCCTCCCTACAGTAATACCCCTCAGGGCATACTACACAGTCCTCTCTTCCATCATTGCCAATCTTTGTGCTGTAGGATCCTCTAGGGCAGGGGAATTGTGTGCCATACATTGTACCTAAGAATGTAAGAATGTTTAACTACATCAGTCTACTGGATGTGTCAAAGCTTGTATCAAAAATGTATCCTGTTCATTAACTATAAATTCTGTGTTTATTACAGTCTACTGAAAAGAAAGCCTTTCAGGGTATTTCGATCTGGCCAAAATAAAGAATTCAGCCATTGATTCATTTGTTGTTGATGTGCTTGTAACTTAGTTTATCTTAAAATAGCAAAAGCCAAGTGTAATTTGATTTTAATTAGCCATAGCTCATTATTAAAAAAAAGGCTGTTAAGCAAAAAAGGAAGAAAAACAATGTCATTAGTTGACAGTGGAACAAACAGAAAAGAGTGTAGGCTCAAACCCGCTGATACAATATGAGAATCATTACATGGTACAGCAAATCAACAGCAATGATTATTAACCTTCAGAGGTTAAGACTTTTTTTGTCTTGGTCTTACAAGGTTATTGTTTTAGAGAAACAAAACTTTTCTATGACACAGATGTCGTGTAGGCTTTTGTATGATTTAACACAATATTCCAAAAACTACCTTCAGGGCAGTAGTGCCCTGAGCTGCACCTTCCAGAGGGAGCCCCCACGCCAGCCAGGCAGTACCAGCCTCGAGGGCAGGGCCGACATTCACTCTCGGATTCCAGCCCACTGCGCTCACTCCAGGTGCCTGCTGGACATTTGTGCTGGGTGGCGAACATGGTGCCAGCTGGGCAGTAATGTCCAGCAAAGCAGGAGAGTGGCGGCCTCTGAAAACCACCAGTGCCTGGGAAGCAGAAAGGGGGACAGGATTAGATGGCCTAATGACTCACAGAAACCTGACCTTTACTCACAGTGTGGCCTTTATAGTATGGCACAGAAGGTAGGAATAGTGGAGCTAGCCAGTCAGAAGGTATGTTTACATGCCAATTTTTCCATTTTTCAATGCTATCATAAATGTAAGGAAAGTCATGTCAGAATTTTGCATTTACAGCAATGATAAGCAAGATAGTAAATAAGGTAAAAATTCTATACAAAGTATATAATTTGAATACAAAGTAGAGTGGTACCTCGTAGGCAGGCGTAGCGAGCTGGGCACTGCTGGCACTGAGAGCGATCAGTCAGGTCTGTCCGATTGCTCATGGTTCCAGGTGGGCAAGCATTTGCAGGATCATTAGGTCGTGCTGTACCAGGTGGGCACACGAAACTGAAATTATGGAAATCCTGATGAACGCTACTAATTATTTTTCAGGGCTAATTACTGTTCATGCTAATTAGCATCATCTGCTTTTTATTATTTAATTGTTATTTAGATGCCAATCCCCTGACATCTGGAAAAACTGTATCAAATAATTTTGGGATTTACCCTGGCATACAATCAACATCAGGTGCCTTCAAGGCCACCTGCGTACAGGCCTTCCCTGGGTAGCATGGCCTGCAGTCTGCCAGCGCGTCTTGACCATCCAAGGGATTAAATGTGCCTGGTTGACAGGGCAAAGGGTCACTGGTGCCCTCTGGACAGTAGAATCCTGCAGGGCACTTCAGGCAGTCTTTCACACCTACAGAGTTTATAAAATATAGCCAATATATATAGTGAATGAAACAAAGAAAGGGTGGTGGATATAACTATTCTACCAGTTTAGCTCCAAGAAGTCATGGCTATCACAAGCAGTAGGACCTTGTAATTGTGTATTCATATTTCTCATTGCAGCAAGGGGAGAAATCCAGTTAAAAGTGTGCCTTCTTAACTTTATAATGGTAACAACAGATATGCAAAGAGATGCTTTGTTACAATCTGAATTTAAATATATATAATACAGAAAATGATAATAATAACTCTATATTTCTATGGGCATGATATGTAAAAATCATGGGAATCAAAATGCTCTTACTTAGAGCTCCTTGATGTGGCGTGAATGTGCCTTGAGGGCATACAACCTCTACAACAGTGCCTGCAGGGCAGTATCTCCCACGTGCACAGAGAAGGCCAGGACCAGGAGAGCCTAACACAGCCAAATGAAAGCACAACATCGGTTCAAAAGATTTTTGAGAAACAGACTTGATTTGAAAAATAGCTGATTCAGCAAAGCTTATATGAATACAAGCCACCTGATTCATAAATATGCATACAGGGAAAACAAATGAAAGAAAAGAAAAGTGACAGTTGAAACAGAAGCAACGTGACAGAAAAACTAAACAGGGAAGTTTTCCATCTCCTTTCAACCCATGGCCCACATCACACATACTCTGTTGCAGATAACAAGCAAGGAAACAGTTGAGGGCAGGAAATGAGACCTCCTGCAAATGTAGTCTGTGTGGGTTTAGTTAAATACATATGGCATGTGTACATCATATATATTGTACATGAGATAAGAAAGTTAAGTAATTTATGCAAGATTGCAGTTGTTTCTATAGCAAAATAGGAAGCATGAATGTGTATATCATTTACACATTTACACAAAAAAATCAAATAACTTTTCAATAGACGCTTAATATACACTTACTGAACACTCTTACTGATAGACATGATCCAATAGCATTCAGCATATGATTTTACCTGCAGGACAGTAGCGACCCTCTGCACACCTCTTGCAGGCTGCCCTACTTGTCTGGCCCAGTTGTCCTCCTGCAGTGCCGGCCGGGCAAGGTGATCCATGTGGCACGGCGGTGCCCTCCTCACAGTAATAGCCTTGAGGGCACAGAAACTGAGAACTGGGCCTCCGGGAGGTGCCCTCCAAACAGTAAAACCCTGGAGACAATCATTCTGACATCAGCTACAGTGTAAAAAATAAAACACATAAAAGATCTAAAGCTAATAACTGGCTGTGCCTCTCTTGCCTGTAACAACCATAATCAAACATTTTCAATAACTTGGAGGAATTTTGGTCCAGTCTTCAGAATTGTTTTAATTTTTCTAAATAGAAAGTTCTTCAGATCATGCAGAAGTAAAAGTAGCCCAAGACCATCATACTACCACCACCATGTTGACTGTTGGTATGAAGTTCTTAGGGTGGAATAGTGGTAGCCAGATGTAATGAGAGCCATGCATTCCACCTTTGTTCCACCTTAGACTTATCAGCCCACAGAATATTATCCCAAAAGTCTTGGAGGTCCACTAGATGTTTTTTTTTTGCCAAATGTGAAATGAGGCTTTGTGACCTTATTGGTCAGCAGTGGTGTGTGCAACTCTCTCATGGAGGCCATTTTTGCCCCGTGTCTTTCTTATTGCAGAATTGTGTGCTTTAACTGAGGCAGGTGAGGCCTGCAGTACTTTCGATGTTCATCTGGATTCTTTTGTGACCTACTGGGTGAGTCTTTTTTGGTGACCTTTTGGTAGACATGTCACTCCTGGGTGGGTTTACCACTGTTTCAGGTTTTCTCTGTTTGTGGCTCTCACTGTGGTTGACTGGAGTCTGACAGCCTTAGTAATAGCTTTTGTAAAACTTTTCAGACTTTTGTGTTTGGGATCTGTATTTAAATTTAGAACATGGCATCAAGCATTGCTTTTAGAGACCCTGTAGCTGCTTCACATTATATTTATATTTAAGTGTAATTTATATCAACTGGTCTGCCAGTGGTCATGTCTGGGTGTGGAAACTGAACTGAATAGTTGAACCGAATTGAATTTGGTTTAACTTGTTGATTTAGTAAGTGGGATGTATTGGGAATAATTTTGAAACAGCATCTTGTGTTTATTTGGGTTATTTGTCTATTATAGTAAGTAGTTTATGTTCTAAAACATTGAATGTCACAGTTGTGCAAAAACAGAAGAAACTGATTTTTTTTTTTTTTACATCACTGTAAATATAGAATTAAGTTGTCCTGACACAGTGAAAGGATTGACAGAAATGCCTGTGGATTGTTTTAGATCTGAATAAAGAGGGAATTTCTCCTTTTTCCCTTAAAAGAAAGCTTTAAGTAAGCCTGTAGGTAAATAACTTGTCTGATGTAGTCGTGTTGGAGGTGACTTACAATGGTTTCTACCAGGCAATGGGGTTAGGGGTCCCATTTTCTCGTCATGAAGGAAGTCCTCTGAACCTGAGGTTAAAGGTTTTCCTTCTGGGTATATTTGTGTGTTTATTATAAATGTTAGTTTTGGGTATAAGCCTACCTGCAGGGCAGACAGCGCAGTCTCTCTCTCGCTGCAGACCCTCTTTAGGCCCATATGTCCCAGCTGGGCACTGTATAGCAATACCACCTACACAGTAATGTCCTGAAAGAAAATTAACTTGCTGTTAAGAGCCATGGCACTGAACATGATGTGTGAAACTCTCCGTATATGCAACGTTCAGAATCTCACCTAGAGGACACACATCACAACCTGGTCCTTCTCCATCTCTGTACATGCCAGGTGGACAAGATTGGGGCATTCTGTTTCTCTGTCCCAGCTGATCTGTCCTGCTCCTGACCTGAACGGCTGCATCTTTACATGTTATACTTCCATTACAGCTCCTACAGGAACTTTGTCCTGCCATGTCTGTATATTGACCTATGGGACATGGCAGCGGCCGGGACATCCGTCTGTTGGGGCAATAACTCCCTATAAAAAGAAGCAATTAAAATGGCAAATAAACATGCCTGGACAAGTATGGACCAGCAAAATCAGCATACATTGTGTTTTAGATGCTGGTCAGCGGTAATGAATGAAACAGCATTAAAAGCACACACAACATTAGAAAATGGTACTGCAGAATAATAATGATATGTGCATGTGTATTGTTAGGAAACTGGCTTTACTCTGATTGAATAGAATGACAAGGTATAAATGTTTTTGTAAAATAAATGTCAGCTGTATAGAGAACAAAGCATTATTTTACTCTGTGTATGTTTATTAGTATTCAGTCGGTTGTACAGTGCTTTACTGGCATAAACACCATTGCTATTCAGATAAACAGTTTTAAACAGTTCTTAAGTAGTTTTAAAACACAGTAGTATGTGTGTGTGTAAGAGAGAGAGAGAGAGAGAGAGAGAGAGAGAGAGAGAGAGAGAGAGAGAGAGAGAGAGAGAGAGAGAGAGAGAGAGAGAGAGAGAGAGAGAGAGAGAGAGAGAGAGAGAGGTTTGGTTACATTTCCTGGCCTGAAATTTGTCCTGCCCTGCTTACTAATATAGCTTTGGACATAAGCTGTAAGAGTGGGCTGAGGTGAAATGCTCCATCAGAGAGAAACTTCAGAAGTATTCACAGTAATTGTGACAGGAAGCAGGAGAAATATTTAATGTTCCAGGGAACAGACTAAAATATTGAAAAACAAACAGATAAAGAAAAGACATGCAAACGAAGAATAAACATGCAGATGAACCCTAACTAAAAGGACAGAAATAAAATCCATGAGAATTTCCTTCATTTCTCCCAAAATGTGAATTTATATTCTAGAAAAGTGACAGTAGCATGAAGAACTTAATTCAGAAGCTAAAACATATATATATATATATGTATCATTATATTGTCAAACCTTCATACTATTCTACTATCAAAGAAGACACTTTGATGAGCATGGAGCTAAGAGTTATTAGAAAACAGGTATTTATTTATTAAGGAAAACTTTGTTATTGTAGTTAAGTGAAAAATACAGTGAGATTCTAAAAGGTTCAGGTTGCAATGTACGTACTTAACAGTGTCTGTTAACAACCTTAAAAGGACAGAATGATTGACATTGGAAGGAGAACGAGCTTTCTGGAATGGGTGAAACCAGGTGAAAGAAGGCAATCAAATACGCTTAAAGTGATCAGATGCACAGGATGCTCTGGTGGGGTGAATCTGGGAGAAAGCTAGTGATCGAATGAACCTAAATTAGTGATAAAGTAAAGACTCCCTGCTTTACCTGCTGGGCACAGCTCACACTGGCCACTGTACAAAGTGGAGTAGGAGCCTTTATCGCATTCAGTACACTTGGTTCTGTTTAGGTTTGGTTCCTCTCCGGGTTCGCACTGAAACGGTTTGCATACAAAACATATCATTTATAGAAAACCAAAAAGAAGCCACAATGCTGTTTAGAAAACCAGTCAAAGGATCTGTGGTCTCATTGAAGTAATAGATAACAATTTGAGGTCAACATCTGGTGATTTGAGCTTACCTTTATTTGAAATCCATTTAAGCAGACATATCCAAATGGACAGGGCAGGCACTGAAGGTGCCCCTCTGGTGAGTACTGTCCACTCTGACATGCTGTGAGATCTCCATCACAGGAGAAGCCAGTAGGACAGAGTCTGCAATCGACACCATCCTCTGTACTAAACAAACCTGGAGGACAAGCCTATAACAGACAAGTGAGATTTCAGTACAGATAATCAGGCTGCCATTCAGAGCTTGATACAGAGGTAACTGGTAAATTAAGATTTCACTATATTTGGAGACCAATCAGCATAAGCAATAAAACCAGTCAGAAACAACATTCCACAGGTTTATCAGCAAAAAATCCTGGCTATGGAAAGAGAACTTTACATACCATAAACCTTTCAGTACAGAGAACTGATGAAAAACTTGATGGCTGCTAATTATTATAAACTAACCCCTCCCCAAAAAATACAAATATAAGTGTTGTTTTATAGATGGCGTCACGCTTGTGTAAGAAACTCTGGGTCTAAGATAGTTTTCTCTATGGCAAAAATGAATGGGATTTTTCAAAATCACTACAGGCCCAATGGATGGTAAGCAAATACGGTCAACATAAACTTTCACTCTAAATGTCATGGGATCCTCTGAATTATGAGCTCATTTGGCAGTCAGTATTTTAATAACGCTGCATCCATGAAGCAAATTAACACTCCTTTGCACTGAAATAAGATTGAATGAAAGTAAGTCTAGCTTTTAACTTCAACAGCATTACATACCAACACAAGCTACTCAAACTGACTGCCAAAGCAGCTCAATTACCACATTTGCTTAATGGTTAATGGTTTGCTTTGGAAATTTTGGAGAGGCTGCCAGTCTTTTAATGTGTCTGCATGTAACAGTAGTTAAGATCCTTAAAAGCCTCAAAATTTACAGAAGAAAAAAAAATGGAACATTTAAGTTTAATCCCAGGACACCACAAAAGCAATTCTGCATATATTTTTTTTGTTATGAAACCAGATTAGATCGAGCTTCATTATATGGGAATGATGTCATTTACAGAATGAAATAAATTGTAGAGGTTTTATTCTAACTTTGTTTTTTTTTTAAAGTTAGTAATTTGTCATATCATATTTGCTGATTGACAGTAAAAAAAATCATATCAATAAATCAATAAAGTCAATATCAGTCAGTAAACACTACATAACTAAAATTAACCACATTTTATTGATCTACATTTCAGCTCCTTAACATCAGTGATGTCATCCAATGTACACCCCAATTTTAACATAATTATAAAGATGATACCTGGCAGTCCTGAACACTGCTTCCTCCAGGATGGAAATTGAATGTGCCTGATGGGCATTTTCTGGGAGCAGATACATTTCCAAAGCAGCTGCAACAGAAGACAATGAAATGCCTGTGGCATAACAAAGCTTAACCCATATTTAAAAGAAATATCTTTACACATTGTTTTGTAGCGTCATACTTACTAATGTCCTGCAGGGCATTCAAGGCAAAGCCCCAATGAAAAGTAGGATCCCTCGGGACACAACGTGGTATGTGTTAGGTTACACCGGCTTATGCACTCCAAATGATTCTCCTGTATGTCTGCTCCTGCTCCTGTAACATGTTATACAATATAGCACATAGGAGGCATCAAGTATTAAATACCAATTAAACATTTGGACACACATTCCCATAGAAGGGTTCCCTCTGAGCTCTAGAGAAAAGTGACAATCTGAGCATTAAACCTTTTGCTGGGAGACTGAAAGTTGGCAATGCCACGGCCATCCAAGACCAGAAGTCTCTCTCTTTCACTGTTTCTCTCTGGGTATAGTCTTCATAGAAATAAAACAAAATATCTGTCCTCTTGATGGCAATTCTGGCAAGGACCCTGCTCATTTATTTCTAGTCATACAATACCTATACTTATACTTTACATTACTGAAAACCACAGTAATGATTTGTGTGTTTTGAAATCCCTGGTAACACATGTTCAAAACCTTGTGTTTCATTATTCTTCTAGCAAACGTGCATGCATGGCCTACAAAAAGTGGGGGGTGGAAGTGGGGTCTTTTCCGGCTTGTGGCTTTACCGGTAAGTCGGCTGTTTTTTTTTTTTTTGTTTCATTTTGTTTTGCTTTTGTAGAGGGACTTTCTCTGTAAAAAGATGCCATGTTAAACATTACAAGCTTTTCTATTCATTTTTCATAACAGTGAAGTGTCTCTTTATGTGTAATACCAATCTCTCCCAATCTCTCTGCATTATATTAGCTGGAATGCTCGTCTGTTAGCTGATGCATGTCAGTTAGCCTTCACCATCATTACGCAGAAACCTCAGGTCAAAATTTCACTGATTTGTCCAATATTCTGCATAACTTGTTCACTGAGGTATGAACAGTCATTCAGATTTTTTTAGGAACTGAACGCGGCTTCAGAACTACAGACATTTTAATAACTATCCAAAACAACCAGTGATACACATATGTTCTTAGAGTTCAGGAAAAATAACAATCCTGCATGTACCTCTTAAAATCCAGTATATTGTTGCTGTCCAACGACAAATAAGCATCTCCAATACGGCAACTTTACAGTAAAGAGCAAAAACCTAATTAAATTATAATGTAAGTCAACAGAACCTTTCTTCTAAGCAATTTTTTGGCCATTTCTGTTTGTCCATTCACTATAAAATTTTACACAATATAAATGGTAGCTGCTTTGTTCACATGCTGCATTAAACGAAAAATAGACAAAAATTTCGATTTTTTGTTGTTGTTGTTGTTGTATATTGGATGCTGATATGACCATGCTGGGTTACCAGCTAAGCCTACAATCATAGTGACTTTCAGAAGCACTTAAAAACTTTCATCTCTGGTTCCCCCCATATGTAAGCAAATGTGTTTCCATGTTGTTTTAAAGAATGTGTCACATTTGCCATATATTTCCATATATGTTTGACATACATGTAAACATTAACAGCTCACACTATTACATATATTCACTATTACGTCTATGTATGTGTACATATTTCAATACATTGGTATGTAATGAAATACTCAAATTTGGCACTATTAAATATGGTATAAATAATTAAATTATATTGCAAAGCATCATATAAATTGCATGTCCATGTTTAATACTTAGATGTAGATCATATGAAAGGAAAATACATTTATCATCACCGCTCTGACAGATTCTGACTTATTCCACCTTAAATGAATTTGCCTTTGTGCTCAACATAGCATTAAAATATGATCAAACGCATTCAATCAGGTACACTCAGCTAGTACTGTATGCCAAATATTAAACCACTACTGTATATTTCCTGATTTCTCAGCTCCACACTGCTGGTGCCTACCTGAGACGAGGACATTGTGGACCATCAGGTATTTGCTTAATGCCTGGCAGAAGAAAAGGAGATCAAACCATCTGTACATTTCGAATAACATTCAAACTGCTGATGCTGTCGTAAAGCAGTTTCACCAACGGAGCATTCCCCACTGAATGAACCCATGGACCTTCTGGGTTTATTAGAAAACAAACAGGCCTCAATAATTGAGAGTGAAATTCAAACCACGTAACCTGATACCTGCTGTAGCCATTCAGACATTAGCTGGGTTTGGAGGTGGACAGTGCTGCTTCTAAAATGACCGCCTCTCTCCATCTCAGCATGGATGCTACAGGATTGAATCTATTTTTTAATCCTGTTATGTAAGCATGTTTCATATTTCTATGGTTTTGAGGATATATGCCAGGGCTACAGTCTTGTTATGTTCTGCTACACAACAATGCCCCATTTACAGGACGAGCGACTGTAAGATGAATGCTATAAACAAATCACTTTGAAAGTGCTATGATGAACAAAAAGCACAGAGTTGAGAAAGAAATGCAGACTTGTCAAGTGACACTGTGAACATATGACTTTTTTGTGGTAAGAAAGGTAGGATGCTTCCTGTTTGTCTCTCACCCACTAGCAGATGGCACTGCAAAGGCACAAAGCAGTTTGGCTCATCTGCTTTTGTTCAACCTGCACTATGCTAAGTTTCCACTGCTGTGATCAGGTGCGGAATCACATTCAGCCAATAAATTAATCGAACTGCAGAGGAAGACATTCATCACCACAGATCTTATCCCAAGCAATTTACATTAAAGCAGATTTATTGGAGGTTGACCTTTAAGGCTTGTTGTCTTCAGCACTTAGTAATTACTCAAAAAGGGAACCAAGCTTTGTTTATTTATTGGTATTTAATTATTTGGAACAATGTATATTAATCAATGTAAACTGAAAGTACCTGCTTTAGCCATCAAGCTGTTTTTTAATTTGAGACTCTGAGACTGAAATCAAAGTTAAAATGCTGACTTTAAATTGATATTGTATATTATGTTAAAGTAGGCAACCATGTCCCCTAAAAACATATGTTGACTAATAGGTGTTACTGTATGGAAGCCCATTTCCGCCACTCAAAGATAAAAAAAGGCCATACAGTAAGTTATAATTATAATATACTGTATGGCCTTTTTTCTTTAAGTGTATTTAAGTAAGAAATGGTCTTCAATAGTTACTAAGACTCTAGGTAACATTAGTTAGCTTGTCAGACAATTAAATGATGTTTTGTAGCCCCCACCTTTGTGGCCATAGATGAGGTGTGACCACACGCTAAGGTTTCCGGAAGTGTTGGTAAGAGAGAATTTAATCACATAAATACAGGAGTTGGGCTGTGGTGCAGGAGGTACCTATGTAAATGCCTACCGTTATGTGGAGGTGTGTGGCTATAGGTGACCAGCCTGCTATCCCAGCTGTTCAAAGGCACTGCGTGGTGGTTCTCTGCTGTATTTATTGTAGGAGCACCCGTTTAGGCCTTAGTGCACAGTGGTTCTTATGTTTTCTTTGCTAAAATACAATTTTGGGGTTGTGAGTAGGTTAGTGGTCTCAAGCAGACTGCAGAGGTTCAGTGCTATAATGTGAAGGTGGCAAAGAAGAGGATAAACCTGGCCAAAGACTGGGAGAGAAGAGGCACTGAGGTGAGGTGGGCGGCGGAGACTTCTGAGAAACAGCGCAAAGAGGCTCAGCAATGTAGTCCAAACGGCGTATCTCGGCGGACTGTATGGTGACTGGTAGTACTGTCCATGGCCCCCCATTGTTATATATAAGCTCATGGCGACGCAGTGGATTAGCAAGGCCATGAGCCAAGTCATTCTCACTGGTGTTCAATACATGGTTGAAGTGAGCCTCATGAAGCGTACCAGTGTACCAGTGTACCAGTGTTAATGCCTATCGTCATGAGCATCACAAAAGAGCATTGACAAAGTGTTGTTTCCCACATCTGTGCATTTTTTTTATTTGTGCATTTTTTTTTATTTGTGCGTTTTTAAAATTTGTGCATTTTTTAAATTTATGCATTAAAAAACGGTGCATTCAGAAAAAAACTGTTTGCTGTAGAGGACTTGTTTGACAGGTGGTGTATTGTTTTAGTCAAGACCATCAGAGTTGAGTACGAGTTAAGTCTAGAGTCAAGATCACATCACAATATCTGTCAACCCACTTTTAATGCACAAGACAGTCACATTTTGAGCGTTGTACCACAACGTATCTCCACAGTTCTTTACTTCCTTTCATTTCCTGGAGGCACGTACTCAACCAAACCTCAAAAAGGTGGTGCTTCCTTTATTTTCAGTCACAACGGAGGGTTCATGCATTCCATTCTCTTTTTTTTAAGTGTAGTTGTAAGTCTCTCTACAAATAGATATAATAGAAACCCTGCATGAAAGCCAAAACATGTTGTTTCTGACTCAAATGGCTTTGCTGCTTCTGTCTGGATTCAGAGGTAATTACTTTTGGACCTTGTTGCTCCTTTCTACTGAGTGTGTGATGTGATATCTAATATACTGGCCTTTGACAGATGTTGCAAGCTGGAGGACTGCGAAAACACCAGAAGTTATTAAAGCAAGACTAGGAGAACCTCTTACTTTAGAATGCACCTACAACTGCTCCTCTGGGTTTGTTCGGGGTTATTGGGACTATGAAGATTCGCCGGCATGTGGAAGCTGTCAATGGCAGACTGCAGATATCCAAGGTGCCGAAATGTGCACTGTCAGTTTGACCACTAATAATCTGAAACTGGAGCAGACCCTCTACAACTACACATGCTTTTCTGAGAAGAATGATGACCAGAACCTCCCTCTGAACACGGAGCGACAGATAGAACTTCTAATCCAAGGTAGGAATATTTAAGATAACGAAAGAGAAGACTGCTGATTACGGTAATGAGATAGACGTGAGGGGTCAATTTAAACTAATTTATGGTCATGTTTGGGGTAGATATGAGCACAGCACCAGTTACCCCTCAAACAGTGCCTTTAGGTAAGTGAGAACTGCATTAGCCCACACAGCTGCACTCACACTGCTCCCACTGCTAGTCTAAAAATTACGCTGTAAAATCTTTATATACCACGTATATGCTTAAAAGAGGTGCCAAACAGGGTTACTTAAAGTGATTTTTTTGGTTCCTGTGGTACCTTTCAGTGGCTGGTTCTTTAAAGAACCACTTATTAAGATGTGTGACTGTGAAGTATCTTTCACGTTATATTAAAGCTCTGCAGCAGTTTTTTTCCTTGAAACATACAGTCTTATTTAAAAGATGATACCCTAGTCAAATTTTATTTCAATTTCTGCATATCTTAATGCATAATTACAGTTTATTTACTAAATTAATACATTCATAAATAAGCTGACCTGTGAAATAAGTTATGGCATAAACTTCTAGTAAATATCTTGAAACTTTGCACTAACACTGGGAGAAAAAGTCATATTTAAGATTTTCCTTGCCAGTAATGTGCAATCTTAACTTCAGTTAGAAAATCAACTAAACATGCAATCTTATTAGCTGCGTTTACATACTTTGGAGCATGACTCTACATAACACTAAACTGCGTTGCTCTGTTTTAGATGTGTCTATGAAGGTGGTGATTAATAGGAATCTGGAAGATGACCCAGTTGAAGTGGTGTCATTGCATTCCATCAAAGTGCCGGTGGGAACCCAACTACAACTGGAATGTCTTTCCACTGACAAAAGTTGCGGGGGCCAGTGGATGAAGGATCAAGGCACCATTCCAAACGCAGCCACTGTTTCGCAGCTACAATGGGCTAAGATTGCAGAGGAGGATGGAGGAAGCTACACGTGCCACACAGAACAGCTTTGTACCAGTCATACGATCACTGTAGTAATAGAAGTCATTAATGATGGTGAGCTGACTGTTTTATTGTTAAATTATTTTCTGATGTCTACACAGAAGGTATGTGACTTTGGCCAGGGTCAAAAATGTCCAGATTCAGTTTACACTGATGATTTGGCCCTGGAATGACACAAGACTCTTTTGCCTCTTATCTGAGATCATGAATAATTCTATGATTGGCTGGTTTGCAAGCAAGACATTATCATTATCACACAGAGGCAACATGTCCAAACAGACAGGACAATAAAATGACCCTACATGTAAGCTAGGTTGTCAGACTTCGTACTTAGCTATAATTAGAATACTAATTATTTAGTTATAATGTTTGGTTAGTTACTTTCTAGTAGCTAAAGTTACCAATACTAGCTAATTGGGTTAGATCTCAACATCAACACACAGTAAATTGAAGTTACTCATTATAAAACTTTCAATTTAAGATGATCTGCATCAACCATCAAAAAACTGAACAGAATCACACAGCATGGCTGCTACTCTTAAGTTGCTGTTGGGGTTGTGATGCTAATAAACACTGAGCAAAGCTGCTCTATATTGTCCAAGGTGTGAGAAGCTGGCTGGAGTGAAATGTCTGGAGAAGTTAACAGCTTTGAAATAAAGTGGTCCAGTATCTTGTTAAAGATGTGGGAGCTGAAGTTGACTTCCTGTTCACCAGCTTGCTTTACAAATTTTATGTTCTACTTTTAATCATTCTGCAGTTTTGTTTCCTCGCTTGTACATGCTGTAGCATTTAAGGTGGAACAGCTGTTTTGGTGTTTGATTAAGAAGCTGGCAAACAGAAAGCCTTTTTTAACCTCTTTTTAAGAACATCCACCATGACCATTGAGTGTTCTTGGGAAAGGGTATGAAAAGTGGCAGCTTAGAAAGATGTTTGTCATTTTCATTTCTATTGCTTTGTTGTGGTTGTTCCGCTGGGCTACATTGTAAGATGGCATTTGTGCATTTTGGGGGAGGGAATATTAAGTTTAGTAACAGATTAGGATTTATGAATCGGCCCGTTGTATTGAATTCTTTTGCAAATGCGGGATTCGTGTTTGAAAGTGGGACAACAGTTTTTGTGGTTTAAGGTATGTCAGTTTCATGTACTGAACACTCTTTATTCAGCCACGCCAATGTAAATCCAGTTTTCCATTCTATGGCACCTTTAAACGTGCCAACTGATCACAACATTTTACCAAGGCTATCACAAGTGAAACAACTACTTTGCAATATGAATAAATTTAATGTCCTCGTAAAGGATATAGTAAGATGGTTATGACTGTCACCGCTAGCCTAAAAAGGATATTTTACCAGAATGGCTTACAGTAGAAGGTTTTTTAGGTACAAGCGTTAAGGTGTGTTAGCATCTTCAGGCATAGCTACTGTTCTTAATTCCCTTCTAAGTGGAATATCATGATAAACAGTTTTTTTCTGAAACATGACCCCTGAGCTGAAGTGTTTTGCATCTAAAATAAAGCAATCATTTTATGCATATTCCTTGAAAACTACTGATATCACACTATTTTTCCGACACAGAATTTGCCTGGATCAAGGCCTTAGCTGCTCTTGCACTGTCTGCAGTAATTCTGCTTCTGCTGCTGCTGTTGTACCTGTGTTACAAAAGGAAATGTAGCGTGCCAGATTCAGAGGATCCATCTTCAGCAATTTATGAGAAGTAAGGAAACATTTTTATATCGTTCTTTTGAAATCTTTTAACTGTTTGAATCAATATAAATAGAATAAAAATAAATAAAACTACACTGTAATACAACAATGACTAAAAAACATCTTGACTTTTTGAAGCACAAGACCCAGAAATGAAGCCACGGTCTTCAAGCCCATAGCACAAGGTGATTTGTGTATGTTTCTGCACTTTTATTTTCTGTTGTGTTCTTCTACAATAAAACAGAAGATATTTCCTATCTCCAGTTAACCCAGGGGTACACAATTCTGGCCCAGGGGGCGACGTCCGGCTTAATTTGGTGATTTACCTACGCAAACACATAAACTCATCTGTTAACTGCCAGGTGTAGTGGGAGTGTTAGAGTAAAGAAATCATTAAACTGTGCTGGACTTATTGTCATATGCTCAGAGAAACACACAGCTGCACTGTACTTGCTTTTTTTACTAGCTCCCAGACTACGATTTGCCAACAAATATAATAAAATATTATTAAGCACTAAGTACAGAAAGCATAAAATGAAGAATATAGAAACGATATATATATATATATATGTATATAAATTAATACATATACAATAGATATGCTATACTGAACAGCTTGGATCTGTATCAAATGCAAGTTTGAAAAGCATAGAAACAGAACAAACGTACAATACTGCAATATTACTGCAAATGACAATGCTGTGCAATAAGACCCAACTATAGAGTCAAGTATCCTAAATAAGTATACACATATCATATGCAGTGTGTATTATAGAGCATAAAAGTAATAATACTAGTCCTTATATAGAAGAGATTCACTGAATCACCAGTGTATTGTGCAAAATGTGCAATCTGTGCAAATAAGCAGTGTACTGTTTGTAATGTTCCTAGTAGTAACCAAATAATTATAGCAGCCTTTAAATAATAAGTCCTGATGTTTGTAGTAATAATTAGCCTGACAAAATGGATTCTCAGTAAACAAATATCCATAAATTAACATGTTATGTGGACCTGCCATGCAGTGGGGTAAGCTTGTGATCACTACTTTACTATTTAGCTCCAGATTGCCAGAGTGATCATGAGGTGCCTTACGCCGACATCGTGATTTCTGTGAGAGGGTCCAGCATTCCAGAGCTCACAGGCCTCCACAGCCAAGCCCCCCGGGATCACAGACTTGTAAGAAAAGATTAATTCACTGTAGTGTGGATTTGATCCGATGATATATGATTCTCTACAGGTCTGAAAGAGACCTTAACATGTGTAAAGTAATATGTTTTACTGCTCCTGTCTGTACAGAGATGGAGGGAGGAGGGTGCAGGAGGATCTCACCTTCATGGTTGCCGCTCTGCTGACAGACTGCATGTTCACCCGAGGGAAGTCAGCAGGAAATTAAGTACAACCTCTGAGTATGCCATCATCACCTACTCTACGGAGGCACTTAGTTAGTTCACTGAAGAACATGAGCAACTTCTTTTAAATTTGATAGGTTATTTTTGTTGCTTCTACTTTAGAACTGATGTTGTGAAGAAATACAGTACTTTGCCAAAAACATAGAGCAGCCTTTAATCTAGTTTTATTTATTTACAGTGAGTTTATGAATTATTTTTGCTTTGGATCTCAAAAAAAAAATCCACAAAAGTTTCTCAAAATAAGGTCTGATGCTCCTGTGTATGTTTTGTTAATATGTTTTCTGCTTATGTACCTAAAGCCATTTTTCAATTAAACAGTATTAGTTACGATCTGAGTTTGTTTTCCTTCAATCTTACATATTTCCTCTGTTCAAACTGCAACATACACTTGATTTGGTACGTCTCCATGTATCTACATTAATTGTTAATTTAATCAGCTCTAATTACCATTTAGGTGCACTTTGTAGTTTTACAGCAGACTGTATCTGTTTTTCTACATACTTTGCAGACCCAGCACGACAGTGACACTGATGTGCTGGTGGTGTTTTCGTTTCTGTTGTGCTGGTGTGAGTGGGTCAGTGGGGGTGTTTAAACGCCTCATTGTCACTGTTGGGCTGGAAATAGTCCTCCAACCAAAACTATACAGCAAGTGTCTCCATGATGACCAACACAAACTCTGCATCAACAGATAAGATATAGTCTTCGATTTTACATTTACAAGGTGGACCAGAAAGGTAAGAATGTTTAAAAGAGTGGACAGTGAGTGAACAAAGTGTTTGAACACACCATTGCTGTGTCTGATCCACACATAATGACTAACATACATGGCAGCCGTAGCCATAGACGACAGCCATAGACGACTAGTTTGACCCTCCTTGCTTTCCGTACTCGAAACGCTGTGGCTGGGTTGCATAGCAACGCCTGACAACAACTGGAAGTTTTCGCACGGTAAGAGAAACGACCTCAGAGGTCTCAAAGTCTTATTGTTGTGCAGTAAATCATATCCAGCAAGTTAAGAATTAACGAAATCAAGACTAGATCTATATTACTTGCCGTGTTTCAGCCCGTCTTAACACAGCTGGCTACAGACCCAGAGTAGCCTGTAAACAGCCGTTCCTAATTATAACATTACTGCTAGAAGTCACAGGGTCTGAGTCTCATGTAGAAACACGTAAAACGCTTATATGTGCCTAATCTTTAGGTAGAGTTCATTCAGGTACCTCACAGATCTAAATATCTGTAACAACCTACACATAATGTGACTGTTTCCCTCAGACTGCTAGCGGACAGTGTTAATATTACTTTTAGTAAAACGTCGAAACGTCTGATATTTTGCTAGAGTAAGATTTCTTTGCGCTTGTAGAGAAATTAGAACATTTCTTTTAAAGGAAATGTGAGATTTGTTTAGCTGCTTAGTTGTATTATGTTGTTTTCATTGCTGTTAGAACGCAGGTGTTAACTGTTAAAGAGCGCGCATGCGCAGTGTTTGTCCACAGCGTGCATAATAAACAGTGAAGTTGCTTTTCTCTCGTCTGCTGAGGCTGACCTGTCTAAATTGTGGTTGTTTTTTTTCTTAATCTGAGAGACTTAAATCACAATTTACCACTAAAATGTTTCATATTCATTAGAGCACTGTTTTAAATGATTATCTAACAATTCAGTTTAGGGGAGCTGAACACTTCTCTAAAATGTGGCCTCTGGTGTATTAAAGGTTAAAGTCATAAACTCCACCAATTTGCCAATATTTATATATTATATTATATAAATAATAAATATATTAAATAGTTGACTTTCAACCACAACATTTAGAGTGGTTTGTTATGAAACACTATGTTCTAGAAACATACCAAGCCAGATTTGTTCACAGTGGTGGTAATGGGATCCAGGCACCCACCTCTGAAAGCTCCTTCCCAGAAAGTTGGTCAGAGTTATGGAATAGTCATCCTGATGTCTGACATTTATATATTTATATCCAATCATGGTGGAAGAATACAAGAAGGGGGTTCTAAGGTAAAATAGTTCCCAAAGAAACATGTTTTTTCAGATAAATGAATTTTTTTGCCATCAGTAGCATTGCATATAAAGCTCTTGTGTGGGATTACTGGAGGTTTTGGATAGTAAATAAACTGTATATGTTTGCACTGTAGACATCTGGCTTCATGTGCTGTTCATCCAGAGAGGGTTTAGCAAAGCTACATCATCAGATTACTGTGATAGTGATTGACAGTGTCATTTCTCCACACCAAACATACTATATATAAGGTATAACCAAATATCAGGTGCCACAGTTTCTCTGAAATTCCTGCAAGCCAACACTGTAAAATATGATCAATACTGGCCTGCAAATACCACTGAAAATACTGTAATGTAGAATTCCATATTTTTTCTAAATGTCTGCATAATTCAGTTATTCAGATGTAAACAGCAAATTCAATATAGTTCAATGTAAAATTGTGCATCTTACAGCAACTCAGCTACCTTCTCAGGTAATCTAAACTTAAATAAAAGTGTTTTGGCTACTGTGTGTATCTCTCTGTCAATAATGTATTTAAAGTATATTTTGTAAGCCAAAACATGATCTCAGAACTATCTAAAAACAATGTCTCAGGCATTAGACAGTATTTGTATTGACCAATCTGAATGCTTAATTGTCTGTGAGGTAGTTTATAAAGGCATTACACTTCATCTGTGTCTGGTTGCTATTAATTCTGAATTGACCAGAGCATTTCTTTAATATGGTGGATTTCACATCAAACCACTCACAAAGACATTGTTCACATCTTACTCTTTTAATTATTCAGAAATGTATAAAAATATTATAGTTCCACCTTAAAGGGTTTTATTACACAGTGATCCCAGAAAACAAGTGAGTACTTCAACGTTATTCACCAAAGGAGCTGTTACATTGTCAATGGCCCAATAGAATAGAACTGCAGAACTATCCTTGCTGCTGTCTTTTTGGTCAGCAGTGGAAAACAATTGTTAATATTTTGTAAAATGTACTGTCCGTGCAGTTAATGTATACTGAAATTAATCTGAAATAAAAATGACTAATTTTGAATTCATTCATTTTTGATGCCACTACAGTGGTTTAGCTGTAGTTTACCCCATTCATAATGATGTTATAAGGAATGTTTCAGGCAAAAATGCAGCCAATCAAAGCACCTTTTTTTAAAAGTGATATATCACAGTGACAACACAGCCTGTTTAATTTAGGAATATAGTAAGGAAATGGTCATCACCAAAATATTTTTTTATAGTTTTTAGTTCCATATAAACATTATAAATGGACAAACATTGTAAGTGGCATTGTAAGAGGTCAACTTACAGAAAAAACTTAAACACCAGGATGGTCTCTCCAAGAAGCCATGTCAAAAATCCAAGTCACATGGCTAATTGTCATGACCCATTTGTGACTAAATCCTGTTTGTTTTTGTAAATTGTCCTGAGGGTTAGACGCAGAAATGTCTGTGCCTTTCTCCAACACCAACCTTCGTGTTCCACATGGCTTTGGAAATATTCTGGAGGGCCTCGCCAGAGAAGTGCTGAGAGAGCAACCAGAAGACATTCCCACATTTGCTGCTTTGTACTTCACAGCACTTCTCAAACAAAGAGAGGGTAACTGTACTCCATTTTCTGAATTGAATAAGTGAAAAAGATAATGTTGGATGTTAGACATGGTATTTAAAGAAGCTATTTATTAAGAAGCAGTTTTCTTAGCAACATTCTATAAATCAGAAAGACTATTCCGTGTTTTGCCATGTGACACTGCATGTACCACTTTGTCATGAATGGATTTGAAAAACAAAGATGTTTTAGGTAAAAACATCCATTACAACTTGTGTAAAAAATCAGGTTTCATGTATCACAGTATCATATTTGCAATCGTTTAATGTAATAACTTTTAACATAGTTTTAAAAAAAATAAATTTTAAAGTTTAATGACTATAAATGCTACGTAGTATGATAAAATGATACTATTAACTAATTATTCAATATTTAAGAAATCTGTGATGCCATCTGCAGATAATATATTCTTAAGAAGTAGTTTTTATTTATCCTCCTTTAGGGTAATATTTTTCATTACATATTCTTTCCTATAGAAAGTGGTCTAGATCCTGCTGAATGGGGTGCTCGGCTGGAGGACAGGTTCTACAATAATCATGCTTTTAAGGTCAACCCATAGACTGAAATAAAATGTTGAATATTCCTTTTTACCATTTTATTAAATCTGGCTTAACCATGGTTGTTTATTTTTCCTCACACAGGATACAGCAAACCAAGGAAACTCCAGCTCATCCAAAGCAACTGGGAGCTCTGTGAATGAGTGAGTCTGATTTCTCCCTGCAAATTTGATCAGATTAGCGAGGCTGCATCCATCTGTTATCCAGTTTCACTTGCTTAGGGAGACGAGGCAGAATGTAGAATAAAGAGTAAAACATTTCTGTTCTGAGTGATGTTCCCTGCATTTCTTTGCCTTGTCTTAGGTGGCATATGTTTGATCAGCTAAGCTTACTTATGGCAAGAAAGATCTATAGTCATGCTGCTTCAGACGATTCATTAGAGCACCAGAACAGAGATACACCATCAGTAATGTATCACTGTGGTTATTGCTTCAGTTTAGCTTACATTATGAGTCACTCTTAATTGCCACTTAATCGTCCTTATATAAAATTGTCAACTTTCAGAGACAAAGCTGATCTGGCTGAATCCCTAAAAAAAGGAAAAAGAATTATCCAGTCAGCTGAGAGCTCACCCTTATCTGACATAACTGGTGCCACTAAAGATGAAGAAAACCTGGAACCACAGCAAAGCAATGAGCTTGAGAATAAAGTAGATGATGAATCAGGTGAGACTGATCCTGAGCCCACAGCAGAGATTTCATACAGAGGAACTGCAGATGTCAATATATGTGCTGAAGAACTCCAAGAACTGGAGATCAAGAGGCAGGAATTAACCGATGATGTTGATGAAGAAAGCAAAATAGGAGATATCTGTGCAACTGAACTTGAACCTACATCTCTGTCTTCATACCATGGTCTTGCAGATGTAGATGTATGTGCTGAAGAACTAGAGCAGTCTACTTTGCAGGAAGATTATCCCGCAAATGAAGAAACTGACAGCAGTAGAGATATGATTGATGCAAGTCTTACTGGAGTTTCAGAGAGCCCAAAGCCTATCCTCGGTGAGGAAGAACTGTCTGAATCTCAAGATGCCTTGTATACCCAGGATAATTTGACCCTGCCAAGTGCTGAGTCCCCAGCACATATTGAACAGGATGCTGCCAAAGAGTTAAATGGCATCTCAAAGAATGAAAACACAGTTGCTGTCCCAGTGGAGGAAGAGGAAGAAAACAATGACCATTCCGAGGATGCTCAGAATACTCTTTCAGAAATGACTGATGCTTTGCTTGGAGAACCTGAAGGAGAAAATGGTCAGTTTGGTTTAAATTTAGCAGCAGAAAGCATCCCTGTTGTAGAAGATATGAACACTTTTGATGAAACAAGTACAGATAAAGAAGACTTAGAAACTGAAAACCAGGATTTAAAAGATACTTTGGCAGAAACTGAGGCTATGGATGAATATTTGGCAAGTCTCGAAAAGGTCAGTAGCAATAGTGCTAGCGTAGAGGTCGAACATTATGTGAACATAGCATCTGAAGTTCAAGAAGAAAATTATGATAACGGTGACTGTGTCAACACAAGTGAACCCATTGCCGAAGGTCTTACGAGCACTGATAATGATCAAGTTGCCTTTGAGACAGAGGAGGACATTGAAGAAGAAAGTAACGGCGAGGGGACTGATCTTGGGGTTCTTCAAAGCAACTCTGATGCTCCAGTGGAAACGTCTGAGGCATTGGACAAGAATGCTAGTCTAGTTGGCACTTCATCTGAGGGGATGAAAGAAGGTGATGTAAGAATATCTCAGCTGGAATTACCTGAGTTTGATGATACCCCTGAAAGTGACTATCAAGAAGATAATGGGATTGATGAGACTAAGATGAAGGAAGACCACGTGTTTGATTACATAAGCACGCAAGAAGCTGAAGGAGCTTTTTGTGGTCCTACATATGAGGACGCTGAGATCACTCATGCAGCTTCACAAAGGCTGAAGACTAAAGAAACAGACCTACACCAAGAGAAAGGGTCTGACCACCAACAGGACATCAGCCAGGAAAGTGAGGACAAGGTGATGGAGAATCCAGAAACCAAGAGTAACCAACAGGTGAGAAGTAGATAAAAGATAAATAGTAACGTTTTATCTGAAAGCAAAAGCTTTTTTTTCAACAGAAATTGTTCTGATGTAAGAGGCCCCCTTATCCCGGATTTAGGCCATTCCCATTTTTGTCCCAAGTTAGCATGTAAAAATAAAAAACTTCAAGGACGAGTCTGATCAACAAGGCGCAGTGCCTCTATTCTGGTCTCTAGAGGAGGGTGATTGAAGATGCCCCTGAAATAGTTCAGCTTCTGGGTAACAGACTGTATCGTTCAGATGCGGAGCACAAATGGCTAAGCTACACGTTGCTCCTAACACAGATATTATTCTTAGCGAATAGATTCATCCAAGTTTCAGCCTCAGTAAAAGACATTCAGAGGTATCTGATACCGGCACCAAAATGTCAGAAACATTTCTATATGGTTCTTGTAAAAGCAAGTTTGGAAGGAGAAAGATTTATGAGAGTGTTTCCATGGAAACATGTTACCAACCATTCTCTCCTGCTTTATCTCAGGTTAGATTCATTTAGGTTTTACAGTAGATACCTCACATCTCAGAAACAGACATCTGCTATGGCAACCCATCTTGGCAGTTCAGTACTATGCGTTAAGTTCCACATGGGGTAATTAGATCTGTGAGGTGTAGTGTCTCTCTCTCTCTCTCTCTCTCTCTCTCTCTCTCTCTCTCTCTCTCTCTCTCTCTGTCTAATGTAGGTCATCTAACTTGACCTATATCATGTCCAATGACTTTTTCATTTTAGGAAAACCAGGAAATGATGTAGTTGCTATTTTCAGGTGCAATATTCATGCCAATCATCAACTTCTGACAGCTGTAAAGCAGTGAGTTTCTCTCATCTTCCCAGAAAGACATGTTTAAATTATTTTGGCTTCGTTTTTTAAATTTTTTTTATTTTTACATATGCTTGTTAGTTGAAGCTAGGGGTGAAGTGCAATGTTGTGGTCCAGTGCCGTTTAGCAGAGAATGAACATAAGGGATGTACTTTTAGTATTTCTTAGCACCAGTGTAGAAGATCTGTGAGGACTTTTTCTGTTGTTTATTGGGTTGTTTTTGATTTTTCCTATAAGCACCCTGGTATCAGTCGCTATACATTTTTTTTATAGTGACACCCCTGTGAAATAGTGCTTCAGACTAAAAACATTGTATCCCAGTACACAGATATTTCACTTGACTCTGGGTGATAGTTGAGTTGTAATTGGCACAGTAGACAGAGTCATTCGCAAAAGGCAAAAGTCTCCTGGGTAGCTTTTCCATAGATGCACATGGTGCCCCCCACCCCTTCTCTTTCTTGCACTCTCTCTCCCTCCTTCCCCATCTCTTTCCTCCGTCCTTCTGTCCCTCCCTCTCTCTCTCTCTCTCCCTCCCTGCCTCCCGCCTCTCTCCCTCTCCTCCCTTTCCACCCTCCCTCAGATTGAGAATAATAAGCATAGCTGAAAGAGAGACGGGCTTGTTGGAGACGCTCACAGTGCCAAGAGGTTTACGACCCATTGCGATTAGCACAATACACGAACACGTTTATCGCCATCTGCTATTGTGCGTCATGGATTGCCATATCGTAAGTACTGCCTACATTTTACACAAGCCATCCAGTAGAATGCATTAAGATACTATACTATATAGAAGGAGTTCTCAAAATGTCTTGTGTTTGGAGTAGACAATGTTTCTTTTACTCTAACTTTTACTGTATGCCTTCTTGATGAGCATATCTAAAAGCACACTTGGCAAAGTCTGCATAGCAAAAGCTCTAGCGCAACTTCTTTTCTTGTAAATGGGAGCGCAGGTGGCAGGTGGTTGGCCGCATGGCCACAAGGGACCCGCTTAATTCTGGCCATGGCATGTTGGTTATTGTTCGTGCTCTGTGAGCTGCAACAGTGGACCAGGCTTTAAAGATTGCATGTTTTGTCCTCCTTAAAATAAGTAAAACGAAATTTTACATTCAGAACTTTTGGACATCATAGTAGTTATAATGCGCGCAGGCGATGCAAGCCTCAGGTCACTGTATTCCTTGAAACCAACTGCATAAGCTAGATTATACAACCAGCAAGTAAAACGTAGGGATGTTTATTTAAGGACTGAAGTCTGTACAACACCTCTGCCTTTGGCCATGATATGGGAGAAGAAATGTCAGGATGTTCAGCAAACAGAAAAGAAGCTGATTAATTCTTGCTTCAGTGGGTGGTCACACTCCTACACAGAGGGGTTTCACAGCGACATGTAGGCTTCACTCTTCAACCTTATACAGGCACTATTTCAACCCTGCCAGCCTCTGCTCACTGACTTTACATGTGCTGAGATGGGCTCATGGGAGAAAGGCATGAGTTCCCACATTCAGAGCCCAGTGCGATAAACACCCAGTGCGATCCAGCCAAATCCCACCAACACACAGCCTACAGACTAGGACAGCTGTGTGTCCTCCTTTTTGGGAACCATAGAGCATATGTTTTTAGCACTGGGATGGTTAATCCTCTTTCTGTACAAGCTCCCAACTTGACATGTTAATTACTTTTTTATGCTCTGTTCTTAGGTTTAAAATGAGGGGGAAAACACTGTACAAGGATCTATCTTTTGTGCAAGTGGGAAGTGAGATTTTAATTTCTGTATTAAATCTGGGTTGTATACTGATGCATATACAGCTGGATAGAGACTGAAAAGGCTTAACACGGCTGGAGATTGGGCTGAACTCATTACAGAGGTTTATGAGTTCAGGTTGTCCCTAGACATTCAGGATCATTTTCATAGCTTTGTTCATAGTCTTACTGGAGGTATGGAGAACACAGCAAACATTTTGCTATGTTTGAGTCAAGATAATGCAGGACTTCTATGACTTTTATGGCTTGAAATCTGAAGACCAGAAGATCATCTAGAGACATTCACGATTTCCCAAGCAAGAAAAGGCAGAATTTATTCAACGTTTATGTGTCGTTTGAATGATCACTGTTTGGATGTCTTGATAAACAGGAGGAATGCAGCCATCCGCAAGAGGAGGAGGACATTATGGACATCCCCCTGGATGACCCAGAGGCCAACAAGGCGGCTGCCAAAATCCAGGCGGGCTTCCGTGGCCACATGACCAGGAAGAAGCTCAAGCCTGGCGACAAGCCTGGCGAGGAGGTGAGCAGCAGCGGTGAGGCCCTCAACGGCAGCCAGGGGGACACAGGTCAGTGTCTGTCCCCACCTCCCATAGAATATAGTCAGTGGTAAAAGATTCAGGTCCTGGATGATTGGAGGCAAGCACAATTTGGTGATGTTCTCAAAAACACACTTGACTCTCATCAGCTCATCAGTTAATGACAAGTTTAGGTTGGTGTACTAGAGCAGGGACGTCGGGGGCAGCTGTAAGAAATATTGGGCTTAACATTGGTGGGCATATAGACCTATTAGGGTGTGAAATACCTGTCCAGCACTTCATCAAGGTGGAGCACAAAGTAGGCCAACAGTGACATTGACATTGACAATCCTGTTGTTTGCCAGGATGTAACATAAATTAGGACTGCTGAAAGTCCCCCTGAACAAAGCTTCAATTAATCATGTATATCTGTGTCACATATGCAGAGAACACCTTACATGTGGTAAAAATAAACATTAATACTTGCAAGGGAAAACTGGCTAACAGTAGCATTTCTAGCTAACAAAAAGGTAACCATAGTATATCTGGCTAGTTTGTTTTGTTAGTGTTATAATTTACACTCCAAACATTAAAATAGCATTCACATGAGGAATCTGGGACAGATTTTAGAGTGAGTGTATTTTTATTAACAGCATATTTATCAACAGTCCACCACCAATAGTTTAACATGTTTTCCACAGCTGTGTATTTATGCTATGAGATGACATCTGGCCTTGCAAGACTAGGAAATCCTCAAACCTTGTAGGCCTCCAGGACCAGATCTGATGACCCCTGCCATAGACTCTGGACCACTTTAAGCCCAGCTCCAAATTATGCTTCCATTTTCGGAACCCAGTTCAGTATTACTCTTGATCCAGATTCCAGCACTCAAAATAAAATTCTGGCTGCAAGATATGAAGCGACAAAGGATCTGAAGCTTTTGGCCTCAAATCTTTATTGTGTTTCCAAGAACTGGCTCTGCATCCTCAAATATTTGAGTGTCAGCGTGTGTTCTGAGAGTCTGTGATTGGAAACTGCACAAAGTGAAAAAAGCCATATGAAAAAGGTTGCAATCTAAAACCCATCAAGCGTCTTTAATAAGATGTCTAGGCATAAATTAGGACGCAGGCTTGATAAATTCATGCAATAAAGATTCTTTTCATGTAGTGATTATTAATAAAGGAATGAGTGATCTCTGACCATCATAAAATGAAGACCAAACAACACTTGCAAGCAGTTGCTGATCAGAGAGGCTGACGCAGCTACAGAGGCATCACATCTGTAGTATTCTGAGCTTCTCTCCGTTTTGGCGGAGACATAAATCTTTCAAATCTAATTGCTATTGTGGGTGGCTGAAGCCTCCACACATTTTTCGCAGAATCGAATATGAAAAGCTCTCACATTCATTTTTCTTCTCTTTTACAGATTCTCCTCAGTGACGTTTATTATGCTCAGAAGCACATTGTTGCAGTTATGTAGGGTAACCTCCTTCCCTAACTCAACTGCCATGGAAATTACTTTCAAACATTAATTTCCACTTTAATGCAGTCGTGAAAGTCAGCCGAGACATTAAAATATGACGCCCAATGTGGCATAAATGTTCCACAAGCATGATTGTGCTACCAGGCCATTTCTAAACTACATGAACTTTTGCATCTGTGTCCTTTAATGATTCTGAGGAGAAACCAATGGAAAAAGCTAGCCATTTGATGTGGAAAGTGGGGCAGGCAATGAGAGTGAGCGTGTCCTTCCAGTCCCTCACATCACCAGGCCTAGATTTTTCTCCTTCAGCTGCTCTGGTCCGCTATACCCCACCTTTGAAGAGGCCGGGGAATTTAGGCCTTTTTTGTCGAGCAACATCAACCCAGTTCTTGGTTGCTAAGCATTTTATGTATGGAGCTGTTATTTTTATCTTCAGGTGCGTCTGCATCACTGAGATGAGGTTCAGAGAATGTGCTCTGTCTTAGAGAGGCACAGGCCAAAATAAAAAAGGACCAGGATGATACGGCCTAAAAAGATATGATGGTGCATCTAGAAATAATTAGGATATGCATATTTCTCCCTAAGTGCATAATGCTTTCAGATTTATGTGAATGCAAGTATTAGAGCATAATAGTTTATACAGGTGTTCTATGAGCCAGATGTTTTTTATACCACCATTTAATAATGAATTTAATATGTTTAAATAATTAAGTGATTATTTAAAATCTTATTATTTTTGATACTTCATTTTTTCTTTAATGCTGGGTTATTTAATTAATAACTATTAAAGGATGTAACTATTGTGTATAATGTATAGATGTATGTATATGGGCACCCATAGTCAAATTTATAGCCTTATTTAACTACATAGATTATACTTATTACATAATGAATATGATGTCAACATGAAGGGGGGAAATCAGAATGCATCTTCCCTTCATACTGTGACTGTATTTCTGAGCAAACCACAGTATTCGGGAGTGTCTCTGAGCTAGTGCACCAGTTGAGCTTCTTTACTTGATAGTTGAGAGTAGTTGGAGTGGGAGGTGAAACATGGCTGTATTGTTTAATATTGTTTCTTCCCGCCCACTGGTGCATGATGATGCAATCAAAAAGGATGTTTTAGAGACAGGCAACAGCCACTGCACTTTTCAAAAATGTTATACTACACTCGATCGTGATAAATATGATCAGAAATATGACCTAATAAGGCAATGCAGCTTACAGGCGTTAGGTAAACAGTTTGTTAGGGTTATATAGAAGGTAGTACAATCATCAGACCATGGACAGACATCCACACTGTCTATTAAACCTAAGTTAAATGTTAATGATAATTAGTAGGCCACATTTATAGTAGATAATAATGATAATTAGTAGGCCAAACTAAACCTATTAAATCTGTTTTGTGTTTGGACAGCAGGGGGATCAGAAGGAGTAGAGACAGACGACACGTCCGTGCCAGAGCAGTGAGGAAGCGTCACTCTTTGGACAGCACGATGACTTTTGGCCCTGTTCCTAGAAATGTACCTTTTTATGTAGAGAAAAGCAGTAGTCATAGGCTGCATATCTCGTCTGACATATGAATGCCTTTTCTCACTCTCACTCTCTCTTTCTCGGTCTCTCTCGCACTTCTTTCCTCTCTCTCTTTTCTGCTTCTTATACAGTCCGGGGGAATAGTTGCCCCAAACCAGCATGCATTTGCATCTCACGGGCATGCACTTGATGCATCTGTACTCTTCCTGATTGTATCCTAGTCCAGATGTTGGTGTGAAAGTGACAAGGAATGCCCTAGAGTTTTAACACATACTGCTCGAGTCCGATATCTGGGTAACTTTAGACTTGAAGTTATGCATCATGGTTGTCTTTTGTATTTGATATTTGCTTGAGAGATTGCTTTCATTATGTAGTATGTAGTTCGTTCTTAGATTTCTTTTTTTGGTCATGTAGGGTTTTTTGTGTTCGGCAAACATCATGAGACGAGTTGTGTAATTTATTGAAAGATATGATGTATTTATTGCTATTATTAATCTGTTTTAAATTATGTTACAATTGTTATTTGTTTGCTTTGCACCCTTTAATCTTAACCTTTTTCTTCTCAGTCTGTAGGATCAGATGAAAAAAGAATTCAGAGCTTCCAAAACAGCAGTTAGCATGGCTGGATTTCCTTTCTTTCATTCTTTCTTTCTTTATCTTTTTTTAATAGTCAGAGTTACTGTATTTCGAGGAGTGTAAGAATAGTGATTTGACTAGGAATGTAAGTTTTATTAGAGACTGTAAAGATTGTTTTGCATGTACACAGTTTAATGAAGCACTGTATCAGCAGCAAACCGAATAAAAGCTCTGAAATGTGTTTTCCTGCATAGACGATGATTTCACGCTGTTCGCAGAGGATCATTAGTCTTTTCATGGCCTTTCATGAGGGAAGGTGAAGCCCGAAAGCTAAAGCAGTTTGTTGGGTGGGAGGCGGCAGCTGAAATATTAACCCACACATCTCTCTCATCAGTCCTGCTCGAAGATCTCACTGGGGACTCCCAGCTGGAAGCCTGGCTAATGAGCCCGACCAGTCGTTTGTCATGGTCAAATGAACATTTGACATCAAACGTTGCTTCTGCTACTTACGTACTACTGCTCAGAATGAATCAGTCATACCTGCAATTTCTTCACACACTAAAAGGGCGAGGGTTAATTATGATCTCCTCAACCAGAGGGTTTCCCTTCGTATACAACCAGTATGGGTTTCATCAGTTTGTACTTGTAGGGAAACCCTTGAAAGCCAAAACCACAAACCTATGTATGTATATTTGTATGTATGTATGTATGTATGTATGTCTTTCCCAGACATTGATTACTGCACTTCCACTGACCAGGTCCACCTACCTTATAGTCCATTAAATAGGTGCACAGTTGCAAAATGTAGCTAAACACGCTAACAACCAATTGGAATCCATGGTCACCATATTATGAGTTAACAGCAACAGATTCCACACTTGATGCAACACTTGAGACCTTTTATTTGCCCATTTGTACACAGTGTTCAGGTGTCTCAGGCATAGTTACAGTTGCTATGACGGGATTCCCAGAACCCCATGTATATCATACCTTGCTTGTATGGGAAATAATGCAGGAATAATACATGCTCCTAACGTTTGGGGGGATAGGGATAAAATATGTAGTAATTTCTACACTGTTCATCTTTTCTGGATGTTACTACTCTCAGGTAGTAGTAGACAGCTTTCTAAACATCCAAATATTTGTGAACCTAATTGTATTTGGGTGGTGGGTCATTCTTTACACAGCAGTGGCATTGGTGCTACTGTAGTTTTGTGTGGTGCACTGGTACTAGTCTTTCAGGCACAGCTGTCTTTCTGAGTTTTTTCCAGTACTAGGTTGAGGGTGATCCCAACTGATGTGTTGCATCACTTAAAGTTAATAGACTGAATGCATTATGGCATACAAAAAGCCTATTTTGATGTAAAGTTATAACATAATGAACACCAGCAGTTCTCTTTTGTGAGAATGTAACTGTCAGTGGTCCTCTGTTAAGAAAGTGAATGAGTATACTTACCTAACCATTACACAGATCTTCTGTTAATTGAAAGGTGCACTGTGGAGCAAAATTAAAGGCATATGGCACTTCCTCTTTGATGTATGACATTTGTCTCTGCAGGCTTACTATATTTGTATGGCTGTCTGTCTACCTTTCTTCATAAGCTCTGAAAGGTTTCCAATAGCTTAGAATTTTAACAATACACCAATGACATCATAACGCATCTTTAAGAGTACCTATGGTCTATATTTCATTTTTACACCAAGCACGTCATTAATACAGTGTAGGACCTCCCTTCTGTCTCAAACAGCCTCAGTTTTCATGTCATGGATTCCGCAAGGTGTTGTAAAGATTCCTTTGAAATCCTGGGCCATGTTAACAATATTGCATCATGCAGACCCGGCAGATTTTTAAGGTGTACTATTACACTGCGAATATCTCGTTCTACCACATCCCAAATGTGTTCTATTGGATTCAGATCCAGTGACTGGGAAAGCCACTGAAAAACACAGAACTTGTCATGTTCATAAAATCACTTTGGAGCAAAAACCTTTTGTATCATGCTGGATGTAGCCATTAGAATATTGTACATTTTAGCTATGAAGGGAAATACTTAAATAGGCCAGGGCATGTAAAAATTGATTGATGGCTAATAAAAATAAACAAACACTTAACTCTCCCAGCTATAAGATCATCCCCCAGGGTCGAGGTTACCAGAGTCGTTCAAGCTCCTCCCCAGGACCTGCATCACCACTCATTGCTGCTCCATGTTATGCAAGCTTCGGGTGGCGTTGAGCTACCCCAGAGTTACACGAGGCACACGGCGACATTACTACACTCCAGCTATCTATCTGCAGGATAGACCTCCCCTCCTGGTGCTGGAACAACTGACTCCCTACTACCTATCTTCTTGACAGCCACCGCAAGCAAAACCCTTCCAGCCCTGTTACAGCCACGCTGACTTGTGCAAATGTTTTTCACCGCACCTGTCTTGTCCTCCAGCTCGCTCTCCTTTTCAAGTGTCCAAACACTCACTTATTTAATTCACCACAGGTGTAGTCACCCGTTAGAGCCACCACCCACTGTTCTACTATGTTCACACTCCATTTTCCCCTTTTCACTGACCCTCACTACAATATTCTGACCCTACCACCTGTGTCTCTCTGTAGCAAACTGAGATTCATCAGACCAGGTTATGTTTTCAGTTTTTAGCCGTCCAGCTTTGGTGAGTCTGTGCCCACTGCAGCTTCAGCATTCTGATTCCAAGATGGTGTTCTGTGTTTGTAGGTCAACCACCTCAAGGTGGATGCTTTTGGTACAATTGTACAGGGTGGTTATTTGAGTTACTGTAGCCTTTCTGTCAGCTTGGACCATTCAGGCCATTCTCAGGTGGCTTCTCTCTTTAACAGGACATTTCACCCTACAGAGCTGCTGCTCACTGGATGTGTTTTCTTTAATGCTCCATTCTGAGTTACCCTGGAGATCAGTAGTTACTGATCTCCAGATTAGCAGTTTCAGAATTACTCAAACCAGCCTGTCTGGCACCAACAATCATGCCATGGCCAAAATCACTGACATCACTTTTTTCTTTATTCTAATGGTTGATATGAACATCACCCGAAGTTGTATGGGAGTCTGTAACGTATCATATTGTGGTATGCCAGACTGAGGTAAATCAAGAGTTGAGGGAATATAGGGGTTTGGGAATGTAGGTACAATAGCAAATAACCGGTTCTGTGCTTTGCACCCTCATTTAAGCTTTGTGGATAATGCATTATGTTAACCTGCATAACTATATATTATATACCAATAACTATAACCACGTAGGTTAACTATAAATTATGTTCCCCGCTGTACAGGGGACATTTTAAGGTGTGGAGAATGGCTCTGGTAGTGTAGTATAAAGTACACAGCACTGATAAATCAGATAAAGCTTAAAACGTTATCAGTGAATACACTGTAGTGGTGCTGCAGTTGGCATCCACTCTCATTAGCATACTGGATGTTTGCTAGCACCTGGGAAATTAATCAAAAGTGACTAGCAAGCAGGCTTCCTGTCATGGAAATGCCCCGATTTGTTTTTAGATTAATAGTTCTCCAGTATGCCAAAGAAAACCATGCTATTAACTGGTGCTATTCGTGTGAAGTACCCATGGTTAACTTAGCTATTTTGGGCCACCTGGATGCACATTTTTAATTAGTGGACCAACTATATAGACAGCAAACAATATCTCTGTAAAATCATTTTAAATATAGTAACTCTATATGATATTCCTCATTATGATAGTGTAGTAAAATTATATTTTATTTTAATTAGTCAAATTATATAACTTTGTTGACAGATCTTTTTATTTGTTTTAGGAAATAGTAACAAAATCCCATACTATTTAAGAGATGTAGTTTATAACATATATTAGACTGCTTTTTTGAGTAATTTTTTCAACTCTGCCCAGAGTGCACGTGAATGTAGGCCACATCTGGCAAGTATATTGCACTGCTGGCCACTGTAGGCACTGGCAAGTTGGCCCACATATTTAAAACATGCCTTTGGCCCACCTGTCTCCAAAGCGGATCTGGTCCACAACTGGCGCAGATACAGCAGAGTTACCACTGGCTGACAAACTGCATGTAACAAGTGGCTGTGATCTGGCAAAGATATGGCACTGCTTGCCCACTCTTGGCACTGACAATCTGGAGTAAACGAAAAGTGGCCTGCATATCGTCGCTGTCCAATGAAAAACATGTATCTCCATTTTTGATGATTTTCACTTTTATGTATCACGTGAGCTGCTGTTTACACTGTGTGTGAATTTCATGATGAATGGACCAAAAGAAATGGCCCAAAGATCACTTGCAAAAAGTCTGGTTTTCATTGACTTGCCTTAGAATTAAATTGGGTTTTGGCCTCTCCTGTAAAGTTGCTAATTTGGAGATACATGTCTTTTCTTTGGACAGTAACGATATATAAACATTTACGTGGTTCTCATTTTCCAAAACAGATATGATCTACTTCTGGCACAGACAGAGCACCTACCTTACCTTACCTTACCTACTTTTGGTTAACTTGTAGCCCTAACCTTGTAACAGGGAGCAATGTGCCGAAGTGCCACCAATTCATGCAGCACGTGGCCCAGAGAAAGATGGGGGAATTTGGCAGATTTGGGCTAGAATAGTTTTGTTATCTGGGATTAGCTATTTATTAACACTAACATTGTGCTGGGCCTGTTCAGCTCTCTGTTCTGATGTTCTTGACAATCAACCATTACCCAGCACAGCTGCCCACTCTTGGCAAAAATCCACATTCAGCAATTAAACTTAAAAAAATAGCACTGGCACTGCGCTCAATCACTGGGGACGGTCTTGGCAAGTAAAGGGGTGAAGTTCGATGCTGAACTGGGGTGCAATTGGAGAGAGAGATTGTGATCATTCATATGTGTGTGACACACGTGTATATCGGACATTTATGGAAATACGGAACAAATTATAGTATAGGTTTAATACGGGTCGCAACATTTAATTGCCAAAAAAAGGATGATTCCGTATTTTACGGGACGGATGGCAACCCTAGTGCTTTTACACAAATTGCCCCTGTAAGTTGTGCGTATGCGTTGTTTATGTTTATGTGTTGGGCTGCGGGACAGTTCGATTGGATGCTATTGTCTACATGAAGAGGAAAGTTATGGCTAAGACCCACTCAGCTCTTCTAGTTTAATTGGACATTTACCTTTTCTGCCTGGATTAAAGTAGAGGTGGAGTTAGAGCTGATAAACATTCTGGCAGTAGAACTGAGCATGATGGTTCAGCATGCATATTCAGCATTTGGGAAAACTGTGAAAGAGAAGTTGGTGCAGGAGAGTTTCCTGAATGCACTACTACAGAGGAACTGAGACGATATGTACAGCTTGCCAAACCTGCTGGCCTTCAAGCTGCTGTCACTGTAGTAGAGGTTGAGCTCATCCTCAGTAAAGAGACCCCAAGGTAAGAATCATGGTGCTACCTGCCAGAGGAGCTTAGGGGGGTGACAACATAGGAGGAGGGAAGGAGCGGGAAGTGTCCTGGCGAAGCACAGGTGTGTTCGCTGTGCCACTTGGGGACTCCACTTTTGCTGGCTGAGACTATGTGGGGTAGCCGCCCTTGGTGGGGTTAAGTGGCGGTAACTACTTGCTCTTTGTAGGAGAGATTGCTTTTGAGTTGTGCGGCACGCTCTTCCTTCTTACTGTAAAGGAGCGTGTGTTGTGTGTATGTGTTGTTTATGTTTTATTGTGTTGGGCTGCAGGACAGTTAGATAATCTCAAATTAATAATTTCACATTCCAGTTACTTACACCCAGGAGCATGTGTTGGACTGCAATGGTAATTAGAAGGAGGATAAACGTTACCAGGAACAATAAAGAATATTTTGGACTCATATGTGCAATATTTACAGAGCTACACATACAGAAGTAGTGTCTCACAGTATGGCGTTGGGCCACCATGTTTGCTAACGCTACATCCCAGAAGTCTCAGCATGAGGTTGTAGAGGTTCCTAATGGTGTCCTGTGATAATCCACCCCAGGCAACTTGAATATTCTCACACAGTTCCTGCAGATTGTGCGGTAGGGGTGGAGCTGGAGTGGCACCAGGCCTTCTGGATGTGTAACACATGACAACAAACCCTTCATCTTGGCGCTGACCATGGTACGTCCATACACAGATTTCTTGGTTGTCTCCAACAGGACAAAAGTGGGACTCATCACTGAAGATGACCCACTTCTGAGTCACTCCATTGCAGTCTTAGGTGTCACTGACATGGTGTTTAGGGCTGTCGTCATAACTGTCTGCAAGCATGTAGTCTTGTGTCGTTCAGCCAACAGGATGGCTCATGGAGGGCATCACCTCTCACTGAATGTCTGCAATCGTGGCTGATGGGTAAGTCAGATACAGCAATTTGTTCCATCCTTGCATATGTCACACACGTGGCTGAGCGGGTAACTTGAATTATTTGTACTCTCACAGTGTCAACCCACTAAATGCATTCCTATCGAATTCCTTCTGGGTGCAACTTATTGTGCAACTATTGTTCTGATGATGAGTGTATAATGATAAACAAGCAGGCAGCTTCGTCTTACATTGTGTTATATTTTTACAGTTTCCTACAATGTACCTCTATTTATTTCTAATACCCCCTCACTGGATTTTGGCAAGTCAGCTGAAAGGAACATTTTTTCATTTTTTTCAACCAAAAGATTATTTCAACAATAAGGAATTGTTCACCACCTACACATCACTAGATGAAAGCGAGAGGACGAGAGGCGGTCACTCAGGGGCCCCGAGATGACCCCAAGTCACTCAAAGGCAGGATGAGAGTGTAATTGTCATCTTTGTCATGTTTGTGGCCGAAGTTGGCTTCTTCCCAAGGAGGAGAAATGAGCAGTGGAGCTCGCTGGCCGCCCACACTGACTCCCACATGCATGAGGCCTAAAGCATCCAGCAGCTTCTCTGAAGGAAAATCCTCACAATGAATCCTGTCACCAGCTCCAGGAGTTAGAGGCTGCCATCAGCAATTTTTACAGGTTGCCAATGGCAACCCAAAGCGGGTTGAGCTCTCTCTCTGCTGTTATGGGTCTTGTCTTCTCCCACTAGACTGCTGCTGCAGCTGCTGACAACCCTGTCTGGCATCATCTCCACTCCACGCACCAAACACATTCAGCTCAGGAATACATCGTATTTATAGATGCTGCGATCACATGTACACAAGATCCAGAGAACGGCTTCTTTGTTTCTACTCGGTTCTGGAATTCAGCGAGTATAACCAGGGACTCAAAACAGTGGCTCAGCAGTCTATTTAAATCAAGTAAAGGCAAACTGACATCTTTCCTGAGTGTAAGCTGTGTAAAACTCTCGTAAAGCCTTTGGAGTTTTGCATTATGCTGTGGCTGGAAGAGTAATCAAGAGCGATCGCTACAGTCTTTTGCCCTCTAGTGGACGATATAGTGTCCTACAGAGCAGCCATATGTGCCACATTCACCCATAAAGGTCTGAAAGGTCTGTAATTCGGGTTATATGTATTATGTTTGGACATATGGAAGGAAAAAACTAGATTTTTATGAATCATGAATTGTTTCATTTCCGTATATGTATAGGAAATAAGTTAAAATTTTCTTGTGCACTAGAACTTGTAGAGCAAATGACCTATTTCCACTTAGAAAATTGAATGTTTGTAGCCTATATGGAAAAACTGTAGCACTTCTTTTGCTGATAGTTATTGGTTAGGTTTTGATATCAGAGTACAGCCCAGCAGGCACTCAACATTGTGACAACTTTGTCTTTCTACTGTCTCAAACAGTGTTGTTGTTTATGTTGTCATGACCTCATTATTAAGTAATGTGACCATATGGTATTATGACGGAGTTCCAGGAACAATATAACGGAACTAATGAAAGATTCTAGGAGGTTGTGACAGCGTGTTGCCACTACATTGTCACAATGCTGTAAGATAACATTGTTTTGACTTTCTGAGGAATTAGACTGTATCATTGTGGGCACCAAAACAATAGGATGTCACAACGTTGTCACAATGTAACTGTGTCTGCTAGGTGGTTTGGTTCCTTCATGCTGTACTCCACCCATTGCATGTTTTTGTTGAATTTTTAGTTGTTCGTACATCCAGTCGGTTTATGTACCAAATATGGCAACAACTTATTTTAATAACCATTTTCTAACCTTTCTTTATTCCTTCGAATGAAACAGGCTGTTTTTGATACTGTGCCTTTAAGATTGACCTAAGTTAAATGAACTCTGTTCTTATTGGCTGCTCTGTATTGTTCATCATTTAGAAAAGCTCTCAGAGCTGATACAGGCTTTAGAACTTTAGGATGAGTGGACAAAGCTAAACTGCTGTAAGTTCAATAGGTGGAGATAAGTACAGAAAAAACAGAAACACTGATCTCAAAACAGGCTTTTCCCCAGATAGTTTGCGTGTATGGACTATTTGAGTTTGCGAAGTGTTTAACAGAAAATTTAACAATTTTTGTATATAATTTTAGATTTCAATACTTTAAAAAATAGATTTTTTCATGATTCTGGCCCTTTAAATGAAGTCTTTATGAACTAAAACAGGTTTTGCATGGTAACTGAATCATAATTGTCACGCCTGCTGGCTCTCCTCTCATTCCCAATCTCCCGGACTCCGTTTCCCATAACCCATCACTCGAGGATGTCACTGTCACATGTCCACCATCTCCCAATCACGTTTCATCTCTCAGGTCTAAGTCTCCAGAATATTGATTTCACCTGTAACTGATTAGTCTGCTTGTACGAATACACCTCGCTCCCACTGACCCGTAGTGAAGTATTGCCTCCTTGTGTGTACTAAGTTTCTCCCTGTTGTTATTCCCGTTTGCTTCCCTGGTTTGACTCTATTTTGACTTCCTGGTTTACTCTTTTGTCTTCTCCCTTTGGATACTGTTGGTGGTCTGGTTGTTTTGCCGGGTTCTGACTTCTGCTCGTTTCCTTACTCTGACTCAGTTCTTGCCCTCTCGGTTTTATGTCCGCATGTACCTTGTTGCTGCTGTGTTATGCTACGAGCCTGTGTAATAAACCTAGCTTTGCTTTTAGCTCAGGACGCGTCACCGTCTCTCTGTCCATCATCACAATAATTTATATGATGTGTATTTGTATTTATTCTAGTGCTTGCACCCCAAATAAATACATTTGCCTGTCATCTCCACTGTACTATATCTACTCTGAATATAAATTTGTTTAAATGGCCTATAGCAAAATGAGTGAATATTTCAAACAACACAGAAACGGTTTCTATACTTGGGGTGACTTTTGGTGATGTGGGTTCACTGTTCCTCCTGAGCTCTCTTCATGCTCTGTTGACCTTCTTGACTGGCGCTTCAGTGGTTTTACTTGATTGAGACCTTCAGAAGATGAGAAACACAGGAGGAGACTTTTATCCTGAGAACAAAAGCCAAAGCCCGGGTGTGCGAGGAGGGAGGGGGCTGGCTCTCAGATCCTCACTAAAGCTCTGATTAGCTGAAAAGAGGAGACTCTTTAGCTACGCATGGACAATGTAAAAAGCTGCTTTAGTACTCAGCTCCTTTGCTGTTTTTGTAGCACTCTTTCTCACTTTCATCTTTACTGAACTGCCTAAATTTCATTATGGACATGCTGCAAGTTTCCAGAGCATACATTCAAACTCTGTCTTGGCCGAATCCACTCAGTATTAGGCTGACTTTCTTAGACGAAATGTGAGGGAAATGTCAGAAACTACTACAACAACAACAGTTGCAGTACAGTGACATCAGCCTTCAGACAGACATCATGGGATGTCGGTGAGATTGGGTGTTAGTCACATGTCATATGCCATGTAGGAAAAGTAGCAAAATGATGCAACTTACTTTTAATTAGGCTGTTAAAGCTTTAAGTTTCTTTAAAAAAATTTCTTTATTGTTTTTCCATGATTACAGTTGACAAAAAATCTGTTTGGCTTAGGATGTGTGTGTATATATATGGTCCTATGGAATGTATATGATTGCATGTTGAACACCATTCAACATAAATCTAAAAATATATCTAACAAACAATAATGCTAAACTGATAATCTAAAATGAACTAAGTTTGGTTCAAATGTCCTTTCTTTCTCCTTTAGAATGAAATAGGCTGTTATTATTACTGAGCCTTTGAGGCTTGTATGTAAATGGAATCTGTCTAATTGACTGCCTTGTATTGTGCCTCATTCTAAAAGCAGTCTCAGTTCCAGTATGAATGACTGGGACTAAACTCCTGTAGGCTTAGTATATGTTCTTATGGTGTTCCTGTGATTTAACAAAATCAATGAATTTGAAACTGGTTATATATAAGACTATACAAAAAAATGGTCTTTCTATTATGTTGGCCCTTTAAGTCTGCAGGTATACCACACATTAGCCTTGTTTTTTAAATTGGAATTTCATAAAATACGAATCAAAAAAGTCATTTCAAGTGATTTTATGTAAATTGGTCAAAGCTGCACTATGTAAGCACTATGCATACTAAAACTGAAAGAATTCCAAGTGCCCAAATTCCTGAAACTTTCACAGTACAGTTTTAACTGTGAAGAGAATTTGCCATTGCATGCAGTTATATGTATTAATAATAGGTAATGCTGACAATAGTAAAACTACTATTGACATTCAAGAAAACAAATTTACAAAAGCATTGTAAAGCTAGCTGTAGTGGATAACCAGTGATTTATAACCAACTTCAAGTGGTTTAGATGTTGCCTGTTCTTCCATCTGCTCTTTTAAAAACTCTAGAAAACCTCTAAAACAGAGCATTTCACATTAAACCACTCTGAATTACTGTTTACATCGATTGTTCATGGAGAAATTTGTTCAGAATTGATTATGAGGTTTGGAAAATAATGCGTGTTAGCAGGGGCCCACATGGTTAGGCTGGGGAGTGCCTGGCTGGTGAAGATGGGAATTTTGTGTATGTGTGTGTGTGTGTGTGTTTGGGGTGTTTTTTACTAACAGCAGGTCTATTCATTCAAGGCTCTTGTTCTGAGGAGCTCACATGTGAACCCAAGGGCTCTAGAGCTAGCTTTCTTTCATGTAGCTTTTATCTTCTGTAAGTGGGCCTAAGTTCTTGCCCCACCGACTCTTATTAAGGCTGATTTCTCTGAGTACATTTTTCACTTTGGTTTTCCTTGTTCATTACTATTTCACAGCAATAACAAGTATGTTAGCACTACGTGTTGAATTTAGAGTAAATGTGATCTGCTGTATGCTTGGACATGTGGGACAACGCTTCATTCCTCTCATCTGAAAAGGAGTGAAAAGCAGTGAAAATAGCATCGCTGCTATGGCAGTGTGTCTGAGGAAGCAAATGTGGTGTCAAACTAGCTCATCCTGTCTCAGCCCAGCGATAAAGAAAAGACAAACTCACGTCATTGGATGAAGACAAACACACACAGAGGCACCCTGAAAATAGACACGCACTGTGCAGAACCTAGCACACACACACACACACACACATACAGCTGCTCAGGCAGGGGTCCTGAAAGTGGGCTTCAGAGCAGGCACAGTCCGGTCTGGCAGGAAGCGTTGTGTATTCTCAGCGACGTGCCTGGAGTAGCCAAATCATGCTGATTGCGGGGGAGAGAAGCCCAGCGTTCCTCGCAAGATGAAGGAGAGGCAGCCTTCCTCCAAAGAGGCAGCCGTTACTTTACTTTTCCAAAAACTGTGCCTCCTCATCTTTCTCCTGGCAGGTAAGTCAAGAGCAGCAATACCTCCTCAATAGTTTAGCTAGATAATAAAACTTGTAAAGAGAGAAAAGCAAGAGAAAAGGAGCAGTACTTTACAACAGCTATTTGTTGCTAATTCCTTTCAGGAATTATTGGGGATTTGATTAAATTTAAACGCATACTGGTAATTTAAGGACTATAAAGGGCCCATATTCCACCTTTTTCATCTTATTTTTTTCTTTCTTTGAGAGCTACATATGACGTTAATTTTCATCAGCACAAATTTTTACATGGCCATATTTTAGCCATGCCTTAAAATTAAGCAGGCTGTTTTTGCCTTTAAGGCTGATGTATGTAAATGATCTCTATTCTGATTGGCTGACCTGACCTACTGTGCCTCCTTCTCCCTTAACACACTCTTTATAGCTTCAGCATAAATGGGTGGGACTGCTGCTTTAGACTTATTAGTCGTGGGCAAGTTTGAAAACCCCCGACTAAAATCCTTGTTTTGCTGATGTTTCAAATAAAGTCCAAGTCCCAAAACACACCCATGGCAGCGAACAAAGGTCAACATTCTGTAGATTAGCACATAATATCTACTTTTTAGTTTAATACATCGGGCACAAAAAATATATATATTAAATGTGCCATACCTTTTGCACAGACACAGGTGTTTTTTCCAATATTTTACTAAATAAATAAGCAGTAATTATGCATTAAAATATGCAGAAGTGTGTTCTCTGTATTTTGATCATGAGTGCTAGTTTGCATACAATTGTTTACTGAACAGATGTAAATGCATTGCTTTAGTGACACCAAAACAGCTTAGTTTCCATATATACACTGTATGGAAACGTTAACTATGTTTACATACTACATTAAATTCTTAAATAAGAAACAAGTAGCTTGTGATTATATGGGCCATTTAACGCATTGCTCGTTTTAAATGTTTAGTTGATATTAGCAATGAACTGGAGTGTCTGGAAGATCTCACTTAATCACAAATTACTGTGATTTCTCAAATGCAAGGGAAGAGCTTGTGGTTCAGCTGTATCCATCAGAGAGTTCTTGTTTAAACCTAATTACAATTCAGTACATTAGCCGATTGGCCCATTGAAAAGGGACTGTTTTGCGTCACTGGTTGGTAGAGTAGTGCTCAGCATACAGAGCCTGCACACTGCAGTAAGGATGGTCAGGTAAGATAATCTTTCAGGATGATGTATTGGGTGTACTGCGGGTCCAGTGGAGACTTTAGGGGAGAACAGGCATGTCTGAGCAGGAGAACATGTAGCTGAAGCCTGGCTCTGACCACTACCGTTGTGTCATTGTGTTGAGCGTTGATTAGCAGAATCACTGGGCCCCACTGTCTACTGCCCCCCAATCACACATGACCATGGCTCTCTCCCAGCTGCCCCTCATTGGAGGAGAGCAGGCCCACAATCCTGGCCTTTGTTAGCTCATCTTGGCAAGCCGTGAAAACTAAGGGCTGTTACCAGGGCGATCGAGACATGCCACGCTGACTCGCTCTGCACAGTGCTGTCGTGACAAGGTAGAAGAACAGCCTTGCCATCTGCTGGAACGTACAGGAGCTTCCAGTGTGATACTCTCACTGGCCACTTTATTAGAAACACATAGCATATACGTTCAACAACATTATACTTTATGCAAGTATACAAGTTACTGTTTGCAAAATAGTGGAATAGTATTACTGAGGTAATGGAGTAACTCACAATGGTAGCAGTGTCATCTTCAGTCAAAAGTCCTGATTTTGTTATGGTGGAGACGACCAGCTAATCTGCTTGTGTGGAGGTGCCATGGTCAGCGCCAAGATAAATGATTTGTTGTCATGCATTACACGTTCAGAAGACCCGGTGTCACTCCAACTATTAATTAAGCTGCCATGGGATGAATTATTACAAGACACCATTAGGAACCTCTACAACTTGTGTAGGCACATATTGTTTTTGTCTGTTTGTCTTTGCACTGTACATTGTATATATAGCCTGACTGGGTTTCTTTATACTGTACAACCCCAGATTGGTATTGGTTGAGTTGAATTGAATTGAATTGAATTGAATTGAATGTGTTAGCAAACAAGTCAGCCCGATGCCATGCTGACAGACTACTTCTGTATGTGTAGCTCAATAAATATTACCCATACCAGTTTAAATTTATCATAATTTATTGTTCCTGGTAACCTTTCTTCACAATAACATTGAAATCTGATGCTTCCTTCTGTCTGCTGCAATCGTATACTCTTTGTCAGTCATCTTACCTTTCGTCATTGGCCAGTTTGTGACCTCAGAACTGCTGCTGACAGATGTAGGTGGTGGTCCATTCTCAACACAAAAGTGACACTGACATGGCAGTTTGTGCCTTGCAAATACAACTGTGTCATGGTGGATTGGTTTTTTTTACCAATGCGTAAGCAAAAATGATAGCAGTTCATAGCCAAAAATGTTTGTGGTTTTGGGAAGGTTTAGACAATTCATTATTTCATTAACATTATTTCATATAGGACCACTAAAACTACTTTTTTAAAAAATATGTATTTGCTTTGCCTTCTGTTAAATTACAGAAGGCGTTGGTTGTAGATCAGCCATCTTGTGTGGTGTTTAATGTTTGCTTCTTTAGTTTTGCACTGGCGCTGAGGCCAATGTAGCTAAGTGGCGTTAAATAAGTTCAGAATGTCAGTTATTACACCCGGCCTTTAGGTCAAGGAGAAGCATATCAGTAAAAGGTGTTTTGCTGTATGTTCTTGTTTTAAGTCGTCAGTGGGGTAAACATCACGAGTCCCTCCGCCATTATACGAGGAACCCTGGGAAGCTCAGCCTTGCTCTCCGTCAGCTACACCAGCACTAGCTCAGACCGCCCCGTCATCAAGTGGCAGCTAAAGCGGGACAAGCCGGTCACTGTAGTGCAATCCATCGGCACAGACATCATCGGGAACCTTCGACCTGAGTACCGAGGCCGCATCCTTCTGTACGAGAACGGCTCCCTGCTGCTCAACTATTTACAGCTGTCTGACGAGGGGGCTTACGAAGTGGAGATCTCCATCACTGACGACACCTTCACTGGAGAGAAACACGTCAATCTCACAGTGGATGGTAAGCAGGGGAAATTGGCTTCATTCCTGAACTGCTTAGGCAGGAACTGCTGAGACAACTCAGCAGTCGGCTCAGGATTAGTTTTGAGTTTACCTAAAGAAAATAGCATGGTAGCCTTCCAGCAGGAAGCCGAAAGCTAAGCCTGTAAGAAAGTGACGGTAAGCCTGCAAGGGGTAGTGGTTGCTGTTTGGGCATTAGGTGGTTCATTTACACGTAAGTTATTAATTGTAAGACATTTGTGTGCCTTTACTCCGCATTTAAATTGTTCTCTGATGTTTACCTAGAGGATATGTGGCGTGGTTTTACGTGGCCATTTACACCTTGTGATTTGGTCCTAAAATGAAGTGAGGCTGTTTTCCCTTTTTTGGTTGAGCTCATTAATAATTTGATAAGCTCTGCTCTAATTGGCTGGTTTGCAATGATACACTGTGGTGCTCACACAGACATAGCATGTCGAAATAAAGACAGAAAGGATAATAAAATTAATTTCAATGTAAATAAATTAGGTTGTCAGGTTATTTAGTTAGTTATGCTAACGTTAGTTATTTGGAGTTTGCTATTGGCTAATGTTACCTGTACCAGCTACTTGTTCTATCTCAACATCAACACAAGGTAAATTAAAGCTGTTATTCACTATAACACTTTCAATTTAGGATGATCTGCTTCAGCCGGTAAGTAATAGCTGAAAAAAGAATTTACTATCTTAAGGCCTAGAAGAATCTGGCCTGTATTCGTGTAGGTCAGGGCTTTGAATAAAAATTCTTGGCAGGCTTGTGGATATTTTGTGAAGACACAGAATGCCCGGTTCTCATGAACAACATCTTCCTGTTTCAGTGCCCGTTTCCAGGCCGTTTGTACATTTAGTAGCATCCTCAGTGCTGGAGCTCACCGAGTTCTTCACGCTGAACTGCACCCATGAAAGTGGCACGAAGCCCACCTACAGCTGGCTGAAGGGTGGAAAACCTCTGACCAACGACTCGCGTCTGCTCCTGTCGCAGGATCAGAAAGTTCTGACCATTATGCGGGTTCTGATGTTAGATGATGACGTCTACAGCTGCACGGTGGAGAATCCTATCAGCAGCATGAAGAGCCTGCCTGTCAAACTTACGGTTTACAGTAGGTGCACTGTCTCCACCTTCACCACTTCAATAATCTTAACCTGAGACACTTCACTCAGCGTGCTCTATGTAGGCTCGAGAAAAAAACACAAGCACCTCAAACACCTGCAGCCTCTTCACATAGACTTGTTAATGATGATCTTTACCATGTGATTTAGAGTGGTTTAATAAGAAATGCTAAGTCCTAGAGAAGTCATAATTGGTTGGAGTGTTGTCAGTAGTAACCACACGTCTGAAGAGTCTAATGCCTGTAAAGCTACCTGACAGAGTTGGCTTATTATACTGAACGGCTATAAATACATTGTCATAATGTTGTAGTCTCCCAAGCAAACATATTTATTTCACATTTATAGTCTTTTTGTATTTACAGTCTTTATGTTCAAATCTTGCTTTTTCGTGACTCTGTTAAATCAGACCACACTGTGTGACTATTGAGATCTCTACTAAATGTCAAGTAAAGACACATGACTGGGCTCTTTTGCTTAGAAGATGCATATGAGCAGCGGTAGACAGAAGGCCAGCATCTATTTTGTCCAATCTCATTGTCTAGAAGAACATACAGAAATATTACGGAAGTCTCTTTTGTGTTTAAGGTCCGCTGGTTGTTTTGAATAGTTGGGTTAACCCTTTATTGTCCTCACCAAGAAAAAAAAATATATATATATATTTTTTATTTGTTTGGGGCAATAAAAACAAAAAAAAATTGGAAAATATTTTTGTCTCAAAATGCCCTCTACTAAAAAGTTGAGCAGAATGTTCTGAAAGGGTTCCTTAGAAAAAAACTTAAAAACTTAGAAGTTAGAACAACAAGAAGTTCTTATATATTCACTTTAAAAAAACTGAATTGTTTTTATATGTAGATTATTATTATTGTTTTACAGATTACCAGAATTATTCACCAGTCTTATCACCACCACTATACAGAAGCTTGAGTTTGTAACATCATGCCGACATGACATAAAGTTAAAGTAACATATCATAGGTGTCAAAAGTTTGAGTACCAGTAAGAAGTGACTGAAGTTTGACCTCCTTAATTCTAAGACTAGACACTTCAAAAACAAATAAAACTGTGTTATGAAACATGTACACACTAAATAACATCATATATGATTTATTTGTTTATTTTTTGTTTGTTCATTATTAAAATCAGTGTCCAATATAATGTGGTTTTGCACTTTATAATTAACCAACATAACAAGACACAAAGCAACTGATGAACTTGTCCTGCTTTTACTGAATGTACAGCTGCATGAATATTTAAATAATAATCAAAAACTTCACGCAAAAGTATAAACATTATGTCACTTACTGATGTTGTTATTATTATAACTGTTTATAATACTATATCTTAAACAAATAAACGGTTGAAATTATCATGGTTAGGCATAAAACAGTATTTATGTATTATGGATGCTGTATTATATATTGCATAGATTTATATTACATACATTTTATATGCTGTGTTATCTGAATGGTTAACCCTACTATTCAAAACAACCAGTGGACCTAAAACACAAAAGAGACTTCTGTGATATATATAAATATTTTTCAAAATCTTACCTGGTCCCTGCATACTGGACAGTAAAATCGTTTATAATTACTGAATTGTGCATGTAAAAAAAAAAACTTACTATTGCCTTTTTCATCATTAACATGAGGAACCTACAAAACACTCCTGAAATAAATACAGGATTCAGAAACAGCGTTGGAGGCGCTGGGTGTCTGTCTCACCAGCTGCCATGTTTGTACTCGTTTATGACCAGATAAAACAAGAACACATTTCAGTTAATGATAAACTACTACTAGGAGTTCAGTAGAAACACATAAAAGTGAGAATGGTGATGTATCTGCTTCTGTGAAGCTAGAATACCTCTATACCTCCAGTATAGTTCATGTTTGGACTGAGGAGGCTAAAGTGCTTTCCCAAATACTAAAGATCTCTTGGCTTCCTCAAAATGGCATTAGATGACAAATTTTACTGTGACAGCACACATAGATGATGGCACATAGACAGTACATATAGATCATGTTAAACAGTAAAGAGTAAATTAAAACAGTTATTAAAACACCAAAAAAAAACATTTTCATAAACAATCAGATGTGCATTAATTGGCATACTATATCTTCTGTCTCATTAGCTTATTATTTCTAACAACGTATATCCCACATTTTTATTATAGTTTATCTTTTTCCCCTGGGTCCACTTTTAAGATATAAAATGATCCAGCTGGTTTTGCTACTGTGCTGTTAGGACAGATATATGTCTTGTAAAATGTGTTCTGTTCTCATTGGCTGCTCTGTATTATGCCAAAGTCAGAAAGTTGTCCCGACGGAAACCCTCCATATAAATACAATGTAAAGGAACAGGTACTTCTGAAGTTTAGTTTTTGTACATGGACTGTATGGACTGTGGGATGAAAGGACATTACATATGTTGTCCTTGTAGATTTATAAATCACTGCCTTCTGTTATTGTGTGCACTGCTTTCTGAGAATTGTGTTTGCGGACGATGGTTTCATTTATGAAGCTGGGTGAAGGAGCCAGGTGAAGGCAGACTTTAGTCCCATTGGCGTTCAGCACAGATATCCTTTGCTCTGCTTCCACCTCTGTTGTCACACAGTTTAGACACAGTGCTGTACCACAGTGGGGTTCAGCATTCAGTCTGCACACTTTGCCCTTTAAAAATCCCTGCAGTGCCCCTTTCATTCCAGCCCTGAGGAAACCTGGCAACCAAAGCAGCCCTTTGGGTCCTGTTTGATGTTGACCTCTTCCATACTGTGGGCATTGCTATTGTTAAGTGTGTAGAGTTTTCTCTGGTTTGGTCAAGGTGATATGATTTTTCAGTAGTTTGCTGAGGTTTACCTAGAGAGCGATGTGTGTGTGTGTGCAGAAGCACATGTTTCCAGAACAAGAGAAAACTCCATGACAACAGCTCTTTTCCTTTTTTTTCTTTTTCTGCAGGACGGAGTTCTCTCTATATCATCCTTTCCACCGGTGGCATTTTCTTGCTTATAACCCTGGTGACCGTGTGTGCCTGCTGGAAACCCTCCAAAAAGTAACTCTGTTCTCCACACTTCTTCTGTTCTCTGACTCTGCAGTAGAGTGGCTGGATCACATCTCTCTAGTTACAATAAGCCTGAAGCGTTTGACTGTTGGTAGGCAAGTTTTATATAAAAAGCACCTTTAGATCAGATGATGTGGTTCTCACAAATGAGTTGAGTCCTTAGGGTAAATTTTGCAAGCAGGCCAGATCTGTAGATCATTTGGTAAATGAAAGCATTCCTGCGGAAAATCTTTATTAGGCCAAATGTCATAAATCAAGCGTAATCAAAATGCATCCTGTTGAAATCAGTGTAAAGATTTAGAGCCAAAATGTGCAAAAATGGAAACCAGCTGCATGTAGCCTAAGCCAGTGGTTTTCATCTTTTGTCCTGGTGACCCCCTGACCTGCCCCAGCATACCGATCAGATAGGATCCAGTCATTATCAAGCTTGTCCATAGCTGGATCAGGTTTGTTGTTTCAGAGATTCCCTAAAACTGGGTAGGAAAGCTCATTCTCTCTTGACGGGGTGAGAAATTCACTTGTAATGCTGATGATACTGCAGATAAAAAAAGCTGAAATAGAACTGACTTTTTAAAAACACAATATTGCATGTCCTTCATTTAATTTAGGAGCCTAAATAGCCACTAAGTCCTCTGGCTAACTTTAAAAGCTGGAATCTCCATTAGTACATTATTAAGTGTACTTTAGAAATAAATCTGCGTAAGGAATATGTCAGTTTGCTTGCTTTATTGGTCAGCACATCTTATTAAAGGCAAAAATCATTTGTTAATCCGATCCTGCAGAAAAAGGCAACAGTCTGGCAGACAGAGTAGGCAAAATGCAGAAGAGATCAATGGCAATCATGAAGGTAAATGTCTCATTTTCTACACTTTTCAGACATTTGTAATCAGCTTCATATGAAACTACATTCTAAAAACTCTTTCTATTCTATAAAAGTATCTTCACATGGTCTGATGGTTGCGATAACTTTTGTTGATAACTTGTTGTTGATTCAAAATTCGAGAAAGATGTCCTTGTATTAATACGTATTTGTTATTAACAGTCGAGAATATTACACTACAAATACCTATGTACTTTGCAGGTGCAGTTGATATTGTACCAGGAAGGAATTATCATACTCGTAGAAAACCAGGTGGTCTGTATGTTCTGAAGGAAACGGTAATTTAAACTGGTTTCACCTTGTATGTTCAGGAATCTTATGAAAATGAGCATTTTCCACTTCATTGTAATCTGTTCTTTCTGTAAATTCTCACAGGACTTCCCAGAAGGAGAAGATGAAGCCCCGTGTAGCTACATCCACTCTTTAAATACTCTCGGCCAACCATGCTATCCAAGCACATTCCCCCTATCTGCCCACTCTCCAGATGCTTATGCACACTCAGGAAGAAGATATCCCAGCACCCCTGTCCCCTCTCCCCCTACCACACCTCATTCACCCACTCCTACCCTGACGCCACCTCCACCCTCTCCACCACACCTGAGAAGCTTATCACGGAAGCCCCACCCATCTGCAGCCAGCCCCACCCCTTCACACACAGAAGAGCCACCTATTGTGCATGAGGCCATCCACAGCCGTATCTGACTGGCTAGTGCAAAGGAGAGAGCGAGAGAGAGAACGAGCTAGAAGGTTATCCATGAAAACACTGCAATGGTAATGATGCTATTACTGTTAATGGCATCACAAATATAGATTTCACTCACACAGTAACAGATTACAGACAAATAATGGAAATAGCAGACAAATATTTATGAACGGGCTATTATACAGACCACTACTGTATACTCACTGATCAGGCAAGTCACTGATCACACCTCCGTGTATCTATACTCTTTGTCCATTTTATCAACTCCACTTACCGTACATTGTATACTTTGTTAACCCCCTTTCACCTTGTTGTTTAGTGCAGTGACACTGACGTGGTGGTGGTGTGTTAGTGCATGTTGTGTGTTGTGTTAGTGCGTGTAGAGTGGACCCTGTCCACTCTATTAGACACTACTACTTTGCTGGTCCACCTTGTAGCTGTAAAGCCAGAGACAAACGACAGTTTGTGGGAGTCACCCTCTAGTCTTTCATCAGTGGTTATGGGATACTGCCCATAGGATGCTGTTGGCTGAATAGTTTTGATCGGTGGACTGTTCTCAGTCCAGCAGTGATACTGAGATGTTTTAACACTCCAGCAGCCCTCCTGTGTCTGATCCACCCACACTGGCACAACACACACTAACACACGACCAGCACATTAATGTCCCTGCAGGATTGAGAATGATCCACCATCCAAATAATATCTGCATTATGTGGTGCTCAGGGGGCCAGAGACTAAAGAAGGGCCTGGACACTCTTTGAGAGAGAGAGATAGAGAGAGAGAGAGAGAGATACTTAGCTTATTTAGAAAGCTTAATTAAAGCAGATATTTGTGGCAGAGATGACATCTGAAACCCACATGTGGCCAAATCCACTGAAAGAAGCCTGTCAGGAGTACAAACCATAATATTGTAATCGTAATATTGTCCAGTGACTCACTTTTTACTCTATCAGGAATCAGTCTATTTTTACACCAGAAATAGCTCAAAACAAGCGGCCTAAAACAAAAGCATTTCTTATTAATCTCATTATAATAAACTGACTGCTGTTTCCATTATTTTGTCTGCCACCTGTGCAGACCCATGAAGTGCAGAGTCCAACAGTCACTCCAGTATTTCCTGAAATAGTAAAAGGAATATATGTTTATTCTTGGAAACTGATTTTACATTTTCATTTGCTTTCATAGTACTCTTCTGTTGTCTAGGTCATGTCTAACATCGCCATTCCAAATTCATTTTATAATATAGATATAACCAGACATCAGTTTTGCGGGATACCATTTTATTATGTGAAAGGTTTGTACATAGATTTGTGTAAATATGTTGTAATATCTGTCCATATTACTATGATCTTTTCATAGTTTATCCACAATGATCATCTGGAGGCCTTAAAATTTATGTTACATTTTTATTGTAATTTGTAAAGCTAGAATCCAAGCAATAAAAAGTAAATGAATGATTTCAGTATTCATCATTGAGATACAGAGTGAAACTGAATGCTACTGATTTGGAACATAGACTTTTTGAGCAACCGATATTGCATGACATCATTTAATGCATGCCCCATACTACTAAGGATGTGATGAAACATGCCCCTACAATGTACCTGTTAGTGTCATTTCACATAATCGGTTCCAAATGGACATGCTAATTTGAGATTTTGGGGGTAGAAACTACTATGAAGCCTGGATTCAGAAATAGTTATACATGTGCTTATAGCATGGTAAAAATGGCTTGTAGCAATGTTTATTAATAATAATACTTCCAAGTTTTTTAATAAAGTGATGAAAATTATTCTTTGATAACTTTTAAACTTGTTGTAACCAAAACACTATCATCCATTATAATGCATTTTATGTGGATGATGACCTGTATATAATTATAAAACACATATTACTCATTAACAATTCTAAACCTTTCATATGCCGTCACTGAGTGATTTAAGTAAAGTGATTCAAGTGGATTTTTTTGGTTCCTCACATGTGAATGTTGAATGTTGTACTGTTCATGTGTGTCAGTGGGTTACATACTGTAAAGTCACTTTAGTCACTTTACTTAAAGAACTCAGTGATGGCATTTGAAATGTTCATAATGTGTATATAATTATAAATATGGATTATAAAGGCTTTATACACTTTATAAATTATTATCTATGTAATTGCCAATATTAAGAATAGTGACTCTTGTATTACAAAATATTTCTGAAATTTTATAAATGTGCTTACCAAACATTTTTACCATATAACAAAGCATGTTTTGACTTATACATACAGACTTCACAGAAAGTGCTACTGCTTTCTTTCTCTATAGTTTAATATCACTCTTACAAAAAACATAAACAGTTAATGGTCATGCAAAAACTTTTGTCATTTTGCTTTTCTTGCATGATTTGAAAGTTGCATGATGAATGGACCAACACAAATGGTCCATAATTACTTTGTTTCACATCAACTTTCAGAAAAGGTAGAGTTTGCTGTTTCTTCTCCTCTTTTGTTATCACTTTGGATATGTGAAGTTTTGCTCCAACAGCAACCATGTCTTACCAAATCAGTGATCATATTATATTTTGGTTTAAAGCAACACATGACTATCAAGCTTATGACAGAGTGGGATATTAATTTATCCATTCATCTTCTACTGTGAACTGCTTAACCGAATGGGTCCCAGCTCGTGGTTGGGAGGCAGGAAACACCCCGGACAGGCTGCCAGTCAATCGCAAAGCTGACAAACTACACAGTCATGCAAAATGTTTTAAAAATATTTGACGTTACACAAATGTTTATTTTATGTTCATATAGTCTCAGTGTTGTGTTCCGCAACCCATTATGCATGCCCACATCAAGTAGGTGCATTTAGCTCAAATGGCCAATGAGAGCTCTGTCATTTTATTCTGCCGCCTCAGAAGTTAGAAAATATATACAGGGGTTGGACAATGAAACTGAAACACCTGGTTTTAGACCACAATCATTTATTAGTATGGTGTAGGGCCTCCTTTTGCGGCCAATACAGCGTCAGTTCGTCTTGGGAATGACATATACAAGTCCTGCACAGTGGTCAGAGGGATTTTAAGCCATTCTTAGTGGCCAGGTCACTACGTGATGCTGGTGGAGGTTCGTCCTTCTTGGTGGTATGCTGACATTACCCTGGATACCGTGGCTCTTGATACATCACAAAGACTTGCTGTCTTGGTCACAGATGCGCCAGCAAGACGTGCACCAACAATTTGTCCTCTTTTGAACTCTGGTATGTCACCCATAATGTTGTGTGCATTGCAGTATTTTGAGCAGAACTGTGCTCTTACCTGCTAACTGAACCTTCACCCTCTGCTCTTACTGGTGCAATGTGCAATTAATGAAGATTGGCCACCAGGCTGGTCAAATTTAGCCATGAGACCTCCCACACTAAAATGACAGGTGTTTCAGTTTCATTGTCCAACCCCTGTATATGAGTCAGTGAGCCAATATGTTTCCATATTATACACTGGCCAAAAGTTCATTTGCTTCATGCAGAAGACAACGACTGCCCCTCATCTAATGTTGGCTGGGTTCTGATAAACAAAGTGGCTAAAATATTTCCCTTTGCTTTTGAATGACTGAGGCAGCTTGCTTAATAAAAATGACTGACAGAGTAATGTTATGGCAATTTCTACCACTGTTTCAACACCAGTTTAAACAGGCCCTCATTCACTTAGACTCTTCATTTCCCCATCAGGGAAATCCCCATCTCCATTCTAAGGGCTTAAGGGTGTTAGATGAGCCCGTAGAGGGGTGAGCACACCAATGTCATCTTCAGCTGCAAAACTTGTCCATTGCCCTTCATACGTTCAAAAGCTGTTTAATACAAAGCTGTTTAAATCTATATTGATTTTACTTTCGAGTGCTTTGCATTTCAAAAGCACAACACTTGATTTCTGGGCTTTAAGTTGCAAAAATTTCATCTCTTACACATGACTGGCTGAAACTGTTATCAGTTCACTCTGCAAACTGGCTTATCGCCTTGCTAAATACTACATAGCTAATATAGCTTTATAGCTTCTATAGGCCTTTTAAAAGTATGAACTATTTTTGTTGCACCAAGAGAGATACTAACAAATCTCAGTTCTCCTCAAACCAAGATGTAAAGTATCATCATGAGAGTAAGAGGCTGCAATTATGAAGCAGGCTGAACATTACTGGACACCAGTAACAGAAACTCTGTCACAAAAATCCATTTGAAAGCCCTAAAACATCTTTTCCACTTGTAATAAAAAAAAAACCCTCCTCTCTGTTTATAACTTTGAGTTAATGAATTGTGTTGATAGCCACAGGGCACGCTGCCAACCGGGAGCTGGGATCCAACTGATGGGGGTTTGGGTCCCATTGAAAAGGCACTGTTTATGCTGTTTATGTGTTATTCTGTGTCAGGGAGAGGGCTATATTAGTGTGTTTTGGTGTGCATGCATGTGGCTAGCGGTGACCTCCTCCTGTTATTCAGTCTGTTTCATATGCCTGGCTGCTTTTGTGTTTACACGTAAAGAGCTACTCTCAAATCAGAAGCATGGCTTTGGCTGAGTCTCCTTTTGACCGCCGTTATAAGCTTGAAAAACACTTCTGAGCATATTTTGGTCTCTTATACAAGACATCAAATGTTCATCAAGGACTCAGATGGCACGGCTTTAATGGAATGGCTCTTCAGTGTTCATCCTGCTCTGACACACCTGACTCAACTTGACTAAATAACAATTCCTCTGAAGTGCTACAGCAGGGACACCGAGTGCCCTCGTACTATTCAAAGACTGTCTGAGTATTTGCTCCTCATGACCACTAGAGGTCAGTATCCCTTTGGCAAAGAGTTGTTTGTGTCACCTGCTGAGTTAGTGCAGAGTGGAGAGTCAGCACTGTATGATAGCATTTCATTTGTCTGTAAAACAAATTTTTGATCGTCGTCTCTAAGTGGAACCCTGACCTTTAATACTTCAGATACTCTATAAACATGATGTTTTAATCTTTTATTTTTCTTTTAATAAGAACAATTTTGTTCATAAAAAACAATAGATAGGTATTATCCCTCTACAAGTAGACACCACCTCTCTTTTATGCTCTTCTTAAACCCAGTCATGTTACCTATTAGCCTAGCTAGTTGTAATATCTTCAATGCAAAAAGTGTTTTGCTGGTCCAAACTAAACGGATTACTCAGATTTGTTACAAGCAACTGAATTAAGTTCATTCAACCTGAAAATGGACAATTTCACTCAAAGTAATTTTTTGAGTTAAGTAAAGCTTATTTTACTCTTAGTATAACAAATTAGAGTAATTTAGGTTGCACTTTATACAGTGTTTGTACTATTGTCAATTAAATATAAAGTTTAAATGATTTGCAATACATTATATTCCATTTTGTTTACTTTGTGCACAGTGGAAACAGGGTTGTATAGCACATTAGTTATTGATTTTATTTTAACTTCAGCAGATAATTTTGAGATTCATCTACAGCTATGTACAGCCTCCTGCTAATCATTTAAAATGATTTATTCTTAAGAAGGTAGAGCTAATACTGTTGTAATGGTTGAAAAATAATATTTAATATAATGTATAATTTTGTTAACTGTGTTACTATAAGTTTCTTAAGTAATTTAAGTAAACTACACTTTAGTTTCATGTGAAACTAACTATTAATCTACTGCTGGACTACGATGGGTCCCATTAACTTCTCTTTGGTCTCTAAAAGAAGTAACAACAAGCTAAATCCTCCCATTATGAAACTACTTCCTGTTATATCATCATCTGAGGTTTACAGACTGCACTGAACCTCTTCATATTGAGCTCCCTAAGCACTGTTGTAGAGCGATAATTATGCAGAATGGCTCTAATCAGTGCTCACGGAGGCAGGTCAGAGTAGGTACTCTAATCAAAAATATACAGCCAAATCACAGAGCATTAAGTGTGTAAGCTGTTGATGTACTCTAATAGGCTGAATATATTCTTGAAAGGGTTTTAAATAGCATTAAGTGGGCTGCAGGAGGAATGACAAATGTAATATTTTTAGACCCATTTAATCCAACTTTGATTCCACAGACCTGCATCAGCAGCATTTATGTGGGATGGAAGGTTAGCTCAGAAAATGGGTTTGACCCAGACTGACTGGACGTCCCTCATGCTCCTTACTCTTGTTGTTATTGAGATCACAGAGCACAGGAGCAGAAAGCTGTATCTATTGACGAGCTACGTTCAGTGAAAAAAAGGGGGAATTTTCAGACAAGGCTTTCAAGCTCCAAGTAGATAGAACATTAGGGTTACTGAACAGTGAGAGGAGAAGATAAAAGGAGTCCGTGAGAGGAGTTTTCCATATTCCTGGCCTCATCTGAATCAGACAGCCATGTTGGCCTAGTCTCCATAAAGCCCCTTCTCATTATCAGGATAATGTTGTTCTCTCAGATCTCCAGCTGAACACCTTTTTGTTATTGAAATACGACTGGACGCCTCGCCTTTCTCCTCTGATTAATTGCAGCCACTCGCATCCTTGATTACTAGAGGTGTGATTGACTAATCTGCTTGATTGTATAAGCACTGGCCATCTGCTAATTTTATGTTGGCTGCTCCGTGTACTCACGGTGAGGCTCCGGGCCCCAGTCACGATTAAACAATCTTTCTTATGTAAATACAATAATATCAGAATGATATCAGTATCAGCAAGTAATTGCTTTAAACACTATTTCAGCATTAGACTGATGTTAGACTTTTTTTTTCTTTCAGTGATGCTGACCTACTGTGCTAAATCTTTCCATTTTATTTATTATGCTGCAGTTCTGACACATGGACATTTAGTCACAGTTTTTACACTGTATGAATGTTCATGTGTCCGTAGCAACAGACCTGTACATGAAAAATGTTGGATATTTACAGTTGCCCACAAATCCTATATCAGTGCATCCCTAAAACTGAGGTAAAATCCTAACGGAGTTCAAAAGCGGAGAGCATGGCACACTTTAAAGGGGGACTAATTTATTTACCTTTTCTGCAGTCAATTGATGAGGTGTAAACAAAGTGATTCAGATTGCTTTGATATGATAGTGATGGGAACTTGAAGTCACAATGTCTAAAACACAAATTTAGATATTTAAATTACTTCCCAAAACCCACCAATGAACCTTCAAATCTTTATGTATAATAAAGATAATGGTAAAACAGGGCATTTGTTTTCTTTGTGGATTATTTTGCCTCATAACTCACTGCGTGCATGCCTCCTTCATTAGGGACTTTTAGAAAAATGTTTCATTTTTTGCCATTTGTGTTTGCACACAGAGACATTTTGTCTTCTGCATTTAACCCATCCAAGAAGTGAACACACATATTAGGAGGCAGTGAGCACACTTGCTTGGAGCAGTGGCCAGCCCTTTCCACAGCACCCAGAGTGCGGTTGTGGGTTAGTGTCTTGCTCAATTCTTTACTGTTGGTTCATGGAATCAAACCAGCAAACTTCCAGTCACAAAGCTGGCTCCCTAACCTCCAGCCCACCACTGCCTCCAATGCAGATATGGAGAAATGCAAATGCTTTTTTCTTCTTTTTTCCTAGCTCTCATATTGGCTGAATTATTCTTTCTGTTACATCTCTGACCGTCTCATACAACAGGCAAGCATGTCTGAATATATCAGAGTTTATTATAAAGTTTTGGTTTTTATATGTCATAAACCTAGTTTCCAATAGGCTAAACAAGCTTGTAATACTGTAAATAAGGAGGTGACTTTAATGTTATGGCTGATGGTTGTATATATAATTAACATAATACCGCTAAAATAATCTTCCCATAAAAAGTTCCCCAAGTTTTAATGTGTTTATTTTTGTCACTAGTTTTGCTGATATAAGAGACTCCGTCCTTTAGAGGGATCGGGGGGGCTAATCCATTTGTGTATGTGTACCTGGTGGTGCAAGCAAAAGTGCATCCGGCTTGGTGAATGGGGGTGTGGGAAGTGTGTGTGTTCCCTCAGGGAGGAGGTCAATTACAGAAGGGCTCATAAACAGGCTCACTCTTGCCTCTGCTGCTGACACTCCAATACCGTCCTCACAAGGACTGTTAATGACCTGGCCACGTGTGCCAGGAGCTTAATTCGTTCACAAGCCTTGGTGTACCAAGGCAAAGCATGTGAGCTTATCCTCTGTTTTTTGATGGTGGATCTTGGCCAGATTAGTGGCAGTGCTGGTTGAGGAATCTCCCTGGTTTTCATTTCTGAGAGGTCTGACGAGAACATCTGTTGTTTATTGTCTGAGGAGAGCAGTAGTGGGAACGGAGCAGACCAGTTTTTTCTTCTCTATTGTCCAGTTGGGAAATGGACAGTATGGATGCATAACAAACAGAAATATTGGGACTGAACACATAACAGTGCATATGAATATCTATCAGTTGTATAGATGAGGAACAACTGCATTTCATACACTGAGTGAAGCACTGAAAAAGTATAGCACTGAATTAACTAGAGTCAGATGTGTACACTGTTTCACTGGAATGTACAGTGGGGTCCAAAAGTCTCAGATGGCATTAAAATCTGGAATTTTCCCATTTAAACCTGAAATTAAACAACATTAAGTTAGTTTGAAAAACAAAGAAGGTTTTAAGCAAAGAGCAAAGAGCAAACCATAACACATATCCAAAACTTCTCACTATTTCTAGGTCACCATTCAAATGTAAGCAAATTTGTGACACAAAGCAAGTTAAACCCTTTAAACAAAGAAGTTAGATATTTCTTCCACATTTAGACTCTCAGGTGGATTTGATCTACTTGTCAAGGATTTGAACAAGTTTGTGGAGTCCATGCTTGGGTGCTGGGGACAAAAAGTACGAAGAGGTCCAATTTCCAAATTTTCCAAAGGTTCCATTTTTAACCTTTTGCACTTGATAATATGCTGATAGTGTAAAAACTGTGTTTATTAAATCTAAATAGAAAATAATGTACTATAGAAGCAGTTTTTGGACACCACTGAGTTTTTCTTTTTTTGATTTCAGGTTTGACTCAGACAGTTTCAGATAGTTTTAAGGGTAAGGTGCCTGATCAGTTTTATGTTTGTTTTCATTTAGTCTACTGAAAAGTCATATTTTGGTTTAGTTTTAATTTAGTTTCAGCTTTACTTTTTGGTATTTGAATGAATTGTGTACCTGTAGGTAGTTATGTGATTGCTGCGGCTTTCCTTTAAAACAGACGAACACAGAAGAGAATCACTTTGAGAATCACAAACTAAAAAAAAAGTTAAGCCAATCACTTTGAGAATCACAGTGGGAGAGCTTTCTTAGAAGTTTCAAAAAAAAAGTTAATTTGCCATATTTTTTTTGCCATAGAATTTTACTCTACAAATATACCAGTTTGTTAGTGTAAACAAATTGTGGGAGAGCTTACAATAGTTTTTAGAAGTTTCAACCTAGATACCACTTATTGGTTAATTATTGGCACAATTTTATCTATGAAAATGAAGTACATTATAGATCACAGTCAGTATATTGATTTCTACCTCAAGCAGAACCTTCTACCACAGACATTATGATATGAGGCCAGTTTTATAAAGCTGTTTAATATTCCACAGGGAACTACTGAATTGAATTTAAAATGAGATTTTGATTTGTTTTTGTTCATTTCCTTTTGTTAAACTGAACCATTGACTAGACTTGATTTAGATCTGTTCTCTGTACAGTACACCCAAAACAAACTCGACACACTTTATGCTCCATCCTAGCAATAAACTCCAAGGAAACTTGTGGAGTCAGATGATATTAGACACCATTCCCATCTAAACATATAAGAACTGACTGCAAAAGCAACTAAAGATATCCGACAGGGATGAACAGCCCACTTTCTCACCCTTAGTAACCGTCCCCTGGCAACAGGCGTGGAGCAGCAATTACATCTAAGTCCTTCAATACCCCCAGCCCCCCCTCACTCAGTCTATTAGGCTCCATGCTTAGCACCTGAGAAGCTGAGGGGCTCCTGCACACGACACCAGAGTACGGCACAGCTCATACAGTTCAGGTGGGTGAATAGAAGTATTTGCTTAAAACCGATCAAAATGATTTGGAACAGAATTTCAGCATTGTGTAGAACAGTACTGAATGCTTCTTTTTGCACATTATGTTTTGGAAAATACTATTATTGGTAAATTTGTCAGGTTGAAGTAGGTGGATGAGCAGCTGAGTTAACCTCAAAATCAGAAAAGGTATTAGTATACTAGGTGTTCATGTACTACTGAAACTGTGCATGCAGCAGTCATATAGCCAGTGTAACATTATACAATAGTCTATATACTGTACTGATTAAAGATTTAGATTACTTCTAAAAACTGTACAGATGTAATGGCAATGCTGTATACATAGGCTCAAATACAGGCAGCATAATCACCCTAAATTGGCTTATGAGAATGTCTCTAGTGACAGCAGATAGATGAATTGACAATGATGCAAAGATAAACATGCCAGAACCTACACTGCAATTTCAATCTCATTTGAGTTTCTGTCTTGGTTTTCACCTGACCATGTCCAGAAGATCTCCAGAGAGTTCCTTTGTGCCCTCTTAGCGGATTTGGTTTTCAGCAACACTTCATCCATAGTGGGAGAAGGACAGTTCCTCCTGTCAGCTCCAGAACTGCCAGCATGGGCTCAGGCTCCTCATCCTACGCCCCCAAAACCATCTACCTGGATGTGGATGGCAAAGTGCAGAAGGTGGGTTGTGTGTTTATATGTGTGTTATGGCTCTGATTGATTAGGAAACTGCGTTCCTTACAGTTCATACAGACACCAGAGAGAACTTCTTAGAGTCCTCAGTCTTGTGACTACATACCTTACATAACAGTTTCACAGTGGCTCAGAGTTGCTAAATGGTGAGACCTGGTGATGAGAGTTTGAGACTTTACTTTTTAGGAGGCTGTATAGTGCCAGAATGTTGAGTTTAATCTTCCTCTGGGCGACAAAACTAAAGAAGCGGTTTGAGGTTTGGCATATGGCTGTTGATCTTTGGCCTGTTTAAATCATTGATGAAAAAAGACCATTAACTTGTTTTATAGCACCACCAGCAAAACTTGATCTATAGGATACCTAGGAATATCTGGGATCTAGCAACCAGGGATATCTACAAAAGACAAATGGAGTAAATTGTATTTACTGTCACAAATGGCCAGTAATCCTCTCGTCGTTTGGTTGTTTATAAAAGTATTGAGAATGATACAAATAATAGTAAATCTGATAAAATAAGTTTTCTCTGGATAGCATTATGCCTTAGATTGGCATGGATTTGAAAAAAAGTTTTGGGCCAAAGTCTTTTTTGTTAAACTATTGTAAAACAATGTCTCGAGCGGAGAATTTGTATACCTATTTAATTTAATAACTTTTCGAAAAGGTAGTTTTCAGAGGCATTAAATGTTTCAGATGTCTGGATCCTCTCAACACCACTGTGAACAATACTGACATGCCAAGTTTCTCTGCAGCAGAACTTCAAACTAACATTAAACCACAGTGAATGACTGATGATGATGTTTACATCTAAGTGAACATTGTTAGCATAGTCCGAGTGTGTTCCTTTAAGTTTAGCTGCGATATAATATCTGAATTTTACACTGTAAATCCTTTAGGCCCAATAGAGCATGATTGATTTCTGATATATAGGTCACCAACCACATGCTCCTGTGGGAAAAGCAGTGAAGGGCATGTGCAGGAATAGCAGTGAGCTGAGATTAAAAATAAAGCTGACGATGGCCTGTCCCACAGGTGTCAGTGGCATAATAGGTTGCAGTGACACCTGCTTCTAGCATGCTCAGATTGTGCCTCCATTGTCAGCTTTTCTCAGGTGCGTTTCCCAAAGGAAAGAGCTGAAAAGCAGTAAGTGACTGCGGTGAAGGGAGAGGACCATTTACACTGTGGTAGTATTCCGTATGGAGGTCACACTCTAGCTGTTACACGCTGACTGTGGGAAATGTTATCAAAAATTTGATCTAATGAAAAAAGCCTATTGAGCCTTAACAAACAAACACAGAATAAAAGTGTGCTAATGTATCCAAAACTTGCAATTTTGCAATTTTAATGGTATTTCAAATTACCAGCTGTTCTATACATTGTATGAAGAAAAGTAGAATAGAAACAGAGAAGTTTCAAAATCACTTGTACCTTGATGTACACTGAACTTAAGATCTTCAATAAAGTTACCCTTTCAGAGATGCAAGCTTTTGTAATGAACGTGACGATATACAGTACTTGTGTCCGTATGATTGTGAAACAAAAACAACCAGAGCTAAGTGTGTGCTGGAGGTGACATGTGTCCACTCTAAAATAGACGTGCTGGAGCTAAGTGAGCTGTCTCCTACACCTGCACACCATCATCCCACGCTCCAGCCAACCAAGGGAGACAGCAATGAAACCATAATACCCTGTTTATCTTCAGAAATCATTATCTTATTAGCAGCCTTCAAAGCATTTCAGTTGCATACTGTTCTCATATTAGAAAGAAGAATGTCTGACATATTTGCTTTAATAGTTTATCATCATAGCTAATGTGCTGTGGGAGTAACTGTAACAGTTATGAGGACAACCGTCTAAAGTTATTAGGAACTACTGTCTTTTTCCTTTCATATTTAAATATAATTACAAAAGTATGCACTCATATGTAAAAGTATGAACACCCATGTTAAATCAGGCTGCCTGTTGTGTTGACTGAAAGTAAGTGAACACATTGTGAAACTGAAATATGGCATTTTCTGACTTTGTACTGCATCTTTTAGTTGCATAAGATTTTAATTGTGCTATAACATTAACACACGCCACATCACACAAGTTATTTTTCAATGTGTTAAATTCACCAACTTGACACTAATTGTCCATTAAGTGTATTGAAGTGCGTTCCCTGCAGTACTTACTTATTCTCTGTGTATTCACTTATTCCTACTTAGAATGCCAACAAAACATGTAGTTTTGATCAAAGAAACCTAACCTTTTACATACAATTATATTAAAGTCTTATGTAATGCATTACAGTCAGTTTCTATTCTGTATGGACAGGTAAGAGTCTGTGCTTACTTTTGTTTTAATGGCAAACAATGATAAAAAAAGAAAGGATGTGTTTTCTATCCATAAACGAGACTGTACACAGCAATAACAATAACAATGTTCATTCATGTCAGCCATATCATAATAAAATATCTCTTCTACCTGCAAACACAGCATTGATTTAATGTTTTAGTAGAGTTGTTTCCACTTCTTTTAATACATAGTTAGTGAGAAATTATAAAACAAAAGGTCCTAACATGCTCTGGCAGTAATAACTTTAAAAGAGTAAACTTATTTATTTCATTAAGTTCTAACTTTCCAAATGATGTAAACACAGTCATAGAAAGATATACACAGGCCTGACTGTCTCTTTTTTGTAGGTGGTGTTCAGTCGTCACTGCAGTCCATGTGACATTAAAGAACTGCTGTGTTCCTCTTCCAATGTCCCGAGGTTAGTTGCTTGCATTAATATTCCCACTAAACACTCAAACATCTGTTGTTATTCTAAAACAGTGGGTCTCAAACTATTTACAGTCCTGTACTCCCTTATTTATTAAACCTCCTGCTGCGCCTCCCCCAAACCCAAACTCGTTGCTCCTTGCACGTGCATACACATGTGCTTATCTCCATTCACCAATATCTTCCTATGGTGTCTCATTGTTTTAAAGTAAATGTCTGATAATCACTTTATAACACTAAGAATCCTCATTACTGAAACACATATTTTCTGCAATTATGTAAACTTTTTTGTGTTTTAATAATTAACATTGTATATTACTGTTCAAAGCTGTGCCTGCAATTTTAAAATGATCTGAAATTGTCACTAGCAAAAGATGTGGTAAAGTTTCAGTAGTGATCTGATTGTTTTGGTAGTGATAAAATGGAATGTTCAGTCACTGATTTAAGTTTCAAATGTATTTTAAACCTTGACTCTAAACCAGTTTGGTAAAATGACCCATATATGTGCATACAGTAGCCTGTCCATTGTCAGGCACAAGTTCTTGGTCAACTGTTGCTGGCTGTTGAGCAAAAATCATTTGGCTGTTGGACCAGTCTCAGCACGGCAGTGACACTGACACTGATATGAGTTTATATACAAAAATATTCATCCAACTTTTCTCAGGCAAAAGTCTCAGGCTGTACACCATCAAGCTTTTCTAAATTGGCCAGTTTACAGTTTAGTGTTTGTGGGAATCTTTAGCTTTTAGGACATAACTGTGGTCCAAGTAAATCTCTAAAATCTTTCATATCCCTCTCTCTAGGAATACAGCTGTTATGCTAGTGGACCCCGAAGGAGCCCTCGTGTCAATTGATCCTACTATGCCCACCAACTCTCCAAAGTAACTAAATTACTGCTTTGCTGCCATGTTATCATAAGTCTGCATATTGCATTTGCATTGTGATCACTGTATTAATTTAATTATATTTGACATTATTTCCCCCTTACAGTTCTCTCTACAAAGTTGTCCCTCTGTCCACTGGTCAGCTAGGAGGTAACACATCATACATCCCATTTTCGAGTGGTGTTACAGCTCTCTTTTTAACCTGTACCATTGACATTTATTGCCCCGGGTGTCTGTTCCCTCACACTTGTGTTTGGAGGCGAGTTTATCCCTGGTAGAGATTTACAGCCTGTTTGCTTCCCTCCACAGAGAAGGAGGACATGTTTCAGAACGTGTTATCGCAGGTGGCGGAGCAGTTCAGCAGGTAACTGCTGTGTTTGTTTTCCCATAGAGAGTCCTACGCAGAGCTTGTTTTTCACCATTGACTATAGGACTGCACTGTCTGAAAGCGCCTTTCTTCTTTCTAGGGCCTTCAGGATCAATGAACTGAAAACTGAAGTGACCAACAGGCTGGCTATGCTGGAGAAGAGAGTGGAGTGTAAGGATTCTGAGCATACTTGATTTTTCCTAGAGCCTTGGTGCATCTCTTTTAATGCCTTTGTTATTACTTTTTTACAGTAGTGATTGGAAGGCTAATCAAGTTTTGTGCTGTTACATTATCTTCCCAGTGGAGGGCCTCAAGGTTGTGGAGATCGAAAAGTGCAAGAACGACCTAAAGAAGCTGAGAGATGAGATGACCTCCAGAGGAGGAGGAAGGTAAGCAGCTGAAGATTAAAGAATTCATTCAAAAAAGCCCAAACCTAACAGAGAGCCTGATAACTCAGTTGGTACTGATAAATCACCTGTGGCTTTTGTAAGGCAGTAAAATTCTAATGTACATTATCTCCACCATTTCCTTTTCAGAGTGAACTGCCCATGTAAGTACAACTTTTCAGATGACGGAAAGAAACTAACTCCGAGACGTGACGTTCCCAGCTATCCAAAGGTGCTCATTTTCAGCATAACATTTTTGAATGAATCACAAGTGCTGGAAGAAAAAAAAAAGTCATCACACACTTTTTATCTCCTCAGTACACACTCTCTCAGGAGACGATTGAAGCTCTGAAGAAGCCTACCTTTGATGTCTGGCACTGGGAGCACAACGAAGTGAGTCTGGCTCAAAGGAATGTAAATGTTTAGACTTGTGATGAGTTCTGGGATAGTAGTATGCACTGTGTTTGCCATGAACAGGTGCAGCAATATTTGATTCTGCTGTTTGCTTCAGATGCTCAGCTGCTTGGAGTACATGTACCATGACCTAGGCCTGGTGAAAGAGTTCAACATGAACCCCATTACTCTCAAGCGCTGGCTGGTAAGAGTATAATTTTAACCGCTAGAACCCTAGAATTATTATTCAGCACTTTCAAGGAATTTATTGAAAACTATAAAATCTATACAGCTGAATGCAAATGTTTAAACACCTGCTTAAAGGATACATTTTGTTTGTTGTTGTGTTAGAAAATGTATTAACAAATGTTCTATGAGGGAAACTTCAACCTGAGTCTTCATCATCAAGTTTGGTCTGTAAACTGCACATTTGTTAGAACATGCCATCTCAGTCAAATGAGATTTGTGTGGACCTTAAAAAATGATTTGCTCATTGGGCTGGAAGAGACTCCAAAACTAATTATGAAAAGATTTTAATGTGTACAAATAAAGACAATTCGGTAGCATTTTACTTTATAGATCAGTAATAAGCAGGTAATAATGTGGTAATTCTACAGTAACAAATTGTATTTAATATGTAATTAAATGCCAGTGTCCTAGTTGTTACTAAATAATAAATCAGAAATCTGATTGCTAACAAGGCCATTTTTAAATGGTAAAATAATTGTAAGAAGTTGTACTCACCTAAAAATTACCTGCTCATTTTATTGTTCTTTATGTATTATAAGTGAGAGATTGCCACGGTAACAAGGCAGTAATGTAATAGAAACACAATGGTAACAAGTACTTTGCTAAACATTATATGAACATCTTCTAATCATTAATAAATGAAAAGATAGTCACTGAATCAGTATTTATTAATAAAATGCTTTAAAAAAACAGTAACAGAATTTAATTTACCTAAAATGATCCGCTTATTTCTTTTTTCTTAATGAACAATAAAAAAGAATAATGACTGAGTACATGTATATAATATATAATGTTATTAACCCAAAATCAATAAAGTAGTTCTGCTGTAATTAACTGGTATCAGGGCTGTAAAATGCTAATTCACTTGTTTCTGTTTTATTTCTTACCTGTTATGTATGTAAATGGTCCGACACAATGTGAAGTTACAGGCAGTAATTACAGTACAACTACATGGTTTTAGAAGTATAAAATACAAACTTACTTATTTCTATTTCTTACTTACTACAACTCTCATCAGGTCATAACATCAGTTCATACTGGTGTTATGCTTCACATGTAAGTCTATCTATGGACACACATTATTACCCAGGAATAGATGAGGTAAATCTGTTCTGTTACATTACTGCCTTGTTATCACTACAATCGCTCATTTATTACACATAGAGAACTATAAAATAAGCAGGTCATTTTTAGGTCAGTACAACTCGTTACCATTATGTTACCATCTCATAATGGCCTTGTTAACACTTACTATACTTGCTGATTCACTATTTATTAACAACTAGAAAATTGGCGTTTAATTAATGATTAAATACAATTTGTTACTGTAAAATTACCATATCATTACCTGCTTATTACCCATCCGTAAAGCGCTACACAAAAATATTGTTAGCCTGGGAGTGCTCACCTGATAAAAAATTACTCAGAATAAGACTAAAGTATAGAATATTTTGGGAAATCAAAAAGAACACCTAAGCATCTTCTGAACAAGGATAGTAGGTATGGAATTAAAGCATGGAGAACTCCACCACCCTCCAGGAAGAACATTTCTTCCTGTTTAAAGTCTACTAAATGATGAATCTTGAACCTGAATGAGCCAAAAGACTACTAAAAATATGAATATAAAAAAGACTACAAAATGAATGTTATATAAAATACATAAAAATTGGTCTTTATGGCTTAAATGAGAGAACTCATGTTTAACAAAACCAAACACTGCATACAACATGGTGGTGGTGGCAGCATTGTGCTGCTATTGAACCAGAGCAGCGTGCTGATTTTTGGATTCTATCACAAAATTCTACCACAAAGTATTAGGGCATCAACTGACCTGTAACTCAACAGAAGGTAGGTCTGGCGGAAAGACAATGGCCTCAAAACAGCAGTAAGTCTACAAAAATGTTTTTAAAGCTAAACAAATCTTATAGTCCAGAAAGGTCTAGACCTTAATCCAATAGAAAAGCTAAGGGAGAACCTAAGGTGTGGCGTTCCTTCAAGAAAGCTCAGCAATGTGTCAGAGCAGAAGCAGTTCTGTAAGGAGGAATGAGCCACCATTCCTTCAGATCAATATGCAGAGCTAATTAATACGAACCTATTGGTTAAGGCCATAGCTGATCAACAGGTTCACATTAGTTTCTGAAAGCAAATGCTCACATACTATTGTCAACATAGACATTTTAGGACAGCAATAAGTATATCTAGATCTATTCATATTTAAGGTCAATATGAAAAAATAATAAAGGGATGAACAACATTCATGAAGCACTGTGAAATTTGCCATGACTTTTTTACAGAGGCAACATTTTACATTTTGTATTTTGGATTACAATATTCAGAAGCTTGTTCTCTGTAGAACATTTTATAATTACTATATCAACATAGTTTGGACAGGCTTATGAGAATAAGAAACTGAAATGTGCCCCTGTCATGCAGACCCTTAAGATGTTACATTATTTTTAAACTATACGTTTCTTCCTAACCGCTAGCACATATTAGCATACAGTCATACACAACTCCTGCAATGATGTGATTGATATTCAGCCACAAGAACATTAGTGAGGTCAGTTACTGATGTTCACTGATTAGTCCTGGAGCATTCCAACTTATTCCAAAGGCACTGAAGTGGCCTTCATCAATCCAGAGGAAGCAGCTTTACTGCCCCATAACCCCAATGGTGAGGACATGCTGGGCAGAGCTTTTCACACACCAGATAACTCGTTTGCACATAACCTTAACCTTGAGAAAGAAAAAGTGGTTTTCCTGTGGGTAACCTATGGATATACACTGACAGGCCTTTTACAAACTCTATGGTTTTTTTCAGCTTGCTATTCAGGAGAATTACCGTAGCAACCCTTTCCACAACTTCCGCCATTGTTTCTGTGTGAGCCAGATGATGTATGGCATGATCCACCTCTGTAACCTTCAGGTGAGAACTTATGTAATGCAGTGATAGCGGCCCTGAAACACAGATGCGCCACACTCAGTGTGTCAGGGAGTGTGTTTATGTGTGCATGGATTTTTTTGCTTCACAGGAAAAACTCACTCTGACCGATTTGGGCATTTTGATGACTGCTGCAGTATGTCATGACCTTGACCACCCTGGATACAATAACACGTAAGAATCAATCAATGCATTGCAGATTTGCAAATCTGACAGTGACTGTACCCACCCATATTATAATTATACAGTACAAAGAGACCACTCTTCCTAATTTTGGAGGAAATTAGATATAAGATATGCATAGGGAAAGTCAAATGGCTAATCATATGATTGAAAGATGGGATTTCTAAGACCTGCTGGAGCACAGCACTCATAGGGCAGAAGGAACTAGCCTGGACAGGCCTCCACATCCCATTTTAGTGTGTAATTACTGTTTTTGTTTGCGACTGTAAAAAAGTCTAAAAAAGAGTCGCTAAATGTCACATCTGAGTGTTTTCTGTAGAGGTTGTGTTATTATAAGAATTTTTTTTCAGAAAAATTGAAAATAAATAACTGGCATTTTGGGGTAAACACACTTTTGTGGTGAGGCAATTTGGTCTTTAACAAGTTTTGTACGGAAGTGTATTCCTGTGTAGCACCATAAGGCACACTTTACTATATGCAGGGCAATAAATATGCCAATATGCCAAGGCAGTGGATCATGCTTTCTGTGACATCTTTGCCAGGTACCAGATAAATGCCCGCACTGAACTTGCAGTGCGCTATAATGACATCTCTCCTCTGGAGAACCATCACTGTGCTGTGGCCTTCCAAATCCTAGCTTTACCTGAATGCAACATCTTCGCCAATGTGGATCCTGAAACTTTTAAACAGATCCGTCAGGTTAGTCCGCACATACACCAGTGTACCCTCTGCACTTCCACCCTCTTTCAGGCTAAACGCTTAGAAGAAATCTTGTGTTGAAGCAAAAATCAATTTGTTGAAGAGCAGTGTTTACAGCACTAGTATGTCTAACCCATCCTTGATTTGTTATGCTCCTGCTGCTCCTATGGACTTTTTTCCTGCAGATAGAAAATTCTACTTCTTCTTGGTTTCTGTCTGCAGTATGTCAAAACTTACTGCAGTATCATGAAACTAAGTATCATGAAACAGTGACTTTCCATGTTTATTAAGTATTAAATTAACTAATATTATAATTCTATATTACCTCAGAGATCTCAAATTTGTTTTTTATAGCTTAAAATAATAAGACACTAGGCGATCTTAGTGAATGTCAAAAAAATAAGTCCTTATTTTGAGATAATTGGTAAAAATAAGAAGAAAATAATAATTATTTTAACTAATTAACTTGAACATGCTGCTGCTGAAAACAAACAAGGAGACAGCGGTTATTACATAGGACAATGAACACTAGAAAACCAATAAAATGTTTAAAAGATTCTTTACCATCTTTTTTATTATGGAAAACCTTTTTTATAAGAATGGATTTTTTGCAGTATGGTTCCATATAGCTCCAAAAAAGTTTCCGTGACTTTTAAAGGGCACAGAAAATGTTTTGGTGCTATATTTGGTACTTTCTGTTTTTTCTGTATATCTGGTGGGAACAGCTTTCTGTAACTCCCCAATATCTACACCTAGATACCCAAATCTTGAAGGGCTTGATTAACAATGTATTAAGCATGTATTGCCTCACTATATTTTCAAATAGCTTTTTTATTATTGAGAACTACAATGCATCATGCTTACTTCCATATTCCTTGGCTAATACAGTTTAATAGAGGAACTATTATGACAGGTATTAAGAAGTAGAAGATGTAGTTGTGCTTTCTATTTTTTATAATGTAAACTCTTACCTGCAGGCAATCATCACTCTGATTTTGGCCACTGACATGGCCAGGCATGGAGAGATCCTGGACTCTTTTAAGCACAAAGTGGACAACTTTGACTTCACCAATGAGGAGCATGTGACTTGCGTATGTACCCCGTGCCTCAGGGCATATATTGGTGTTGTAAATAACATGGTGTGATTAGAGCCCGTTTGGCCTTTTTAGTCAGCATGGGGTCAGTACTCAGTATGACTGCACTCTCTGCCTGATGAAAGATGCAGATCTGTTGACCCAGTCCATGAAAGACTTCTTTGTGTCTCCCCCTGATGTGTGTATGCAGCTGAAGATGGTCCTGATCAAGTGCTGTGACATTTCCAATGAGGTCAGGCCCACGGAAGTGGCCGAGCCATGGGTGGACTGTCTGCTGGAGGAGTACTTCATGCAGGTCAGTCCAGTCTGCTCTCCTGCACCCTGCAGTGGTGTTATAGGTTAAACGTTAGAGTCAACGTTGATAAAATCACAAACCTCTTTGTTTCTGCTCAGAGTGACCGAGAGAAGTCTGAGGGTCTGCCTGTTGCTCCCTTTATGGACAGAGACAAAGTGACTAAACCCACTGCTCAGATTGGCTTCATTAAGTTTGTCCTGATCCCCATGTTTGAAACAGTAATGAAGGTATGGACCAGCACTGGTAATGCACCGCTCAACTATTCCATAATGCAGAAATGCAATGCTTGGCAGCCAGATTAATTATATAGATATATTGCCTCTAAATCAGGGTGATGTAGGCCGGGGTTGGGTAATATTGCAATAAATTACATCATAATAAACATTTCTTAGTATACTGTGATAACAGGGTAACAAAGACATGAATTGATGTGTTATTATCTTATTTATTATTTTTTAGATAACCAGAAAACCTTTGCATACTGATAGTGACAGTTTGTGTCTCCTGAGGTCACATGCATATGTTGTCTGTATGTCTGGATTTGTCCAGCTCTTCCCACAGATTGAAGAAATTATGGTGCAGCCTCTGCGGGACTCACGGGATCACTATGAGGAGCTTAAACAGATTGATGATGCCATGACCGAGGTACAGCCTCTTGTGCTACCTACATTCATATCCACTTTCCATCCATTTGGCCCTTTTAACCTTGTGTATACTATGCTCACTTTGGTTTACGGTCCACATGGTTTTAATGCAGTACTCTCTGAGTATCGAATAATACTTACTTCTATGAGCTTCGGCTGTCTTGTAACTAAACAAGTTCGTAAACAAGGTTTTTTGTAACTCCACTGTGATTGGGTAAAGTACAGTATTATGCACCAGGTAAAGCCACTTTGCTCTGTTTCACAAGGCCAGGTATTTGTGACTGGTCCTCTCTAAAAAGTATAATTTAGCATCCAGGTGCCATGCTGCTCACCCCGTGCTAACATAAAGGTGTGTCTTTTGTTCAATGAGGCACAGAAGAAAAAAACAGAAAATATGTCATTAGGAGGGAAGAAGAAATAAGTTTTGCGGCAAGCTGAGTGCTACCGTGTAAGTAGAGGCTCACTGGTTGTAGTGTGCTGAGTGCCTTTCCCTTCACCCCTAGCTTAGCTCTAAGGAAAAATCCCCAATATGCTTAGCATATATACTGTAGAATAACCATCCAGCTTCACTTTGTGACAGCATAATGTTTATAAATGTGTCCATGGATGAAAATAGTCTGAAGGACAATCTTGGCAGTTGTTAATAGCACTGCTCGTGCTAACCTTCATATTAAAAGCTAAGAGGTTCCTATATGGCTCTTGGTGTAGTTTTTTCGCATGTACAAATTTGTTGCTGTTGAGAAGCTTTAACACAAAGGTTCTTTAGGAAACCAAAGTGGTTTATCTGTAGTGGTTGTCCGTAGTGTTCCAAGCAACACTCCCTTGCACCTTTGACGAGTGCTGCTGTCACAAAGTGAAGCATCTTTTACATTCATTAATGCCTTCACTCTTTTTTCCGTGTGCTGTGAACTAGCAGGACACACTTGTGTGCCATAGCTTCACTAACAGGTGAACGATCACCAAGCATGCTTGCTTTTCCTCAGGATCGCCTCAGTCTTTTGCAGAGCTGAAAGATTGCTTCACTGATGCAGGGTCTTATTTCTGTCCCAGGGATCTTGCTTTCTGACCCGTTTCCGCAGCGGAACCAGAGCTCCTGTCTGAGCCCTTGCTGAGAAGGTCCACTCTGAGGTCAAGACGGTGTTGAAGATGGCTGCTCCATCTGTTAATTCCAAAGAGGCATCTGAAGTACTCAGGCTTTGGGAACCAGGACTGGGTTTCTCCACATAGCTGCGAGCTGGTAGACTCCTAGACAGTAGACTGATCTGATCATTTTTATGTTTGTTGTTTCTTCTATGTGGCCTCCTTGGAATATGTGGGCATATAAACCAAATAGTTTTTTCTTCTCTTCTTTTTGATTGTGCTGTCTTTAGGATTGTATGTCTTGCATGGGGAAGTCTGTTAGATAGAGATTGCAGTTAACATTTATTATTCACTTTGTAGCCATTGAAGATTAATGGTACCACTGAGGCCAGATGGAAGTTAAAAGATAAGGCTTTGCAGTTTAATGTATTCCTGTTTTTAAAAACAGCAAAAGCATTTCATAAGCCTTCACAATATCTATGAAAGTGTAATTAAGTTCCCACTATTATCTCTCTGACACCTTGGCACCTATACAACAATCAATTTGGTGTTGGATAGATTCCATTAGTGAACACCCAGTTCCTATAAACTATGGGGAAGTGTAATGACACTTGACAAATATGTCTGGATTCCAGCCGCTGTTGCCTTCTGTATTCTAGCTTTATTTCAGTGCTGACCACAGCACAGTGTGAATTGCGGTGTGTTATGAATGACTGCTGAGTGGTTGTTAAAAAAACAAGTAAAAGGCATTTACTTTCTTATTTGATATGAAAGTCTAAAATGTGCTGTTTATTATGTATTTTTTGAGGCTACAAGAATTCAGATTGTGTGATTTTCTAATGGTGTTATTATGTTTAACATTTTCCCTACTAGGACACTCTCAGCAATTGACTGCAATCAGTTTACTGTTTACTGGTGTCATTTTGATTTCTTTTCAAATAATTCCTCAGGGTAGCGCAATAAAGTCTCATGAATAAGTTCTTCCTCCAGGTTCTGCTTGAGTAAGGCTGTGATTTTGTTCCTACACTCACTGATGAAATCTCTTCCACCAGGAGGCTAGTTGCCAGAGTTTAACTTATTTTTTTATAACCCACTGTCATGACCAGTTTCAAATATTCCCTACTTCAACTTAACTGATCCACACCATCAGATATTTCTGAAGCTCTTCATGGGTTGGGATAGGTCTGTTGGGATGTGTTCTTTAAAATAGAAGTTCCATGACATGTCAAGCAGAGCATTACTGGCCTTGCTCTTTCTGAATGGTAGGATGAAAAAAATGTCCTGATTGGACCTTTTATAACACTTTAAATACAACAAGAATTGGCTATTTAATACAAAGGAATTTTGAGAAACATATTCCTTTTTGAGCAGGGAGGTGTTGAGGTTTACCACAATGCATCAGCAAAATTAAAACTCTCCATTTATCCAATTAAAACTAGTTTTCCTGAGTAAAGGATGGCAAGGATTTTACATACCTTGCCATCTGCTGGGCATAATTATTATCAAAGGATTATGGGAATCCAGAGAAATCTTTGTGACTGTATTTGAAATGGCACACTACTATACTGCATATTGTATACGACAATAGTATTTACCACATGCTGCCTGTGTGTAGCATGCTGCACAGTAACAAGTTTTGACTTACAAAGCATGCTAATGCAGTCACATGACCAGTTACCTCACATTTACCTCAGCTCAGTTCGCCTGGAATATGTTAATCCTAGCTGTTAGTTACCCTCGGCTATTTCACTTTAAAACAGAACCTCTAAAGCGACTTCATCTTTTATTAATTTTGACACCTGTATATGTTAACTTTCTGAGGCTACACTACCCCACTACAATCACTATTCCCACATTTATACTATGAATTGGCTGCATTTCCCACCTCCATTTTCATTGGCTGGAGTAGGCTGAGAGCTGGTGAGGCCACAGTGCATGATGGGGATGCAGTACACCATGAAGATAGCTCCCCCTGTATATTTGAAACTAACTGGAGTAGTACACCATCTGGGTATCTACAGTGCACTACAGACTTTGAATCTTGTCGCACATTGCGTACTATATACTACATACTACTTTGAGGCAGATTTAGTACATAGTATGTAGTAGTTTGCGGTATGCCATTTCAAATGCACCCCCAAAGGTCACAAATTAATGCTTTTGACCTTTAACCCCTCAGACGGCACTGACAAAACACTTTTAAAAGCTGTTGTTTGTAAACACAGTCCAATTCTGCCTTTACAAACCCAAGTTAACCCTTTACTGTACACAGTGTAAGTCACACAGCAACAGCGTCTAGAAACACTGCTGACTTGAGGTCTTTTAAAAAGGACTGATGCACAGTGTGTGTTTTATGGTCTGACGAGTCACAGGATGTTGTGTTCTCTGAACCAAAGAAGAAAGGACCATCCAGCTTGTTATCAGCATAAAGTTCAAAAGTCATGGTATGTCATGGTATAACCTGCACATTTTTAAAGCCCCAGTAACACTAAACACATTTCAGAGCCACATATGCTGCCCTTTAGGCACATTCTCGTTCAGGGACACCCATGCTTATTTCAACATGATGTTGCTAGAACACTTTCTGCACAGGTTGTGCAGAACGGCACGGCTGTGTTCCCTCCTGTAAAAATCAGCTGAGACCAGCATGGAATCCACCCTGCCAGCTTGTTAGCATTGCATATTCTTTTAGAAATAAAAAATGTAAAAATACATTTACTCATAAAAGTTTCTAAAATTGCTCACTGCTCCATGAAAGAAATAATTGTCTGTCAATGTAAACAAATTCATTACTGATCACGAGTTTGATGCTCTGTGTCTCACAGAAACGTGGATTAGACCTGAAGAGTATTTAGCGCTAAATGCAGCCACCACGACAGGCTACAGTTACATATACCATTTTACAGTTACATCACCATCTTACAACGGCAACCATCTACACCAGGTCCTTAGGAATAAACCAGAAAGCAGGCTGCAAATTCTCTTCTTTTAAAATTCCGTTTCTTAATATAAGTGACCAGAGAACGAAAAAAAAACTTGTTTTCACTAATTACAATCTACAGGTCAGCCCTATTCTGAGTGCTTACAGGAATTTGATGACTTTTTATCAAGTCTAGTAACAAGTCTAATAATGGTACTCATTACTCCCATACTTATTACAGCCATACTCTGGATTTAAGTTTAACCTTCGGAGTGAACATGGATCAGATCATCTCAGATCATTGTCTAATCTCATACGAAATCAACTATAGTCTTACTGTAGGTTTATCCACACATTATTGTGTTAAGCGTGTTATGACATCCTCTACACCTCGTAGCTTTATTGAAAGACTCACAGATCAAATTACATTAGCTGTCTGTCTAAACCCACTGATCTATATAATCTGACTAAATGCTCGGAGGACACATTTGACTCTACTTTAAATAAAGAGGCTCCATTAAAACGTAAAATAATTAGGCAGAAAATCATGGAACAATGATCACACTCAAGCTCTAAAACAGACTGTCAGACAACTAGAGTGTAAATGGCGCCTGGTTAAACCTGAAGTATTCCATTCTGCCTAAATAGCCTTATAGACTATAGAGGAGCTTTACCTGTAGCATGTTCATCTTATCTTCACTGATTGATGATAACAAATATAATGTAAGATAATTTAGCACAATCTCTAAATTTACCAGGAGTCAGTCTATGACTGAACCCCAGATACCGTTAGCATACATGTTCTTATACATTTCTTCAATAGTAAAATTGAAATGATTTGGCTAAAAATACACAGGGCATAGTTAACGACTAAAAGTGTACTGCACTATTCAACTAATGCTGATCTAAAGCACAGTATAACTACTGAGGTAAGGCTGGAATCTTTTACTCTACTCCACCAAACAGAACTATTTCAAATTATTTAATCCTCAAAATCATCTACATGCATACTAGATCCAATTCTGACTAGTAATAACCAAGCCTCTTCTGTCTTCTGCCTCATCTCTTAGCCTTGGTTATGTTCCAAAATCTCTTAAACTAGCAGTAATTAAACCTTTATTTGAGAAACCTAATCATGATCCTTATAAGCTAGCAAACTACAGACCCATTTCAAACCAAAAAGCTGTAGCACAACAATAAAGTTCCTATCTGCACAGGAATAACATACATGAAAAAAATCTGTCTGGATTTAGGTCTCATCATAACACTGAGGCAACACTGAAAATTGTAAATGAGATTTTAGTATTCTCTGACAGAGGGAACTTATCCTTACTGGTTTTGCTAGATCTTAGTGCAGGATTTGACACAATAGACCACTCTCTCCTATTAGATGGAAAACCTTAGGACCTATATTATTTATTTTATATATGCTACCACTAAGTACCATAACGGTCTAAGTACCATAACTAACTGTCACATAGCTCCTGGCTGTCCTGCACTGTGGAAGCTTGGCCTGCATCCTGCTGACCCATCCGATGAGCCAGCTATTTAATCACAGACTCAAACCACTGAATGCTTCTTTCCTTTGTTTGTGTTGTTATCTGGTGTTAACCCGAGGAGGATGGGTTCCTCTTTTGAGTCTTGGTGTCTCTTGAGGTTTCTTCTTTTGAGTTTTTCCTTGCCTCTGTCTCTGTTGGCATGCTCAATAGGGACACCAGATTCTTTTTAAAGCTGCTTTGTTATATAAATATATAAATATATGCGCTATATAAATAAATGTTGACATTAAATACATTATGTGTAGATCCTCTTTTCTTATAAGTCTTTTACACTTCTCATCTCATTTGCAAAATCATCCAAAAAAGCTTTCAAAAGATGTTATTTGATCACATCACTCCCCTTTGGCACCTTTATTTTTTAAACCAGGGTACTATATAAAATAGTGTAAGGCAGTGACTCCCCAGGACTAGATTTGAGAGCTACCATGCTACCACAATAGCATCTATAGCCACTTAGGTGGATCAGTGCTGTAAACTAGGCTGAAGATGCAGCTTGTTTTGCACCCTCAGATTTCTTGCATGTCGTCATTCAGGATGACCACATTAAAAGTTGTGTGTATGCTCCAGGCAGTACCTGCTGAAACAAGACTTCTTCATCAGAATAGTGACACTCACAGGTAGCAATTAACAAAAATGAATGAGTGCTGCAATAAAAGATGTTTTTCTGAAAACACACTCTTGAAATCTTCAGCCTCAACAATGTGCTGCCATCGCTCAGTTTATGGGCGTAATCCCATTGACTGATTATGAAAGGAATTGCCATGACCTCATAATCTTTTGTGCCACATGGAGCAATGCAAACATCACTTGAATGAACGACTGCTTTTGATGCTGTTTTTTTTTTTTGCTGGGGTATAATTACAATCAGCCCCACCCATGCTATTAAGTTACATGCAAGATATATTTACATCCACCTAAAGGAATGCTCGTATGTCAAATAATAAGCACTTGAGATGAAGAGGTGATGAGAATATGAAATATGATCTTTCTACGTTGTGATACAAAGTGCAAGATGCAACATCCCACAGGGTGAATGCAATGGATAGCAGATGTGGTTTACTGAATGCATTTGATTAGGCCTTGGTAATGGAGAATGCCTGAAATCTGTTCAAGCATAAATAAAACAAACACTTGCCTGTTTTGATTAAGAATATAATGGAGCTTGATGATTTGAAAACTGTCTTTTTGAGTTCCACAGGGTGGCAATATTACTCCAGCAACATTTGCCAAGCACACCTGCTCAAGTCCTGTAAAACCCCAATTACCAGCAGCCATATAATGCAACTTTCTCCTGCTTTGGAGGAGGTCCCTCAGTTTGACTATGATTTTCACTTTATCAGCAATGTTGTTAGGATATATTTGGAATATATGAGTATGATTATGAAATCTTGAAAACTACAGTTTGGAGCATCCAAGTCAAAGTGCTTTTTTCGTGTTCTTAAAAATCCTAGTTTTAATAGTGACAGCTGTGTGTGTGTTATAAGATGAATACATCTGTAAATGCCTGTTTTATCTTGGTACTGCAGTCTTTGTGGGGAGATGTGTCTTGTTTTCACAGCAGGGGATCATCACCATAGTCCACCAACCAAACCTATCCAGCTAACAGCATCCTGTGGGCAGTGTCTTGTGACCACAGGTGAAGGACTAGATGGTGATCAACACAAAATGTGCAGCAGCAGAGGAGCTACTGTCTCTGACTTTACATCTATAGGGTGGACCAGCAAGGTAGGGGTGTCTACCTCTATCATTCATTTAACTATGATGTTTTTTTGGCAATTGTTATAAGGGGATCATAGGGGAAAAAATACAGATGTAGGATATGGGCCTTTTAACATTTAAACAGAATCATATCCTGATCTGTTTTTCCATTCTGCTTTCTTTGTTAGCTTTAGGAACATTCCTAATTGCCCATATCTACACGCATACAGCACATAAACAGTCCGGAGTAACTACATCACTCTCGGTTATCATATATCAAAGCAATTCAGGTTGTTGTTTAGTTTTGGCTCATCGGGTGAACAAAAAGCCCAATTAGTCTGAGTGAGTGTTGCACAGGCTTAACAGGCCTGGTGTATGTGTGTGGGAGCTGGGCTCTGTGGTAATCTGACCCCACTAAACTTCTGCCGTTATCTCTTATCATGGCTTATCTGGTTAACGTCCTACTTTAAACCGCGTCTGTGAGGGAAAGTGTGGTGAAGATAAGTTCTCTGGAATTTTAATCATAATAGATTAGATCTGCACTGTGTCTCTGGGCTTACAGCACTGCAAACAATAAAGTTAAATTAAGACTAGGCTTGGTTAAGCCTGAAAGACATGAGAATATATCTGTGTAATTAGAGCCTTTTACTTTGATGCATCCTCTTTGAAAAGAGCCTGGGTATTGTATATATTGCTGAGTAACATGAAAACAATATTTTACAGATGGAAAAAAACTCCACTTCTCCAGAGTGCTGTGATTAACGATATTGGCAGAGTGGCTGGAACTACCCTCAAGACTCCAGCACTTGTAAACTTCAAAGCTGCCTCCAATCACCTCCTTATTTCCTGTTCTGATACTGTCATCGTTTGAAAGCTGAGAATTTCCCAAGCCTCCGTCTCCACAGAGAGAGTTTTGTTTCACTGAGCAGGCGAAAGCTGGGGGTCAGTGTGTGTGCTGGACTGGAGCTGAGCAGCTCTGCTCTCCACAGCTGGATGACTCATCTCCTCAAGCCAAAGATTCCTCTCTCATTTCCCTCTATGAATGACCACTGGTCACCAAAACGCTTCCTTTCTTGTTTTTTTAATGTCCTTACTATATAAGGTACATGAAAAATTACTCTAGAGTTCTAGAGTAAGTAGTCTGGCCTTGCATAGCTCAGTATTGCCAATTCATGTCACTAAGGACTCTAGATAACACATTGAGTCATATGTCTCGGGATTAGTGTTGCAGCCTCAAAATTCTCAGTCAGTGGACAGGTAGCTGCTCTCATAATGCAGTCTAGCTGTTAATTCACACTAGAAGGCAACACAGTGAGCAGTTATTTCCTAGGAGAGTACGCAATTTGTAGGTGTGATGTAGTGACAAGCGACATGGCGGCTGCAAATCAATTATGATGCAGTGAACTGACATTCTAAACGACTGGCTCCAGCAAATTCTTTGGACCAATTATAGGCTACTCGAAAGCCAACAAATTTAACTGACCAATAAAGCTACTTGTCTCCTGCTAGTGTATGGTGAGTTTAGCTACAGGACTTAATCTTCTAGGCTAGTGCCTAAATACATCTCCAACAGTCAATCTTTCCAGAGATGAGACGTGGCAAGACAGTCTTAATGCTGTAAATGTGTAAAACATTTTGTGTTGCCAGTTTTGCGTGGTCATGCACACCACTGAGGTTTGAGGGCACTGCATTATGGGTATTCACATTTTTCCTTTAGCAGTCACACCATATGACACGGTGCTGTCTTTATTCCTTTTTGCCACTTATTCTTTGTTTAATTTAATTATCTGCAGTAAAAGGACTTCAACATTTAACAACCTTCAGTCCAACTCTTCCTTCAGGATACGGAAAAGTGGCAACAACCTGGGTATTACCTCAGAGATGCAGGAAACTAATATGCACTCTGCCCCTGGAGCTAGCTGTGGGAAATGCTCCCCAGAGTCTGGAGGTAGGAACCAGTAAAGGTAAACAGCAGTAATTACTGCAGTGCATTTCTTCTTGTACATCACAGCACATTAATGATAAGACCAACTTAATACTGGATTCAGGGTTGTAAGAAACAAACATCTCTGAGCCTTTCCCAAAAAAGCTTCTCCGAGCTTTTCATGGCCAAAGTTGTCACTGCCTTGAAAGTTATCTCAACCAATTAAACCCAGTCTTTTTTTTTTTTATAAAAAAATGGTTTGAATAGACACAAAGAACTTGTTAAAATATTATTTACATGCTAAGGGGAAAATGCCTGGATTCAAGTAGGATCCAGAGAAATCCTGGATGGGTGGTGACTGTACTGGTCAGCAGGGTTGTAGTTTTGGTGTCAGGTGGTGAATATTGTGAATGATATATTGCTTGAAAACTGCGATGTTGCTAAAGTTAGTGCTGACAGAGTCGTCTTTTCTTCTAGTTCAAGAATGATGTCTAACTTCTAAACAAAGCTCATGAGTTATCTGACAGTAGGTCAGTCAATGTTAGGATAACAAGAGCTAACCCTTTACGGAGTCAAACTACATGAGTTTGCAAACATGACTCCTTTTAAAAAGTTGAAGTCTGTTTATTTTTAGCTTTCAAATCATAAGCTGTGTTTCCATGTGTAGTTTGATACACTGACTTTTATTTACATTGTCATGTAGCTGTTTGTTCACAGAGCTGAATTAGTGGTTTGATTCATTAAAACAAAAAGAAAGAATTGATTTAGTAAAGTGAACTGAACCGCTCATTAACCTCAAACAAGTTTTCCCCACCTAGGGATGGAAACTCAGCCCTGGGAAAACGAATTTTGAAAAAAAAAAAAAAAAACTTAGTTATACAGATACACCCCCTGCTGTTGTGTTTAAGATTCTAAAAGTCTTTTTGAACACAAAAGTACATTTTCAAGTCTGTGGGGTTCTCCAGAGGAACTCTTCTACATGTAAAGACCCCAGGAAAAAGCATTTTTATAGGAGGATCTTTATGTGTCACTGGGAGAAGATGCAAGTGTAAGTTCTTCCTGTGAGGTACACAGTAGGCTTGGGGGGCATTCTTCATTTACAGACTACCACAATTACAAATCCCCTCTGAAAACGACTTTTATATGACAGGAGGATCTCACACATGCCAGACAGGAAGCCAGCCCTCAGAGGACCCTGTCCCACTGCGCCATCCTGTATACAGACTGGGTCCTATCCTGTGCACTTCAAAATACCCCCAATCCCTGCCTGTCCACAATTTGTGTTAGGCTGACCAAACATGTCTCTGCCCTGGTTTAGAGGAGGATAGTTTACATTTTGGAAATAAATTTCCCCCGAGAACTGGCCTACATTGTCTACTTTCAGCTGAACACTTACAGGTTTCTCCCCTGCTTTCATGTTAGCATAGCAACATTGTTTTCACAAGTGAGATGAAAATATAGATTTTTATTGCACACCACAGGATAGTTTTTTTCATTAACTAGCTTTTGTAGCTGTGTTTTTACTAGCCCACCACCAGAGTCCCTTTAATTAGTGCTTCTTTAATTCTACTTATCTAGTTAGCTAAAAAAAATAATAACAGTGGGCCAGACAGATGTGTTTACTTCACATTAACCTCCTCTAAGCATCTCCTGCTTTGGCAGAAGATCAGCAGCACTGCATGTGTCGGGACTGTAGGCCAACTGAGGCTGTATTTCACCCCACTCGGAGGATAAGACTAATTTAATGTAATGGGAAAAATCCCTGTTCCTTTCCATGAATCAGGCTTAGGCCACCTCCCACTGCCTGCAGGTTATCTAAAGCTATCTGTACCCCCACCTCCCACCACCCCCATCATGACTGACCAGACACTGTATGGATAAGTATTGCAGAGCTTTTGCTGTGCTGGTTCTTGCCTCCCTGTATCTGTTCTTTGTTGCTCCCATAAAACGGTGGAAGAAGCAATATAAAATGGAAACAAAGGGGCTCGCAAAAGGTGTAATTACGTGCTCGCTGAAATAATACGAGCATGGAAAGAGCATGTCATGTTTTGTTTGTGAAAATTGTCAAACCATTTGGCGCTGTTTACGTCTCCAGGGGTGCATTTGCCAGGATTATTGTCTCTAAGAGGGTAGAAAGCACTCTTTTGATTGTTTTTCCCCACACAGCTTAATTAAATACAGTGGTTCTCGTTCATCTTTGCATGAGCTTCAGATGGCTACCAGGGGGTGTGCGCCTCCAGGGCCTCTTAAATGTGTCATAAATGAACGATTCTTTTGCTTTGAACAAAACTTTTGGGTGCACAAACGTGAACTGACTCCCCTTCTTGAAAGATTCACCCTGTTCAGCTCATTTGAAGCACCACAGGAACCAAGAGGAATCAGGCTCAGCTTTCGTTTCTGGGCCGCGGTTACATGAACCTTTGAAGTTCCTTTTTCAGAGCCTGTACTTTTTTTTGTGGGGTTGGAACTACTGGATCAAACTTTACTGTCACTGATTGGTCAAAGATAAGCTTTATAGAACCCTCTTATCTGCCATTATGTAAACACACATTTATTAAACAAGAGAACAAGCTGCTGGAGACTGGCAAAGCAAGCAAAGACCAGCGATTATAAATAAAAATGTGGACCGAAAAGGAGCCAAAACTAAGCCACTAATTGATAGAAGGTCTACTGAAATTATGAATGTGCTTAAAATGCAACTAATTTAGCACTAATAAGAGTTAGTGTTCATGAGAGTAAGAACAGACATCCAGCTTGCTTGTCTTTTTATTCGCCAGAACTGCTGTTTCACAAAATACAGCAGTATGCAGAGAAATACTCAAATAGGATGAGTAACAGATAAGTGAATGATGATGTGCCAACATGTTATTCGTCACAGAAATATTTGTACATCAGCTAGAGAACTTATTCTCATGAGGTTGGAGATCTAACGTTCTCAGTCTAGTTCCATCCATGTCTAGTTCTACTGCTACACCTAGTCCAGCTAAATAATGTCTTGTTTGATCGTGGATGTAGGACTGTAATGGGTGGGACAAAACCAGATGTTTTCTGCTAGATGTAGTTTTTGTTATTGTGTATATATCATCTCCCAAAAAGGGCAAACATGCTTTACTTTGAATGTAATTAGGCAATTAAGTAATATTAGTTAAGCAATTTTGGAGCGTTTCTGTGGGTCCCATCGTCAATAAATACTCACACAATGTAGGTAGCTTAAAGTATTTAAAGATGTTATTATGAGCTGTTTTAGTCCTTTTAAACATCTGGCCAGACGAAATAAGTCTTTCTAACTTTCATATAGAGTTAATAGTGTTTATTAATAGACACAATCCCTGACAACTGAATATAAAACAATAAATCAGTAAAACAATCTAATGACTCCTGTTAAGTCAGTCTAGTCATAGCCTACATGATTATGATATATGCTCAGATATTTCTTCAGAAATTGCACATGTATCTCTTCTTGAGTAAATAAAGGTCTCAGTGGTAACCCATTGTGCCAAAATAATATCCCTCCTCTTTATTTGGAACTGAATTCTCATTTCTTCCACACATTTCACCTGAAATTCAATGAGAATCACCACTGAAGTCTCCTGAGCCATCAAACCACGGCAATAAATCGTTCCTCTGCGTATCCTGTGTGACACACATGGGTTTGTTTGACTGAGGGACCTGAGTAGTCCTAAACTAAACACTCTAGTTTGTCACTTAGGGAACAGAAATAACAAGCCACGGTTACACAATCTGCAAATATTGTGACTCAAGGAACTTGTTTGCCTCATACTGGCCTAGTAAAAATAGCTTAATTTAAGGATTAGATTAGATTCTTTAAAATCCTCCAAAAAGGAAAACTGCATTGGGACATACAGCAAACACACATTAGAGATCTGACATAAATACAAAGCAGCAAAAAGTTCAGACCTCCCCGCCTAGTAGCACTACCCAAGAAGGGCAGTAGGAGCACCAAACCTTACTAAGTGACAGACAGACTCACATAAAATCTCTTTACTTTTGTGCACCTTACTTAGGGCAGACACAGACATAGACATAGACATAGACATAGACATAGACATAGACATACACATACACATACACATACACATACACATACACATACACATACACATACACACACACACACACACACACACAAACACACATACACATTCACCTTTATCTTTTTATAAATCTTCCTGATAGTAAAAAAAGAAAAACCTGAACTTAATAGCTGTTTTGCTAAAAAAAAAGAAATTAAAGGGTAGTCTCTGACTATTGTACAGTGCTGTAAATTAATTAAATCTAGGCCAATTTAAGTAACTTTGATGTGAATACGAAACCTAGCTGATTAAAAACACTTAATATCAGTGGCTCGGTAGCTCTGATTTCAAACTTCAGAGTTCACTGGTGACATTATGATTCATGCGCTATTCTGCACTTCTGTGAACAGTGAACAGTGAACAATTGAGAAGAAAAACATAATTTGTCAAATGATTTGCATCTTTAAAAAAGATCAGTAATGTCCTCCTGGTCGTAATGTTATAGCATGAATAATAGCTTTTGGGAGGAAGCTTTTTTTTTGTCATCTTTATGTATTTGTTAAAAAAAACACTGCAGCACCAGTAAACCAAGCAGTCAACTAGTGAAATCACCATTGGCAGAAATACATACTCACTAACTTTTAAAGGCCTTTGTAGGGGGGCTTGCAGAAACGTAGTGTTTGTTATTCGTACAGTGGGATGACTGTAGGGCCTACAGTTCAGAAAACTGCACGGATGGAAAATGCCAAATTGATGGCTGCAGTTAGAGCTTCATATGCAACTGTGTCTGCAATGAGCACACACTCAGTCCCCTCCAGGGAGCACTCATTCACAAGTCTCCTGTCAGTATATGTAATCATTTTGAGACAGATGGATCAAGCCCCCTCCAGATGTGTGCAGCGCGTGGCCTGTGAAAGCCCGGCTCCAGTTCTGTAATTATGGGAGAAGCAGTCTCACGCATGGCACTGTAAAGACAGAGTAGTAGAGGGGGAGCACCAGCCATTACGTTCTGAGCGTTTTGACCTCACATAATGGGGAGATAAATGATACGTCTGCCAGCGGCGTGTAAACGTGGGGTATTCTTTCATCTTTTATTTAAAGGTTGACATGAGACGTACTTGCATATGTGCATCTGTCAGGGAAGGGGTGGGGGGTGAGTATGGGAGGAGAGGATTGGGGAGGGGGTGAAGGTAGCACCTTCTCAGGATAGGCCCAAACATGTTTGTTTATTTTGGTAATCTAAAATACCTTCTTTTCTCCCCTCCACAATGGGAATTTCCATGGAGCAAAGAATCTGGGAGTCTGTCTGGAGACAGTGTAGGCATCTCCCAAGCAGCAGATGAGTTCAATTAGCACGCCAACCTCTCAAATTGCTTTCTCTCTTCAAATACACATTTTGGAGAGGAACGCTGGCTTTGTTGGAACAGTCCCATCTGGAAGCTGCTTGCTGGGCAAACAAGAAGCAGGGAGAGCACCAACTAATAGAAGGTTGATTTTGACTCCATTTGCAGCAGGATACTTAAGTCATTCCTGATTCTTCCTGAGACATTTCTCTCCCTTCTCTGCTTTCAAAGAACGTGACAATCTTCAATGGGGAATGCTCAGAAACCACTAGAGCTTTAGAGAGGGTCAAATGATTTCCGAGAAATAAATACTACATGTCTATAGTTAGTACTGATGTAATAGAATCATTGTGCTTCTTGCATTATAAACACTGCAAGTGATGTAGCACTATTCTTTTTTTCATTGCTAAGTTTTATGGTCACATTGAAAAGAGCTACACTTATAATACCACCAACAAAAAAATTAGCCAGTCAAGGTTTTTTTCTGTCTGGTGTCTAGGTAGATTCAGCCAAGCAAAGTTTACCATCTTTTAGGACTTGATTTGAAGGCCCAAAATGTCAGGATTAATTACTAGCACAATCAGGAAATGACAGTGTAATCACATTCCAGTGGAAGAGATCACTTTTGTGAGAAAAAAGGCCTTCTGAATATTTAACATAATTCACTTAATGTAAGTATGAGTGGTAACCTGGCCAATGTGTTTAAGTCAGATGTAAAATGGTGTCTCTTTGCCAGGGCTCTTTAATTAAGGAGTCTCTGTAAAACTACAACAAGGTAAAACATATTGCAATGATGGTCAAAAGCAGACATGGTCAAGTTCATGACACTGATCTGAGAACAACTCTTCTGATAAACATCTGCAGAATGCAAAAGAGCACATACATAACACCGAACTCCCAGGAGATACAGTCACAGCTCAGCACTGAAACCCCCAGATAGGTATAGTGTTCTGTTACCCCATTCTGTAGTTCTAATGTAGCTGCTACGGTTAGATGCATTAGGAGTGATGTTATGTACATGTGCAGCGCAGATGTATTCCAACTAGGGTTGACAGACTGTGGTGACATTGGACATCTGCAAAGTCCAATGCCTTGTTTGGCATTCACTCATAAAAGATCGTCATAACACCCATTCTAGATCTTAATCTGCTTTAACATGCCTCATACACAAGAGCCCATATTTATCACTATTATTACATCTCAGAGTAAGAATCCTGATCTGGGATCAGCTTTCACCACAGTAGAATTACATCTGATTAATGTTAAGCTAAATAGATATGTAAAAAACACCAATAAAATAAATAGATATGTTCAGATATGTTTTTACTCTGGCTCCCTGAAGCCATTCAGAACAGATCCTCCTAGTGCTCTTCTGCTTGGTCTGCACAAACTCCTGTCCTCCATTTGTGCCTGTGCTCCTAGGGCTAAAGCACTCAGACAGAAACACACATGTAAGAGGATATTCCTCCCTCAGCACTGGAGCTCCAGCCCCAGACATTTCCACTACTTGGAAGCTGCACAAGTTCACATCCAAGCAGACTTTCTATATAAACATTACAGTCCTACTCTCACATCTCCTTTTTTTCCTCTCTGGAAGAATGATTAAAGCTCTCACCCACAGAGCACACAGTTTAAAGGAAGGAGACTCATAAAGTTTAATCTACATCACTCCTCCTCAGCAGCGTTTCGAGGAACAATCATCCCATTTTAGCCAGTTCTCTAGATAGACCTTCATGACTCAACTATTCTGCTGAACTGAGTCAAAGGAAAATTGCACAAGACGGATGAGAATGCGATTCGTCAACACACTGCCACGTAAGTGGTGTAGAACCCACACATAATCTGAGAGATCTGAGCGCTCCCAATATGGCTGTAGATACTACCGCTAGTTTAAACATTTCCTCCATAAATCCTTAAACCTATTAAACTGAACCTGTCAGGGAGAATCTGTCAACTTAATGCCAAGCAATCCCAAAATAAAAAAAAAAACTAGGTCCCAAACATTTAAAGGTAGGTGTACAGAGTTTTACTCTGTTAAAGGAAACTTAAGCTCCTTTAAACTCTTAGCATTCTACAGACCATGGGTCAATCTCAAATCTCACTGAACTGGGACAAAAGCTCCTTGCGCTATAAATCCTCTGTGGAAGCGGGCATTCTTACACATTCTTTAAACAGAGGAATGTAGCATTAGGACCATTAGAGTCCAGTGTCTGGCTAACACAAAAGCCTCACCCAAAAAAAGCAGTACTATAGAGATGAAAGGAAGAAGGAGTACATTTTGTTGAGTAAACTAAAGGCTTTCATAAGCATACTGCTTTGTAATGACTTACAGAAACCTCTTTAGCGCCACATATTTCCACAACCTTCTCCTCATTCAGAATGTAGCAAAACATCCAAGACATGCTTGGTATCTGCTTTTTTGGTTTTGCACTAGGCCTGTGTGGCTAACAAGTAATAGATGTTTATACACAGCCAATTAGCATTGTGCAAACCGCAAGCTTAAATCATACAATTGCTTCAAACTATTGCTAATTAATCTCAGATATACTTGCTTATGTGTTTACAGACACTGTGGACTGGTTTTCTGGAAACAGATTAAGCTAAGTCTATGACTGAATTATAATGTCAATGGCGTTTTAGCACTGAAAGCCTTTTTAGCTTAAAGTAGTCCTAAATAATACCCTGTTATCTATTAGTCACTTTTTCATGGTAGCTATAAAATACAAATTTGTCATGGTTTTTGTAAGCTCAGTTTTTGGAAGCTCAGTTCCCTAATGAATATTTTGGAGAGCTGTACTCTGACTGGTTGCTTTAGAAGACATAGTGTTACTTACTATGACATTTTTAGTTCGGGATGCTCTACTTCAACCAGTGAGCACTGATAAAATCACAGTGCTCTACAGTGCAGAGTGTGGCTGCTACGTACAGGTTGCTGTTGGAGTTGTAACAATGTTTAAGGTGGGTTTGCAGAGCTCTTCCCCTCTTTTACTGTAGAAAGCTTTTTGTCTGGGGTTTCAGAACTGGACCTTGATATTTAAGTTCTCCACGATCTTGTTAAAATTGTGGGAGCTGAAGTTGTAATTTTGCAAATGTACCATTCTACTATAAATGGTTTCATGGTAACAGCCTCAGCATGTATAATCCGCCATTGTTTTCAAACCGTTGCCATTGTTTCTAAAGGGCTGGAATTTAAGCTGGTATATGTATATTTTGGGGCGTGATTTTGGGTTGAGTCAGAACTGTTACATACAAATACAGGATTAATGTTTAAAGGATTAATAGTGTTTAACAACAGTGTTTAAATTCATATTATGTCAGTTCTATGTACTGAACTTTTCTTATTTAAGCATGACGATGTAAATAAAGTTTGCATTCTATGACACCTTTAAACTGCAAGTTGCATAGTGAGCAGTAACTTTAATATACTTAGTTTGATTTAAATATTTAAAGCAAGTAGCTAGTCTAAATAATGTTAGCTACTAGCAAACCTCAAGTGACTATCGTTGGCATAGATAACTAAGTAATAAAACCTAGGTTTTTTATACTTCATTATCATTTTTCATGTTCTGTCTATCTCTATATCAACATGTTCCTTCCGTGTGAGTCATTATGATGCATCCCTGCAAGCTATAAAAATATTTTATGAGCCAACCAAAAAAGACAAAACAGCTGGTTTCATTTAGGGTCAAATCATAGGGTTGTAAATAAGAGTGTAAAACTGGATCTGGGCATCTATCAGTCAACCAAAGATATCAGAAATCACCATAAAATAATGTAAAATAATGTTAATTTATAGCACCTTTAACTCCTCATTGGTCTCAGCAGCTCAGCACTGAGTAGAAACATATTTAAACACAAAGAGACAACAATGGGCAAACTGATCTAATAACAGAGGTACAGACATGTACCGACATATTTATTTGATTATATGAATTTAATATGAGCACATTTCCATCCCATTAGTGAATGGCCACTAGGGGACCTGCACAAAGACTAAATCTAAAGAAGCACAAGTTAATAGTGTAAGTGTAATTTAGTTCAGAAGAATAGTTTAAAGCAATTATCCACATGCACCTGCAGTGGCACTTGCAGAATTATTGTGTGAGGGTGGCTGGGTAGGACTGTAGGTTAGAGTGTTTGCCACCTCTTTGTGGGAGTTGAGTCTCTACAAGCCCTTATTACACACATATTGTATACAACAGCAAGATGTTAATCTCTGAATGGAGAAAACGACGCACCGGGTGGTGAAGCTGCTGCTGATTATAATGGAGCAGAAACAAACTCGTCAGTGCACGTCCTACTCAGTGCATTTACATCCTTACTCTGTGCATTAAGGAAACACACCATTTACTTACACAGCATTTGCAGACATCCACTACAAATCCCATGAGACCAAAAGAGACCAAAATACAACTTTTTGGTTTTAATAAGAAGAGTTATTTCCAGAGAAAAGAAAAGCACCGCACTACATTCCAGCATAAGAAACGTATCCCAACTGTGAAACATGGTGATGGCCCGTGGTTTGCCTTACTCTGAGTTTGTGTAGTCTACCTTTCTGTGGTGGAACTGTTGTTTCTCCATATCACAATAACTTACAGTTGACTGGGGCAGATCTAGCAGTGCAGAAATTTTAAAAACTGCCTGTGTTGGTCTGGACATGGCATCCATGTACCTATGAAGACATAATAAAATGAAGACATGCTACTTTACATAAGGCTTTATTATAAGCATTGAAGATATCTGAGCCGTGAAGATGTTTTCATGTTAAACCTTTAAAAATTTGAATCATTGCATTCCTACCTTTAAAATGTACATGGAAGGCATTGGATCTACTTTCTCAAATGGCCTACCAGGAAGGGGTTAACAGCGTGTGAGGCCAAAGATGAAGATAAGGTACTTTGTGAAAGTGGGTGAAATGTAGTGCAAGCAGAGCACCGTGGAGTACACATACTGAACCGTATTGAGAAATATGAGATGTGGTAATAAAAATAACATAGCAGACCATGAAGTATAAAATCTGCTGATTCGTTTGTGTTGAGACTTTCCAGCGACGGCGTGATTTTCAACCCAGTGCACAGCAGGTGTCGGACAACCACTCTTTGTCCCACCGCAGACCAATAACTCAGCTCTTTTATGGCTATGGAAGTGTTTTAGTGGTCTGAGCATTGTGCTGCAGGAGAAAAGACTCTCCAGGCAACGCTGGTCCTTGCGGTGCTTTGTCCATGTATGAGTATATCTATGTTTGTGTGTGTGTGTGTGTGTGTGTGTGTGTGTGTGTGTAATTGTCTGAAGGCTGGATTGCTTGAATGTCTAGTTAATCATGAACTTAGTGTATACACTGTGAGTAATCTGACCACAAGAAGAAAAAAGGTACTTCGCACTGAAGGGATATGATTTAGGACGTACAGTGCTGTTTGTTAGCAATGTAAGGCCTTTATTAGTTTATGTGGGTGGTTCTGTGGTTCAGAATTGATCACACCATACCATTTAACAGACTAAAGTGTGGTTATATTTGGCAGCCTTGAAAACGTCTGCAGGTTTTTGATTGTATTTCACTAGAATATACGCTCATCATCAAAAGAATAGTTGCACAAATAGTTGCACCCAGAAGCAATCAGCCAACAGGAATGAAACTTGGTGAGTAGGGTAGACATTGTGAGACCAGCTAATGACTCAAGTTTTACATTCAGACGTACATGTGACCGAAGCAAAGGTCTTATTGCTGTACCTGACTGACCCAACAGACATGGTTGTGGACATTCTGAAAGCAGTGATGCCCTCCATGAGTCTTCTGGTGCCAGCACCGTCATGATGACTGCCTTTAACACCAAGTCAACGTCGCAAAAGACTGCAATGTCATGCCACACTGTTATGAAGTGGTTCAGAATGCCAGCGCATCATCTTCAGAGATGAGTCCAACTTTCGTCTTGGTGGAGATGATAGCATCGCACATTTGGTTCTGCATGCAACTATTCTTTTGACAATGAGTGTAATTATTATAAAGGTAAAAAAAAAGAAATGAAGAGAACACTGCAGAAGATCACAGTATTTTGAAGGGACAATTTTTCAGATACCTTCAGAAAGCTTTAATACGATACACCTTACATTTTCTAGTTTACTATTAATAGTAAGAGAAACAGAGTAGTCTCAGGAGCTGGAGTGAGTCTAAAACAATGTGTAGCTGTCCCAAAGTTGCAACTGAGAAAAGAAAATAGAAAAAAGAAAACTAAATAGATGATCTTCTAGTGTTCTCAGAAAATTGGACTGACCACCCCAGAGTCCAGAGCATCACTGAATGTTTTAACTTGTTTTCTGCTTTTCCCTATAAGCCAAAAATTGAAGAACTTGCACTTAACTGCTGTGTGGTTTGGGGTAACTCGGAATTAAATGAAATGATTTAATGCTACACGTGTGTAAAAACATGTAAATGACAAATAGAATTAAAAAGCCAGAAAAACGGGGAATTGATTGCGCTTACACTGCCACCACAGCTGGAAGTACTTTGGGTCACACACCGCAAAAGCAGCAACGTTTACCTGACCTCCTCCCCTCTAATTTATCACTGTGCTGACCAGACTGCTGGACCAGGTGACACTGTTTGCTGAAGTTCAGTAGTGTCTATGTGTTTGCTCTCAACTCGAGTTGAGCACTCCTCCTCCACAGGGTCCCAGTTCTGGGGTTTCTCCCAGGTGGGCTTCTCTACCTGGGCCACCCAGTGAGAAGTTGCTCACCTGGGAACAGGAACGCTTTGGAGCAGCGGCTGCTGTACATCCTAGTGAAGTAATGCACAATTTAATAGGCCACTTTGATCACCCTAAACATCTCCAGATGTTGCTCTCGGTGTGTGGCACTTCCTCCCTCCCCTGTACTGTCATACATTCCCTCAGGGGTGTAATAAAATAAATAAGATATGCAGGCTCAGCAAACACGGTGGATTGCGGAAAGAGGTTATAATGTCATGTTAGACTTTTTCTCCTAATTTATTTCTGTTTTAAAGGTATAACTTTAAAATACATATATCTCATTTAGAGTTGGGATACATGCAGTAGAAATACTGTACTGTGCAAAACTCAGAGACCCTTTCATTTATCTCATTTCTGGTCAAAAGCATATTGAAGACTTAATGAATGCTGGCAAACACCAATCATTTTAATACATCATGCATTAGCATTTGGAAAATCATTCATCTTCATCCTGAAAAAAATCAGCTGCCTGTGTTCTTAGAACAGTGGACTCACCAGCCCGGATTCCAGACAACAACATCACTCAATGTGTTTGGGATTATTTGGATTGTTGAGGCTTCTGGGTCATTTACCTGGAAATTAAATCATTTGTATTTACTTATGTAATATTACTGCCATTGTATTATTAACAATTGTGAGAACAAATAAACACGTGTACAAACAATTATATTCTTATTATTTGAAATGAAGTTAAACTTTATTTATAATTAATAGTAGTAAATTTAGTTCAATATTGTTTATACAGTACATTTCTAATACTTATATGTTATAAATGACATATAACTAATTATGAGTGCATTTACAGTACACACACACACACACATTAACACTAGGGACACTAACACTATGCTAATACTGATTAGGGTCTCGCTGTGCTCTCAAAAAAAATCACAGTTTTATGGCATAGATTCCCCAAGATGTTTCAAAGATTTCTTTGAGATTCTGGTCCACGTTAACAGTATTGCATCATGCAGAGCCTTCATTTCTCAGGTGTACTTTTATGCTGTGAATCTCTCACTCTACCACATCACAAAGGTCTTTTGGATTCAGATCCAGTGACTGGGAAGGCCACTGAAGAACATTGAAACCAGTTTGTGATGAATAGGACAAAATGTGCCAAGAAAGCAAATGGGTTCATGGGTTCATTCTGTTGGCAACATATTTGGACTTTCTGCATAGATAGATAGATAGATAGATAGATAGATAGACAGACAGACAGACAGATAGATAGACAGACAGACAGACAGACAGACAGACAGAGAGATAGGTAGATAGATAGATAGATAGATAGATAGATAGATAGATAGATAGATAGATAGATAGATAGATAGATAGATAGATAGATAGATAGATAGGCAGTGCAATAGTAATAAATGAATGTGGATAAATGTGAAAGCACGCAAATCCCAGCAGATAATAACTGAATTAACGTAATGAACATGTGCATATATTGGTCTTAAGTGTCCAGAGTGTCAATGAGTTTAGATTTACAGGATATACAGTAAAGTGCAACAGTGCAAATAAATAAACCTCTGGTTTAATGAGAGACTCTGTCCTCATCAGTCCTCTTATTAGACCAGACTATATATTTTTTGGGTCTTCTGTCCATCTTTGATGAGCCTGTGGCCACTGCAGTCTCATCTTTCTGTTTTTGGCTCCTGCTGTTGTATCACATCCACCATGAGGTTTGATGTGTTGAATTGCACAATTGTACAAAGTAGTTACCTGAGTCACTGGCCTTTCTGTCATTTTGAACCAACAAGGCGTTGCTGTCTGCGGAACTGCTGCTATATGTGTTTTTCTTTGTCATTGATTGCTACAGATACACCTTTTTGGCAGGTGTAGGTCACTGGGTTTTATCGGTTGTTCCTTTTCAATGATTTCAATATGTATCTCATGCTCAGGCTACTAACTAAAAAGGAATAGGAAAACTCACACCTGAACGCCCCACTGGGTTTTAATCATCTATTTGAATGAATTTCTCAAGATAAGTGAGAAAAGATGGGATTAGAAAAGAGCAACAGTGATTGGTGAAGGACCAGTTAAAGATTGATTAGTGATTGGTGACTTCATTATCAGCAATGTAAATTCCAATCCAGGTTGAAATCCAGTCATGATGTGAAATGTTTTCTGGTGCAGGTGTTTTAGGTATAAATAAGCTCTTTTCTAATATGTTTGATCTTGCAAGTGAGGTGGATACCACAGTAATCTATGTAGGTACAAATAATTTGTACATACATTTTGGTTAAACAGATGTGTTGAAAAAGGACGTTTAGACACTTATAAACGCACTTGTTGGAAGTAATTTGTAGGGTGGAGCAAATGCCTTGAGGGGGACTTTATATCCAACTGAGACATGATTTGGATGCGGCCAGCATCTTAGATGTGATGGACTTTTTACGTAAGAATGTGAGGAATTTGATTCTGACAATTGATTGTATAAGTATATTGATACGTAAGTGCTATCTGGAGATTCTAGCCCTTACACAAACCTGGTTAAAGGAAAAAAACTGTCTGGTCTTGATTTATCCTTAGTCGCTTACAACATTTTTAGGTTCGATCACACTTACTGTGCTGTGATCTGTCTTACGTATCTGTATGAAGCTATTGTAATATCTGTCAAGTATGAAGGTTTAATTTTGAATGTGTAAGTAGATCATAATAGTAAATTAGGTTTAATGGTAAAAGGCGTTTACTGACCTCAGGCCTGCCAAGCTATGTGGAGAAATTTATCAACGTACTATCCTCGTTTTATCTTCAGAAATTTTGATCAAGGGTAAATATAATTAGAACTGGATTTATTATGAGATGAATTATTTTAAGTTAAGTGGATTTAACTCTATCACTATTAATACTTAATAAATACTTGTTTAGTTGCACTCAGAAGTAATTGTTGGATTGCAGTGCTGTTGGGAAGGAAGCTACACATATAGAAGTTGTGTCTTAGTATGGTGTCAGGCCATCATGCTTGCTAATGCAACATGTCAGACGTCTCTGCATAGAGTCGTAGAGGTTCCTTATTATGTCCTATGATAATCCATCCATGCAGCTTGAATATTCTTACAGTTCCCGCAGATTTATGGTAGGGATGGAGGTGGATTGAGACCAAGCATTTAGTACATGTGATGCATGGCAACAAACCATTCATGTTGGCACTGACCATGGTACCTCCAAGCACAGATTTGTTGGTCGTCTCCACCAATAAAAAAATTTGGACTTGATGACGAGCTGTTGCCATTGTGAGTCACACCATGACTGGCATGACACATTTGCAGTCTTTGGCGACACTGATGTGGTGTTAAATGTAATCCTCGTAATGGCCTGCATGTAGCCCTGCTTTGTGCAGGTCAATAGTGCTGGCACTAACAGGATGACTCACGGAGGGCATGACTTCTTAATAGTGCCTATAGGGTCAGTAAGGTACAGCAATAAGGTCTGTCCTTATGAACCCACCAAGTTTCATTCCTGCTGCAATGACTCTTACAATATAGAATAATAAAATCCTGAATAATCTACTTTTACATAATGCTAATTAACAGACCTCTAAATTACAGCTCTGCTGGTGAGTTCCCACAAGACATAATTGAGCAATTGCCCAGTTTTTAGTAATAGAAACAAAAAAAACTTCAGAAAGAATCTGGCTCATGTTATTAGGAATCATTTTTATGAGCAGGCCTTTCTGCAAATTCTTTATCCCAGTGACTTTAATGGTATTACTGTTATTCCTGGTTCTGAAGTAACTTTGCGAGGTTTTATTTCTGTGGGTAACAGACGTGCTGAGAAAGAGAAGCTCTTTCAGTGAGAAATATTGCCTGGGCAAAGGCCAGACGGGCCTTATCTCAGATTAAACTTCTTTCAGACGTCATTGACATAGAAATAGGATTCACATGTGATGTTTTTATTAAGCATTTTATCTCCACTTCTTATCTTTATAGAGACTTTTTTGGAAAGGTACCATCTATCATCATAAAAAGTCCTCTATTGTTACAAGTTTGACATTTTTTTTCAAAAATGTTTTACCTAGAGCTATAAACAGCACACCAGTCTCCATGATTCATCTCCATCAATCCAAAAAAACTAAGAACCTTTCAGCATGCAAATGTAGGTTTACCAAAAAAACTCTTGAAGAAGCATCAACTTTTTATAAGTTTGTCCTCTTTGTGCATATGAATGAAGGAGTAGTGGTTTTTATATTAATAAAGCTCTGTTGATGCCTTACTTCCAATATTTCACTTTTTTATACAGTCAGAATAAATTAGATATGTATTAGAAATAATGACCGGCTGGTGCTGAATGCACCATAACGAATTTGGAAGAACGCATTTTCATGCATTGCCCTGTTCGTGCAGAACAACTTTCACACGTGTGCTAAAATACTCCCTCATTTCTAGTTGTCTAGAAAATATTATTATTTCTGTTTTTTCTTTCTACCACATGGAGCAAAACAGGGCAGGCCACCAATAACCACATTTCTTTACTAGACTATAGCCATACAGACCCACAGCACTAGCCCACAGTGCTTACTAATGCACAACAACTTATTTACACATTGTGTCTCTCCTGCTCCTATATGTACAGGGGTGGGCACTATAGTAAGTCCTTATATGACATTTCTGTGACATTTTCTGATATAAGTATTACAAAAACCTTATTAACACCTCATCTAAACAATCAGATAAAGCTCTTAATCTGTTCATCTCACTGTAGTCGTTTGTATTTGATGCTCAATGTTTGTTTATTTATTTGTTGTATTTGATGTTATTTATCCTTCGCTTGTCTGATTAATCGCCTGGTGGGTTGTAGGTCGTGTGTACTGTGCTCTCTTGGCGGAGTATTTTTAGGGCGCTGCGCCTTTAAGAGCCTCTAGCGCTGCCATGCCACTGAAACTTTTGGAGGCCGTGGTGAGAGCCGAGCTGAGCCGAGCTGCACTTTGGATCATGAAGGAAGGAAGTGACGGATCTCGGCTGAGCGTGAGAAGGGAATAAAGAGCGGCGAGGGAGAGGAAAACAGAAAGTAAAGGTGTGAGGGCGCTGCGCGAAGAAGCTCAGCATGTTGAATGGAAGTCAGTGTAGCGTCTCACTGCGAGTCTCCAACAGCGGCAGCAGCAGCTCACTCCTCTAATCTCAGCGAGGACTCTCTCTCTCTCTCTCTCTCTCTCTCTCTCTCTCTCTCCCTCACTCTGACATGCTAGCGAGGTGTTTGTGTCAGGACTTTGCTGGGATGAGCCGAACTGTACCAGTACCACTGTTCCCTTTCAGGAAGATCATGTGTCTTCTGTGTGAAGTCTTCTCCTGCTGCGTTTGAAGCTCGTTTGTTCTGCCCGTCCGGTCTGGTATGTTGGTGTCACCTGGACCCCATCTCCTCCTGTCGCAGCTGCTGCTCTGTACCGTCCTCGCCCTCACACAGTGCTCAGAGCTGAAGGTGCGAGTCCGTTTGGCTGATGGACACGTTACAGAAGAGGTGCTGGAAGCAGACAGCGAGCAGGACTCCATCACTCTGGAGTTCAAGCAGTCTGACGGGACGCTCATTACCTTTGTGGCTGATTTTAAACAGGTAAGGAGTAAGAGCTGTCACAGGTGAACTGTCTGTAGTACTCAGTGTAGTCTTTCCTGGCTTGCTGCGCTCAGATCTGCACGAGGAGAAATCACATGTGGTGAGTTTTCCTGCCAGCGTGGTGCTCAAGCCACAACCTCCACTGTAAATACAGACTTTTTGTAGTGCCCAGTGCCTGAGCGAGCTGTGAATGGCTCTGTGGATACAGTATTAGGTTTCAGTAGCTGAGTTTAGAGCCAGACTGTGATTTGAGCAGCTCGAGTCCCATGGATTACTTCATATTCGCTCATATTTGGCAAACAGTGTGGCCTCATGGTCTTATTATGAGCTTTGTCCAGGCATATTCAGACTATGTCAGTTGACTGACAACCTTTCACATTTGTAATCAGCTGAGTCCGCTCTTTGCAGCTCCTTTCAGATCTGTACTGAGTCTTTGAAAGAACGAACAAACTGTCTGACCACATTTGAAATCACTTGAATCCACTGATTCTGCTCTTTTCAAGTCTGTATCCAGTTTATCTTCTGAAGCAGTTGAGGACCCTAAATCAGACTTTCATTCCGCTCAGGCCAGCTACTTGTGCCTCATAGTCTATATTCCAAAATTGAGTGCAGATTCTTTAATTGTGTGTGATTAACAGCCTCTCTCATGCCTTCCTAGAAGCCTAACTCATGCTGGAAGCTCTCCGTCAGCACATTTCGATTGTTATACTGACGCTGTCTAGGCCAGAGCTATGAGTGCACATGGCAGGGCTCTTGAACTCTTGCTTTCCTCTTTCTTTTTTTATCAGTTCCACGCAGAGGCCTGTCTCCATTCCTCGCACATGTGTTTCTCATCTGCGTCGCGCAGTATCTCGAGGATTTATGGAAAGTTGAATTAAGTATGACTTCCAGCTGCCTTCCTGGATTTATTGTTTGCTGCTCTAGGAGTGCTTTCGCTTTGGTGCCAGAAGATAGGCTTTCATGCAGACAGATACTCCAGCGTGGATCGGGTCACCAACCTTAGCTGGTGCTTTTGTGTGAACTTGCGTGGAAATTTGCCTGGATGGTTTGTGTGTGTGTGTTTAATCAGATGCTGACTGGCGTTCAAGAATAGCAGAATTACTGTCTCTTGTCAGAGAGAATGGACTCCCCAGTACAGTAATTCAGCTGAACCACCGGTGTGAACCTGGCACCACTTTTGATATCTGTCGAATCCTATGATTTGGTGCAGCTGAAGCATAAAAGAGTGATATAGGGGTATAAAGTGGTGCTGTTGAGCAGTGGCGAGATTGTAATCTCTTCAGGACTTTGTCCAGTTGGATAGTCATTAACCTGAGAGAGAGCATTGCAAAATTGAATTGGCCTGATTTGTTTTGCCAAGGACAGTCTTACTTCATGGGTCAGCTTTACAAGACTAGGCAACATTTTGGCCCTTTGAGCAATGTGCGGGAATTCTGTTTTGTCTTAGTAGGGGGCGTTGCTGGGGTCTGCTTTTTGGCCAAGAACCAGACTGGATTGGAACAAATTCAACAAAGCCGAGTTCTATATGTATTTAAATGGGCTCTAAAACGACCATTTAATATGGTATTTATAATGTTATGGAATATTCAGCATTGCATGTCAGCATTGCATTAGCTTTCTGGCTTCCTTCTGTATCTGCCCACAAGGAAGAAGAGAAATATTGACGTGTATGCTAGGGCTAGGGTATTGGAAACAAACTGACATTTCAGTGTTCCCTTATAATCCTTTTGTGCCATGCAGCTAAAAGTTGTAGTATGACATGTTTGATTTAATTTGCCTGACTTGACATTGCACTTCCTGCAGTGTGACTGTGCACATGCACACACATTGCGATGGTAATGATGCTTAAATGATACGTTGTGATGTAAGTTTATGCCCTGAAGTACATTTTCAAAGTTCCTTCCATCTTCAGAACGCATCATCTGAATAGGGTTTTCATAGTTGTTAAACTGGAATATCTTTTCTGTGACACCACAGTAGGATGAGTGGGATGTTTATAACAGATGCAGCAATATTACATATTTAGGTTTGGCCAGAATTTATTCCGCGTCATGATCACAGTCTGATGTTTTATTAAAGTCCCCCAGAACCATATGATATTTTTCTACCTGGCATTCTCCTGTTATGATTTTGTTGACTGATATTTAGGGTCTTACACCTACTAACTACCTGCAGTAGTCCAGCACCAACACTGCTCCTAGACGTGAAGTAATTGGGACCTATCCAAACAAAATATATGGGAAACAGGGCAGTGATCACATGCAATTACAAGACTATAGAAGTGTGAAAGCTCACACCAGCATTGTCTTAAATCACCCTTTTATCTTTTTTTCTAGCTCTATTGTGTTTCTAGGCCCTCTGTCTCTCTCTCTCTCTTTTTTTTTTTTGCCCTTCGGCTGTTTAATATCTAGGCTGACTTCAAAGAAAAACCATTATGGAAAAAAAGCCCACACAGTAAGTGGTGATGAATGTGAATTGATTTATTTTGCCTCACACCCTCTGCTATCTGAGGAGGAGAGCATAGTAGTTGGCCTTTTTGTGCATCTCCCCATTGGGATATCCTTGACCCGCTTGGCAGAGTCCCATCCCTTCTTCTTTCACTGAAACCGCATACAGTATCTCCCAGTAACCTTGGCTGGAAACTTGGACATTTGTAGCTATGAATTTAACATTAGGATATTGTTTTATTTATTTCGTAACTACTCTTTGCCTTTTCTTTCCCACAGTTAGCTTGCTTCCAAATCCCCAGTTCCCAAGACTTGTAAGCCTTTTCCTGTATGACATGACAGTTCCACTACTTTGGAAAACCAAGGGTTGCACATGCATTCTCAAAGACACGTAGAAACCGTTGCATCATTATTTCGAGACATCAGCCATAGTGGTAAGTTTCAACATTTTTGGAAAAATAAAGGTGCCAAAAGTGTTGTTTGGCGTGATGCAATGGAAGGACCGCTTTTGTTTCCCTTGTAAAACTTTCCGGCGATGGTTCCAGCATTTTTCAAAAATAATGTGTATTTGCCCCTTCTGTAGTATATGGTTGCTTACTACAGATAATAATTTTAGTGCTAGACAACCCATTTACTTAAAACACACTTTAAATAGAAGTTGATTTAGCCCATTGCCCTCCTTTTGAAAAATGTAGGAGTGAAAGTGTTTTGTGGTCTTATGCATAGCACTATAGCCTCACTAATATATCTACTGACTTTGACGAGCCATCATTGGTTTTGATGAGAATATATATATTGTAAAATCTTAATCTTAAAAACAAAAAGAATCTTTGTTATTCCCACTTAAACTAAAAACTATAAAACAGTTTATGCTGAACTGCATCTGTACCCACAATCATGGTTAGAATAACAAAAAGTACATAACACATAAAGGGGAAAACAAAAGGTGGTGTAAGCACAACATGTTGGAATACAAAAACACTCTTATAAAGAAAATAAAGAGGCAATTAACAGAAGCTGAAACTGCACATCATTCTGGGGAAGATGCACCACACACTGAGTTGTGTTAATAAATAAGTTCTGTTCCAAAACATTTTACAGATATTTTGTGAAACAGTAAAGCGGGGAATGTGCGCATACTGCGGCCACATCAAAGCGTTGTTTGCACTTGATAAGTGCATTAATTGCCGTTATTCCAATGGTAACCATTTCTTCAGCACATGTTTGAGGCTCGTGACTCTGTTTTACTGTGTCTGTTGCAGCTGTTTTGATTTCCTTATGATTGGTTTTATAGGGTAGAGTAGGGGAGAATTTATGCTTAACTTCTACAAGGTGCGTGTGTGCGTGCGTGCATTATGGTAAGCCAGGAAATATTTCATTAACTTATATATACATATATACACACACAATGAACACTGGTAGGTATGTTGTTTAGAAAGGAGCGTTGACTTGAGATAGGCGATATGGCAAACTGAATACTACTGTTAAGATTTAGATAGTATAGTTATTTAGATGATTGTCATACTTCCCAGCCCTAGCTTGATTCAGATTATCCAACCATTCAGATTCGGTGGAACCAGTTGTGCTTGCCTCAGACTGCAGCTGGTGCATGGCACGACTTGGCTTCATTATTGTGTCATTGTTGGCCGTGTAGCTGGGGGGGATTTAACGCTGAAGGCTCATGTGTGAGCATATCTTCATGGGCCCGGTGCCATGTTCCTGCTCGTTTGGGAACAGGAAACGTGGGCCACAATGTAACCGTCACATTCATCAGAGTAAACCCCTACACAAACATGTTTACCGCCTGAGTCGTTGATGTTCCCTGTCAGGAATCAAGTTCTCCCAGACTGCCTGCTGTGTCACTTGCAGGAACTTGTCATGTCTTTTATGTGCCGGTGTCACCTTTTCTGGTCAGCGAGCACACTCTGTGTCCTTTTAGATACCATCCAGGTGTGCGCACTTGGATTTGAGCAATCTTTGCTGGTTTGAGTGAAGTCACGTGGTAGTGGTGTAGCGTCAGCTTCAGGCACTGGCAGTTGCTCTTTCACTTCGAGTCAGCTTTACAGCAGTGACACAGCGGCTGTTCAAACAGATGATATGGCTGATTTGGTCCTTTCCTCCTAATGTCTTCAAAAGCATTCACAGCTTGTAAGCAATATCTTGGTTTATTTACTTGTAGTGAATTTTCTTGGCCATTTAAAAAAAAAAAAGTAATATCCTATGACCATGTGTTGTTACAAGAGGGGCAATATAATACATGTAAAATACCAGAATACATGGCTAATTTTCATTACTTAAGTGTTGTAAAATGCTCATGAGAATGAATCACATTAATTTGTGTACTTAATCATGAACATTTGTCTTATTTGCTGAAATTTGCAACAATTACTTTTCTAATCCTCTGTAGTTGTAGCATCTTGGTTTCATGATGCTACAGTACATTGTATTTTTAGGAGACCTGCCACTTAACTGTTGCTATTGTTTGTTTGTTTGTTTGTTTGTTTGTTTGCTTGTTGATTTATCCTTGGTTCTACTGTGAGCCCTATCCATTGTAGTGTGCTGAGGTGCTGATGTTACAGGTATTACTGATATTACGTTGGGTTTGCTCACAATGTCCTTCAGTGCTAAACAAATTCAAAGCACTACATTGACCGGAAACAGCTTTTTACTTTATCAAGAGAACCTTCAATGGAAATCCTGATAAATGAGGACATTGGATGCTTTTCTAAACATATTGTGGATATACCTCAAAGAAGGTGATTTTGGGGCAGGGGTGTTTGTGCATTTGTGAGGTCCGACACGAATGTTGGACGGGAAGGCCTGGCTCACAATCAACATTCCAATTAGTCCCAGAGGTGTTTAGCGGGGTTAATGTCAGGGCAGGCCACTGGATCTCCTCCACACCAAACTAATCAAACACTAATCAAACCATACATCCACTTTGTGCACTTCCTGTCTGTGAGTAACATTTTCAGTAGAACTACAAGGCTGAAATCAAATCCTGAAAAACAGCCTCAGATCATTTTCCCTCCTTCACAAAGCTTTACTGTTGGCACAATGCATTCCGGTAGGTAGAGTTCTTCTGGCATCTGCCAAAATCAGATTCGTTCATCATACTGCCTGATAGTGAGTTGTGATTCATCACTCCAGAGCGACGTGTTTTAGCGGGGCAGTAACTTTATAAACTGATTTGTTGAAAAGACATCCTATGACGGTGACGGGATTGAAGTTACTAAGCTCTTCAGTACATCCCATTCTATTGCCAGGATTGACCTTGGGAGATTGCATGGCTCTGATCGTAAATTTTTTCCTTGTTGCAATTTATCACAACACGATAAAACGGTTATATTGTCCACAGCTATATTATTCTTACTACGATAAAGTGTACCATGCAGCATTTGTCTGTGTACTTTGCAGATTTAGGCAGTACTGTTAACAAGCTAAGCGACTGTTTAGTGAAAGTATTGTTAGTATCATGTTAGATGTGCATTTAAATCCACACAATGTGTGTATTTGTAAACACTGTGGTAGTTAGATTTGTTGTTTTCCCTATCAAGTGGGTCCCCCAGTGAACTGTCCAGTGACTGATGCCTTATACAGACTAGAGTCAAGCAGATATTGGCCTTTTGAAAACTGCAGATAATGAAAAGTGCCCCAGTTCCCACAGAAAGAAAGGCAGCAAACTGACTCGCAATCAGCTGCTCTATATCACATTTCACCATTAACAAAGATACAGTGCAGGGCTGTCACTATTTATTATATTAATAATTGAGTATTGATTTCTTATTCCTATGTGCCTTTTATAAAAAGGCTTAATTTAGGAAATCATAAAAAGCACAAAACTGCAAAAAAAAGTGGGTGTGTCCATCTTCTTTCTGCTTCTTATAGTAACACTGAGGATCCGGGAGGATTTGAAATTTGCTGTATTATTATGCAAATTGTCAACTACTAACTACCAGCTTACTAAAAATGTTCTGTGTTGTAACTATTTTTTTTTTTGGACTTTCCTACTACAACATGAAGTTATAATGGTTATAATATTAAACTTCACTATGTAAGAATTGGGGATTTAGAGACCTCTCTGGTGGAAATTTGTAAATGCACTCTTATTCTTCAGACCTCTTCCCTTAATTGATATATCTGATGGTCGCAAGCTCTTGGAAGGAGTATTTGTAGAGGACCTTCAGGCCTGTCTGTGTATGTGATGTTTTAATATATAAAACTCTGATAAATAATAAAATAATAAATAATTCAGACACTACAGGGTGACCACTTTAACCAAAAATCTTATTTGATGTCTTACTTGTTGCAGGTTTAACAGGGGGTCTTAAATTTATTTATTGTACTGTATATTTAATTTTTTTTTATCTCATATGACTTTATATTTAATATGTAGTTTCTCTCATAACTTGTCTTTTTTTCTTTCTCTCTCTTCAGTTAAAGTTTCATTTCATTTTCACAGAGCACGTTGTCCTCAGGTGCCACCAGGGTGGGAAGAACCTCTGATTCAATCTGATCCATTGCATAACACTGGAATTTTCTTGCTAACACCAACTTCCTGGTGAATAGTGTACAATTTAGTATCAAGCTGGTTCCTAAGAAGCAGTGTCTTTGTAGAAACGAAACATTTCTCACAGATCATATATATATATTAAAAAAAAAAACATTGTGCTGTTCATACAATGTAAAGTACTCATATCTGTGCCTCTCTTACATGTTAACATCTCCCACGTTCTTCCGCAATAGATTTAGTCTTGATAAGCAGTATTGATATGTTGAGTGAGTAAGGCTGTTATGAGACTGTTTTATGAATTTGATTTATCATTGAAAGTGTAAATGTGTGTGCTGAATTGATGCAAAGTTGAGGTTTTGCTGGCCTTGAGATGGGGGTGGGCAGTGGGGGGCTGGGGGTTGTTAATTAGCCGTGCCATGTCAAGAAGCGCTGTTGGCTCGTTTTTCAGGGATGTTTGCAGGAGGAGAGGTGGCAATAAAGCAGAACGGTCATTGTTCCGTTGAGTTAGGAGGACAAACATCCAGCTGGTAGAGTGCAAACATGGTTCCGGCTTCAGGTGTTTCCTTCAGTCACACAAGTAGAGGCCAAGGATCACATGGTACAAAGTGAAGGACAGTGGATGGATGTCCTTTCTGATGTCCCCTCATTAAATATGACCTCTGGTCATCTAATTACCTCTATCAAAAGAAAAAAAAACCCACCCCACGTTTTTCCTGCTCTACCACACATGACGCTCAGCTCCTGATAGCTGAGGTAATTTCCTGTAAAGTTGCATCAGGTGTGTTTCAGGGAAAAACACTAGTGTGACATGTGGACTGTGACTGAGAATCTCTATTCTAAATACATGTCTGATGTGTTATACACTGTTCTGAGGTGTAGCATAGTCTTAGTTAGGCATAAGAAAGCAGTGATTCTGTCTTTATTCAGTCCACATGACAGCCAATGTGTATATAGATTAGACAATTACCAAAAGACAATTACCATAGTTATATGGCTGCAATAAGATATTTAGCTTTCTACCAGAAATTTTAGATATTGGCCTTTCCTCTATATTCACCAGTTGGCATTAGACATTTGTAAATGTATAATGTAGACCCAGAGTTCTCCTATTTTCTAAATACTGACTATATGTAGCCATGAAGCTATTTTACTGGCTATAGGGTTTGGCATGTTGCCCTCATTTTATGAGCAGCTTCTGACCTTGGGGTAATCCATTCCTAATTTGAAGACTGTGACCACAGTTATATGGCTGAAATAAAAGATTCAGCTTCCCAGCAGTAACGTCAGCTGTCTGCATTAATCCTGCCAAAAAGGGAAAAAGTGCCCATCCCTAATAGTTCCCATCAAATCACTTGCAGTTTTTTAAAATATCCCATCTTTTGAGATATTTTCATTGTCATTGTCTTTGTTGTCATCATCATTGTCATCATCAGGATACCGTTGATTACCGTGGATGATAAGTTCAATGCATTTTCATATACATATCTGTCTGAGCTAATTTAACATTTGTAGAAAAGGACAGATACATAAACAAGGGGAAAAAAGCGGACATGTTTAGCATAACAGCCCAGCAGTACCTAAATAATAAACTATAGACTTGAAATATTGGTAATCTTAACCTATTTGTGTCAGTTATCTTCTGATACCGATATGACTGTGGTATTGTTACCTTCGTTTTCCTGTACTTCCTTTAAGAGAACAGAAACTCTGGTAATTCAAACCTGTCTTGTAATAGAAAGTGCCCTTGCTGCATTCCGTGGTATAATTGTTTACAGACAGAATTCATCGACTGGGCTCTATTACGTGAAATTGCATTTTCCACTCTTTTGTAAGTACAATGATAGTTAACTAGATATTACAGATGTAGGAGAAAGAGATTAGTTGGAGAAATGCTAGAGTAACGCTGAGCTAGTCATTTTTTGTATTTTTTAAAGTGTTTTTGTATCTTCTTTGTTAATATTGTTTTAAGTGAAGAATTTTAGTGTAATAACGTAGAGCTTGTGACCAGGGCAGTCTGGCAAACCAGATGCAGCAAGCCTCAGGCTTTAACAAATGAATGTGGAAAGGAATAACTTTTCGATCACAATCGCAATCAGAAAAATTGCAGTTGGATGTTTTCCCAAAAAGGTTCAGCTCTACTTATAGGATTCTACTTCCAGAGGAGCATTATTGAATTCTGCGCTTTAACACATTAGCTCCAGGCAGAGCAGTCCAGGTGTGAGGGCCTTTACATTCCTCGTGTAATTAGCCTCAGCATTTGTCACCAGCTTGCCCCCCCTCACCGTTCTTTTGTCCTGTTTAGCTGGTCTTTACCGTGAGAGGTTAAAAGACTGCTGTGCACCTGTGCCTTTTCACGGGACTGCATTGGTTGCCAGTGTAAATACATCCACTGCAGCAGAACGAGCTGTAATCCCCCCCACCATCAGACAATGCTATTTTCTTCATTTCTGCCATCTTAACCAAAACATTTGAATCCTCATGTTGTTCTGCTTCACAGCGTGTTTGCTCGTCTTGCAGTTTGTTTGCTTTAGCGCTTGGCTCCGTGCCGCTGTTGAGTTCCAGCCCTTTCTTGGTGTGTGCAGTAAATCTCTTTCCAATGTCCAGACTGCCTTTGAGTTCTCCCTGATCTATGCTCCGCTGGGTAAATTATGTGCTGAGGTGAAAGTCAACATCCTGATAAAGCATATTCCGACACAAGTGGTGTAGAGCATGGCTCAAGAAACTTAACTTAACTTCATTTCAGGCTTGTAGTTCACCTCTTTAATGAAGGCTTGAGCGGGCCCCATCAAACAGACCTGCTCTATGAGGAGCCTGGAAAACAGGAAGTGCAGAGAGCTCTCTGGAGACCTTTGGTAGAAAGCTGCATTGTCCGTGATAAGGGGGGCTCTGTGTCAGTGGAGAGAGGTGTTCACACTCCAAAGCACACTGCACACCTTCCAGCTGCTGCCACAGGAGTGGTGGGAAAGGTATAAGGTTGGGGTGTGGTTATTCAAATATATCTACATGCAGGAATGTTTTGGTGAAATGGAACTACTGTTGATTTTACTTTTTCAGACTGAAGATGTGAGTCCTTTTTGCACTTTTATTACAGCTCACTGTCTTTATGCCAAACTTTCAGGGATTTTTTCAGGGAAATCTGCAGGAATGTTTTTCCACGCCTCCAAAGTTCAGCTTTAGAACTTTTTGTCATTTTTTGTTTTTCATTATCCAAATAATCCTGTACACAGTCACTGATGCTGAAGTCTAGACTCTGGATGAATGATCCATTGTCTTAATTTTATTTATTTATTTATTTATTTTGTAATTTTTTTCCCTATTTCCTAATGTATTTTTTCTTTTCAGACATATAACATTGAGTTTTCTCACAGTGGAAGGAGAGGGAGAAATACCTGTGAAACAAGAGTACAGCTTGATTTTCTCCTGTCTTAGAAGTGGGGACTTTCAGCATTGTTTATCTGATGGTGACAGTTTTAGTGATCTACCAGGTCTTGCACAATTGTTAGTCACATTTTACCATTGCCTTGTTTTTAGGTTATGTCTTTACCTGATTGGATCACATTTCTTACTGTATCTTTTGTCCTTTTCATATTTGAGAAAGACAGTAAATATTTTCTTGCTGGAGTATTTAGACAAGCTTTAACTCAAGCTTTCAATGCCCATAATTCTGCAATGCAAGCTCAACTGGACACTTTGCGTGTTTAAGGTGGTAGTAACTTCAGGCTCCTGCAGATAGCGTGGCACTAGGATGATAAGGCTATAAATTTGATAGGATTCATAGATTCAGATAAGGTGGTAAAGTACAGTGAATGTCTCGTTGCATGTGTGGAAAATGGGTCACAAAGCAGATGTTAATGATTGGTAAAAATGGAGTGATTGCATTTGGGTGTGCCAAAGGCCACAGTGTGATTGAAGGTCATACAGGTCTACCAGCAGTGACAAAAATCCCATTCTGCACGAACATTCTCCTCATAATTGTGCCTGGGAAGGCATCCACTAAATCTGCACAATTCTTTGTGGCCTATAAACAGAAATCTGTCCACTCCATACCAAATTGAATCACAGCTGTTATTCATGCCTGTGGAGATAGTACACACTGTTGGGCACGTTTAGGTACTTAATTCTTTTGTCTGGTGAGCTTATATGCACAAGAAAGAATTCATTCTTACTCCAAAGACTTTTTTGTCTAAACCATTCTTTACTATACAGTTGATTTTAGTGTACCAAACCTTAGTAGGTGAGCTCTGTGACTACTCTTCTCTATGCATCAAGAATCCTAAATCTGAGTGAATGATATTCTATTAGATAGGCTTATAGATTATTGATGGAAAAACAGTGCAAAAATAGCTGTAGCATGACTTTCATTTGCTTTACTTGACACTGGATATCCTTTGACGTGACTATTGCACTTGGGCACATTTTGATGACCCTGCTGATCGGGGCACTCCTATTCTGGAGCATATTGCGGTTACTCTCAATACTTAACACTGAGCATGTACCTTTAGAAAGAGCGGTGAGCAATTCCAGTTTAGTTGTATGTAGAAAGTACAGTAGAGTGGTGGACAAATGTTGCGTCCATGACCTTTTGCTGAATTTTCCTCGGAGAACACAGTTCTCTGCACATTTTAAAGCACAATTACTATTTATGTGCTGAATTTTACATATTTGGTGATTTAAACATGAAATATGGCATGTGCAATAGTGGCAGTAAATGTAGGTGTGTATGGTGGAAATACTGAAAGCATTTGGATGTTTTATCTGTAGTTCCATCAAAAGTGATTTCCTGCTCAAACACACTCAGTAAACTCCGTAAATACCTGCTGGGTTGAATCAGGTGTGTTTGTGCAGAGAAATCACCAAACTGTGCTGAACACTGACCCTCCAGAACTAAATAGCGCCTCTGTCATAGATGGTAAAATGCTGTTCTGGGAAACAACTTGGACTTTTTTGACCTTAAAAGCCAGAAAACAATCAGGGAAGCCAGTGGACATTTTAGGACCGACAAAGTCAAATACTAAAGTTCTGAGGCCATTCTGCCAACCCCCCACCAAAGAGAACGTTTTAAAAAAGTCACTGATGAAGATTTGCAGCCCCTGGTGTGGCAGGGCTGTACAGTATTTCATTATTTAATGTCAGCAGAGAGAAAGTCTTCAAATGACATGCTTTGTAAACAAGTCTCTTAATTCCCACTTGGGCTGTAATGTTGACTCTTCACACGGTTTCTGCTGGAGAATGAAGAAATAATGAAGGATCAGACACTGAAACAAAACTTTGCTTTAATGTCGCACGCCAGTCTAGATGCACGCTTCCATGCCTAGAACTAAACTTTTCAGGGCTAGCCTGTATACAAAAGCACAGCATTTATAACCTGATAATGAGTTCAGAAGTACAGGTGATAAACAATTGAACATTTGCAAATCAAAATACATCACATTAAGAGGTCTTTTGATGATAATTAAAAAAAAACTAAGATGGAAATGAAATGAGTTAATAAGAGTACATGGAGTGCACATTATATGTGTGAGAGCACTGTATGTTCAGAATACACCAAAAGAGATTGAGAGTAGAAGAGCATGGATATTTAGCACAGATCATTGTAGCAATAACTTTTGCTTACCAACTATTGACCACCACAGTTAAGGCATGATTGAAATTAGTGAAGAGCATTTCACTAATCCTAATAATTTATATAAGTTATAAATTTATTTATAAGAGTTATAAATGTATTTATAAGAGTTACGAGTTTGCTTGACCATTTAAAAAAAACATGAACTTGTAGATTAAATAATGACAACCTGTTACATAACATTTACATTTTAGCAGGTTAAAAAACATGTTTTATTAAATAAACAATCACTCAAAGAATCATTGATGGAAAGCATCATAATATACTTGAGTATCGATTATGTATATTGATATCCATTTTCCAGCACTCTATTAACATAAATCAGGATTTTCTCTGGAATTGTGGCTTGTGTGTTTTTATCCTATGCTATAAATACTGCACTAGAGAGTTCAGTATTAAAGTACTAGTATCTGAAATGGTAAGACCTGTAATAGGATGACTAAGAAGAATTTAGTGCTGCTTTATTCTGGAGGGGAGGAATGCAAGCCTGGCATGTGCCCTGATTTTAAAAAGTTAAGTGAGTATCAGATTGGCCATGTGCATTAGATGTGCAGGGCTGGATTTTGCTCCAGTCATTTGATCGGCAATCAGACAAATTACTACTTTTATTTTGGCCAGTCTGTGATATTCTATGATGGAAATAATGTGAGGCAGGTAAGTGCACTTGCACTGTATTTCAATGCTGCTACTGAACCTGTATCAAACTGTCACAGCATAATTGTGAATGTCTGATTGTCTTCCTCCTACTTTTCATGTAGCGCTTTATCTTAATTGACTGCTGTCTTTTTGTTTTAGGAAATTTAAATGCCTGTTTGACTTATTAACGAGCTAATATTATTCATATTGTGACTTGGGCTAATAAAAAGTGCTACAAATGAACCATCAGCCAATCTAGCTGTAAAATAATCTGAATTTGTGAGCAATGCATCATTAGTCTAAATCCCCAGTTGCAGTACAGCAGGGAAGCCAAAATAGATGTTTGGCCGTATAGCGATGTTCTAAATTCCAGCATACAGAATGCTTCTGTCTAATTTCCTAGTCTCTGAGTATTGCTAGGTCAGTTTTTAACTTATGAAGTGGATCTACTTTGTGCCAGTTTAATCAAATAGCCATTTTGAAATCAGTTTTTAGCTTTTCCGTTACTACACTAACAGTACAAATATTTGGGGGCCATTAAAAAAAAGACAAATCTCCATAAAATTGCCCCCAAAACCCCACTTATGCAGACTTAGCTCTCCTATCTGTAAACTCTTAGTGACGCCCCTGCTCAGCCCTGCTAGGAATGTCTGATTATGTTGCGCTATTATAGAATCCCTTAATGGTAGCCTTCCGCAATTAGCTAACCACAGCGTCCAAAACTGGGACTAATGCAGAATTAATTGCGCAGCCCTTAAGCCTAATCACGATGAAAGGAACCTCACTTGAAAAAACCTGTTCAAGCTGCTATTCAGCACCAGTCTTGGCTGGCCTGTAAGAAAACAGCTCAGTAAGTGTTTGCTCATTAGAGTCAGAGAAGTGAGCTGAAGGGGTGTGTGTCGAAGCTTCTTCTTTAGTCTGGTACATAGAGTGGGTGAGAAGGGTTTAAGATGTGGCATTCTGTGTGCTGGACATGAGTAGCACTGGCCAGACTTTGCCCAGGCCAGCCGCCAGTTCCACAGACATGTTCGGAAGTGCTCAGAGCCAACAGAAATGTTCCACACAGGCTGCTCCACTTCTCACTCCATTTGCAGCCTTATCAGTCTTCATCACTGCTGCGAGAGGCTGCGCACATTGTGTGTTTGTGCAGTGAGACAGCACAGCATGTCTCAAATGTGTCAGGCGCGCCTCCGATTGGTTTACTGTCTGTTGGTTCCCCGAAATGGTTGAGCTCCATCGCCTTGATCCTGCTTACTGTAGCTATAGCGATGGGCCTGAGCTTGACTGATACGGCCTTTGGCTGTAAAATGGCCTTGATGTACTAATCAGAGTTGAGGGCTTTGTTCCAAGCTTGCACAAACAGATTCTCCAGGTGGGCTGGGCAATATTTAATTCTCATGTTCTGTGAGTTTATGGGCCTAATTTGACTGCTTTATAATCTGCATTAATAATTATAATGATATTCAGTACGTTCCAGAACCTGCTCAGTCGGATGTGTTGCACATTCCTTTGTAAATAAGACCAGAAATATATTCGCCACATAAAATGCAAATGATAGGCCAATGCATTACACCTTCTTAGTATTCAAATATCATTCATTCTAACTGTGTGACTGTGTGTCTGAGTGTCTGTGTGTCTGTGTGACTGTGCATTTATGTTTGCAAGAGACTTCATCAAATCCTCGTCTGTTATGATACTTAACTTATGATGGGTCATTCTATGAGACAGCTTGACCTGGTATAGCTGGTGCTATAGCACCCCTGCCTGTAATGCTCAGAATGCAGTTAACACTTGCACATTTTTTTAACATAACCAATCACAAACCACCTGCCTGTGTAGCTCAACACATCTGTATTCATGTGCTTGTGTGAAGTAAACTTCTGATCTGTTTTGTCCTGATTGCATTTTTGCATTAATCCCTTTGCAGGCTCGCACATTTGTACTTGGTGCTTAATAGTAAGTTGAATGAGTCTGACTTGTAAATAACTGCATTCTCACCATTATTTATGCACACACATTTGATCTATCCCTGCTTCAAATAAAATGCATTCTTTCCTAGTGAGTATTGTAAGGTTGGACAGGCATAGAGAATGTCCAGTTCACTGTAATGAATGTAGGTGCAGTTTCAATTCACTCACATAATGTTAAGTTTTGAGTTAAAAGTGCTAAACTTCGGCCTGCAGTGTATATATATGGAATATATATGTTAATGTGGTAATTAAAACTAGATAAAGCGGAAACAATCAAAATTAATCCTATCTTAACAGTGTGGTCTTTAAAATGTATTCCACATAATTCAAATTTAGTTAGAATTTCTGATTGAATTAATAGTAATATTGTAAGTTCTGCACTGCAGTTTCCCATGATTTGGTAACACTTGCCAAAGCCAGTCTAGCCTCACAACTGTACAGAAAGTACACTATTTACTGTTATTATTATAATATTGGTCATGTTTCATTTATGAATGCATTGGTATGGCAAATAAGCTAATGGTTTTAATATACATATGTGATGGTAGCAAAACAAGCATTGTTTCATTTACAAAGAGAGAACATGATTAGTCCTGTTTAATTGGGTTAAGTGCTGCACAATAGTGCATTTGTTTTACTATTTCACACAAATATCATGATGCATATTGTGCGTGGCGAAAATGTGTTGATGTAGAGGTCTTTTACAGGTCTTGATCCCGTCAAATTTCCTGCTCTCACTCTCAACCTAAATGTTTTGTCAGGCACTCACCCTCAGTCCCATATAGCTGGAAACCATCTGTGTTGTTGAAAATGACTGCCACGTGTCAGACTTGCCTTTATTTGACTGTCGTGTGTTTGCCTTTATTAACAGCAGTTTCCACAGAGGTCAGTCTGACTGTCTGAAAGCTCCACCATTTCAGTTCAAATGTTGCTCATGTGATTGGTTACTATTTAAAATTAATTTGCTGTTTGATTTTTTTAAAAATCATTTTTATATATGTACTAATTATTAAATTATCATATTTGCACTGTTCATTCGTTTGATTTCGTTTTACATATGTGTTGTCCCTCCCTTGTGCTGGTCAGCTTTCCATGCACCAGATGGAAAATTATCCTCGGGTTACAAGATACTCTGGTGGGTCTCGTGGGTCTTGTGTGCTGGAATATATTCCTCTGTAGTCATTATATGTTAGCCATACTGGCCACCTATTCTGGATTGGTCATTTGAATTTTGTCAAATGTTTTTAATCCTGCTCCTTGTGAACCAGAGTACTGCATGATTTCAAATATTCCAGCACACCTGATTCAGGACATCAACTGATTATTAAGGCTTTCGGGAGCTGGATCAGAAGCAAGGTACAGCTGAAACTGTGCACTGCTTTGGGTTGCCAGATGCAGGATTAGGAAGGACTGATCAACACCGTGGAAATCCTGACGATAATATCGTAGGATTGGTCAAGCCTGTTCTCCAGAAGGGCACCCTGTTGTTAGGCTTTGCTCTGCTGATCTGCCTCTTTGTACTTGATAATAGAGGACAGTTTTATTTCTGGTCGAGAGAGTGTTTGTGTGTGTATTATAAGGAGCAATTGAAGCTGGTTGGATGAGATGTGCCAAGCTCTAGTGGTAGCTGGCACTGTGCTGACAGACGCTGGATAATTCCAAACAAACACTCCACAGGCACTAGGCAGGGGAGCAGACCCCTGATGTTTGTTTTATTTAGATGACATCCATCCAGTTAATACTGTCAAAATAAACACCCTGTGCATCGCGATGTGTGTTTAGTCTATAGCCGTCTCCTCTGTATTAGCCTGAGCTGCTTTAAAAAGGAGGATTTCAAGGTGTGTCTGTAGAGGCAGCATTTACTGTGCTACAAGTGCATGTGTGCATGTTTGAGGTTAAGCTGAAGACCTACCACTGCAGTGTTTATTCATTGTCCTGCCTCAGACATGTTCCCACATGGAGAGGGGTCAATCAGAGGATTGAAGGAGGAGCTCAGGGGGCTGCAAGAGCTGTGGCAACAAACACGCAAAACTACACATAAAAGAGAGAATACATGTTCTAGATAAGAAAATTGCCAGGAACTACTGAGGAGAACCTAAGAGGGAAACTCGCTGACATTCCAAAAACTCTTGTCAGTATAAAGTAAACAGTAAATATCATTCAGAGTGGATTGGTGTGCAGTGACTCATTGCAGAGTAACTTACTGACTCAGATATCTTGATAGTGGTTGTGATGGGAACAAAGGGTTGCAATGTCTGTAACACAAATATAGCCATTTTATTTGCAATGCAAATCAATCAGTGAAGCCACATGTGTGTTCTGAGTTTTTCATATGCATGTGTAAAATGTATTTCACTTTAAACCTCATGGAATGGATTATTTACCTCTAATAATGCAGACCTTTTGAAAAACTGCTGGACTTTCCCTTTAATCTTGCTAACACTTGTGAAACTGCAGTGTTCTGCAGACTGTAAATGCAGGCCTGTGTGATGTTGTCACAGGGCTCACTGGAATGATACCTGCTGCATGCCCTCAGTCTGCTCCTGGGTTTTTCCTTGCTGTCAGTGAGGAGGTTCCACTAGTGTTCTGCCCGTGCTCCACTGTAATTATTTGGTCCAGTAGTGCTCGCCCTCCCCCTCTCCTTTCCTCATCTTTCCCTCTGCTGACTGGGAGGTCTTACTGAAAGAACAGCTGGCTGCACTCCCCTCCTTGTGTTCCGTTGACTGTTCCGTTGCCTGGGCCAGGCGTGCTCCAGGTTGGCCTCTCCTGCCCCTTTACGAGCATGTGTTTCACCTCCCAATGTGAAGATCCGGCAGACACCTCCGGACTGTAGATAGTTCACTTCCATCCTCAGGAGACATGCCCTTTACCAATTCTTTTTTGAATGTTCTTTCAACAGACTCACTATTATAACAGCGGAATTCATCCACTCAGGGAAGAGAGATGTCCAAATCCCCAAGATTTACACACTACAGCTTTAATAATAGATAATAATAATAATAATAATGCTAATGTGGCTTGGCTTGACTTGGCTTGGTTTGCTAATGGGTAAACAAACTTACTTTCTGGGTCTATTCTTTAAAGTTAAATATTTTTATTTATGCTTTTTAAATGTGGGAGGTGACATTTTAATAATCTCAAATTTCTAATGAATCTCAAATTCTGCTAAGGCACAGAGAAGGTAGAGTCAGAAATTGGTTCCAACAGCATGAATTTATGGACCCAACTTGCCATAGATCAACAATCCAGACGGGTGGAAGTGGTGTAATGGTGTCAATTTTTTTTTTTCTCTGCACACCTTGGGCCCGTTAATACTAATCAATTATTGCCTAAATGCCACCTCTTATTTGGGTGTTGTTGCTGACCATGGACATACACATTACCTTGTTTTTTTTAATAGTCAAGACCCCCACAGTTTTGAGAAGGCCCCGTTCTGCCCCAGCATGACTGTGCCCCAGTGCACAAAGCAGGTTCCATAAAGGCATAGATGGGTGTGTTTGGTGTGGAAGAACTAGACTGGCCCACACAGTGCCCTGATCTCAACCCTATCCAACACCTTTGGGATGAACTAGAATAGAGGTTGGGAGTCAGGCCCTCCCAAACAACATCCACATCTGACTCTGGATAAATTGGCAAAGATTCCCATATGCACACTTGAAAATCTTGTAGAAGGGCTTCCCAGAAGAGTGGAAGCCATTACCGCTCCAAAGGCAGCAACTCCATAATAATGCCAGTGGATTAGAACAGGATGTTATAAAAGCTCCTGTAGGTGTAATGTGTATGTGCCCCAATAATTCCGACTATATAGTGCATATTTGGGCAAATGTGATGTTGTGAGGACATCCATAGATTTCTGTTTATTTTTTTGTTACTATACTTACATCTCAATATAATCCTAACCTTAACCTCAGGATCCCATAAGCCTTTTTTCTGCTTTGTGACATAAAAAAAAAAGTGGTTTGTGAAAACACATGCTCAAGCTCACATTTTGTATTGTTCTCTAATATAAGACTAGAAGACGCACATATGTCTGTAGGATTAAACATCCCATCCCACCCCGTGTTTCTAAGTTATTTGTGCTCATGCTGTACAAATCAGACTCTTTCATTGTCATTGGAATGGAGCAGTGGGGTGGCTGAGGAGTCCTGGTGACCTGTCAGAACTACAGTGAGTGCCTGACGTTCTGTTTTTGCACTGGCACTGAACAGTTCTTGAAAGCAGATGGAAAGTTGGAGATGAGAGCACTCCAAAACAAACAAAGATAATTTGTCTCTGTTTATTTTGATCGTCCTAGAAGAGCAGAGGCCCTTGAAGCTGGGCTGCTTCTGCCGACCGTCTGTTTTCCTAACAACATGCAGAGCCTGACGGGGAGTGAGTGATCGGATGAATGGATCCAGGTCTGTGGTCTTGATCTCGTCTCTGGGGCTTCCCATCATGCCCTCACATGGAACTCTTTCAGATGTGGGAGCACTGCCAGTGTTCCGGTCCTGTTGCTGATGGCAACCCAGTAATGTCAAATATACAGTGTCTCTCCATTGTCTTGGCTTGGAGCGCTGCAAAATCTTTAATTCACGATCTGACTGCAGTCTTTTCACTTAACATCAGAACTGGAATTTTAACTGCCAGAGGAGCAGAAAACAAGCACACCAGTGGCCTCACAATTAGCCAGGAACTTCTGGCCATGAGGCCGTTTGTGTTGTGTACTGGGTATGAGAGAGGCTGTATAACAGCACTGCTGACCTAAGAAGGATCTTTAGCAACTGAGCAGTATGTACAGTACCAGTCCAGAAGTCTATGCTTTATGTACAAATCATGATGAACAGTTTGTCGTCACGTGTCGCACATCCAGAAGGCCTGGTGTAACTCCACCTTCACCTCCACCTCCACCTCTGCAAAATATGCAGGAACTATATGAGAATATTCAAACTGAATGGGATGAATTATCACAGGACACTATAAGGAACCTCCACAACTCCATGCCAAAATGACATGTTTCATTAGCAAACATGGCGGCGCAACACCAGACTGAGACAAACTTCTTCTGTATGTGTAGCTCAATAAATATTGCGCATATAAGTCTCAGTTTATTATTTATTGTTCCTAACCTCCTTCATCTTCCCAGTATCATTGCACTCCCATCCCTGTTATACCCAGAAGCCTCACTTAATATCAGATTTTTTCATTTTGTGTTTTCCACTTTACCTTTATCCTTTTCGGAAGACTTGCTTGTAGTTTTTCATGGATATTTGCAGGGTAATTTACCACACACACCTAAAGTTGAGTACATTGTTTTGAGAACACCGGCAGCTTCTTTGTTTGTTTTAAATTGTATCTTGCAGGTCTTGGTGGCCAACGAGTGTTCAACATTTCCTTGCATGATGTTGCATATTGAAAATCTGTCTGAGGTGGCCTCTAATGAAGCTGAGCACATTTAGAACTTTGTTTTTTGTATGTAGAGCTGCATATGCAGATGCTTAACATGAAAAGCTGAGATCTCAAAGGCATTTTGTGACCACAGTTGGTGTTTACATTGGGTGGTGAGCAGCGCTGGCATTAAATACCTAGTAGGACTCGATTAGCGGGTTAGCGCTCTTATATGCTCGCCAAGTCTGAAAGTTAAACAAAGAAATATCCTGCAAGCACAAGCTGTTTCCCTGGACTCCACATTCTGTCAAAACAGTCAGGCTTCATGTGTAAATAATATGTTTAGGGGAAAACGTTTACTTCCCTGACCCAATCAGACTGAGTTTACATGCACTGCTTTCTTGCTTAAAAGGAAGTCTGTAAAGCTGAATAAAGGAAAAGGAGTCCAAACTGAGACTTGTTTTTTAATCTTCTATGTGTTATCTTATAGTTTTGTTTTGTTTACTGTTGTAAAATGAGGCAGGTTAAAGTAAGGAAAACTCTTTTTTTTTTTTTTTTAAGTTGGTGTCCTCCACCTTTAACTGGGACTGTGGTGGATGCTTTGATGGTACTGTAGTAAAACTATGTCTCTCTGTGTTGTGCAGAATGTGAAGATATTCCGAGCGTTGATCCTGGGTGAACTGGAAAGAGGACAGAGCCAGTACCAGGCCCTGTGCTTTGTCACTCGCCTCAGCCACAATGAGATCATCCCCAGCGAGTCCATGGCCAGACTCCGGCAGGTCAGTGTCCTTCTCCAAAGTTGTAATGAAGCTTAACCCCTTCAACTTCGGACATTCACATGCTAAGGCTTATTGTTCAGTAATTACATATAAAACAATGTAAACTGGTTCAGTATTCATTAGTTAGAGGATTAGTAATGGATACCTGGAATATGGGATTAAAGTAGTAGTTTGGTGAATATTTAGTTCAAAATATACCTAAATGGATATGGGGAAAAATACTGGTAGCATGTGAGTTGAATGTTAATCTTCGTCAAGTTAAAGAACATATTAAAGCAGAGATCAGTAATAGTTGTGGGTGTGGTATATTGTCATATATAAATTTAATCTGTAAACTGCAAATTATGTTAAAGGGAACAGAATACTTTACTTCACATACTTTACTGTCTAAGAGTTTGTGCTGCTTAGTTTAACTCTTTGGCTTGATGTCTGAAACTTTTCTACTTGAAGCTGTTTAAACCCCCCCCCCCCCCCCAATCAATCAATCAATGAAAGCTCATTTTGGGTAGTAAATGAGTTTAGAGGGGGCAGCTGCAGACAAGTTTGCTGCTCATTGGACAGATTGATCACAGGAAAGGATATGCGTATACTTGGACATGCAGATGGCCAATCAGAATGCAGCTGGAAGTTGTGACTGGCTTTTGAATCTGAGACTCGAAAGTAAAGGCGGCTTACATCCCGCAACTAGCACTTTAAAAACTGAATGTCTAGATTGTCACACGCCTGCATCAGCCAGGTCTGCCTTAAAAGCTGACTGACGTTAGTCAGCATGTCATGACAGACCTAATGATTCTTTCGGTCCTGCATGCAGAAAAACCCGCACACCATCCGGGCGGCAGAGGAGAAGAGGGCGACGGAGGCGGTGAGCATGAATGTGGCGGTGAACCTGACGCGGGCGTGGCAGCTGAGCAGCCACCTCTACAACACGTGCAGCATGGCCCATGAAGCTGTGTACACCCGTGAGGCTGACGTGCGCCATTGGCTGGACACAGGCAAGCACCCTCTAATTACACCCTGCGAAAACCAGTGCACTCTAATACAGCGCCAACCTACTGCCATTTATGTCTTAAGTATAGTGCAGGCCCAGTCTTTTCCGTTCCACAGAGTCGGTATTACAGTCATTACTACATATAGCAAATGCACAAGTGCACAGACATTCATATATCTAGCTGACTGGTTTTATAGAGTCATTTCGCTTATAGTGCAGCCACATCTGATTTAAATAAGCATCTTCAAAGAAAATCTGCTGTGGATTAAAGCGATAACTTGGCCAAAAGTAGTTAATGAGCCTTGTGTGGTGTCTACAATTGACTTCTTCAGGTTTAATAGAAGGCCATGTCCCACATGTTAGGGCTATGCAAATATTACTTTGTAATACAAATGATCAACAGGAAGTACAACTAAAAACTTTAGGAACAGCCATTTTTTTAAGTGCTTTTGTCAGTTTTATAGATAACACTTAGTGGTGAATCAAACATTTTAAGTGGTCTTGGGAGGAAAACATGGTCAATCAAATGGTCCCCTTAAGATCCCTGAGACCTTTCATTTGAAAATGCAAGAACACAAATAAAGAAGATTCCTAGTGATAATGAAAAATCCTAAATGTAGAGCACCCACTTTTTAGAGCCATCACAGACCATAGCAATATAATCCTCTGGAACTTCTCTGTGACAGACCAACATTACTACGCGCTAACATTTCCAACTTCAGGGGATACATTTCCAATACACAGGGGGAAAAAAATCTAAATGTATTCAGAATTTACTATTTACTAAGCTATAATCTGCCGGTTAGCTGGATCATGTTCAGCTGGGTTGGCGAGCTGTTTTCATTTCTGAAACTCGTTTTAGGGATGTTATAGAAGTCATACCAGCTGGAGATTTTTGTTGTTTTTGTAGAAACTGTATTAAATGACCATATTTATTGGTTAGTAAATGTAACACATATTTAGAGTTTTGCTTTTCTTTGTGCTAACATAAAGAGCAAAGATCAGCATCTGTTCTTATTCAAGTGTGTTGAAAGGCCATTCTTGGTTTAAGCACATTTAGTGCTTAGTTGTTTTGTTTATGTAGGGCTGCATATGCAGATGCTTAACATGAAGGGCAGAGATCTAAAAGGCATTTTCAGACAAGAGTTTGTATTTACAGTGGGTGGTGAGCAGTGTTGGCATTAAATATCTAGAAGGACTCGATTAGCAGGGTAGTCTGAAAATTAAACAAAGAAATATTCTGCACCCCTGAGCTGTTTTGCGCACTTCTGTTCGGGGGTACTGTTTAATCCCTTGATCTGATTTGAAGAATTGGCTGCAGACATTTCAACAAAAAAAAGTTGACTAAAAAGTGAGCCCTGAATCTTAGACCCTTGACCCTTTTGGAGTCTGCTCCAAAGGGAGTAAACTAGTTCTAATGGGTTTAGTCCAGGAATGGAAGCACAGAAGTATACTGTAGCCATCTAAAGGCTACTGCATACCAGGCATGAAGCATTGTGCTGGGTAGCAGGTAGTACAAAGAACAGATTAACATCTAATTCATTTTAATCCCTGCTTATATTTAATTGCATGGAATAAATAGGATGGCCTGGTGGAACAGCAAGTAACTCTCTCGCCTCACAGCAAGAAAGACCTGGGTTTGATTACTCGGCCAGGCGACCAGGGCTCTTTCTGTGTGGTGTTTGCATGTTCTCCTTGTGTCTGCATGGATTTGTTCCTGTAGTTGAAAGACATGCAGTCAGGCAAGTTGGAGATCCTAAATTGCCCCTAGGCTGTGAGTGGGTGGGTGTCTATATGCCTGCCCTGTGATGGACTGGTGCCCTGTTCAGGGTGTTTCATGCCTTTTGCCCAGTGAGGGTAGGGATAGGCTTCAGCATCCTCCCAACCCAGGAGCATAAGTATTGTAGAGGATGCTTGATGTGTCAGCTGAGTAACTCTTCACAAACATGCTGTTTTGGAGCTAAAATATATGCTAGTTATACTACATCAGCTGAGGTAAAGAACTGGGCTTTGCATTTACTGATTTATCCTAGACACGGTTGATTTCAATCCATGCCACCTACTACAGGCTTGTGGTTTGAGTTTAACAGAGTACAGTAATAGAGTGATAAATAACAGCACTTTATTTGGACACCTGATGTGTTTTCCATGCAGGAACCTTTAGCCTTAACTCTTTTTTGAAATTCAATGGTCAAATTTGGCAAATTGCTCACAACAGTATGTCAAATAGTGTCAGACCCTACATGTGCTGCTCTGTACGAGATTACTCAACAGTTTGATGGAGTTTGAGGTAAGTGTGTAATGATTTAGGTATGCAGATTGCACAGTGCTAATCAGTGTCCATTTGCTTTTAATGTTATCTACTTTGGCCTCAAAGCTCCAGTGCATAACAATAGCAGCAGACCTCAGATACCAACCGTCATGGTTGACTGACTGCATTTAGGTAAAAAGGTAAAAATTCTCTGTTCCCTTGTTTTTGTGTGCAGGCGTCGAGGGCTCCATGTTTGAGATACTGCCGCAGGGTGTGGAGGCTCCTGACCTACAGAGCTGTCGCTTGGTGAAGGATCTGTGGCAGCCGTGCTCCTGCAGCTACAGCATGAGACTGGAGTGGTACCCCTGCATGCTCAAATACTGCCGCAACCGGGATGCTACGGGTCACGGCACCCCTTACAAGTGCGGTATCAAAAGCTGCAGCAAGGGCTACAACTTCACCTACTACACCCCTCACAAACACCTCTGCCTGTGGGAAGAAGAGACCTAGCATAGCAGACTAAAATCCTTTTATTTATGATCAGGTCTTTGGATTTCATTTTAGCCCTGAGCCATTTCAGATGGGGCCACTGAGATGGCGCCTCCAGTCGGACGCCTTCAGGAGATGAGGACCAGCTTTGTCTCTGTGCTAATGGTGCCATTGCCATCTCCCTCCAGGACACTTAAGCTCTTCTGGAACATTTTGCCTTTAATTAGCTCATCAAGTCACATTAGAAGTGGATAAGAATCTACAGAGCCAACACAAACAATTCTGTAGATTAGAATCCATCAGACTGGGATGAGAGAGCTGTGAATCAGTCAATAATAATGCAACAAGCTATAATCTGCTGGTTAGCTGGATCATGTTCAGCTGGGTTGGCGAGCTGTTTTCATTTCTGAACCTGGTATAATTTATTGTTTTGCTGTGGGAAATAACTGAAGAAACTAATGCACATGTTTGGAAAGAGACTCGTTTTATGGATGTTATAGAAGCCACACCAGCTGGAGATTTTTGTTGTTTTTCCCAGGTCTTGGGATTTTTGTTGATAATGTTCTTGGTGCCAACTGAAACACTATGTTATGATGTCTAGGTTAGCTTGTAAGTTCACTTCAGCAGATCGTTAAGTGTCTGTCCATCACTGAGAATGAGGTGAGGGGATTTGTCATCACAATAATAGATGGTATATGTCTGTCTATGCAGATGTATGGGCCTTGTGGGATTTAGTGGCATGTCATCAGTATTTTGCCTTTACAGTTTATACACCAGCAGCACAGTATAAACAATTTTATTTCCATCAGGGACATTATTTCAAGCCTTATGAAAAACCAAAGTAACGTGTGCAGTGCAGTTTATTAGTTAAAATCAAGAGGCAACCCTGCTAAAAGAATTAGCTCCATGCTGGTTCATGCTGGCTTACATGGTTAGTACTGGCTGACCAGAAAAAAACTTGCTCAAAACGCAACAAATGACCAGCATCATGCTGCCTGCAAGTTTTAAATATTAGTTTACAAGTTGCAACAGGTGGCAGGCCATATCACTTAGCACCCAACACTGCCATCTCCTGGTCGCAGAGTAAAACATAACTAAGTCTTAGATTCGATAAGTCAGTTTAAAGGGCCCATGTCTCATTTTTCCTCATTTTTCATTATACATGCATTTCCTTGGCTTCGCTTAGAATGAAACAGCAAGTTTTTTCTTACTGATTTATATAAATGAGCTCTGTTCTGATTGGCTGGTCGATATTGTGCCTTGTGCCGTACGTCCTATAACAACGGTGTGAATGGGTGAGGCCAAACTGCTGTAAGCTGAATTTGTGGATATATGTAAATGAGCCAGAATTTGTGACATCACAAAAACAATGATTTATTATTGGCTGTTTCTGGTGGTTATGTTCCATAAATGGACTATAAAGACTGAGAGGTGAACAGTACACTTTAGAACTTTAACAGTATTCCCATTCGTGTTTTCAGGATATGGGCCCGGCTGAAAACCGCTTAACCTTTAAATTGTATGGTGAACAGCTCATAGTGTCTTATGAGATCTCTCCATCTTAAAGTTTAAACAGGACCAGATTTACAAGAGAGTAGGAGCTCTGTGCCTCCGTCCCAGGAGTCTGTCGATTCTCCACAGCATAACTCGTACTGAGTGTTAGAACAGAGGTACTAAAAAAGTCTGAATCACTTTAACTTGTTCCCACAAATGAGGCAGTGATGAAAGCTAACTGTTTTACTGTCCTTAAAAGATTTTAAGTGCCTTAATACATCAGTGTTTACTGATTCTTTTATGATAAGCCGAGTAATAAAGCCTCAAATATTTTTCTATGAAAATGTTGGATATGAATGTGAATGTGAAGTAATAATTTTAAATAAAATTTATATTGCATAAAAAATCTGTCGTTTGTGTTTAAACAATTCTTCTGAATAATCCATATCTACACTGTAAAAAAGGTTGATCCTACCTAATAAATTACCTAAATTTGTTACAAGCAAACAAACTAGGTTTATTCAACCTAGAAAAGAGATTTTAAATGAATGATTCTTTCAAAGTATTTTTTGAGTTAAGTAAAACTATTTTTTTTAATTTACATTTACATTTTTCACAGTGTGTGTATGTGTGTATCTACTTACCTACCTACCCGCCTGCCTTCCTACGCCCCCACCCACCTATCCAACACCCCCACCCACCAACACGCCTACCAAACTCCCCACCCACCCCACACCTACCCCTCTTGTGAATTTTCCCCTCTTTAACGGGTTGAAGTTTCTTCAGCGATGGCTGTAGCCCCGTCTGGTCTCTTCCATGTCCAGACCACTAGGGGTCGCGCTGTCGTTAGGATTAGTCCATCATCCCTGCTCCTCTCTCCGCCTTTTTGTTGTCCTCCTCGTTGAGCAGCAGCTGTGGGAGGAGAAGGCAAATGTGGCCTTTGTTCGCCTGTGGAGCTCCGCGCTGTCTCCGGTGATGGCGAAGCGGCGGCCGCACTGCGGGCTGCAGGAGCCGCGCTGTGGGCGAGAGCACTGAGGGACGCGGCGGCCTGAGGAGCTCCACAAACACCGTCAGAAGCCCGGGCTCATGGTGTCAGGGTGGGTTTCCTTTGATACAGTACGCTTATTTACAGGTTGTGCTTTCTAGTTTTGGATCAGCCATTTCTGTACATTTCTTTTCATTTAGCAGTAACCGGTTCGGTTCGTGGTGGATATAATCCGTACGTAGTTAGTGAGCTGCTAAACGAGCTGTAAAGCGACTACAGCTAACTGACAGATGTGGACATACACAGCGAATAACATGTACTAGCTAATAAGTGTTAGCTAAAGCTGTTAGCACAACTTCGCTGTGTTTTTATAGCCATTTATTTATATGGAAGAGGCTGAACGTGATCGAGTAACTTACATCTACTTCTACATACATGTGGATATAAAAAGATAGACACTTAGTACATGGTTTATACACTACATGTTACTTCATTCAACTTTAGTATATACTGCGTGGATTGAAAAACTGTGGACACTGTAAACACTCAGGCATTTCAAACTTAGGCCAATAGTTCTTAAAATGCTTATTAATAAACTGTAATAATATATATTATATAATATATTAAATATATATATATATATATATATATTAAATATATATATATATATATATATATATATATATATATATATATATATATATATATTTACTGCAGTATGTATATGTGTGTATACAATATATTTTAGTTGCCTCTATATACAATATATACAAACATACACAATGACGCTTTAGCCTTAGTTAACTAGCTGTTACATTATTTGAGGTGTGTTTTCAATTATCTGTTTAAAGCTTTGGAGCTCTTTAGCCACTTGTTGATTATTCCAGTTTTCTTCAATACCAAATGAAGAATTTATTGATATATAATCAGAAATGCACGTATATGACTCATAATATTGCATGTATATTACATGGTCATATGAGAATAATATGACCTAAAAATGGGGAATAACCATACCAAAAGTGAGCAGTCATGGCATGGACTTTATTAGTAAAGGAAGGTATCCGGAGGAATTTGTGCCCATTCCAACTTCCTCAGAGCACTGAGGTCCCTCCCAGATTGTGTGGCAGTGGGTCAATACGATGGACTTGGTAATTCAAGTGTTCCCAGATGTTCTGCTATGGATTGAGATCAGGAAAATTAGAAGGCCAGGAAACAACACAAGTCACTGTCGCGCTCCTGAAACCACTCACACACCACCCTTGTATGGTGAAGTGGGGCGTTACCCTGTTAATAGGTACCATTACCATCAGGGAAAAACTTTAATAGTGCTCGTGACCTGATAGGATTGCTAAGTACCTGTTGGCAGTCAGAAACCTATGCAGTGGTCATTGGTATTGGTGGTATGCAATTGGTGTGGCTCAGTGGTTAACACACTACCCACCAGAGAGCTACCACCCCATGTGGGTGAAGATCGTTCTAAGCCCAGTCTAGGTAGCAAATGATGAACTACACCAATAAGAGTCCTTGGGCAAGGCTCCTAACACTCCTTTGGCCTACCTGTAAAAGCAATAGCCTTGCACGTTGCTCTGGATAAGAGCGTTAGCAGTATGCCTAAATGTAAATGGTCAGGAAATGACCATTGTCAGGAAAGAATCCTCCAGACTGTACACGGCCAGCACCACACTGCGTTTGGCCCACAGTTGTCTCTTGGAGGATCTCATGCATTTGGCATTGTATGTGACACCATCTGTACACTTTATGCAGCATGAACCTGGATTAGTCTGAGAAAGCACGGTCCAGTCCTCCAGTGTATACTATGGTACTTCTGTGCAAACTAGAGGCAACATTGACGATGAACGTTAGCGCTTTAACCACGCTTCTGCATAATGGTGTTTGTTCATTGGTGATAACTGACTCCTTCCATGGTGCTCCTGTGTTCATTATAGAGCTTAACTGGAGTTGTCATTTCCCTCTGGTATGGTGTGGTGTGGTGTGGCACCACTCTTATGCCTTCAGAAGGCACTTTATCTGCAAACAGTTCAACTTCTGTACACCTTCACTACGGTATCTTTAGAACATCCTACAAACTTTGCATCCTTTGACGTAGATGATGGTTTTGCACTCTACTACAAGTAACTGGTTTGTTAGCAAACCCTGTCACGTGGTATCTGTGACATCTCAGGTTCTTTCTAAACCAGGTATGGTCATTCTAATATGACTGTGCAAATATATGTCTGTACACATAGAGGGAAAGAGACATAGATAGGTAGTTACAGTTACAGGCATCGCTGTGAGGCATTCTGGATGGTAATTTTAGTATTAATTCTAATATTAGTTATTTTTTATTTCGTTTTAACGTTCATAGTCATCAAGCAATTCTCTACAGCTCTATTCTTTAATTTAAAAATAAATCTAAAATTACTTAATCCTATCTTACAGTCTGTACAGTTGTTATTAATTATTATGACATTGTAGAATAGATACTTAGAATATAATCATTTTTAGCTTTAAAGTTTAGCTCTGCAAAGGGACACAACTCCTTATTAATGTCTATGGATTTAGAACTGGATGTTCTAAAAGCCATGTCATGATTTGATTACATTGTGTCATGACCCAAATTAAAGAAAAGTATGTTTTTTCCTTCTTCTGTAAAGTTATTGTTTTGGACATACAAGGTTTTCTTCCAACAGCAGTGATATGTGAGTGGGAGTGAGAGATACTGTAAGCGGGTTTGAAACACTCCATGCTGTTGTTCTCTGGTGCTCCTCCCTTCTCCTTGTTCTGAACAGCCTGTTGAATCTGTTGCACGTTTGTGTGTAAAATCCGTCTGCATATTTTGTGAAGTAATCACATATTTTGAAATGTAGCTGGCATTTAATTATCTCCACATATATATTCATGCTTCTTGCTCTGTAGTGACAGCTATAAGTGGGGGTGTTGCTCAGTACTGGCCTACAGGATTAGAATGTCTTGTGTCAAAGTGGAGCATCGATTTTGTCATGCAAGACTCAGTGCTGTCTCGAAGGTCATCACAGATACCTCTGGTCTAGTTTTGACATGAACTACAGCGAGCCAAGTTCTTATTGTTTCTCAATGCGAGATGCGCAAGCCTGTTGTGTTCCTCCATGCATGGGAGTGGTTTTAGCAGTGAGGAGCAGAGTGTTCTTCTCTTTAAACAGGATTTGGGTGAATGCTAAAATCTTTAAGGGTTAAAAGTAGGTATTAAAGTAAGTAATTATTTAATTTAGCACAGTCAACATTGTCATACTTTTAGGTTATTTAAATTTGAGCATCCAAAAGCACATTCAAATTTGTTTGTCAAAATTTCAGCCCACAGCTTCAAGATGTCTCCGCTGGTTCTTGGAATTGGTGCCTGCTTAGCTGGGTGGATTGCTCTTTATGCTCTGCTCTGCTACACAAATGGCTCTTGTGGTTATGAATGGAACTGTCGGCTAGTTACACTGTTCCACGGCATCCTGGCAATCTGCGTAACTGCCTACATAGGCTACATAGATGGACCTTGGCCTTTCACCTACCCAGGTAAATAAAATCTAAACGTTGTGTATATAATCATATCTTACTGTTTTATGTGCTTATGTGCTTATGCCACAGACGGCCCAACCCTGTACAGTCTACCAAGTTTAGATCCGACTATGATTGTGTGACATTTGATAAAGCTAGATAAAGCAGCGTTAATGCCAGTCTAATCGCACATTCAATCCAATGGTGGCAACCCGGATTTTGTGAGACAATATAGCTCCTGCAGTGCCTTTTTAAGACTTTTTAAAAGTTCCCTGATTTATCATTTTCTAGTTACATGTCTTTAATCTTGGCATGGCTATGCATGGTTAGTTTTTTATAGTTTAATATGTTTCGCTTACCTTTTTACAAAAACCATATATAACTGAATGTATAGTTCAAATTCCTTGTAGACCACGGAACACTGTAATTAAAAAGTAATAATAAATTATTTTGGAAAGTAAAGTGAAGTATTGTCGTGAGGTCAAATATTATCTTTTAGATATTATCTTAGGATTAGAAACACACTGCAGGGTGGTGAACTTGAGTTAGACAATTTTCCTCCAAACTTGGGTCACTATATTGTGTCACGTTATGCTTGTCTGAGCATATTATGGATATCTCAGATACTTAAAGAGCACTGACCAACTGTATGTTCCGTTTAAACGGGTGTGTCTAATCTTATTCACCAAGGGCTGGTCGGTTGAAGACTGAGACTGACTGATTAAACAAGTGGAATCAAGCGTTCTCTGCCTGTTGGAACGGAAACATGCACCCACACCAGCCCTTTGTGGACAAAATTGAACACCCCAAGATTAGAAAGACATAGCATAGTTAGGGCTATTTTTGCTTAATTTAGTGAATGCTTGTATGTAAAATGTGAAAAAATAAGTTTATTGATATTTTAAAATATGGCTTTCACTTTTTTATTGTTCATACTTATGCAACATTAAAACAAAACATTAAAATGTAAAAAAAAAAACTGCATGCAGTGCAACACAAAATGTGAAATATGAGCCTATGGACATCATGCACAGTGCTAAGCATCAGGTACAGGGGCATTAACCCCTCTGCCTTGGGCTCTGAAGCGCTATATCCAGAAACTCTAGGATAGGTTGCAGTGGCAGTTGTGATCTAGAACATCTGAATGCAATCAGATACACACTAGAATGTCAATATCTTGTGTACACCCTTCCCAGAAGAGTTAATTTGGTGTCAGTGCACCAGTGAGGGAACACACTGACTATTAGTGTCCTTTATTCAGGATGATCAGGGGATGGATATGTAGTATGGTTTTGACGTGTCGTCCGCACTAATTTTTTCTCATTTGCAGGAACAAAGAACACCACCCTCCAGATCACAGCTATGGTGCTCAGTTTGGGCTACTTCATCTTCGACATGGGTTGGTGCGTGTACTTTCAGACAGAGGGCTTGGTAATGCTGGCCCACCACACCATGAGCATTTTGGGTATGCTGCTAACTCTGTGGCTGGGCGAGTCTGGCATTGAGGCGTGCGCTGTCATCTTCGGCAGCGAGATCACCAACCCTCTACTGCAGACACGCTGGTTCCTGAAGCAGTCAGGCCGCTATGACACTTTCCTGGGAGGCCTGGTGGATGTCCTGTTTGTGCTCCTGTTCGTGATCATGCGAGTGTTTGTGGGTGGTGCCATGCTATACTGTGAGCTCATTTCTCCCAGGCCAAAGTTTTTCATCAAGTGTGGCGGTGTGGCCATGTATGTCCTGTCATGGATATTTGTGGTTGACATCGCCCGCTTTGCCTACCATAAAACCAGCATAAGGTATCAGCGCTGGAGGAGCCGCTGTATACAGGCTGATGTCAATGGCCAAGAGATTAAGAGGGACTAAGAGTGCTCAGTGTCTCCTCGAACTGAAGAGGCTGCCTCCAGTTTCTCAACTTGGACATCATTTCTACCAGCGAATACTTCTCTGCAGCTGTTAGATGTTTACTTGTTCTCAGACATGATTCCATCTAATTTGATTAATAGTGATTTTTGTATGACGATATATACATGTATTAGGCCACACACTGGCTTTTATTTGTGATAAATACATAGTACTTGTATTGCTTAATTGTTATTAAGCCACACTGAAATCTTTTGATATACTTTTTTAACTTGTGCAATATTACAATGTCATCACAAAATATGATGCCTTTTAATTTTTTTAAAAACAGATGACAAACTAATAAAAATGCTAATAAATTGTCAAGCTTTTATGTTGTTTTTTTTTGGGGGGGGGGGCTGAAAAGAAGCATAACATTGGTTTTATATTAGTATGATAGTTTTCAACTTCAAATGAGAAATCTGTGTTACATTAAGAGGGTAGGAACTACATGTAATGTAAGACACTGATGGATTTGTACTTAACATAGTTTAGTTATTTTTAGTCCACTCAAGGATATTTGTCAGGAAAATGTTTACTTTGGCCATTTTAATTTAATTGCTAGTTCTACTGGTGCTTGATTTCATTCTATTCTGGTGGCCATAGCACCTGGACTGCTTTGCACTTGCTTAGATTTCTAATTTGTGTTTTTTGTTATTTTTGAGTATTTTACACCAAAATCAAAAAGTTAATCATATTTGTAAACATAGAATGTCCACTCAAATATTTGTCAGGAAAATGTTACTTTGGCCATTTTCATTTAAATTGCTAGTTCTGCTCAATCCATTTCATTCTATTCTGGTGGCCATAGCACCTGGACTGCTTTGCACTTGCTTAGATTTCTAACTTGTGTTTTTTGTTATTTTTGAGTATTTTACACCAAAATCAAAAAGTTAATCATAGAGTTAACAGAATGCAATTTCTATTTAGATCCATGTATAATGTTGAGATGCTCAATCCAGTCCTTTGTACTACTGCCCAAAGCCACCTTCACCACTCTGAAACATTTTTTTCTTTTCACTTTTAGGTAACAAATACGTTTTCAAGAAGGGGTGAACGATTTGGGGAAATATCTTTGTGGGGGTGGGGGTTCTGACTGAAAGTGTGACTGGTGTTTAAATTGTGAATATTGTCTATAAATTAAGGTTCAGGCATATTCTTGTCTGATTGTCTATGCATTACCCCTGCATAAAGTGTGCTAGACTACCAATAAGTTGTGATTGTAGTGTCACACGGTGCAGAGGTTAGGTTGCCTATGATTGGTCTAATTGGCCTCATTTAAAGTAAAGTTTGTAATAATATAGGTTACAATCGTTTAAAAAATGCATCTTCTGCGTCTGGAAAATTGCACTGTCATAAATACTAATTTCAATATAAAAACAGCCCTATCAACCAGTATGACCAGGCTGGGTGACCAGCTTGACCAGCACTACTCCCACTTAAACCAGCACAGAGCGCATGCTGGTCTGTGCAGCATTTTTCAGTGAGGATTCATTCAAAGCTTTTAGGTTGTAGTATTTCGGGTGTCCATGAGATGGCAACCCAGTGCTGATATTCACTAAGTGCATCTTTAATCAAGGTATATTTTATTTCACGTGTCTAAAAACAGTTCTTGTTACATGTAGTCCCACTTATAATAAAGTATGGGTCCTGGTATATAGTCTATGGAAGCGCAGGCGTATTTCATTGAGTTAGTCCAAAATGATAAACTTTTTTATTCAACCGGTGCATAAAGACACTATGTCAGTGTACAGATTTGAATGTTGACTGGGTTTCTTCTCGTGTACATGGTGTTTGGCACTGTATTTCTGAACCAGGCTTGATTTCGCATTGCTCGGTGGTCTGATGGGGAGCAGTGACTGCTCATTGCTCGTGGCTAGGCTGAGCTGAAGAGCGCATTCCGCTATAGGGAATCACCTCAGAGAGCAGACACACTGGAGAAACATGGACGGGCAGCCCACCTCGCTCTGGACTTTACGGACCTCACAGAAATCCTAACTGGAAAGCAGAAAAGTGTCTGGAAGCAACTTACGGCGAATGTGTCTCGTATTATTAACACTGCCTTCATTAGCAGCTTGTCTCTGCGCGCTTTCCGCGCTGTTTTCTCAGGACGAGCAGTTTCTCTACCAGCTCAGTCTTTTGGCTGCGCTTGATGGAAAAACTGCGGTGGCATCAGCCGGGACTTCACTAAAACTGCTCACTGACTACCGCGCTAACGTGTGAGGCTGCAGGGACACGTCCTTTTGTCGTTTCACTCGTGGACTGTCAACTTAGGCATCTGAACACAACGGTGTTTGTTTTCATCTGTTTTTTTTCCTGGTGGGGTAAAAAGCTCCCCGCTCAGCAGTAAGTGTCTTGAGCGAGTGAGGATGCTAGCCATAGTTAGCTAGCTAGCTTTAGCTTCAGCCTCAGTAACGTTAGCTAGTTTACCGTCGCTTTCGGTGTTAGGCCTTGTAATTCAGAATGAAGATTACAGTTATCGGTGGGACACAGTCGAGCGAGGACCGGTTTAATTTCAAAAAAGTCTTTTAAGCTTGTTTCTTCGACAAAGCCACCAGACAACAGTTTATGGACCTGTAAAGTATGGAAACCGCATGCTAACTGCACTTTGATGGAAAGTTCTTGTAACGACTAAAACGGTTGGAAAATAGTCGAATAGTTGACTGTTTCATCAGGTTCCTCGATTAACAGTAAGGTGTGCTCACTTTGTTTGGGTCTCTCGGAGTTATTTTTTCACTTTGAACAAGTTGGGATATTTTAGCTCTGTTTTGAATCCAGGTTTATATGACCCTTTGCGCGGCTGTTGGGTGAAACAACATACCTTACTGTTATTGGTACTGTACATCTGTTAGATTTCAGGCTCCGACGTGTAATTGCTAAGACCGAGAATTCGGAAAACGTCTAACTTCCGATAGCATCATCAGACTGCTTATTTCCTCCATGGCGTCCAGGTTTTACTCGTTTTACCCCTCCAGCATTTAAAGAATTGTTTGAGAACCTTAGCTGAGGCAGTTTTGTTAAAGTCCGGTCCACTGCCGTGAATACAGTCTAAACTGCCTTGCGTGGAGACGAGCTGCCCAGACGAACGGATGCTGAGATCCTGATGCCTTCCCTTGAGTTCACTCACAAACATGCCAGTTGGATGTAAATCGCATGAGAGCTGAAAACAGAAGCCCAATGAGCGACACACAGCAGACAGTGACGGAGAGGTAAGTGGTATTTTACCCTTCACCACTTTTACAGGTGAGCACATTTAGATGTGTTTGTATTTTAATTGTGATGTGCTTTAATAATGAACTCGCTGTTTGACGTGTCAGATAAAAGCTCGTTGGGCTTCTGATGTTATTGCAGTGCGACACATTTGTATGCCTGTGGGTGCAGTTTGCCTACAGCTGGTGCTGCTGCAGGCACTGGGCTGCTTGTTGTTCATACTGATTTATGGACATTGGGCAAGGCCTGCACATTGGTGCACAGCAGTTCTTAGACTCAGGGCTCTGGACAGAGTCGTACTGTATGGGACTTGCATGTAAACCACATTAGGAGTGTTTTTGGAGTTTCTGTATGGTGTTTCTCCTGTTGAAAGTGCATCTACGTGCCCCCACTGATGTTTGGGTTGTGCTATGTTTTTAGCATTGTATCAGATTGACATGGTTGACAGAAGAACAATGATAGTGCATGGGTGCAGTGCAGAATAAGTTGTTCATAGTAAAGGAGTGTGTTGTCCAGATGATTTGTTCAAGCCAAGTAGAGGAGTTTTAAGAGTAGTGTTGAAGAATTGTTGGTCTTCTACCACACAGGGAACCAAGATTAAACCTAGACTACAGTTCTGTAAGGTTTTCTTAATATAGAAAATGCTTCTATATAGATCAATGAACACTCATAGAACTTTTTGCTTGAGTAAAGTGTTTATTGGCATGGTGAAAAGGTATTTGAGATTGATGGGAATGTATTGTATGTGACTTTGTAGAACCTTTTTGGAAAAACCTTTATAGAAAACTTTATTTTTCTATATAGCACTAAAAAAAGGTTTTAGCAATAGTAGAACCCTTTTAGTAGAATCATTGGAGTAATCATGCAAACTTTATTCATGCAAAGAGTTCTTAGAGTTTACTAAGGAACTTTTGAATAACAATCTTCTTTTAAAGTGTGCAGTTATGAATAAATATCAAAGGCTGGTTTCATGAACATGGATTAAGGTCTGTCTCACTGAACTGCGCATAATTGCATTACCTGTGGTAACTCACTACTGAAAATTAATTGTAGTCTAAACTAATCTTAAGGTGGATCTAGAAAACTGGCCCAAAATGTCTGTTTCCTGGACAGGAATTGAGCTTAGTCTGGAGTGCACAGCATTTTATGTGCAGATTCTCCATTGTAACCAGGAGATGTTTTAATTGTGCAGTGAAAGGAACAATATGTAAATTAACTAAAAAAAAGAGAGATACCAACTGAAGTTAGCATGTTGGCCTCCTAGCTAGTCTGAAGCTTACCGAAATTAATGTTATATCAATAATCCAGGTGGACATGGTCCCAAAGTTTAAAATTGTATACTTTTTTACAGCACTGGAAGAGCTGTACATCAAACATATTGGGTATCAACTTTAATCCTCGGCTCCCATGTTCATGCATACCTATAATTAACATTTTCACATACATGATGGTAGCAAATAAAATTAGAACTGACACAATTTCTTGATTAAACTTTGAATGATTAGTTTGCAGTTATGTAAACTGTATTATGTTAATCTACATTTTTAGTTCACCTACTGCTCTCTACAGTACAGCCTAATGGACACACCCTTTTATCTTTATTTTTTGTGAGAATGTTTAATGTCTTTAAAAGATTTTTTTTTCTCTAGAATATATGTCTGATAATGTATTTTGTCTGTTTTGGAAAGCAAAACTGGATTAGCCTAACTGTCGCAATGAAGAGTAGATTTCTTGGTTACTAATGTATACGCTCCAGGTCTGCAATAAAGTGTTATGGTAAGAATTTGAAGCTGTTTGGTAGCTTTCATGGCAGCCTGTTCCCTTTTTGATCATGATCACTGCAGCAGTGCACATATGGGTGAATTTTCTCAGTAGCCTTATGACAGCAGCTAACATCTGCTCAGTTATAACCATCTTATGTATAAAAGTAGCCAGGGGAACTGAACATTTGAATGCTATAAAAAGATCAGGTCCATTTGAGGTCTTGGTCACTATGTGCTCATTAAACTTGTTTGAATGAGTTATAATCACAGACTCTGCTTAAGATAATTCGAGGTTCAACAATCTCCAATGCCCTGAGAGTTTGGCATAAGAAAGGTTTAGCACAACACTAAAACATGGGGCTTATACATAGTTACATCTAGACTATAAGTCATTTGGCATCTAATGATTGTTTGACAAATTAACCTGCACGCAGTGTTGTGCTGCTGACTCGTGAGTCATATGTGCCCACAGGATCATTTCAAATGGAAAAATGACGGGGAAAAAGCATATTACTTTGGTGTTTGGTATATATAGTTATTTGGTATTGGAACAGTGTGTTGAATTTTTCTTGGGTTGCTTGTAACTCAAAAGGCCAAATGTGAAGTATTTCAAACTTATCTCCAGCCTGTACTAGTAACAGAATTCTCCTTTTCATGTAACCACATCAAAAATAAGCTTGGTAAACCGTTAAACTGTTTTATGCTTTTTATTCAAAAACAGCTAAATCAAATTGTTTGAAGCTTTCTCTTGAGAAGCTGATGAGCGAAAAGAGCCAACCCATGTCACACTGAATGCTTTGAGGACTCCTCGTCTTTTACGTTTCTACGGCAAGGTATATCTCCTCAGTGGATGATGTCCCAAAATGTTATTTGTCACAGACATATTTTTCATCTTGATTCAGGACCTAGTTTTCCTACCTGTTCTCTGTACAGCTGTGCCATCTCTCTGCCTTTTTGTTCAATATGTGAAACCTGACACTGTGGCCTGTGAACGTTCAAATGTTAAATGGTGCCATGGGTGTCTTTGCATGATATCTGCCAGAAGCACACTTAAACAGAGTAGCTCAGCTTGTGCAAGTATTCAAGGTACAGCAAACATGGTGTTTAATGTAGAATGTCACATTACACGTCCTGGTTTTAGTTCAGTTGTTTCCAAATCCTGGGAGTCTTTACTTTTGCATTACTTTTTCTTTTTTTTTTTATCTAACGTTAAATACGTTTTTACAAGTACTTGGGGTTGTTACCTGTGGTAACTTTAATTGTCACCAAGCACAGACAGCAGTGAAACCTAGGAAACACTGGTTAGGTAAGGTGCTAACAAAATTACCCCTTACTATTCCAGTTAGGCCATCCCGCAAGATCTACTCTGTAAAGATAGAGCACAGGTATTATGTAAAATAGTGTGGCAATCATCGTCTGGTGTCTTCAAGGCAGCTAAAATGTTATGCAAGTTAAGGACGGAGGTTGTGGTGTGAAGGGCTCCAGTGACTGTTAGTAGGCCAATTTCTAGAAAGTGACCTACCTTGTATCGAGGTACTGGTACTGGTAAATGTCTGAAATATTATTCTGTTGCAGATATGGGGGCAGCTGTTCAATGACTTTCTACTCTTGTGTTTTTGGAAAAAGTTATGCAAGTTTGCTGTGTTTAACACTTTTGTTTGAATTTAGATGAAACTTGGCATGTTGGTGAATTGGGTTTCGGGATGGTTGAGAATAGTTTGCAAGGGTCAGTTGAAGAATAGATGGAGTGCGCACGCTGTCTGAGATTTATTTATAGCAGAAGAGAAGGACAAGTTGAGGCTGATACTTCATTTTTTGTTTTAGTAAAAGAAAATTTTTAAAATAGCATGAGTAAATTAGAGCACGGTTTGCTTCTCTAAGCCTCTTGAGGATATTATCTGTGTCATTACAGAGTTTTATTCTAAAAATATATTCAACGTGTTTACAACAACATTGAATCTGTTTGTTATGTCTTCACTTAGTTACAGTATATAGATAATTGCTTAGGAAAAAAGACACACTTATTCCTGACTGCTCTTCTTTTGTACACCCTGACAGTCACACAAGCAGAATTACTGAAAGATCAGAATTTAGGGTGTTTTTTTTTAAATGGCAAAAAATAAAGCAGGAGAAAAAAGAAGGATCCTGTTTCAATATAGGTAGGTGTAAACTGGTAGGGAAGGTAAAAAGACACAGCAGAGTCCTGAAGAGGGGTCACTGTAAGACAAATTGTGCTGCAGATTCTTCTGAAGGCTCTATTTAGATGTTTGCTACACTAAATAATGGAAAACTTTTCAGACGCCTCAACTTCTTTCTTACAGTCGTCATGGAAAATTCAGCAACTTTTGGTGAATTGATTGCAAAGTCTGAGCTAGTACACTTTAACACATCAACAGTGATATCTTAAAAGGGCTGATGTGTTTGCATCACCCACTGAAAGTAAACTTGATGTAGAATAAAAGTCCCCTGCAAATTCTGCTTCAGTTGGCTCCACTGTTGGAACATGAAGGGACAACCTTGGTGATGGATGTCTTCACAAGATGGGTTGACTGTGAATCTCACATGATCTGTAACACAATTTGTGGATTAGACTATAGCAGTAGTTCAGCAAAAAACCCACTGAAGATTATTTATCATGTTGAAAATAATGCGGAGCCGTTTGTAGCACAGTTTATCTGTCATGCATCAACAGTCATGTATATATTTATACTTACCAAACGTAGATAAATAGTTCTGGTTAGTCACCGTGACTGGCTTACGATGGCTGTGGAGAACAACAAAATTAAGCCATACCATGTTCTAACCACATTGAAGCGTCTGCATTTCATGCTCTACGCAAGCGCTGAACACAAACAGGTGCGGACAAGTACCGTAGCCAAAGGTAGGCATGTGCAGGTGGTCATGATGTGCTGGAAACGACCAGGAGTGGGCAGGAACACTAGACATTAGACGTAATAGTGTGGTTGTAACTGGAGGGTGCAGGCATTAATAATCAAGCCTGTGTAGACCTCTGCTCTGTAACTGACTTTACTTACTCCAAGTCTGCAAAAAAATACCTTGTTTTTGAGTGATCCCAACCATTTCTTTTTTTAATAAAAATATATTTTCACATGCACTTTTATGTGCAACCATACTTTCCTTTGCCCCTTGCAAATACAATAGATTTGGTTTAGAGTAGTGTATACCCATTTGTCACCAAGCCTCATTAATGCATTTCACAATGAGAATAGTATGCTTACAATATAATGTTTTGTCTGAATTGTGAATTCTTAGTGAAGCTGTATTTTTCTATTCCGATTAGGTGAAGGTGATCTCTTTTGCCTCCCAATCCCTCCAGCCATAAAAATAAAAAACATGAAATGCATCTGAGTAGATTAGCTTAAAAGAAACTGTAGTGTGAGGTTTCTGGGGGCTAGAAGACAGATGCTCTCACTGTAGTGTAAATGAAGTGGCAGGGTGGGCTGACTTCGCACCCTGCTGGTGCTTTGGCATTCATAGGTCAGCCCTCTACCACTCTGTCTTTCTTTTTACTCTTACTGACTCTGTCTCATCTATTTATCTTTCTTAACCATGAGAGTACTGTTTCATCCCCCAAAACTTCATTTCGTTTCTTGAGAGCCACACCTGTAGTTTTAGGTAAAAAAACGCGCTCCCAAAAGCCTCTACACACACCTAGTAACCAGAAGTTGACAGTTGTAAATATGAGTGCATAAGCCTAGCAGCAGGTGAGTCATCTGCCTTGTCAAAGTGCTCTTTGTAATTCTAGGTGTTGCCCTAGCCTGCAGAAGAGGTGTGCAGAGGTTCCCCAGGCTACTTCTGCTCCTGTTTGGCCTTGTGTGCTCAGAATGATCTTGGTTTAACTTCTTTTCAAAGCAAGATAGAAGCCTATTTATAGTGACCTGTTCATCCTATCTCAAAATCGAACCTCCCGGTTATTATCATGTAACTGTTAAGGGGGAACAAGTATACAAAGAAATCTTATTTGTTTGAACATTTTTTTTGGTTCTGTCTTAAAATTTTCAGAAAATGTGTATGGAAATGTGTGGACCTCAATATAGACATGAACCACAGTTTGCAGTCTTGTATTTCATGTTCAAATAATAAATACATTATTTTTTGCTTTTTCTTAATGCTGAAATATTTGTATCTTGTGTCTGATAGACATTTTGAAAGTGAAATGAATAGGCTAGATAAAAGTTGGTGTCTGGCTTGGATTTTAAATATTTGATACTATATACAGTGAGGAAAATAAGTATTTGAACACCCTGCGACTTTGCAAGTTCTCCCACTTAGAAATCATAGAGGGGTCTGAAATTTTCATCTTAGGTGCATGTCCAGAGACATAATCTAAGAAAAAACCCTGGAAATCACAATGTATGATTTTTTAAAATGATTTATTTGTGTGTTACTGCTGCAAATAAGTATTTGCACACCTGCCAATCAGCAAAAATTCTGGCCCTCAAAGACCTGTTAATCCGCCTCTAAAAACTCCACCTCCACTCCACTTATTATTCTAAATTAGAAGCACCTGTTTGAGGTCGTTAGCTGCATAAAGACACCTGTCCACCCCACACAATCAGTAAGACTCCAACTACTAACATGGCTAAGACCAAAGAGCTGTCCAAAGACACCAGAGACAAAATTGTTGACCTCCACTAGGCTGGAAAGGGCTACGGGGCAATTGCCAAGCAGCTTGGTGAAAAAAGATCAACTGTTGGAGCAATTATTAGAAAATGGAGGAAGCTAAACATGACTGTCAATCTCCCTCCGATTGGGGCTCTATGCAAGAATTCACCTCGTGGCCTATCAATGATTCTAAGAAAGGTGAGGAATCAGCCCAGAACTACATGGGAGGAGCTGGTCAATGACCTGAAGAGAGCTGGCACCACTGTTTCCAAGGTTACTGTGGGTAATACACTAAGACATCATAGTTTAAAGTCATGCATGGCACGGAAGGTTCCCCTGCTTAAATCAGCACACGTCCAGGCCCGTCTTAAGTTTGCCCATGACCATTTGGGTGATCCAGAGGAGTCATGGGAGAAAGTTCTGTGGTCAGATGAGACCAAAATAGAACTTTTTGGTCTTAATTCCACAAAGAATGATGAGTACCATCCCAAAAACACCATCCCTACTGTGAAGCATGGGGGTGGAAGCTTCACGCTGTGGGGGTGTTTATCTGCACATGGGACAGGACGACTGCACTGTATTAAGGAGAGAGTGACCGGGGCCATGTATTGCGAGATTTTGGGGAACAACCTCCTTCCCTCAGTTAGAGCACTGAAGATGGGTCGTGGCTGGGTCTTCCAACATGACAATGACCCAAAGCACACAGCCAGGATAACCAAGGAGTGGCTCCATAAGAAGCATATCAAGGTTCTGGAGGGGCCTAGCCAGTCTCCAGACCTAAACCCTATAGAAAATCTTTGGAGGGAGCTCAAACTCCATGTTTCTCAGCGACAGCCCAGAAACCTGGCTGATCTGGAGGAGATCTGTGTGGAGGAATGGGCCAAAATCCCTGCTGCAGTGTGTGCAAACCTGGTGAAAAACTAGGGGAAGCGTTAGACCTCTGTAATTGTAAACAAATGCTACTGTACCAAATATTAACATTGATTTTCACAGGTGTTCAAATACTTATTTGCAGCAGTAACACACAAATAAATTATAAAAAAATCGTACATTGTGATTATGTCTCTCACAGTGGACATGCACCTAGAATGAACATTTCAGACCCCTCCATGATTTCTAAGTGGGAGAACTTGCAAAATCACAGGGTGTTTAAATACTTATTTTCCTCACTGTAGGTTTACAATAGGTTTGTAGTCCTGGGTCTTTTAATTTTCAGCCCCTGCCAAAGCCGTAGATCAGGAGGCTAGTGCAGTGTAATTTAGGCCAAAATTAGGGTACAGACGCTAACAGATCTGAATCCTTAAACCTTTGACATAGAGTTAATTACAGCTGTACATGTTCACACAGCAGATTTACAGTAGAGAATAAGTTAAATGTGTAACAATAAGCTTTAGGAAGTGTAGCACTATTTAAAGTAGACCAGAGATTTCAGCCCTTTAGAGAATTCTTCACCGCTAAAACGGCTTACTGATGTTAACCCTTCCCTCTGCCCCGTCTTGTTCTAAAAGCATCTTTCTGAATATTTTTTTTTCCTTCAAATTTATATGTTTGTTTTCAGCCATTTCTCCTTGGGTCTGCGTGTGTAGCTCAGGATGTAGCTCCTTCCATCTCCCCCTCCTGCGCTGTTTTTTTTTTTTTTTTTTCTCAGCATGCACATAAAAAGGATAGCTAGTGACCTGTCACATGATATTACAGAATACAGAATTTTCATCTTTCACATAAGGCACGTTTAAAGATTGTTGTTTTTGTTGTATTGAAAAAAAAAATCAACTCGAGAGACAGTTGATAATTGACATTTTTAAAGCACATCTGCAGCTATATCTGCTGTAAAATGCAAATAACAGTGCTGCTTCGCTCCATCTCTCTGTGCCTGACAGGCTAGGGGGTAATAAGAGCACACATAGGTTTCGTATGCTTCGTGGAGGTGGTCTAACTCCAGCTGCGAAGGACATACATTGTGTTCTTTTGGCAAGCAGTTCTAGTTTTAGACTGAAGAAATGTTTATATTGGGCCGGTTTAGGTTCATTTGTACAATGTCCTTTATGCTAAAAAGCCTGAATACTGAAGGAGTTGTGAGTTTTCGGGTGTAGAGCGGATCACTGTGTTTTTAGCTGTTCTTCTTGCTGCAGAGTAAATAATTGAAAAATTAAAGGCTGCTTTTGGACTGTAACCTATCTGTAACCTCTCACCTCCAAACATTGCAGTATTTTTCAGGGTTTATTTTTTTAAACCAATAGCCTGTGTGTTTAATTAGCAAATATTATGTGCTGTTTAAGTAGATAATTTTGTTGACTTGTGGAAATCCAGATATTCTAACAGCATTCCACATCAAAGATGTAGAAAGTATAGCCTGATTTAGTAACAAAACTAATTCTTTGTTTTATTGTGTCCTGTCAGTCGGAATTATGCTGTTTTTCTTTTCTTAGGACTAAAACTGTACATTAAACTGTTTTTCCGCTTTAGATTGTCTTAATTTGATCCATTCATTTATGATTTGATATATTGACTTTTTTGATATTGTAACAGCACATCATCTTTCAGAATTTAACCTGGTTAATGAGAAGTGGTGTTCCACAGTGAAACGGCTAAGGTTCACAATATAGTAAATTTGGTTGAATTTCGGTGTTAAATTATGCATTTGACGTACATCGTATAGAGATGATGCACTTGCCAGAAAAAGATTCTGTCCATCATAGAAGTGTTAAAAGAAAATATGAAATGACAGTAGTAGTGTGGCCTTTTTGTGCTGTCTGGTTATTTTTAGACTTTATTTCTAGACTTTAGGTTTAAATTTCTGTTGCTGCTGCTTTGAGGAGTTTGCACATTCAAATGACGATGGCTGTACTTTATTCAGTGTAATCCAGACATGGTGTTAGGAAGTAAGATGCACTCTGCTGCTGTGCCTTGCTAAATTGTGTCGAATTAAAGGGGCAACTTTAAGCCACTTAAGTAGATAATTTAGCCAGTTACGACGATTACTTATTGAAAACATAACAAACTAGGCTTAGTGAAATTTATTTGAAAGTGAAGTAGGCTGGATATATAAAACAAGGCTTTTGAAAGAGATTAATTATCCATTTTATCAAGTTTGCTTGCCATATAGGTACATCTTGTAGTTCCACATCTTGTAGTCTGTCTGATTCGCTGCCTGCTTTGTTAGCCCCAAATGGTCAGGACCCCCATAGAAAAGGTATTATTTGGGTTGTGGATCACTGTCGGCACTGCAGTGACACTGACGTCTTGGTGTTGCATAAGTGGATCAGACACAGCAGTGCTGCTGGAGTTACAAACACCTCAGTTTCACTGCTGGACTGAACATGTTATCTGTAATGAGCTACAAGAGAGTGTTCTTGGACTTTCTCTTTATATCTCTAAATGGACAGTCTAAAGAAACCATCATTTATCTCGCATTTATCACCATCATTTATTTGTAAATCTGTTTCACCCTGCGTTCACACTCCAGTTCGACTTTGCTCTCTTTGTATTTGCTGCCTCATTAAAAGTAACAAATGACGAGCAGAACATTTCAGCTGAGGTTAGTTTTTTAAACTTGATGGAGTGGAGCCTCTGGGGGGTTGTTGTATTTGTAAATAGATAGAAGTCACAGACACTGTTTACGACACAACTGAAAACTGTCTAACTGTTTATGCATTTGCATTAATGAAGACAGATGTATGAGAGTGGTCTGTTCAGGAACACTGATTTAGTTTTGCAGCATTTTATTGCTGCCATTTTGATGGGCTGCCACAATTTTGACAGGAAATTACTGATATTTTTTATCTGAGGTATTCATCTTTCCTGCCTAGTAGCTATATAAGAGTTAATTAGTAATTGAGATTTACAGTCTGAATAATTGAGTTTATGTTTTTATGATAGATAGATTAGCCCTAATGAGCAACAACAAAAAAACATCTTTAGCTCAAGAGTGTTTCATCTGTCAGCATGCTAATTAATTTCACATCTGTCAGTCAGTTAAAGAAAAAATTGCTAATTATACCAATGCCATATGATTTTTCTCTATATTTCTTTTATCTCATATTTTATGTTTTTTAAAGAGTCTGCAGTCCATTTACTTATTCTGAATATTCCTGTTTTACTATGTAGTTAATTTTTTTTTTGTTTTACTATGTATGTCAATTTTTGATTGATTGATAAATTGGCTCATTAATGCATTAATGCTCCAAGTAAGGCTGCTTGCTGTGGATGCAGAATGTAATATGAGATGATGTTTGGTATTAGGATGACAATATGGGAAGTGATAAACATTGTTAAACATTCTGTGACTGTATGTGCTTAAAGTACAGCCCATTTTTTAACAAATTAAAAAATTAAAAGTGGTGTTGCTGATTTGGCATGAAAGTGCTATAACTGCTTCACACATTTGGCAAATCTGAAAGTGAGAATGTTCATCAGGTTTAATGTAAATTAATTTCAATCTCAAATGTTCATATTACTATACCATATAAAAATGTGATGAATCCTGTATCCATTGCTGGCGCTCAGTTCCAGTAGAGATGCGCTTATTGCAATTTCTTGGCTGTTTTTATGTAAACTATATTTAACAGTATGCACAAACCTTTTTCATAACTTTTCTTGAAAAATGGAAAATTCCTAAATGAAACTCTTAATTGAAAAATGTTTGTGCTTTTCTAAATGAAAACTAATAGTATCAGAAGAATTTCCTGTAAGAAGGCACATTTGCGTTAAATTTCCATCCACCCACTGAATAGGTAGGCTCTACATTGACATCAAAATGATGATGATATCTGTAGAGTAATAAAGCCAGTTGGTTAACTGTAGATGCACAAGTTTGAGATGTGACATATAACAGCCATTAACCTTTTGCAGAAGTGTAAAATACTAAACCTGTAGTGAATGTGGAGAAGTATTTCTAAATTGCTTCATTTAGATAGAAAATAATAACACAGCAAAGAAAAAGCAGGACATGCGTTCTACACATTTCCATGCTTTATTGTTCCACGTTGTGGGCGCATCAATAATTAAGGCTCCTAAGTCATATCTTAAAGTTAACTGTCTAGTATGTACCTTCTGATGAGCACCCAAACGCAGCATAATTGCTCCTTTGGACTCAGCTTGCAGCAGCTGCGTGTGTGGCAAAACAGTTCTAACAGAGCATCAGAGAAGTATTACGTGTCACCTGTCACTTACAGAAACTGGCTGATGGTCTGCTGCCAATCCCTTGATTCTTCCTTGAGATTTCCTATATGCTCACATTAGCTTTAACTTGTGTGCCTTTGCTGTCCGTTTCAGTTTGTACATATTCAGCACCATGATGGTGTTTTAAGTGCCATGGCTTACTTTGACCTTACAGGTATTGCAGATTCCAAGGTTGTTGTCGTTTTCACTCACAGTGAAGAACTTTTACTCTGACAATGTTGTGCGTGTGCAGCTGTGTCTACACTGGTGTGTCTACATTGGTGTTGCGTAACATTAAACCAACATGCAATGTATAAATATATATGAAACTCGCTGGCTATTCATTGTTTACGGATGATCAAGCTCAAAACCATCTGATTCTGATCTCTGACTGATACATCAGTGCCGGTTTAATTCTCAGACATTTGGTTTGTTCTGTAATGATTCTGTACTTGTTTGTGAACCACAAGCACAGAGGTGTATACCTTTAATACCACCGTATTGGCATATTGGCCTGTGTTTTATCATAAAATTATAATTAGTATAAATGCTTAAAAATAATACATTGGAAGAAGGGTCGACAAGTCACTACACTTTGATCAAATATTATTGTTGAAAACAAAAAAATGGACTGAAATTATGTATTATGCTTAATATGACTAGACACATGGACTAACTAGGTAAAACAAGCTCAGTTTTGCATCCTCTTCTCTGTAACTGTAGCAGCGTAATGAAGAAGTGAGATTTAAACTTAACTTCCTCTCAACTTTACCTTTTTTGTTTCAGTGTTGAAAAAACTGAGATAGACAATCTAGCGTGAAGAAATGTACATCCCCAAGCTTAATGAATAGTGGGGATTGGACTTATTGGAGCAGAAAGGGAAAATGTCCTCCGGCTGGGGCCCTGCACACTCACCCTCACTGCCACCCCCTATGATGTCATTAAGAGGGAGGGTCTCAGGCTAGCGGCCTCACTCTTCTTCCTTTATCGGACGTAACCTTAACTGACACTTCCACATTCATCAACCTTTTCTTTCCCCCTCTCTTTTTCTGTCTCCTTCACCATCACTGCCCCTCAAAAAGCTCTCACCACAACTTGCCCAAACACACTTACATGCTTACTCTGGTCTCCCTGGATGTTGTTGTTACTCAGTCATCACTGTTTAATGTGTTTTAACAGCTGATGCTGGGAGCAAATGTAGGCTCCTAGTGGTGCCAGTTGGTGTCTTTAGGACCATAAAGGCTATTCAAGGCTCTTCTCACTGCAGTTGACCCAACACCATTACTCATTGCTAGAAACGAGGCAGCCTCATTATACCCTTCTGCAAGACTTTTTTCCAGTGTGCATGTCCTCAAGGAGGAAAAAGCAGTATAGAGACAGAAAAGAATCTCAATGTTAAAACAGTAGAAATGAAGCTCCACAGTTATAACTAGTGTTGTTAGACTTCATACTTGTGAAAATGAGGTTTTTAGAAGCTTGGGAATTATGGTGAACTTGCCATTAACAGTGTGAATATATTGAGAGAGCTTTGCACATTATGAAGTTAGCTAAAAGATAAAGTTATCTTTGAACTTAAGTGCCTTGTTAAGTGGTGGTAAAAAATGTGGTGGCTTGTCACAAAGTGAATTACACTGATTTGACGTATATTACTTATATTAGAAGACATGGCCCTGATGTAATTACAGCAGTTAGCACATTTGCTAACCTGTTGCTCTTTGTAATCTATGTACAAATCAGCATGTTTGTAGTGGAGATGCTCGGCCCGTATATGTTTTAAACATGCTTTGCAGACAGGGCTTGTTCTGCTTTGGTCGTATTGTACTTGCTATGGCAGTCAGCTATGTATAAGAAATAATACTTGGCTTTGTGCATCAGCTTTTTCTTCAAGCGGTCCGCAATAACTTTCAAATACCTTCTTGCACTAGATCCAGTTTCCTCTTAAATTTGCCTTCCTCTTCACAAATAAAGTTCCCTGAAATAGCAAGGAACACCAAAAACACCACCAATTCAGAGAGTATAAAAGTTTCAGATCTCCACTTTGTGTTTTTTGTTTCTGTGTTGCGTATCTGGGCTGTTTATGCCAATGATTTATCAGAGGTAAATGTGAATTCATATTTTTGGCATGTAAAGCCTCACAACAATAAAGCTTTAGTAAGAACTGTCGATGAACTGCAGCTTACATAGCTTCCTTACAACTTTATCTCGAAGTTCCACAGGTTTGTTGTATACTTTTAAGTAGGCTGACATTTAAGTGCTGCTTTAAAGTTTTTTCAGGCAGGTTTTTTTTAGAACACTCAGATCACATGTAGTTGCAGCTGGGTTATGAACTCTTTGTGATTTCTGTCCATCATGCAGTGCATTCAGTGCATTCAGCTCATCAGACTCAGCGGTAGTGCTGCTTTCTTTCCACAGTTGAATAGCAATTTAGTGTCAGATTTTTTAAAATGATTTAAAAATATGAATTTTTAAATATATATTTATATTTATATAATTTTTATATAGCAGTATTTGCTGGCGACACTAGTTGACAAGGGTACCTGTATCAGCAGCCTCTTGTTTTGTTGTCCGATAAGGCAAGTATGCCTGATGAAATATACATGGGATAAAAGCAGAGCCCATTGACGCAACTAATAGAATAATCAGCTTTTATTTAAACACCAACTTTCTTAAAGTAACAATACTAATAAAATGTGGTACCATGGCGTTTTTAGAAGCAGGCTATCCCAGTACTTTTCAAGTATTATATACTGTGCAACACTAACATGCACAACCAGCTATAGTGATTAAAAATGTTCATGCTAACCATTAATAACTGTTTAAGTATTTAAATCACAGTGTAACATTTACTACAAGCAACATTAATCTGATAACTTTTGCTGCATGTTTGTCTTGTAGTTATATAAACAATGAAATCCTATTACTAAAGGTGTTAAGTATCTCTAATATGGATATGTTTTGAGGTAAAAAAATAAAAACAGAAATAAATCTGTTTAAAAAAAAAATCAGGTTTGATTCAACTAGTTGAATTAATAGTATAGGCTAATAGAAACCTGTTGCTTTGCTGAAGGTTGAAACCGAGAACAAGGAGGTGGTATAAATTCCCAGAATGACACCTTTTCAGTTCAGGGTTTCACTGTGTACAGAAATTTTACTGCATGTTAAAGTAACAGTAGCCAAGAGAGGTCAGTCAAACTAGATCATACCAGTGTTGAACATTTACTGTAGTGTTAATTTGTGGTCTAGCTGATCTGACACTAATTGTGTGGCAGGTTAGATCAGCATCAGTACTGATATTAGTATTTAAGATGCTTTCATTAGACTGGTTTTTGGCCAATTTGTCAAATGATTAGATATAAATATATCTTTATTTTTGTATCTTTGAACTGTGTGCTTCAGTAATTGTAGCTTTTTTCTGTCAAATCTATGGTTGCAGCATTTTCAACAGTGACAGCCATTATTTATCTATTATGGCAAATTTGGGCAGAATTCCACTGATTTTCTTAAGCTGCAATGGATCTGTTTGTTTTGTAGGCTGACTTTTTTTTCAGTACTTTCTGTCATACTTTTGTGAGTGCTATCTCTGGTCAATGCAATTTTACTAACAGTACTGAGCTCTGGTATTTTAACTTTTCCATGGATATCAGTGACTTAACAGAAAGGATGTATCTTCTACTTTAAATGCCGTTACCGCTCTAAAACCTTTTCAGTTTTCTTCATGGTTAACAGTAGATGGTTGAAATGCTCATGAATCGCTTGTGACTCTGTGTTGTTTGGGGTATAAAATCAGATTGTGAAAAATTGTAAGATTAGCGACCAAAATTTATCAGTTTGTCCGACCACTCAGTTCTTTTAACCAGATATTGCTTACCTTCACTGCATGAGAAATGACACTCGATAAAACTGAAAAATTCGACCTAATCATTAAATTTTGTCAGTTCTAACAATTGGGCTTTAAACTGCTAAAATCGCACAGTGTATGTCTGTCCTGTTACCATACTAAGGCTTGCAGACCACACAAAGGATGAACAACATATGAGAAAAATGACTTTCATAAAATACTTCCATTTCTGCAGAACCAGAGGAGCAAAAGCTGTTGCTTACATGAGCTCGCCACAGGCTTATGTATATTTAAACCATATATTTTAACCAGTTTAACAATAAAGACATTCTGTATTTACCTCAGTTGTTAAACATGGAATAGTATCACTTATTATACAATTATAACAAGCAGAACCACATAGTTTAAGTCTGAAGCCCAGCATATTCGTTGTTGCTGTAACTCCACAACCATGGGCTTCTTGCTGAGCTGTTAAATAGCAAGAAGTACCATTTATGAGAAATGCTATGAGCAGCTACTACTGTGCTTAATGTTAGCCCATGAGGATGCCTTCAGGAGGCTGTGCTGGACAGTGCTTGTGTCTTATAGATGAATTAGCAGCACACAAATTAACAAAAAGCATAGGAAAGTGAAAAGCCATGAAACCATCACAGAGGAGCTGGAGTTGCAACCACTGTTGCTTTGTCTAGATGCTGTTGATAAAAATTGGAAACTGTGATCAGATCATTTTTATTTTCACCCAGCGCTCATGTGACAGTTCATGTTTTTGTCAGGTATCTTTTATTAATATTAATAATCTATTACTCAAAATGTAATACCTTTTAGCAATAATCAGAGAAACTTTTTTGTTCCCGGATGCTTCCTGTTGCAGCCCTTTCTAATTATTGTGAGCAGTGGTTTAAGTTAAGTGAATTGGCACGGCCGCTGTGCTCTTGACAAATTTGCTAACGTTGGTGAAAGGAAACCAATCTGCGCAAAGTGCCTGGTTTTCTACTGCACGTCAGAAGATGCCATGCTGAGAGTAACAGCTACAGCTGTTTTAGAGCAAGTTTTATTACAATATTAAGCAATATTAAATGGTGCGCACATTGAGACCAGATGAGGTCTGAGGGTTAGTCATCAATTCATAATTCATCAGAGATACATTTAAACATCTACTGTGTTGTACAACTCCTCCTTGCAAGTGGCTCGTTTTGTTCTTCTTCAGTGTCCAGCTCTTGCTGTGACAGATGTATGGTCACTTGTAGCTGTAAGGGTTGGGAGTGAAGTGGGAGGAAAGTAAAGATGTCATGGTTTGAAGCACAGGTCTGTGATGCATTCTTCAGATACAGTACCATGTGTTCTCTTTCGTTGTCTTCAGACAAGTTTTCTCTACCCTATCTGGAAATCAGTCTCTCCTTTAACAGCCAGTTTACTGTGGGCACTGTTTGGGATAGTGTGTCCTTCATTATCATGTTAGTGGTGTGGGTAGATGAGCAGCCGTAAAAATATTCCTGGTAAAATTGTTTGGGAAGGTAGCTGTAGTCATGTACTGCTTGGTCTTCTCCTTAAGGTATTAGTATGTAAAAAATAAACCAGTTAACAACATGCAGACATCAAAAACATGAATTACATACATTAATTAACTTAGCATGTTAGCCTGCTAGCTAACCTAGAGTGCCTACTGGACCCACCTGGAGTGCAGCAATCGATCAGCTGCCTATGGCAGTGGAGTGAGCTTGTAACCTATTACTTCAGTCAAGCCCAACTCTGTTAAAAATTCTGCTGGAAACTCTTTACTGTAAAATTTCCTAAATCTATCAGTAACTGACTCTTTTAGATTGTACAGGAAACATGTATGAGACAAATAGCATGAGAAATTTGGATGTGAAACCAAGCAAGCAAGCCACTCTGTGCTGTATATACCAAAAGCTATGTTCTGTTGATAATACGTATCATAGTACAGGGCATACAATTCAATAGGTTTCTCTAACAGTTGTGAGTTTAGTGGTCAGTGCATCTCCTTTCAGGCTGTTTTGACTTGGTCTAAGCTGCTTTTTTCGTAGTCCTACAAAACCTCAATTGAGTAGTGGAACCACACCTCCAGGTTCCTTTTGCACACTTCCTGTGCCCTGCAGACCAACCCCCAATCTACCCCCTGCTCTAGCCTATGTCAGAAAACTGGGTACACATACGGCTGGGAAGTCCACCCACACATTTGCTGGAAAATAGAGTTGGTGTTTGGTGCTGTGTACTTGTTCAAAAGCCCATTTTCCACAGCTGCGTCAACTGAGACTTGACAGGATCTGGACCAGCCTGATTTGCCAGTTACATGGATTTCACCACTCGCAGAAGCCAATGAACTTTGGCATTGAGTCTCTCTAAAAAATAGTTCTGTAATAAAATATCAATACTAGGACTGTGTATTTCGGTTTTTGTACAGAACATTAATTACTAGATTTTACATCTAGTATAAAACTTGCTGTAGTTTAAGAAATAAAATCACTTTTGGTGGGAACTGTTGCAATGTAAGATACAGTCTAAAGCTGACCTGAATACCATTTTATTGGGAGATTGAATACTGGGGGTGGGGTATAGAGTATAGTTATTTAATTTAAATCCGCTTGTTAAGCTGTGACATTGACTTTTATGTGCACTGGCTGGGGCTCAAGTTACTTAAATAGATAGAAAACCTACTCAATTACTGTTCTAGCAGTTTTCTTGTGTTGAGAAAAAAAAACAATATGGTTACAGTTAATACAGTGAGTTACAATTCTAATGAATGAAGAAAAGCAATTTTAGCTTGGCTTATGTTATCACCTACTAGCAAAGCCAAACTTGTTTTTGCAAATACTCTTTATATAGTCTATGGGTTTTTCGGCTGTTTCTTGCCATGAAGCTGTCTTTTTTTTGTTTGTTTGTTTTAGTTGTCAGGCCTGTCATTCAGAAAAGAGCTGACAAAGGTAGCTAGCCAGCAAGCTATATTCACTTTATCTGTACAGCACGCAATACCACCCCCAGGGGGGCTGTGTTTTTAGCTTTGAGCAAAGATAGGCTATGATTTCAGTAAGGCTGTGCTTTCTCATTGCTGTTTCTGCTGTTTTCTGAACTCTGTAATAAAGCAGACTCATGAATTTGGAGTTCATTGAGGAGATTCCTTGTGCTACAGTACGTTGTAGTTCTATTCACACAGAGTAAAGTCCCATATAAGGACTTTGGTAGGAAATGTTGACTTTTTTTTTCTTTGTGTAAAGTGTTTAAAGTGACCGCTGGCTTTGTGTCAGACCTCTATAGAGTCAGTAATACTTTTCTGTGTGTAGCTGAGCTGAATGAACTAGGAGTATGATCATTAATGCAGCAGTGTACATGTTATCCACTGTGCTATCTGGCTACTTTACAACTTATGTTATTGCTTAGAGCTCTCTATGCAGGGCTCTAGACTAACTTTTTGAACTGGTTGCACTGGTGCGCCTAATGTTTTTTCTTAGGTGCACCAGCACCAAAGTTAGGTGCACCCAAATTTTCAACTGCATCACATTCAGCAGTTTTACATGTTCACTTTTTCTTTTCATTTTTAAATTGCTGTCCATATAGGCAACATTGACTTGTAAATGATTAACTAACAATGTGGTCAGCATTAAGTTCTTTATTTGAAGCACAATTCTACAAGAAAGGTAACACTTGGGCAGTGCATTTGTCGGGCGTGTAATGTGTTTTATAGATGCATTGTGCTTTTTCAGCGCTTCAATTCTAAATGTATTAGAACCAGTCACAAAACGCACTCCTGCCCGGCCATGGTCTTCCCACACTCCTCACAGTCCAGTGCAGTAGCTGTGACTCGGAGTCGATCGTATGTGGCTAGTTATCGGGGGGGGGTGATGCTGTGTCAGGAGCCAGGGCTTGACATAAACAAAACGCTCCTGACACGGAGCCATCAGCCCTCCCAGGTTAACAATTTTCGAACGGATCACGGCCTGAACTAACATTCTTAACACAAAATGTTGTAAATTATCTTGTCCGCCTCGTCGTCCACCGCCTCACTCGCACCGTCTCGCAGCTGCACCCGCTTCTGTTTATCTGAGGGGCCTAGGGCTAATCAGACCGCTCTGTGACCTGACTGCTGTTTGTGTCGATTCGCATGAACGAATCATTGGAGTCATACTGAAAACCGAAATCACTTCCTCAGCTGATTCGACTCAGCAAGCGACCGTGCAGGCCCGCAGGGGAACTGCTGTGTGGTCTGTGAATCACTGAATGCACACCGCGAATCTGGTGGCGGAGACTCTCATTGCGAGGGTAACTGTGCTTGCTCAGTAATTCGTTCAGTGAAACATCCCGTTCACCGCGATTACAGTCAATGATCGTTCACTGAACTGAGGGCTCCCGTTCATCACTGATTGACCATTCACTGAACTGAGGGCTCCCGTTCACTCACTGATTCGTTCACTGAACGTACTATCACTCAGTGCTGCACGGCGCTCCGAGGGTCCCGCTGTCTCTTCCCTATCTTTGATGGTTTTAGACCACGAAATGGAAGCCTAAGTGTCTGTTTATAACCACAGGGAGACTTTTCTTTTTAACCCCCCTATCGGCTGGCGCACTGGATTATCGAGAACAAAATTTAATTGAGAAATTAGGTCGCATGTGCGACCAAACTGGTCGCACTCTAGAGCCCTGCTATGTATCAGGCCAGCAACACATCATACAAAAAGTTATTTTGCGAGGGAAATAGTCTCCCAATCCGGCTATACCACGACAACAAGACACATTTCAAGCGTTCTGAATCTTTCAGGTTCCTGATACTGAATGTTCCAGGTGCCTGTTCCAAGTTCCTGGATGTTCCGATCTAATGTATGTTTTTCTAATGAGCTGCTCTTGTCAGCAGCAGAAACCAAAAACGATTTGGTATTTAGATAAAATTTAGTGTTTAAAAATAATATTTAAATAATCACTTATGCAAGTTTGGCTCAATTGCTAATTTTTCATCCACAACATCAAAATGTTATGTTGTGTTACATACAGCTTACACAGTGGTGTAACTTGTTTCTTTTTGTCTGATAGAACTGCGGTAGTTAACCACAAAAGCTTGTCGCTTGGATGGTAGCAGACTGAAAAATGTTGTAACTGATATTTTTGTGAATTTCTCTAGAACCCCCTGTTACTTGGATGTGTACAGTACATCAGTTCCCATCTTTGGTTGGGTAAAGGGGGTGTGTGCTAATGTTAGGACTACACTAGTTTTACTGTGGGGAGTTCAGCTTAGATTTAGTCGGATAAAACATTTAAGCCTGTTTACTTGCAAATTCTAACAGCAAATATTCAATCAAAATTGATTTCAGACTAACAAATCTAAGATACACATGCCTTGTTGAGATGGTGCCTCTTTAGGTTTCTCCTCTTTAGTAAGTCCAAGTTGTTCCCTCAAATATGCCCTGTCACCATGTACGATCCAGGGGGAAGAGAATAACAGAAGTTAAAGGTATTATTATAAGCCACGCAACTTGCTTGTGCTTACTTTTCCATTTCAGCTCTGTAGCTGCAGGCTTCACAGGAACACACCATGGAACTTATTACATGCACACTTATGAACGGCCTATTCAGCTCCTTCTGAGCACTCTCAAAGGGATTCTGTGTCACCAGCAGGAGCTCTGAAGCTGGCTAGAATTCTGTCTGGGACAAGCTTTCACTCACCAGCTAAACATTGTCTATTGTTTTTAAGCAGTCACTCGTTCTCGTTTCTTATTTTTACCACTCATTTTCCTCCGTTATTACCGCTGATATTGATTAATTCTGAAAATCCCATTAAATAATAGAATGATGGTTTTTGCAATTGCCTGGTCCAGATGTGTTTTTTCTGATTTTTGAGCTATAGTGTAAAAGCTGTCCCTGGTGCTGCTGTCGAAGTAACCTATTTATTGTTAGAAAGTTCTGTCTTAATTCATATCACCAGAGCAGGCTGTCCTAAAGTGACTTGTCATGGCATGGCAGGTCATCTTTGAGGGGGGAAAAATCTCCTGTCAGGGTTGCTTAATAATAGATGACCGATCAGCTCAGTGAATTAGGAGAGCATTAGCTCTCCAGTTTTCACTATGCCTTTGTTTTCTAAGGTTTCCAGGCAGTCCTGCTTGATATTTCATGGTAACAGCATAGGCTGTTGAAGTATTGAGTGGGCAGTATAAGGATGGTTTCATGCCTGCTATTGTTTGATATGTGACAGTTTAATGTTTTCGTTTGTTGTTTAGTTTTTTTTGTTTGTTTTTGTTTTATTCAGTCAATTTTATCATCTGTAAAAACATTAGCATTTTGCTGTCTGTATTATTAGCCATAGGAAATAGACCCTGGGTACAGGTCCATATCATTCTTGTTGCATGTACTGCTGCAAGCAGTAACAAAGCATTTCATTTTTGTCACATGGACATCAAAAAATAAACTTGATTGGTCGATGTTGGCAACCTGATTGCTTGCATTTCTGTTGACATAATAAAACCAATTAATTGTAAAAGAAGATATTACATAAGCTTAATTTTGATATTTGTCACTTCCTAAAAAAATATTAAATTCTATTAAAATAAAATAAAGCTTACTAGATATTTGTTTGTCCTGTGGTGGTTTTGTGTTTTTTAAAGGGAGAGATATGTAAATGCTTTTTGCTTTGTCTTGTGGAAATGAACCTGACATGATTACAGCTAGCAATACTATAGAATTATTATTAGCTATTAATTATTTACTACTTAGATTGACTGATAGTTACAGCGCTGATGAAAAGTAACATGAACCCCAAAGACGACAGTATAGTGCAATGTGCCTACTGTTTTTAACCCTTTTGAAAATGCAGCGTGATATATTTTGTGGATCTGCACAGGCTGAGGTAGCTACCTCAGGCTCATCAGGCTTTGTATGTATAACAGCCATGATGTAGTACTGAAGAATCTGTGTTGCACACATTTGGCAGTATGCTTGATTATTTAGCCAAGCAGCTGGTGGATGAGACCTAACGCTTGTCTTTACTATGGGCTTAGTTTGTTTTTAAAACCTATTTTTCTTCTCTTTTTACAGATTTCCCAAGAAAGCTAATAGGTAAGCAAATTACTTATTCCAGGCTTCAACTTGCCAATTGTTGCCCTTAGTTATCCATAGAGATGTGTCCTGTCTGAAGTACAGCAGGCAAGGTGGAGCACATGGCAAACTGTTAGCAAGCACGCACCATACAGTGGCCCACAGTCAGGCTCAGTCAGCCAGCCCTACAAAGGGCCTCTTTTGCTGTGTAGCCCATCTCTGCAGTAACTGCCCTGGAGAACAGAGGACTCTTACACAACCTACTGTGCAGGGAGAAGTCTAGGACAGGGCATAGCAGGGTAGCGCAGTGCTGGGCTGGGCTGTCCTTAACTGGGAGGGACAGTGAGGCAGTCTTCTGTTTACTACACACACCCTCTGCCCTTCCTCAGACTGGAGTCTACATTTAGATTTCAGGGGTTGGCTGCCTTGGATTTGTGTCTTGCTTACCCTTTTTTTGGTCAATCAGTTATGTGTTTGGAGTTCTATTTGTTTTGCTCTCCTGAATGAATTAAAGCATGAGAGCTGACCTCTCACTCCCCTACCCCTGTCTGTGTTTGCAGAACCAGTAGTATTCTCAGCAGAGACCATCCCCCTGACAAGAGGCCCAAAAGTGACAAGGCTCCCATCCTTTCAGTGCATGACTCTACATTAGACACTACAGGTAAAACATCTCCTTCTCTCGCTCTCTCTCTCTGTTTGCTTATTTGTGCAAGTATTTATTTTTAGAAGAATAGTAACAGTGGCATTCTGGTGAGTCTCAACACTTGATCGTATGATTCATCTTCATTTAAAGAAGAAGAAAATCTCACCAACAAAATATTCAGGGGTTAGTACTGGAGGGTACAATATTTATTGTCCAATGTGTGTTTTGTATTTAAGTACTTGAAAGGGTTATGCACCGTAGAGTTTCACTCCCTTTCACAGTTGTACATGTGACATTTGATTTACCTAAACATGCAGTCCTGTTGGTCAAAATAAAAGTCCCTGTAATAAAAGGCTACATAATCTCTACTGAACAGAAAAACTAAGAACTCTTTGTGCTCAGACGCCACAAAATAATTATATTTTAATGTCCTAAGATCCGATACAGAAATACAATTAAAAGCATAGCGTTATTATGCTGTACTAATGTTGTGCTAACTCAACAAGCATTGTTTAAATTTAGCCTCAGAGCTGGCTTACTGCCAAGTACTGTAGAATGAATTCAATGTATATTTGTATTTGCATATTCTTTAAACAGAGCGTAGTTTGAAATGACCTACAAATTAGCCTGTGTCATACAAGTCTTTGCTCATTTTATTTGTGGTTTATAATATTAAACTTGATTTCAGTTCATGTATTAGTACTTGAACATTTTCACCACATTTTAACAATACTGTAGTAATGCCGATAATCGCAATAACTTGAGTCACAATAATAGTGATATCTCTAAAACTAGGTATTGGATGGAAACTGTAAATATTGGACTTCCTCTAGTAGAACAGTGGAAATGGTTAAGCTAACACACACACACACACACACACACAAAATAACAATGTATTATTTAGTTTGCTTTTTGTTTTTTAAACAAATAAATGATTACAGCCCAGCTAAATAGCTCATACAGCATTTTTCTCTGAAGACTTTTGCACAGTACTGTCCAAAAATCCTAGAACCATGTTGAAAATCTGAGACTTTTGTTTGTTTGTTTGTTTGACTTTTGTTTTATTTAAACCTAGAAATAAACACCAGAAAGTGTAGGAAATTGTCAAACAAAAAATGTTATGACAAGTAAATTGAAGAAGAAGAAATATGCAGGACTCTGTTTTCTATTTCTATGTCTCGCAATCAAAGTGCATTGTGACACTAAACATGTTGAGACTTTTGAACGAGGTCTGGTTCTTGCCAGCGAACATGCTCATTAAAACAAAACAGGGGCATAAGAATAATGTAAAATTCTATAAATTTAATGTACATATATATTTTAAAGATTGTATTGATGAATTTCGCTCATGTTGTCATACTGATAATATAGTTTGTAGTGGTGGATTCTGTGTTAAACTTCTAAAGAACGAAAAATATAAACATTTTCACTGGGATTTTTTTGGACCCCTTTATGTATGTTTTTGGTCTTCGTTCTCTCATTTAATCCAAACGAGTTGCTGAAGAGCATGTTTTGGAGGGATCAGAAGTACTGTGAACTTCTCTCATTTACACACGGCTCTTACAATGGTGGTGCTTTGGCAGTCCTCTGTAAAGTCCATGTGAGCTTGTGCTTATCCAGTGGCTGCCGAGGAACTGACTGAAACAGTCCTATGATTCAGAGTTGCTGACCATAAACTATGCATATGTTCCTGGCCCTGATTTTGGCAGTGAACAGACACCATCACAGATGGGGAAACTCCTTTTTTTTCATCAACTGCTGGGAAGCTGAAAAGCAGCAGAAAGTTCTTCTGTGCATGTCATTCATGTGGCAACTATGGAAGGTTAATCGTGTTTTACGATGAGGTTCACGTTGTGAAGGGCTGAATGATGAAAAAAAGCTTTTACGTGCATAACTGTAATCAACAACTGGTTCATGAGAAAGTGTGAGCAAAAGGGGGAGAACCAGCTATTCTCAGTAACTGTTTATTGAAGGAGTTTCCGTGAGGGCATCAGTCATGCTTTCCTTTTCTTTGCTTGTAATGGAGCAACTAAGTCGTTTTGCTTTTAGAAAATGTTGCACTTTGCAATTTGAGATGTTAAAGGTTCAGTGCTGAAGTTTTTAAAACCAGAAATAAAAGTGATGGCTGCTTAAGTTAGGAGCGCTTAGTAATTCAGTAGTATTGGATTTGAAATGTTGCAGTGCTCCAATAATATTAAATGACCCCTACAAGTGATATTTCTCTTTTCATTGTGCAGATAATAGCCAAATAATGCCAGTAGTATGACTGGGTGGATTTTTGAAACTACAAATCAGAATCGTCTAGTTTAGTTTTTCAGGTTTGTCATGGCTTGTACTGTTAAAGTACACCAGCAGTCACCAATTCTATTTGTCTATTTGTTTTCTATTTGTTTTGTTGGTTTCAGTCTTGGTATAGAGGAAGTTGAAAGCCTACATCCTCTCTTGCCCTTTGGGAATAAGATTTGCAAACCATTATAGGTGAAAATCACTAGTGTTTATTGTCTTTCCCATAACTACAAGGGTTTAACATTACACAAAACTTGCAAACAAAAAAAATGCATTTTGATATGACACAGTAGTAGTAGTCTTATTATTATATAAGGTGCCCAAAAATCTACACATGTGCCTGCAGGCATGCACACTCAGCATATATTTTTAGGTTTAGAAGATTTTCATTTCCATGGTAAAAACAAATATTAAAAGCAGTTATTTTAAAAATACATGGCCCCCAGCCTACTACTACTACTGCTGCTCTGATATGACACACCAGATACCTTATTGACTTTGGTTTCCATGAAATTAAAATACACAAAAGACCCTAGTCAAAGATGCAGGATGTATCAGCAGTACTGCTTTAGGTTTTGATACACTTTTTCAGTTGTTTTCCAAAAATGTATTGAAATCATTATGGCCTTACTTAGCACCTCATTGAGACGAACAAGAACAGATCATATGTGTTTATTTCTTTTTCTTTCCTCATGTCTGCAATTATCGTGATGTATAAATCTAAACCACCCTCAGTGTTTTCCATTACTTCTTTGTTTTGTAGTCACTGAATTTCCTTAACTGTTGGCTGAGTTTGTATTCATAATAAGAAATTCACCTGAGACAGCTGACTAGTAAATGCACTATTTAAAAGCTGCTTTATCACTGGCATTAGACATGTGGCTGTTAAATCCCAATGAATGTCAAGATTGCCTTTTTTTTTTTTTTTGCATTTTTTTTGCATTTTTTTGAGAAAAAGTATAATGATTGTGCCTAATGGCTACAGTGACTTTACCTTATAACTGTCATAAAAGATTCCAATGTGCTTTAGTTTCAAAAGGTTAGCTGAAAATCAGATTCTTTATCACACATTTGTCAACTGTCAGCAAGAAACACAACTTGATAATTCTTGAAGTCCACATCATGGAGAACTATGTAAACATTGTTTATATGTAAAGGTTTTAAAGGTGTGTGTGTGTGTGTGTGTGTGTGTGTGGTATTGTTGCATAACAAATAGCGATTATTTTAAATTAGAGTTTTATTTATGAAAATAAATATTTATTGATATGAATATGAATAGGCACCCAATCAGAAGTCTCAAAGGCATAGCCATGCTGGTCATGTAATAATGCATTAGGACTAGTTTTGGTACATAAAACCGACGTGTTCTAGAAAAATATAATACATGAGCTTTGAGAGTCTTAAGGATTTGTATGTAGATTTAAACTTTTAATTGCTCATTCTTCAATCTTGCATATTGGTTTCAATGGCAATGTACTTACAGTAGTATGATAATAATTGATAGTAGTTTCTAAATAATAACTTTTTAAAGGCAGAATAATAAGTATGCAGTTAAAAAAAAAAAAAGCCACACATTTTTTTTTTTTTTATTCCTTTGTATTTTTTATTTATTTATTTTTTTACCACCATTTATGTCATTTGTCTATGTTTTGTCTGCTGTTTGTGTTGCATTGCTCCATTGGGGGGGGTGGGGCAGGAGCACTGGTACAGAAGAGTGGATGTACAGTGGCAGAAGGAACTCCAGAGTCATGTGGTAAGATCATCCTGCTTCTGCTGGGCTGGGGCTTCTCTGTCTCATGACCTTTACTCTCTCCCCATGCTGTCCACTGATAGCTGCCTCTCTCTGACAGGCCAGTTTGTGTGCACTGCACTCACACTACACTACAATTACCCCTAAGCCTCCAGTCAAGACTATCAGGTTCTTCTTCATGCTGGCCAAGTTTTGCTTGGATAGTTATGCAATGAGAACTACCGGAATTTTTCAATCCATCTTGGGACTGTAGTTACATCCCCATCTGCACTCCTGATACTGAGTGATTTGGTGTCCAATCTTCAGATTCTCTTCCAAAGCGTCAAACTGCCAAATTGCAGATCTGTTCATGAATATCCTGCTTAAACACTGTACATTCTTTTCACTGCTTTGAATAATCCTGAACTCAGAAACAAAGCTGACTTCCTTAAAGCAGACCAGATGGGACCAGAGTGCATGTAATATTGCTGCAAGTATCTTTTAGAATAAGTTTTTTATGCTTTGCTGTAGTATGTGATATTGCCAAGGAGGGTTGGCAGCAATATATACAACCCCCCGCCCCCTTAATGGTCCTCTCCATAATTTGGTTTGATTCACAACATTGACATACGGAAAGGGTGTTTGACATTTTGGTTTAGGCTGGTGTTTCTCAGTCCTTAAGTGCTTTGTCCTATGCGCAATATGTTTCTGACACATATTAAGCTATGAGGTAATCAACAAGTTTTTTATTTGTTTAAAATGTGGGTTTTATTTCAGAAATAAAAATGAAATTGGGGCTTATTGTACAATCATATGCCAGTTCAAATAGCAAGTTTTGTTGACTTTTTTTTTTTGGTTTGCTTATCTTTTTTTGTGAAAAACAGTCTCTACACATCATATCACCAGATAACACTCTGACTTCACTAGCCTGTGTTCTATCACCTTATTTAGAAGACAGGTTCTGTTATGCACGTAACAAGGATTTAATGTGTCTGTGGCACATTGTGATTGGGGGTTCATGTGGGACTGATTTTGTGTTTGTGCCTGTGAATACATACATACATACATACATACATACATACATACATACATACATAAATATTATTTCAATGTCCTTTTTGGTTCAATTCATTGCAGTTCAGCAATATTTTTACTACTGTAGTCTTTTTAATTGGCCCTAACCTGGGTTCTGCTCACTGAGGTCAAGCTTTGAAAATGCTTTTGAAGCACCATGTTCACTGTGATCACTGATGAACATGTACTCCCTATCAGGCTTGTGGTGAAGTTTGTTGTCAGTCTTTCTCAGTATGAAGTTGTATTTGCAGCCATTTTAATATCTCTCTCTCTCTCTCTCTCTGTCTCTCTCTCTCTGTCTCTCTGTCTCTCTCTCTCTTCCTGTTTTATTTTCTTTTCCATTTTTTTTTAGGACTGGTTCAGAGATGTGTGATCATTCAAAAAGATGAGAACGGTTTTGGGTTAACCGTGAGCGGAGACAATCCAGTGTTTGTGCAACTCGTCAAAGAGGGTAAGCTCACTCACTCACTCACTTCCACCCCCCCAGCTTCATCTGATGAGGGGCTGCCTGTACTGCGTCATCTCTTGTGGCTGTGAACTGCACTGTCCCCTCAGCTCTGGGACTTGAGGCTGATGTGGCTTGGCAGCAGGTCAGCACAGGAGCTGATATGTTGTGAGCACTGCCAATTAGAGGGCTCAAAAAGAGGAAGAAGTGAAGCTAACTACTGAAACAATCAAGCTCAGTGGAAGATTTTTAGCCATTGTGATCTGTCGCATGACAGCCATTGTTAACACGTTTTTTCTAAATCCATTCAATACATAGACTTTCTCTTTATGTAACACAGCACATGAAGCACAAGGCCGCATTGACTGTGGTCCCCGCCACTTTGGAATCGGCTTAGGGGAGTGCTTCGGGGGGAGGGGGTGTTAGATACATTTTATTTCTTGTTGTGGCACAGGTGTTACTCCAAATGCATCAGCATGATTAGTGTTTAAAACAGTGTGGTGTTTCTGATGCAGCAGAGAGTGGGATTTATTGTGTGCACACGTGTGTCTCTTTAATGACACACTCGAACGCTTCTCCCTGTAATGTTGCTCTCAGTGTTATCCCATAATCAGTAGTCTTTGCAGGGTGGAGCTTTCAGCCGCTCCTGCTCTTAACCCCTCTGTGGGAATCGACTGGAACATGATGTCCCTTTCCATCGCTTTTAAGCACAGGGCCTAGTTTTACAACTGTGATGGCATTTCACAAAAACGGTTTTGCTAGTGAAATAGATGCAAGGAAGTATGTTTAATTATGAAATGTGTGACAGTTTCACCCCTCCATGTCTCTCCTTTGTCTGTAGATGGTGCTGCTATGCGTGCAGGAGTTCAGACTGGGGACAGGATCATTAAGGTAAGTGTATTATTGTAGTCCTGTACAAATATTGCGTGCTGCAGTCACAGGTCTACAGTTCATTTGCTTCATTGTCTTGCACCTGTTAAAACTGCCATCTGCTGGCAACATTGCACATAACAACACATTCTGTCAGGCTGTGATACAGACAACACCAAACTCCTTCTTTGGGTTGTGTATTTGTGCAGGGACTCCAGAAAATTTTTTTTATTTTCTTCAGTTTTTGTAAGAAGTGTGATGTGGTAAGGCAAGGTCTACCTTGGTACACAGCCTCTTAGCTACTTCCCATTTTAGGACTAAGCCTGACACCTGTATTGTAGGTACTTTGTTTTCCGTTTTGTACAATTTTTGTTTTCTGTTTTTCCACATCTACTTTTAGTTTTGCTCATCTTATTGGTAAACTCACCCTCGCAGACCTTACCAGCAAGTCACAAGTAAACCCAAAATCCTCTTCATGGGGTTAAACATCTTTACACATCTGTATTTGTGTTGAGCAGGTGCTGTTTTGTAGTGAAGGTGTTGCGGGGTTCGTTTTTAAAACATCAGTTCTCATTCATTAAGTGACTTTATCGCGTTTTCTTGCTCAAACTCAATGTTTTAAAGGCACGGGTAAGGTTAAACCTGACTTTTAATTGGCATGTTTTTATTCAAATTCTCCTGTCCACCTTAAATGGTGCAGCACTTTCAGGTACTATATGATGTAACATGAGGGCCATTTAAGGTACAACAGGGATTTCTAAAGGAAAATTGGCAAAGCAAAATTCAGCTTTGTTTAAGAATGGACTACGGGTTCAGTGCACACATCCGATCGTAATCTGTAGGGATTTTAAGGGTTTTGATCATGGGTTAGTTTTGTGCAGGAATGAATGAATTTTAAAAATGCAGGAAAAACCCTAAATGAAAGAAACTAAAATTTGATAAAGCACCCAAACATCAATACGACGAGGTGGAAAACGATATCGCCAAAGCAGAGAGAAGAAATAGCATGATGAGAAATGTTTATTTAAGTAATTGATGATGTTTGCAGCCCTAAAGTCACATGATTTAGTTCTGATCCGATTTCTTGGTCTACAGTGTATAAACATTGATGAACTGTGCTGTTGCACTTAAACCCAATGCTTTGCCTATAACACTCGGCCCAAAGGGCCAGCTAGTATAAGGCAGTGTTGACTTCGTTATCACTGGAAGTGGATGGCTTACAGATGGTCAGATCATGGTTCATAGCTTTTTAAAGGCTGCTTTTACCATTTCAAAATACAGAATCCAAAGCTTATTTCAAAATTAGATCTGCACAATGCCCTCCCAGGACTGTCTGGTGAATTTACCTTCCCAGTTGAAAAGTGGAATGAGGTCAAACATAAAATATAATCAAATTAAATTAAATATTAAAAGAATTGGTTAAAACGTCAGCATACACTTTGCTTCTGTGCACCTTGCCTATTCCTATTACAACTTGCGACCTTTTTTTTCCCCATTTTTACATTTATGAGCTCTGGTTTACATTTTCTTGTTCCACAATTACACATAATAGCGTTAAACTCCATGTAAACAAACCTACAAAGCACCAAAGCTATTCCTGCACCAACAGCACCCCCTTGTGAACAATGCTATGCTATACATGAGAGAATGTAAGTAAGTTATGTCTCAAGGACTTCCAATAAGAAAGGTATGTGTTTTGAACCCTACCTCCACATTGGTAAAATTCCAGCCTATATAATACACCTATATAATAAACACATGGCAGCCAATGGCAGTTTGTTTCCCATTTTAAGGTAGCATCAAGCTAACAAGTTTAAAACTGCACAGCTTTCATATGTCTAAACACAAATAATTAAATCTTGTATTAGACATCTATTCAACTTTTTCATTGCATTTAGCAGTTTCCAGTAAATCCTTTAGTAAACATTTTAAAAGGCTGAACTTCAAAAATTACTGGGGTAGCATTTCAGAATGTCAGTACAATTTCCCAAGGTGTAAGAAAGCTATGTTCTTATGACTGTGTGCCATACTTTAGTTGACCTGGTCTGTTTTGGTTTTTTTTCTCCATTTTAGGTTAATGGAACTCTGGTGACACATTCAAACCACGTAGAAGTAGTGAAGTTAATCAAATGTGAGTTTCATGATCTTTTGTCTAAAATATAGATAACATTTTTTTTTTTATACATTGCATACAACACCTTAGTGATTTACGCTAATCATAAGTTTTTGCTCCATATAGCGGGCTCCTATGTGGCCCTCACTGTTCTGGGACGACCCCCTGGGTTACCCCAGATTCCTCTTTCAGAGGTTGATTTAAACCTTGGGCCACTAGAGGGTCATGGGGCATCCTCAGTTTCACCCCCTCACTCTCCAAGCCAAAGTGCATGCAACCAGGAATACAAAGCCGCAAAGCGCACCTCCTCTCCAGTAGCAACATGGGTAAAACGTCGCTCTCCTGTATACTCAAACTGTAGAATGTTTTTTTTTCTCCCCCCTTCCTCTATGGTAACCCTTTTGCCTCTCTCATCTATTCCGTCCCATCATCTATTATACCTTCTTTCCAACCTTGGATCCTTCAGGAGGAGAACAACATCGTCCACAGCTTAAAAGCAGACATCTTACACAGGATGCTGGCCAAAGAGCGTCAGGAGTTACAGGTTAGGATGCCGTGGATGGTTGGTTGGAGTCATGCTTGAGCAGAAACTATTGCTTATTTCGATTATGCCTTTTAACCGAATACAGCAGGTAGTGTTGAGTGCTGCTGCCTTAAGTCAGAACTGTATGCAGCCACACAGCTCGCAGTATTAGCGCTGCAGAAAGGAATGAGGGATTTTGAAGTTGAAGACCAACTGGTAGCTAATGTGCATTAAATCATGAGGTTTTCTGTATTACGGTATGCTCTTCATGAGTCCAGAGAGAGCATGCAAATGAAGGAGTAAACAGTGAGCTGAGCTGGCTCATCAAATTTTTCACATGTTAATGCTCAGGTGAATGTAGATGTGTATAGTACATTTCTAGTATTTTATGGTTGTTATTCTACAAGCCTTTTACCCTTCTAACTATTCTGTAGGAGATGAGGGAGGAACACAGCAGGAACCCAACACCCAAACTGCTGAGGGACATCCAGGAAGCCAAAAAACACATCCAAAAGCTGCACAGTCAGCTCAGCAGAGCAACACAGGTACTAACATTTCCACAATATCACAGATGTTGCACTTCTCTAATGTTAATGTTCTCTGTACATACATGTTTTGTAGATATTGTCTTTATTTTAATTGTAAAAATGTTTTCCAGGATGGCCTGCAAATAGGGGGCAGTGAAGATGGTGTGGTGGATGTTGACCAGGCCAACTCGGATGGCTTCTGGAGCTCTGTAAGGCCATGCTATGCCATTTACAGATCACCATCAATTTATGCGACACTGTGTACAATATACTGCATTAGTTCATTATTCCAAATTCCAGCCCTAAAGACTGTTTTCCCTGCCCCATTCTGAGACATCTAACCCTGCACAGAAAGGGGGTGGCTAGCTGGTTAATAAGTTGGATCACAAGGAATGGAATTAGGAACCTCTGCTTTTATTCCTCTTTCTTTAAAGGCTAGAAGTATCCTTAAGCATTATTATTGCTGTTTTACAGGTTCTGCGAAGTTACCACCCAGTCTCACCAGAAACCCTGTGTCAAAGAGACTCGAGCAGTTCCAAGAGCACACCTCGGGACAGCCTCAACTCCTGCCCTTCGCCTGAGATGGAGGACGCCTCTGACCTGGTCAGCCACTCAGTCAAGCAAAATCTCCATTTCAGCTGCTCACAATCTGGCATGTTCATTGCTATGTCCCTTTCACAGGACTCCCAACTTCATTCGTCTGTGGGGAGCCCCTCCTTACACATGGCCTCTCAGATCATTGGAGCTGAGGATGACTACTTCGATTCAGAGCAGGAGCAGGTAGGGTTCATTGCCCCCTCGCCCTGTCACCTTATCTTCCAGCCAGGCGTGAAAAGAATTTAATGTGTACGAGTATTAATAAAGACATTTGAATGTTATTGGGAATTGCTTAATGAAGCAATTACTTTGGGTGACTTCATTGATATTTGCTGAAAAAAACATTACTTTGGGTCACTTAAACTTTGTATTTGTTTACTGTTGCTTAAGTTTTTATTGGGATTGCTAGCTGTGCACTGACTGCATTATACATTTGTAAAATTTGCTTGCTAACACACTTGCAATGGACAATGAACCAATAATTAACCCTTATTAGAATTTTAATTAAAAGAAAAACTTAATTAGTCTAACAAAGTCTATGTAGCATGTATGTAGTATGTTTAATGTTTTTATAAATAAAATACGTCTAATAAGTAAATGGGTTTTGTTTATACCCTAAGCAGCACCAGTATTGGTGAAAATGTACTGTAATGAGAGTGGATGCAACTAGTTTTTGTCATCTCTGGCTCCAGGTGAATGGCCAGTGTAACTGCTTTCAGAATATGGAACTACTTAAGTCCAGACCTGCCCACCTAGCAGCCTTTTTGCACCATGTGGTCTCTCAGTTTGACCCTTCCCCTGTGGTAAGAACCCCACTGCCTCACCTTAAACACACAATTCACCAGTAATGCCAGGGTAGCTCCCTGAAAATGGAAGTTGGTCAGCCTAAATATTGAAGTTCTCCTTGTAAACTGCTGGGTTTCATCCCTAGCTAACTTTAATTTATTGTCTAATACATTGATGAATTTCTGATTGTTTGTCATTACTTTTCACTTTTCAGCTTTGCTACCTTTACGCCGACCTCTACAAGCACACCAACTCCAAAGAAACCCGCCGCATCTTTTTGGACTTTCTCGCCTTTTTCATTGACCGGGGGGCTGTGAGTAGAGTTCATTTTCACCTCTCTACTCTTGTCTGTTCTCATCTTCACAGCTTGTATGTCATTACCTGAGTGGGACAAGTCTGTGCAAAGGCTAGTTACCACATGCGTGTAGCTTTTGTCCTGGAAAGCCTGTGTGTGTGTGTGTGTGTGTGTGTGTGTGTGTGTGTGTGTGTGTGTGTTTTTGTGTGCACGCGTGTGTGCACGCGTGTGTGCACGTGCACGCGTTTGGGTGTGCGCACATCTTCCTTCAAACTCTTCCATTTATTCTCTTCTCCTAAATAATCTTAAGTGCGAGAAGCTACACTGCTCTCAAACAATTAGGTCTAACATCTATTTCGGTCTGTTTTTTGCCTGAAATAACACCTGCGAGTACAGTTGTGTACATGCAATACTCAAGTCTAACCAGCAGCTTCTAACTTTCCAAAAAACAAAAGAACAGTTTGCCCAATCATAACACTGATTTTCTTTCTCACATATCAAGCTTGTATGATAAATTAGATGTCCGCAAAATTAAATAGTTTTTTTATTTTTGCAGCCAAGTGGTGAAAAAAGGCATCTGAACTGATTTTGCAATTACATGTTTGCAGTAGAAATATGAGGGCAAACAGGATAAAAATCTGGCACCACAATCTCTAGCATTCCTCATACTGCAGTGGTGAGCGGAATACTTTATCAAGAGTTAAATTTTACCCATTTTTCCAGGCGGCCGCAGCAAGGAAATAAACCAGATGCTGAGTGGGTTTTGGGAGCTATGGATGCCAAACATCTTTTTGTTGAATTTTTAATGAACCAAGTTTTATACAAAACAGTAAGGGTTCAGAGCATTCTCCTTCCCCTTTTCCACTCAAAAGCAGTGTAGATTGACAAAGCTCTTTTCTTCATGTTTTTCCCTTTTTGTGAAGTTTTAGGAACAATGACAGATTTTATTCAGATTAATCTTGAGATCATCAGTAAATTAACTGAAGTAAAATCAGCTATGCAAAATCAAGTTTATTTCCACCAAGTTTGGAGAACGTTTGAACCTAACTACCTAACTTAACCTAACTTAAGCTTAACAGTTATTTGAGTGAGCCCGACCCAACCCTGATGTAAACAATACAATACAAATATTGCAATCTCTAATAGCCTCCCCCCCACAACCACTGAAACACTCTTGAGTGAATAAATCTAGAACATGGCAGAACTTTATAGCTAAAAATGGTTTGTTTAACTAGATTTGGCACACCTATTTGATTGTTCTTGGCTTTTTGGATTATGAATTGACACACTGTGTTTCTCCCTTCCGTATTAATACAAATTATAGGTTACACTGCAGATTAATTATTTAACATGAACCATATTACCTTTTAATTAAAATTGGGTTTTTGTTTAACAGAACTTAAAAGTAGCTGTGCCAGAAACCATCTCTTCTGAACTTGGTAAGTTTGCACTAAGACATTTTTATAGATGTGGAATAAAAAAAATCATAGATTTACTTGTTATTGCTTACTTGTTTGTAACAAGTTCTTGAAGCACCTCTTGTTGCTAAGAGATTGTTTCCTACCCCGCAGCCTTTTCTATTATGTATAATGTTAATATAATGTTGTCCAATAATGTTTTTCTTAAAACTGCAGTCTGAGTAATCATTTCTCAGCTCTCTGTGGAGGAGCCATACTACTAATAGATCTTGCTGTACAAATAATCAACATGGTGTCAGTATAGGACATGTGCTCACAATAGAGGTTAAATGATGAATGTTCTTTATGTATGTGATTCTGCTTGTGTGCACTGTTATAGAACGGCGGAGGCCAGAGCTGATTCCTGAGGACTTGCACAGACAGTTTGTTCAGACAATGCAGGATGCACTTCTTCCTGAAGTCCAGAAAATTCTTGAGGACTTCCGGTGAGAATACTGACGTAACTCTTACTATTGACATTACGTTTACCATTAATCAATATTACTCCTGTAGCAGTACTAGCATCAATAATATCAACTCAAATTGTGCATGTGTGTGGTCATACAGACAGAAACGTAATATGGGACTGACCCTGGCTGATGTGGAACTGGCTCATCTGGACTCGGAACAAGTTAGAGACAGCACTGCCCTGGAAAGGGAAAGAACCTTCACTGAGAACATTCTCTCCAAAATAGAGGACGTCCTGTAAGAGTCACTTTTACTCCGCCGCAGACTTTGGGTGGACTATATGGTGGAAGGATATCTTGATAAATTATTATTTGTAATTTGTAAAAATGAGCCATATGAGTAGCCCTGCTCAAACTAGGAAAAAGCATTAAATGTGAAAAAGTTAATGGTAATAATTTATTGCCTGCCTTTCCAGTAATGGTCAAAGTCTTTAGCCAGTAAAAGCTAGGATAGGTTCCAGCACCCCTATTAATAAATATAAGCAGCTTATAGGATGGAGGAATTATTAATAATAATAATTATTATTATTATGACAATATAAATACATTTAACTTTAACATCACAAATTGTTCTGTTCTTTGTCAAGGTGGAACAGGAAAAAAACAAGGAGTGCAGTAATTTCCTTCAGCTTTTTACACACTGAGACAATTAAGCACTTTTTGTTGATGAGTATTTTTACGGTACATGATATGCTTAGAATATGTACTTTGACAGTTTCCAAGACGTTTATCCTTTTTTTGGGGATTTGATTCCAGATGATGCTTGAAGTTAAAATTATGTTTTGCTGTGCCCTATGTGAAACATGCAGTAAATATTTTTAAGTGTGTTTATGATGTTATCATGTTGTGATAATGGCTATGCTGTTCAGGCCTACAATCCTAATTAAATACTTATTTATCTTCAACTTGTTTGTGTGCAACAGGTTGACTTCACAAGCCTCAGAAGAAGAGAAGTGGTGAGGAAAACCTCTTTTCTGCACCAGCACCATTCAAGGAAATTTATAATAACAGTTTGTAGTGAGCCAAGCCTTATAAACTATAAACAAATATCTATCTCAATTTAAAATATAGTGTAAGCACCTTAAACAGATAGGGTGCAAGAAGATGCAGAAGTAAATGTAGATATTCCACCTTGGGGTGAAAACACAAAAACCCAAATATAGTAAACAAAGCACACCTAGCTTAACGGATTACTGAGAGCTCCAGTCTTCATGCATCTCTGTCTGCTCATTTACAACAATCTAGGCAAACATATTTGAGCTGCCATCTGGCTCCACCGAAGTCCATATGATTTATGAATGTACAGGACATGTGCAAAGCAAGGGAGAGGAGCAGAGAGCGATATTGTGACATATGGCACAAGGCACAGTAAGACAGGAGTGTTTCAGAGCAGAAGGTAGTGGCCACATGAGCCCGCAGTGCTCAACAGGCTTGATGATAGCAGAGTGCACAAGCTAAATGAATAACTCCACATCAGCGTGCTTCAGATTCCACAGGGTTAGCCAGGCTGGGCGTCTCTTTCTGAAATGTTGAATAGGAGGAATAAATAATTGACGATGTGTTCTGAAAAGGGCTTCTGTGAATGCTTCCAGCACAACGATACAGTATGTGATCTTTACCTACATGAAGCACCTTGGTGTCAGAAGCAAGGAACAACGCAACCTGGAGTCCAAGCGTGTGCGCATTAATTTTCTACCTAAGATAAAGGTATGGGTTTTTTTTGTTGTTTTTTTTTTTTGGTTGTTTTCCTTCTTATCATTATCTATCATTATCAAGTCTATTCTTGATTCCATGGTGATCGTCTGACAATTTTTTATTTTTTCCCCTGGATTTATGCAGAAGAGCAGCAAGCTGGAGAAGGAGGGAGAGGAGAAGGTTAAGAAACCTCGTTTTAACATCCTGGGACAGCCTTTCCGGCCCCACCGCATTGAATCTCAGTTTGGTAATCCCGACACTACTGCAATTCTCTCAAAAAATTGCATATGTGATTAAAGTAATATAAAGGGCCTTGCTGGATCTTTTTATCAAAATTTTATGCTGGATCTTTAATATCTGCTCTAATTGCTTTAAAAAAACTTACTAACTAGATGAGTTGTTGGATCAGATGTAGTAGAGCAGAGAAAAGTTTAAAATATTAAAGATTTATTTATTTATATATGCAATTTACAGTTTTGTTTTTATGGTGTGTTTAAAAGCAGCAGGGCGTTCTGTGGACAGTAGCAAGCAGAGGCCTCTAAAGCAGTTGTCCCAGCCAGCGATTGGAACCTGTGAACCAGTAGATGGTGTGCGTTTGCGTGGCAGCCAATCGAGTGAGGGATCTGATCTCACCCAGAACCCCGCCTTCATTGCTGCATCTTCTTGCAGCGTCCCATTCAGCCCTGTTTCAGACACTTCCTTCAGAGATCCAGATTATGGTAAATGCTACATTTCTTGCATATTTTTTTAAAATCAGGACAACCATCCTTAGCTGTGTGAGTTCTCATGTTTTGGTTATTGCACTAGGAGACTCACATTGCACAGTTTTGTGTTTTATCTGCACCCGAGTCATGTAATTAGCTAAGGATCAAGGACTTCTTAACCTAAAACATGCACATAATTGCAGGGGATTTAAAACATTTAATGCAACTTCAACAATGGAGCATGAATACACTGGTCTTTTACCCCTTATCCAGTGTATATATTTATACACTACTCAGAAAAATTAAAAAGAATTAAAGGAACCCTTTGAAAACCAAATCAATTTTGAAAATCAAAGAAAAGGAATGATGCAGCAGTCTAGTCCATTTAACCAAAATTCCATTGTAGCAGCTCAAAATGGTACTCAGTAGTTTGTGTGGCCCCTACGTGCTTGTATGCATGCCTGACAACGTCGGGGCATGCTCCTAATGAGAGGACGGATGGTCCCCTGGGGGATAAACTCCCAGATCTGGACCAGGGCATCACTGAGCTCCTGGACAGTCTAAACTCCAACCTCGCAGCGTCGGATGGACCAAAACATAATGTCCCAGAGGTGTTCTATTGGATTTAGGTCAGGCGAGCTGGGGGGTGGTCAATCAGTGGTATCAATTCCTTCATCCTCTAACAACTGCCTGCAAACTCTCATCACTTGAGGCCTGGCACTGTCGTGCACCAGGAGGAACCCAGGTCCCACTGCACCAGCGTAGTGTCTGGCGATGGGTTTAAGGATTTCATCTGCCTCCCCAGACCATCACTGACCCACTACCTGCTCTCGTCTGTGAAAAGCACAGGGTGTCAGTGGCGGATCTGCCAATTCTGGTGTTCTATGGTAAATGCCAATCGAGCTGTACTGTGCTGTGCAGTGAGCACAGGGCCCGCTATAGGGTGTCGGGCCCTCAGGCCACCCTCATGAAGCCTGTTTCTGGTTGTTTGGTCAGACACATTCACAGCAGGGGCCTGCTGGAGTTCATTTTGTGGGCCTGTGGCAGTGCTCATCCTGTTCCTCCTTGCACAAAGGAGCAGATAGTGGTCCTGCTGAGGGGTTAAGGACCTTCTACGACCTTGTCCAGCTCTCCTAGAGTAAGTGCCTGTCTCATGAAATCTCCACCATACTTTTAAGACCTTCTTAACCTTCTGGCAATGGTATTGATGTGCCATCCTGCAGGAGTTGGACTACCTGTACAACCTCTGTAGAGTCCAGGATACCGCACCATGGTACTAGTAGTGACACTGACCCAAGCCAACTGCAAAACTAGTGAAAAACCAGTCAGAAAAGATGAGGAGGGGACACAATGTCAATGGCCTCCACCTTTTAAACTGTTCTTGTTCTGGGGCTCGTCTCATTGTTGCTCCTCTAGTGCACCTATTCTTAATTTCCTTAACACCAAAGCAGCTGAAACTGATCAATAACCACCCTGCTACTTAACTTATCCGAACAATATCCGAGAAGTTAAACTGAGTTAATGCTATACTCTGGTAAAATAAAAAAAAATAAAATGTTACTTAAATTTTTTGAGCAGTGTATATATTTGTTGTACAAATAGTTGCACCCAGAAGGAATCAACCTACACGAATGAAACTTGGTGGGTAGGTTTGACATTGTGAGACATGCAAATGATTCAAGTTTCACGCTTGGTCATTCATGTTCGTAAGGATGGACAGGCCATATCACTGTACCTAACGAACCCAACAGTGACTATTGTGAACATTCAGCAAGCAGTGATGTTTGCAACCAAGAAGTTGCAAAGCAGTGAAGCAGCAACCATGTTCCTGTTAATGCTACCACTATTGGCAGGTGGCTGCACAATGCAGGACTGCATGCAGGCAGACTGTTATGACGACGGCCCCTAACACCACATCAGCATTGCGAAAGCCAATGGTGTCGTGCCAGAGTACCTCTGATCTGTGTGTGGAGCCAAGATGAACAATTAGTTGTCATGTGTCACATGTCCAGAAAACCGCAACCGCAAAATCTGCAGGAACGGCATGAAAATATTCAAGCTGCATGGAATAAAGACACTACTTCTGAATGTGTATCTCAGCAAATAGTGCTCATATCAGTTTTTTGTTATCATTTATTGCTCTCTGTGTCGTCCTTCCTTTTGAATAGCATTGCAAAATGACATTTCGTTCTGGCTGCAACTATTTTGGGTGCAAGTATTCTTTTGATAATGAGTGTGTGAGAATTTTTGGTCATAATTTATTTTAGCCATTTCACTAAGTTATCATTTAATTATCGAATAACTGAATTTGTTTAAATACTGACACCTTGAATGGTTAATTAGGTACTCCAGGGAGAGTCTGGTATCTTTCTGGTACCAAAAACCACCTACTACTGCAGAAAAGCTAATGTGTGTGGGTGAAGCATCTGTGGTTAAAACTAATGTGCACCCTACTCTTATAGTGTTGGCCATCACTCATGAGGTTTTGAGCTGATTGTTGTTTTCTCCAGGTGGGTCCCCATCCTCCACGGTCCCGCGACTGACTGAGGGCATGCAGGCTGGAGAGAGCCTTGATGGTGCTTACCCTCCCTGTGACTACATTCCCTACAGCCTCGAACAGCTGGAAGAGGAAAGAGACAGTGACAGGTACACAGCCAGGCTTCTCGCTCTGCTCCACCACTGCTGTCAAAATCTTGCTTAGTCATGTCCATCTGATGCTAATTTAATGCCACTATGCATTTGCAGTTCTTCTGTGCATGTGTAAACTGTTGTGCTGCACTACTGAAAACACTGCATGGTGTCTTGTGTGTGAAGATAACAACATTAAATGATCAGATGGCTTTGATTGTGTCTGTTTTTGTGAAGAGAATGAATAGATATGTATTGTTTTCTAGACTCCTGGATGTGGGCACGCCTAAGCTGGGCAGGAGGTACTGGCTGTAGCCTGCTCTTTTCTACTCATTTTCAGTGTTCCGTCTTTCACATGTCTCCACAGTACCTGTCAAATACTCAATAAACAGATCTAATTAGTTCCATGTCTGGGGTTTATCTTCTTCCATTCCGCTTCATTTTCTCTCTTGTTCTCTTACCTTTCCATCTTCATCTGCTTTGTTGTTTCTCTCAGGCTGGAGGAGGTGCTTAGCGAGGATGATGGCTGTGGTAGCATTTACTCTGATGTGGATCCTCCGAACTGGCAGCAGCTGGTTGGGCGTGAGGTTCTGGCTGGACTAACTCCTCACGAGATCAAGAGACAGGAAGTCATTAACGGTAGCATCTCACAACAGAACACTGGAACATGACTATTCATAAAGAGAACACTGGGTTTGAAGGCATGGAGAATTCTTAATTATTCACTATTCAGTTATTTTAACCTTTTTACATAATAGAGTTTTGTTGTGCAGTTTTTTAGAGGCTTTAAACAATAGAAACATCATGTTTTCTATGGCCACCAATGCTGAGCAATTGTTTTCTTTTCAGTAAGAAACGAGTTATTATTTGTTATAATGATGCCTTTTAAAAAAATCTTTAGGACTTTTTTATTTTCACAATGGCTATACATGGTATAGCTGTAATGGTTTAAAATCACATCTTGAATTACTATAAAAATAATCCGTAGTTTACTAGATTAACTGTATTATTGATTAAGTAACTTAAGCACCATTTCTGGAAAAACACTAGTTGTAGCCTTATAGGACATGAAAATAGTTTATTTACATGATTAATTAATCTCCACAGAGCTGTTCTACACAGAACGTGCTCATGTTCGCATGCTGAAAGTCCTGGATAATGTCTTCTGCCAAAAACTGACCCGAGACAATATACTGCCCCTTGCTGATATCAAAAACATCTTTACCAACCTGGAGGAGATCATTCAGCTCCATGGTATGTGCCCTTGCTCTACATGGTATTATATGTCTGTATAAACGTTCTTGTGTTTCCATATATCCTTCTGTATTACATTTCAGTGACAATATCGGAGCAGATGGTGGGCATACGCAAGAGAAATGACTCATCAGTTGTTGACCAAATTGGAGATGATTTGCTGTCTTGGGTATGTGGCATCTGATAGTACATGAGGCAATGTAAACAAACCTGTTGAATGACTTAACAAAAAAAAAAAACGTGCTAACACGTAATATGCAAACACGTAATATGCAAACGTAATTTTGTGTTGAAAGTATTTTTTTACATAACACCACTTTGATGGCAGTATTTAATTTAAAGTGACATGCAGTATTAGCTGCTTGAGTCACAACTTTTGATTGAATATTAAAAAACAGGTATAGGTATCGTGGCACCAACCCAGCATGGGGACCTCTCCTTTTTACTGGCTTGCTTTTCTTTTCCAGTTCAGTGGAGAAGAGGAAGAGAAGATGAAGCGGGCGGTAGGAACATTCTGCAGCAACCAGCCCTTTGCTTTGGAGCTAATCAAGAGCCGTCAGAAGAAGGACCAACGTTTCATCACCTTCATACAAGTGAGGAGAAACCCCTCTGACCTTGGATCCAATTTCAGCTCCAGGTTGGAGCATAGTAATAAATGAGCCAGTGAAGTGAAGGTGTGTCATGAAGCTAGTATGAGGGCAGACAGCCGGGTTCTTGTCTCTTTCAGACTGAAAATCATAGCAAAAAACAAAAACAACCCAGGATGTTTGACTTTGATTAAGACCAAAAGAAAAAAGTATAGATTGGCTCTAGACGTGCCTTTTGTTATTTAGTATTGAACACCATGGATAGAGAATAGTGATGTTTATTCCTGCACTGTCCAGCTGTTTTTAATAAGTTGTCCAGTGTGTTTTATTCAGTCAATATGGGGGGGAAAATATAAACAAGGATCTTTTTGCATGATATGTGATTTTATTTTGTGCAGTTTGCAGAAAACACTCTCTTCTCTTTTTGCTTATTGGCTTTGACTTCATGAATCTGCTGCAAGCCAGTCGACTGGGCACAATACTACCATCTGCCATGCTCTACATCTTTGTCCAGAGCTGAGTAGTAAAATGTGTTTATGCAGTTTGGTTGCCTTGGTCTGAGTAATACAGAATATGATGCATTGTTAATTTTTTTCTCTGATTAGTTGATAATTAGTGCTTATACTGACATATTTGACATTTCACAAAGGATGTAAACAAAAGAGGAGGTAGTTTATCTGGATGATTCATACAGGAAATCCACGCAGGTTACTTCATATAGCCCCAGTTGAAACGTCATAGTGGGGATCTTCACAGCGTTAAGATTAGAATACGAAAAATAACAAGAAATAAACTTACAGTTAATACATTTTAAAACGACATTGAGCTAAAAAGGTAGGCTTTTTGAACTTGGCAAATGTTGCCCATCAGGACAAAACTTGCTCTGCCTTGCGCGAAGTGCCTTTAGATAAAATAGACAGACTTGTTTAGATCACAAGCAGTAGTATGTTTTCATGCTGGAATTATAGTTTAATTATTACCAACTGTGAACATGTCAGATTAAAATCACAGAGGGCATCAGTATTATCTCAAGTCAAAGCACCTCCCCAGGAAAACTAATCCAGATTGAGCATGCTTTAGTGTCCAAAAATCACATTTTATTTCACCTGTACAAAAACTGCATGAAATGCAGAACTATTATTGTATAGATCTGCGTTTTTGCCATTTTAAGCACATTGTGCTTGTGAAACTTGTCAGAGGGCCATCACTAACAATGACAACTTGGAAAGTAGAAGACTGCTCGCTTTGTTAAGCCATTTTATGATGTTTTGGTCATTTGCCAAATACGCCACTGCAAAGATATCACTGAGACATACTCGCAGAAGAGTCCTCCTTGATTGAAGGACAAAAAGTACATTTATGTTTTCTTATGAGATGCCAGAGGCACTCAGCAGAGCAAGGGGGTGTGACGTGGGCTGGCGTGGGGTTTTGTCATCCATTAGCATACGCTGTCCTGAGTGCCATTGTGCCATTGTGTGTTCTCTATCTGCAGGAGGCAGAGAGTAATCGGTTGTGTCGGAGGCTGCAGCTGAAGGACATCATTCCGGCTGAGATGCAGAGACTCACCAAGTACCCACTACTGCTGGAGAACATCGCCAAATACACTGGTACCACCACCTGTTGCGCTTGTCTTTTCACTCATATATGAACCACTCTAGCAAATTGGTTCAGATTGGGGGAAAAAGAAAGATATTTACTAAAATTATATTAGGATCGATATAAACCCAAGGTTTAAATAGAGATTGTAAAAAGCTGAATATTTACAAAATCATAATTTATAGGCTTCTTTTTATATGGAAGGTTCTTTCCCAAAACCTGAAGTCTACATTTTTTCCAAGACATTTTTGGCATCTTTTGAAATATTGAGCATACACTAAAAATGAATTTATCAGTGGCGATCTAACTTACTAGCACTCATACCCTTGTTCTTACCTGAGCCCTATTTGGATGGGATTGGTTTTACTTGGGGAAGAGGGGTAATCATACCGGAGTTCCTCTGTGATTTTGTCCTGTCCGAATGAACTCCTTATAAAAGGAGTTTTTGGTGTTTTTTCACAAGTTTGGAGGCGCTCAAGGAGGTATTTAGTTTCGTGGTGCATGACACAGATATCTCAAGTCTGTGGCAAACCTCACTTACTGTACAATGTACAACACTTGCATCCAGAAGACAAGCCATTGGCCTCAGAGGTGCCTTCAGGTGAGTCACTGTGTAGCGTAGCCTACAGTCTACAAGTCCAGCAGTGACACTGAGGTGTTTAAAAGTTTGAGTAGTACTGCTATGTCTGAAACTCTCTGTGCAGCCCTGTCTCAGCACCATTTGAGTGCTAAGAATGATCCACCACCCGAATAATACCTGCTCTTTCGTGGTGCTCATGGTTAAGTAGTGAAACAGATTGTAACCTGTTATGTAGAACTAAGTGTGTCTGTGTTGCAGGTGTTGGATCAAATTGCTTTGTTTATTCTACATATTAAGCAAATTTTTGGAGGTCACGGCAGTGCATATATCGAGTAACCACTCTCATCATTTATACTGAGATTTTTTATTCCATGCAAATCGTAATCATAGTTTGAATAGGGCTTTAGACCAACATGCTTCTCTATTATAGGCTAACTATCTTACATCTGTACAAGTTGTTTGATGTTAGTTGAAGAAGTAAGTAGTTTTTTAAACATAATGGAAAGTATATTTTGTATACAGTCCCCAACCTGAGCAAGCACAGTATAGTATACCTATCTAAGAGTCCTTGGACTCCTAACACTGCCTTTTCCTACCTCTGTACAAATGATCAAATTCTAAGTTACTCTGCCAGATTCTGTAAAGGCAATTTTTAAACGTAATGATGTTAGTGAGCACAAACCGAGCCAATGAGCTGCTCAGCTTTACAGCCACTCAACACTCAGTAGCAGTAATGCTTACATCTTACTGCCAAAAACCTGTCTGCTGTAAGGCAAGGCAAAACTAGGCAAGGCAAGTTTAAATGTATAGTGTCTTTCATACACAGTGGCAGTTCAAAGTGCTTTACATAAAGAAAAAAAACAAGCATTAAAACATTCCTGAGATCTAGCACGCAGTGCACTTTGACTCGAGTCATTTCCAGCACCCTAACAGCACTAAAAGTTACTGTTTTTACTCACTGAATACCTGTGTAAATAACAGCCTTAACTGAACAATACCTTACTTGATACCAATCCATAACAGATAATCAGTCTTTGGGATGGATATTCATGCCAGCAAACCTTTTAAAATTAGTTTTTAGCCGGTATTTCTACATTCAGAGCACATCAATGCTCAGCATGCTTCACCATGTTAATTTGGATGCTAGCCTAAAGCAGCTGACAAGAGCCCATGGATCTAAGAGGTCTACTTGGTTTATATATGTTATATATGGTTAAAACACAGCGACTTTCTAAATGAGCTGTAGCTGTTTAATGTTTGTTTTTGGGAAGTCCAGTTAAGAGACAATTACAATAATCCACCCTACTGAAGATAAGAGTGGATGAGCATCCACCCCAGACAACTGCTTTAGTTCATATTTAATTTTCTCACCTGTGCTCACATTCAATCATCTCTGTCTTTCTTTCACACAGTCTTGTACTTACTCAGACACATGTGTATGGAATATTGATCTAGTGCACACTCACACATTTATTCTTCTCACCTGCGCACAAATGAATGATATCTCTTTCTGTCGCATGTGCACACATACACACCCTCAGTCTCACCTAGTCTTGCACGTCTGAGTGCTCCTGGTGGTGTAACAAGCTGAGATCAGCATCAATGAAGACTCTGTCCTTCCTCTGGCCTACTGCTGCACTGTTCTTCTAAACATGCCCTGCTGTGACGGCTTCAGCAAGGGCTGCCAGAGGACGCTTCCTACCCGTCCCAGCCCACGCGGGAGCGTGCACAGGCTCAGCCTTTTCCACCCCAGCTCACAGTAATGAAGGCTTATCCAGGGGGTCTGCTCTGGATAGTAGCCAGTCATTACCAAATTACAGCTGGCTCTTTTTAAACAGAGATCATCATTTCAATTTTTTTCAGAAAAGGCCTAAACATGGGATAATGTTTGGAGCATTTGTCCCTATTTGTTTAATCTTGGCTCACTTGACATTTTGAAAGAACCAAAATGAATATAAAATGTAACCTGCAATTAGGACGAGCTAATGCCCTCTTATATGTCTTAGCTTGGGAATGGATTCCGTAGTAGCAATCTGTTCATGCACTAGGGAAATATGAGCCATTTGGCTGGCCTGTTTCTTCTTGGACGCCATATCTATCTTGTGTGTGTGTGTGTGTGTGTGTGTGTGTGTGTGTGTGTGTGTGTGTGTGTGTGTGTGTGTGTGTGTGTGCGCGTGCGTGCCTGCCTGTACCCATTTGCCTGCAGATGATGCTGAGGAGAAAGATAAAGTGAGGAGAGCGGCCGACTGCTGTCGAAAAATCCTCAACCACGTAAACCAGGCAGTGAAAGAGTCAGAGAACACACAGGTAAGCAAATTGGCCTAATGGAGCTGCTGTTCTTTTCTAATCTACAACACCAAATCAGATGTGACAGTAAACTACATAAAAAGAGAGTTTTTATATTTATTAGATTAATTATATATTTATGTAATTTTAGACTGTATGGAATTTCCAGTGGTTTGTCTGGTCAACTTCATTTTATTTAATAATGTACATTCATTCCTGCATGTTAAGCCTACAACATAATTCAAAAGGTTGGGGCAGTGAAACATTTACCACTTAGTAAATTCATCATTCTTTCTCACAGGACAGTGCACAAATACTTTTTGAGCACCAAGGAAGTGATTAAGTGTTTTAGGTGATATTTTGTCCCAATTATTTCTGCAAATATGTTTAAAGGTGTGCAACAGTACAGGTCATACTAGTCACATTGTTGTTTCAAACTTCTCCACACGTTCTCAAGTGGGGACAGGTGAGGACTGCAGGCAGGCCAGTATGCAGCATGTGGTTTTACATTGTCTTTTGTTAAAAAGTGCATAAACATTCTTGGAAAGGGTGTCTTCCTAAAGGCAGAAGATGTTGGTCTAAGATCTCCATGTACATTTCTGCATCCGTGCTGCATCACAAAAGTGTAAACTACCTTTGGTAAAAGTGCTTTGAAGATAAGGCTTCTGTTTTGCACACTAAAGTGGCACTTGTGAATGTAACTCATAGTGTTTGATAAAGATTTTTCCAAAAAAATCTTCTACCCATATGGGTATATCAGCTGTTGTTGAATGACTTCAACTTTTTATGATGTGGGGCTGTACAAAATATCTAACCACATACTGATTTGCGACTCCATTGTATTTGCTGATTTATTTATTTTTTTTCCATTCCCTTGAATGTTATTCAGAGACAGTCTAGACATTTCCTTTGTGCAATAGTCTGTAAAAGTCCTAGTGAATATATTCTTTTGTTTTTGTTGGGCTTATTTTTTAAATCCATGCATTTTTCATGACAGTATCATAAGGTGATGCAATGATGCATTTTCTGTATGCTGGGTGCATCTGATGTGTCACTGGTAAAATCTCTTGTTTGTGTGGTTGTATGTATTATTCAGCGGCTGGAGGACTACCAGAGACGCCTGGATCTCTCTTCTCTGAAGCAGAGTGAAAATCCACTCATCTCTGAGTTTAAGGTCAGCCATGCTACAGCTCAAGCTCAAAACATATAAATGAGGCAATTTTCAGTAATATACCTTTTAGAACTAATAATGCTAATTCAATATTAAGAAAAAAATCTCATGAGGTAATTTAACTGAGCCTTTTTCTGCTCATCAGAATCTGGATCTAACCAAGAGGAAGTTGATCCATGAAGGTCCATTAACCTGGAAGCTGAACAAAGATAAGACTGTTGGTACGTTACTGTTAGAGATCACTATGCAATTATGCATATTTGCAATGTTAATTGTGATGCAAGGCAAGTAACGTTTTTTTAAACCCAGACATTTTTTACATAGAATAAATGTACATACTTTTTGGTTACAGTAGTTTTGTCATCCAAAACCAAAAATCCAAAAATATAATTTATTTTAATTATGTTTTGCACTTTGTTACTGTTGTTTGTAAATTGTTTTGTTATTTCAAAACTTGCTATGGTTATGCAGACATAAGCATGCTAGCAGGGTCTTTCTGCTTCTGCTTTTATGTTTTACTGTATGCTGCAGATGTCATGTTTACAAATGGTATCAAACCTGTAGCAACTCTGAGGCAATTTGTTCTCCCTTGATACTCACCATTAACAGAGATATGAACTTCTTTCAGTAACTGCAATTTTAGTCGCTCTCTGCTTTTCATAAATAAATGCACAAAGATAATCCAGTGCAGTGCAGTACAGTTCAGTATCGCCTGTGTGATAATGTGTGTGTGTTTGTGTGTGTGTGTGTGTGTGTGTGTGTGTGTGTGTCTTAGAGTTATACACTCTGCTCCTGGAGGACATCCTGGTCTTGTTGCAGAAACAGGATGAGAAACTAATTTTGAAATGCCACAGTAAGAACCGGGCAGGCGCTGTCGACACCCAGCACATTTTCAGTCCTGTCATCAAGCTCAGCACTGTACTGGTCCGCTCTGTGGCCACGGGTGAGCCTTTCTGATACAGACAAACATTCTGATACATGAAGAATGTGAAATGAAGAATGGCACCTGTTAACACCTCTTTCTCCAAACAGATAACAGATCTTTCTTTGTGCTCTCCATGTCGGACAATGGAGCCCAGATCTATGAGCTGATGGCCCAGACAGTGTCTGATCAGAGAACGTAAGTATTTCCCCTCCTCAAATCTCTACTTTCCTTCTCTTCTTTGTGTCTGTATCTCTACTTTTCATTCCCCATTTTAAACCCCCCCAAAAATGTAAATTTTGTTTAGGTATCAGTCAAGATCAAGTGTATGGAAGTTGCAAGCACCAAGCACCAAGTATTTTGTTATTGGAAGCAAATCCTGAGTACTCGAGACATCCGTAGTGAGAGCAAATAAGTAAAATGACAGTTAAGAAAAAAAAAAAAGGATAGCACATATTCTAACTGTTATTACTGATACTCGCCCTACATGTCAATCTTTATTTCTCTCTCTCTCTCTCTCTCTCACTCACTCACTCACTCACTCACTCACTCACTCACTCACTCATTCAGTTGGCAGAGGCAGATCACTCAGCGAGCAGAAGTGATGAAGGCCAAACCTCACAATGTCATTCCTCTGCCTCAGTCTGTGTAAGTCTTCTCCCCTTCTGCTAACTGCAAGCTTATAATGTTAAACAATTTAAGATAAGTCAAGTTATTTAACTTATATATTTATTTAAGTGGGGAAAGAGACGGCATGGAGGTTGGTAAACTCAGTAAAGGCCCAGAGCACCCTACATCTGGCAGCATGCAGCCCTCAGGTAACTTCAGCACTCTTTCTTTGCATTGATGGTACTAAACCTGGCATTTCCCATTCTCAGTCAATGTGGTTCTTCTATATGCACTATGCACTTTCAGGTAAAGTTCGTGGCAGGACATCTGTTGCCCTCCATAGCTCCAGACCCACCTCTAATCCTGAGGAAGAAGAACAGAGTCAGGACACTGGCCGGGAAGAAGGCTCTTATCTGGACTCGGAACTGCTGGACAGCCGGGACGCAGAGACTCTGTCCTCTTCCTGCAGAGCTGAGGAAGCCTTGAAAACCTGTAAGTGGCATAAAAAAGACACGCATGCCCACCCACACATGCTTTTTCTAAAGAGACGGTATAAAATGCTACATTGTGTGCATAACAAAATGTTGTTGAGAGGGATCTAAAACAAGACAGCCTCTTCATATATAAGATTTAGAGTGACGGAGGGAAACAGGGGAAGAGCAAAATGCTTGCAGTGATGTAAGCATTGATTGTACATGTGTCTCTGTTCTGATCTCGTCTCTCAGTGGCTGCACTAAAGCAAGTGCTGGTCACCCAGCTGATGGCCCAGGATGATGGGGGGCGACCAAGTCGGCCACTTGGTGGGCGTCTTCTCAGGACTACATCTTTGCGCACACCGGTGGAGCACAGCTCAGGTCGTTCAGCCTCCAGGGCACAGGACGCTGTTTCAGGTGACACAGGCTTCTATGAAGGCTCAGAGGACTACGGTGAGTGTATGCCACCAGCTACTCTTTGTTTAAAGTGGACAGAATGTAGTTACAGAACTAAAACATGTATGTACCATTTATGTAGCATATACTGTTTTGACTGCTGAATGGTCTCGCATTACAGAGGTACCAGTAACACAGAAATGTACGTAGTGAAAAAAAAATGTCAACTTGCCTTTTTACCCCACATGCAGTGAGCAGAGAGTTCCGGCACAACAGAATTTGTGGATACATACCATTAGAACCCAATATGAGCAAGATGTACTGTAGACTGTAGACTTGTACAGAAATTCAGAGGTCTGTTGTTTAATGAAAAAAATAGTCCACCAGCAAAGATATTTTGGCCCTTTTTTGATGGGGGTCTGGTATCTACAGTTTGCTTCTTTGCTTTTGCACAACATGCCCGAATCATCACAGTTATCAGGAAGCTATGTGACCTGCTATGGTCATTTTTATGTTATTTTTATTCTGGTTCATTCATTCACATACTACAGGCCCTCGTTAGAGGATTTATTTATTTATGCTGCTTTCATTTTGTGTGTGTGTGTAAATGACACAGCAGGTTATCTGGTGCTGGAGGGCTACGGCGGTTCTGGAGAGAGCAGTACTGATGACGATGTGCAGGTTGGGAGGATGGAGCTGGGTTTGACCCGCAGCTGTGCTGCTGACTCGGGGATCAGCCTTAGGTTCTCCTCGGCCTCTGTGGAAAGTACATGCCGCCTCAGCCGGCAAGTCCTCACACACCTGCGGGCTCTGCAAACCAACCTCAACCATCTTAAGGTCTGTTCATACCCACAACAGCTCTACCTGAGTTGAAGGAAAAAAGGTCGACAAAAGTGTTGACAAGGCTATTAACTCTGGGTTAATTTTTCAGGAGGTGGAGAGCAGGTATTACAGCTTGTTGCACCAAAGGAACATAGGGTCATCAGCAGACAGTGGGGAGAACAGAGGTATAGTACATTGTTTGGCATCAGCATGTACTCAGTAAATAACATTACATAATACAATTATATAATATGAATAACTGTTATAATTATTTACTAGGTTCAGACTTTGTCTGTAAACACAGGTTTGTTGTTTTCTTTTTATTTGATGACTCTTATGTCCTTTTCCTCCACCACCCCAGATAAGAAATAGTGCTGTGGAATTTCCGTGGCTCCAATAAAACTGAGGGCACTTTACCGGCCTGTGCTGTGCAACTCCACCCGCATCCTGTCCTGCTAACATCTTGGTGCTTCTACCCGTCAAAGAGAGCGAGAGAGGTTAAAGGGGAGAGTGTTTGTCTGCACAAAATTATCAGGGATGATGGACAGTCTTCTGTCAGGCTTTCTTGTTCCTGCAGCATGATCCCTTGTCCAGCCAGAAAAGGCTGTCCAGTCCCACTCTTTCCAGCAGCCCTAGCTAGATGAAAAAGAGTGATGCCAAAATGTACACATACATACATATAAATATATAACACAAGAAGAAAGGACAGAACTGTTTTTCTGTTTGTTTTTTTTTTTTAAGTAATGATGTAAGAAGTAATGTGTTTTTAAATCTCAGATGTATTTATTTTGCTTTTTTTCCCCAAAGTTGTTTGCATGCTTTTTTGGGCCAAGCTCCAAGGTTGTTACATCTCTGAGTAAAATAAATAGTTCGAACGTTTTAGGACTCAGCAACAGGGACTCGGGTTTAACTTGTGTTTCACAATTACAGTCTGCTGCTGCTGCTTTGTCCACAGCAGCAATCCCGTCCTCTCCCAGGCAACTGGCTCCTTGGCGCAAAGTTTACGGTTTGGCCTCTTTGTCCTCTGCTTCCTCAAGAGAAAAGCCAGAACTCCAGCTGAGAAGATGAAGAGAGCATGGATCCCAAACCCTCCTGACACACAGCAAAGTGTAATAACTGCTGGTCAAGCAGAATATATAACCATCGAGTTGGCTAGTGATGCAAAATGTGGAAATAAAGATGCAATGACACACTTCTCCTTGTTTTTTTTTGTTTGTTTTTTTTTTCCTTTTTTGTGCATGCAGTTTGGGATAAAGTCACAAGTTTAGTCATCAAAGCTTTTTATGCCCCATTGTGTCCGGCTGTGTAGCACGCCACACTTGTCATCGTCAAAAGTACACAAGCCTGCGACCTATAAATGCCAACAAGCACAAACCATAGGGAAATTCGCAGCTTGCTGTCCCAGTTCAGGGCACAGTTTGTGTTGTATCAGCATACTGCAACTTGTTTTTGATATAACCCTCTTTCTGTTTCTGCCTAGAGTTCTTTGTACGCTGTCAGCATTTGTTACCGTATTTGAAGACCAGCAGCACTGTTGTATCGCCCCACTGTTTTTAGTGCCTTTATTTACTTTTTTAAATTAACATTTGAATTGTGAGTGCAGCATATACCTGAAGGGTGTAGCAATACAAAATCCACTTGCCATTGGTAGGCCAGTAGAGGGCAGCCAGCTCTTACTTTCTGCCTAGAGAGACTGCTGGTATACTCAGAAGGCTGAAATGCCATCTGTGTTTCTGGTTTAGCTGGTTTCTTCTCTTAACTCTTATCAAAAGCTTTCCTATAACCAGGTGTGGTACAAATCCAGTACAAGCTTTGTTTTCTCATTGAGTTAGAGTGATTCCTGAGTTTCGTGCACCCAATGTTAAAAGGAAACTGCCTCCTCAATAACACTATCACAGGTTCATCAGTGATATTCAGAGTCAGTATTATCTTATGTATTTTTTATAAAATGCATTTCCTCTTATCTCTGTGCTCTTTCTTTCACAGAGGACAATAAAAGGAACTAGGTAACCTGTGAATCTCTGCAGCCGCCGTGACTTGACTACTCTTGCTGCTTCTCTACAAGACATGTTGCAATTAAGTGGGAACAAGCAGAAAGGGAGGGCATAATGGATTGTTGCATTCTCCGCATGGACTTGTCAATTATCTAATTGTACCTGGAAGGTGGAAGACGACTGGTGTCACTTCCCTTTCTGTCCCCCTAGCAGGTCACCTAGACCTAGGTTGGAGCATCCCTGTAGTAGCTGATAAAACCTCATTTCTTCTACTGAAGAGACTTCACATCCTCCATCTCTCTCATACACTAAGATTTGCTTTGGAAATCAATTCCAAGAAGTCCTCTAGGACAGTCAAATATCTTGGGATGTCCAAAAGTTTGGACATAACTATCTTCTGTCTTATCCTTAATCCCTGCCTGAAAAGCACATGCATTCGTTTTATTGTACCTCCTAAGCTGCTGCTTTGGGAGCATAGGGGGATCAAGGCATTGCTGCTGCTTCTTCGGTCTTCTATTCTGCTGTGTGTGCATGTGTGTGAGCATCAGGTCTTCTGTTCTGCTTCTGCGGGGGCTTTGTGCAAACCTTGAGTCATCGAATGGCATGTTTACCAGTGAGGCTTTTGTGCATTTGCTCCTAATTTGTGCTTCAATTTTCCCCTGAAGGCGAGCTAATGCTTCCAGAACGCTTTCAAGCCCCACACCCCACTGTTCTCCTGTGCCTCTCCATGCCTTTATGAGATGCAGGACAAAAGCCATGCCCACATAATTCCAGATTGCTTTTCTTCCTGCATGCGTTTTTTTGGCCATTTTATAAATTTTATAAATTAAGTTTCATAAATTGCATTGAATGCATGTAGGCTAAGAGGTATCCTACAGAGCATGCTGCATTGATTGATGGAGATACAAAGAGAGAAAGGCAAAGCTAGAGCCTACTGTGGAATTTATTCTGTCATTACTCCACCCTCCATTCGCTCACCTAGTTCCACTTTCTTACGTCTCCATTTGCATTTAAGGTCAATGATGCCCACACACATGAACACCAGTTCACTAATAACGAAATGGAAGACCCCTATCCCTGGTAGCTTTCACATAGGAGCAGTAATCCAGGAGTCATGCTAACAATTTCTTGACACTATCAGAAAATCATGCGTTCGGTTCTGAATAATTATACAGGATGGACCTGAAAAGCTGTTGCTGCAGCCTAGTATTTCTATATTGGATATTCCAGTTCAAACCCAGATCAAGTATGAGCACCATTTCTATATTGTGTACCTCAGTAGCACATTTTTGAGCATTATTTATGTTGATTTCTTTTTATAGTTAGAATAATTCTGTTAATTGCTTCACGTGAATATTGGATGCCCTTTCAGAGTATGATTCTTTTCTGGAGTTGCCTGGGTTGTTATAGATTCAATAACAGTGCTGTAAAAGAATGATGTAACGGCATGCCATGTGAGAATATGACCCTGCTAACGTCTGGAGTAATTTGCCTACTTGATATTGACTTGCCCGAGTGAACATCACCTTGTGTGCTGCTGGAACATCACTCAGCTCTAATCATGTGGCAATCAACATATTCTTTATATAGAACAGAAAGACAAAACTGGAAAGCACTTAAACATTTCTGAAGAATGATAATTGTGTATATGGAATTCCTGACCCACTGCATTAGACACTGCATTAATTATTCAAGAAAGATTAGGTCCCTGTCCAATATTATTGTCAGATAATATTAATACTGAAGGTTCAAAATCTTCAATCAACAACAGTTCTTCAGAAGAAATGTATTTTTAACGCTTATGCTTTTATTTTATTTATTTAAATCACTAGCTACCCTTTGAGTTGTGTAAAACTTGTTCTGACCAAACCATAAAAAATGGTCTTGGGATGCAATTTCTTTTTACATACAAGTTAACAACACTAAGAACTCATTCACTGTGACTTGGACTAGAGTAGGAGACAGGATCCAAGTGCAAGTCTTTAATACAGATCCTATACGTAAAAAACGGAAATCAAAAATACTACTAAGAGCAAGGAACACAGTCACAGAGTGACCAACAGCGGACAAAACACCAAGTAGCCACAAAGGCAACAACAGGGAGTCTAAATGCACAAAGATTAACAAGGAACACCTGGGAAGGGGCAGAGCTACAAACTAGGGACAGGTCAGGGGCATAACAAAAGGGCGGAGACAGGAGGTATCAACTAAAACAAACAGAAGCACATGGAAGTGATGAGATACAGAAACAGAAAAACTGACACAAACCGGGAAGACAAAACAGGACATGACATTCACTAACTGTAAGAAGTCGTTCTTATGTAGTTTTCCCAAAGAGTCATTGGTTTGACCAGTGGTTTTATATTAGGGATTACCTTCCTAAGTAAGAACAGAATCTGCAAACACTTAAGAGCACAAAGGTGCAAACAGTTCTGTGGTTTAAGTACATGGCATGATTCTGATGTAGCTTTTACCTTAGGATCTTTCTCAAGAACAAGTTTACATAAATACTTACTGGTAAATGAGGCCCATTAATGGTGGTTTTGCTATGGAAGCAAAAATATAGGCCTCATTCACCAGTATATTCCCAAGATTATCCATACATTTGTTGTTGACTTTTGTGAAGAAGTCAGATGTCAGATTTCTGACAAGTTCCTACTGTTTGCACCTTTGTGCTTTTAAGTGTCCCTAATAAGATTCATTGTGAATGTCAGAATCCTTGTTTAAATTGCATTAGTGGGTTTTAGGAAGAATTTAATCTGAAGAGTGGCTGGCGAGTGAGGGCCCAGTGTTCTTAGATCAAATGTGAAAGTAAAGATTTTACATTTGCGGATCATTTCTACTGGTTTGTTCCCCACAAAAGTAAAGGGCAACTTATGTTTTCAAAATAGAAAAGCATAGGAATTCCCTTTAGGAGTTATAATATGATGATGATGTTACACATACCAACGCTGGCTACCAGCGTTGGCCTGAACTACTCAACGATTTGTATACAATGTGCAAATGAAGTATTTTGATATGGATCTTTGACTGTTGCCAGTTTAACAGCAGTGGCATTGATTAGCTCTAACCACTGAATGGAACTCTCCCCATTCTCATTGTGTTGATGTCACGCTGTCCTGTCCGCAGGGATGGCTATGTGGGGCTTAGTCTTCCATGAACGGAGCCTCGTTCATTTTAGCACTTCTGTCTGCTGCAGGGTGCCAATGACATTAGAAGTTCTTATTGAGGTGCTGGGAGAGAACAAGGCAGAGGCCTCGGGGTTTAGCTGTGCTGCGGTTAACCTGCACCTTGCCCATGGGCAGCAGTGAGGGCTGACACTGCCCCACTGTGAGAGAATGGGACTAGAAATGAGATGACCTGCTGCATGGATGCTGCGTAGTTGCGGGCATCTCCAGATACTCGGACAGTGAGAGAAATCAATGACTCACCCTGTTGGCTGGACTCAGCACAGTGTAATTAGGGTGGAGAGACGGCATGGATGTTATGTGTGTGTGCCCACAGCATAATTAAGCACACATTCTGGCCTCAGCAGTGAATCGTCTCGCATGACCAGGTCACACTGGATCCGGGAGCTTGGCTGAGGTCTGATCGGGTTTGCCCAGTCCAAGATAACAAGCAGATCTTTTTGGCAGCTTGGTACTCATCATCTCTGTGAAGTGGAGCACCATCCTGAGTTCATAGCACAGTTCTCCTCCGTGGCGAGGTTGCAGATGAATCACAACCATACCTGTTCCTGCTACCTGATATGCTTTTGAATAGACTCTGTGGTCAGTGGTAAGAAAGAAGAGCAGTGATGCTAACTCATTTGGGAGCTGTGAGTGGTCCGCAGGCCAACTCAAAGATCAGATGGTTTAATCTACCTGACGCTGTGTCATGGAGCTCAGATCAATACCACCCTTATGCTAATGACAATAAGAGAAGAGAATTCTCCCAGGCCAGAGAAGGAAGTGGCTAACAAGAGCCTGACTGGAATGAGAATGACCTTTTTGCAGTCTCCTGTAACCTCAGCGGACCAGGCCTTTGAACCCAGTTGGCCTGCTATCCCTCCTGCTGCTATGAAATGTTTGACAGCTCCCTGGCTTCTGGAAGCGGGAAAAAAGTGTGGTCCTCACTACAGCTCAGCAGCATCATGCCACCCATGAAAAAGTTCATATCTTTTGCAGATCATTATTTTCTCTGCCTTTGGGATACCTGTGCCTATACTTTTCACATGAGGCACAGAAACGTTGCCAATAGAGTTTTTATGTTAAAGATCAGATCAATTTTTCCTGTGTCTTTTAGGCCCAGTTACGTGCTTACTCTAAGAGAATATAATAACCCTCCAGAAGTGTTTGCACGCTTCAGCTTATGCTGTGGGATCTTATCGCTTGCAGCCAAAATGCTTCTTATCCTGAAAGATGAGTGATAGCCTTGCGCTTTGCTTATCCGAAATGGTCTTATTAGGTAATGGCTGACCCTGAAGGAGCTCTCATCTCAGCCTCTTTAAAAGGGGACAAATTGATGGCTGCACTGGCCAAAGAGTAAGATGCGGTTGCCTGATTGCAAACGCTCTCAGCGTGAATTCAATCCCCGAGAGAGGGAAAAGTGCCTGTTTACTCTGGTTAGTTCCTAATAAAGTCAGGGCTTTTGATTGACACTCAGGTAGACCCTGAGTAAACCAATGGAGGGGGAGGGGGAGCTGTAGTTACAACATACAGACCCCAGGAATAGCTCAAAAGAGGATGGAGTAGAAATGGAGTAGAGTTGGGTAGGGAAACATTAAGTTAAATTTTTCAGTTACATGTACTTCAGTGGGACAAAACTGAAGAAAAGGGTTTAATGCAGAAGTTCTTTTTGGGTATCTGTGAGGGAAGGAGACTTTGTATGGTTCAACATCGATACTTGCTCCTGTGATAAATTTAATTCTCTTCCATTGGGATCATGTTGCTGTTGTCTCTCAGCATTTAATGTAACAGTTTAACAAGATCCAAAAGGAGAAGAATGTCACCTAACCAACTGCAGTATACCGTTATCTGTACTGACAGATAATGGATGTAAGGAGCTCAAGAAGTTCAAATGGAAACTCTGGATTCTTGAAGAGCTCTTGACTTGACACTTAAGACTCCTTGTTTTTATAATTTTACCTGCACTTAAGGTGGTTTTAGGCTATGTTGTCCATCTCCATTAAATCCCAAAAATGAGTTCAGAATCATTGCTTGTTTGTCCTTTCCTGGCGTGTAATAATATGGACATAATTTGTGTTTAATGTGTATATTTTTGGTATTTAAGGGCTGCAAGAGACCATGCAACCTAAGATTTCCACTTGCTTCCATACCTGTGGATGAATAAATGTGAAGTCACAATAAATGTGATTTGATTTGATTCCTTCCATTTTTATGGTTATGTGGTTGGCCTGTGAGCTTAAGTAACTCATTGTCTTTAAGATCCTGAAGACCTGACGGATTCTACAGATCTTTTGTTCGTCCAGTACAGTTCGTTGTGGTTTAGCTGTACACCACATGCCTGACTCAGGGTTTCCAAGTGTATTGACATTTTCTGGGAAAATATTACATGCAATTTTTTTTAAGCTCATTCACTAGCAAGAGTCATTGATACTGTCTGCGTGGTCTAATTGTTGAATTGTTCGTAATTATGGCGTGAATGGCAGGGCTGTTGAAATAAAATGGCCTTCGTTTTTGCATCATCAGAAACACAAGGCTTTCTGTAGCTGACGGCTGGGAGAGCGCCAGAGTCATTAGGCAGCTGTCTGTCTATGAGAGGACAGGGATCTATACTGGCTCTGGTGGTAAAAACTCAGCAACACAACAGCGCATTGAGGCTCCAAAAAGAGGCCAGAGCTCTCTGATTCATAACTAATGAATATTTACCAGTCCTGTCCTTATTCAGGACTGCTCAGGTTCACTGGCATACTGGATCTATTGAACCAACCATGACTGAGTGTTGTAAATCACTTTCTCTACGTGGGTTGACAGGGTTAGTCTCAGGGCTTTTGTTCAGTGTGTGTGTTTGTACTTGTGGCATGCACAAAGACTGCAGCATGGCTGTGTTGGTGTCTCTGCTGTGTAAAGACAACAGTTCACACAACACATGGCCCTTCAGGTGTGGGTTCCTGGCCTCATGTTAAAACGGCAGTCCATGGAGGCCTTGTCAGCTCAGTCAGCTGTGATGCACTCTGCCCTCCTCTCGCTCTTCTTCCCTCTTTCTCTCTCAGATGCATGCTCACTCTGGAGAGCGCCAAAAGTAGACATGCCTCTCCACTTCCTTCCAATATCATCTGAGCCACAATGCCGCTTTGGCAAGTACTGTTCTGTGATCAAGCCCTCACAGTGCAATTTAAAAAGTGATTTCCTGACAAGGCCGTTTCTGCCTGGTATTTTGGTGTTGCGGAGATCTGTTTTACAGATATGACGGCCCCCTCCTTCGCCTGATCTATTTTACAAGGCGGACCCATTTGTGTCTACTGCTTCTGGTCGGTGCCGTCATCTCTGCCGGTGGAATATTGTAATACAGTTCAATTTATTGCGAACGCCTTGAAGTCTGGCGCATTTCAGTGTTTCAGCGTTTAATTTCAACACGCTGTTACTTTAAGAGCACTCTCAATCAATAGCCTTGCATCATTGCAGCCACCCACTGCTCTCTATTAATGTGGCACCTATTGCATGCTGGTTTGTACTTTATGTTTAGAATTATTCTGCGATAATGAAGTGCACCTGTTTTTGGTGCTGTCATCAGCTTACAGATGCACACATGCCCACATTCATGCTCCCTCAATATGACATCCAATCTGCCAACAAATCAGCTCACTAGCCATCCAGCTTATAGCCAATTCTAGGCGGCCGTAGTGGAACAGGAAAGGCCGTAGTCTCCTTGATTTTATTGATGAAGGAAATGTGAGGAAGCTACTAGAGTGTAACAGCACTGTTTTGGATGAGATGGGGAACAACTCCAGCTTCCTCAATGATAAACCAGGCATGAGATATTTATCATCAGAAGAACAGGCCTCATCCCTCTTTATATACTAGACACCAGGTCTTAAATTCTCCCAAACTTCAACGTTCAGTTGCAGTGGCATTCCCATTCATGAACTGAGCTACTCATGCCACTCGTAAAAGCTTGACTAACCTTGCTACTACAAATGAATGCGTTTACGGACACTGATATGACTGTTGAGCCTCAATAAATGGTCACATTGTCTGTGTGGATTTTGTTAAGAGTATTCTGCTTAAGGCTGGTTTTGAATAAGCCTATTGTCAAGAGCTTCATATCAGGAAGGGTTTTAACTTTCCCACTTTAATATTCCATACTATGTCTTGTTTGTACCCTGGGCCATACTTCAAATGAATAAGCACTTCATCATAGGAAATATTCGACACCTTTATTGAGCTAATCAAGCTTATTAAGCTAGCCTTCATTACCGTCAGGGACAGTAAATGTTAATGAATCTGCTTAAACTAAGTACACAGGATGTATATAAAGTCCACATTTATTATACCTCAGGTACTACACGGATGAGAGGCCAGTTTTCAAAGACCTACATCTCCAAGACAAGACAAGCACAAGGCTGAGCGCTGGCATGCTATAGGTGCAGTTAGAAGCGGTTATTCATGCGTTAAATTTTATTTTTAGAATCTTGGCTGGGAGCTTTTGGGGGGGCGGGTACATATTTCCTCCATGTAACGGGTCATTGAACAGCCTGGCTACTTACTTGCGTATATTGATTAATTGGACAGACACATGAAGAATGTGGACAAGCTCTTATCTGGCATATTAGGCGGTATGGGTTGTGTGGTGCTGTCTTCTTTTCCGCCCACATCTCAGAGGCTGCCCTGCACACCAATCTATTGTAATGACAAGGCGTATGATTGGTATGTGCTGGAGGTAAAGGTCACAGAGCTTGACATCTATTCCCCTTATTATCCAGTAGAGAAAATTGACTCTCGGGCAACCAAATGTCAGGAAGTATGTGGATTGGACCTGGCAAAGATGGCTGAGGCCTCTGGAAGCCCTCACCTGTTCCCATAAGACTACTTTTGTGAACTTTAAGGACGACTTAATGCCCTGCAGATATTATCTCTTTGTGACCAGCAGCCACTGCCTTGATCCTTGTCAGGCACTTTCAGACCAAGATTATGAACCTCCTTTTATCCCAAAGCCAGTCTGCTTGCCCTCACATAGCAGTGCTGATGTTGCACTGATTCACAGGCTATTTCTCAACAGTGCTGACACACTGTATTGAATATAGCAATGGACTTGTTTGACTATATGGGCAACAGCCTTCACATTAAACTTTAAATACCAGTCGTTATGACCGGAGCCAGATGGAGGTAGGCTGTCTTCAGCAATTTACTGAAGTTGTGCTCCTAGCTTGTTTGTTCCAATCAAGTCAAGCCTTTATGAATTTGTGGTGCTTCAGAGGATGTTATCAGAACAAACTTTTATTATACAGAGGAAAATAGGATGCTAAGCATTTCATACAGGTGAGGAGGGGAGGGGATGCTATCAAATTCCTCTCATGTTCTAATCTCATCCATATATTTATTCAGGCGCAACCATAAAATATTGAGAAGAGAAAGTGGCCTGGAGAAAATTGCTCTACAGAGGTTACATTCTTTCCAAACTCCACCCACCCCACCACCCAATTTTTCAATTATTATTATTTCCCTGAGACATGGCCTGAGTGGAGCATACTAAACATTCAGCGACCACCACTTGTTTTTCATACTTGTTAGGGCTACGTGAAGACACCCTGCTGCCTTGTTAATACCCGGAGTGTGCCTCTACGAAATTATCATGCACTTAATTCATCTCTTAATTCAGGTGCAGGCTGGTTGAACATGCTAAATGTGTTCATGGCTCTCTGGAGTGGGGGTGGGGTTGTGTTGTGTTGAGGAGAAGTAGCTGAAGGCGCGCGAACTGTGACTCATGAGTTGCTCATATTAGCATAAGCTACGTTCACCACACAGATGTGGTGGATGTGCACCTGTGGTAGCGCAGCCAAGGTGCCCATAGTGTGTGCAGGGTAGAGGCTATCTCTCTCTCTCTCTCTCTCTCTCTCTCTCTCTCTCTCTCTCTCTCTCTCTCTCTCTCTCTCTCTCGCAGTCACTCCCTTGCTCTCTCTCTCTTTCTCACACGCTCACTCTCTCTCTCTCTCTCTCTCTCTCAGTGCTCACGGTTGCCAGCATCTGACCGTCCGTCTGTTTATGGAGGCCACTTTTCCAGCTCCACGCCGCTGTGACTCGACTGAGCTCCAAATGTTTCCCGTGTCCAGAAATGTGGCGGGTCCCTGAGTGATGGGTCCCTGAGCCGGAGAGGGAGAGGTTTTATCTCTCGAACCACAGGAGTGAAAAAAGCTCAGACGAAGGAGCCGCTCTCCGAGCCACGGCGAAATCTTCCCCTCACAGGAGGAGGAGGAGAGGAGCTGCTGCTGCTGCTGCTGATCTCTTCTCAGTTCAGTCAGCCTCGCTGAGCGCGAGCGCACTGTCGTTTCCGGAAACAGAAACAGGTAGCTATAGCGGCGAAGTGAAGAAAGGGTTTATTTTGGACTTCATTTGACACAAACTAACCCACCGATACGGAGGGAGAGGGAGAGAGGAGAATAACCGGTGATGGGATGCGGATTTTCTTCTTTCCACAGCTCGCGCTTTTGCCTCGCGACTCTGGCGTTTAACGGATTTAACGGCTCTAAGGGGAGGAGAAGAGCATAAGCGCAGTTTGACTGAAGTGCCCTTCACTAGCAGTTCTTCCTCTTCCTCTTGTTTTTCCTCTTTTTCTTTTTGACTGGTTATCGCTTGTTAACGCTTTCTTGGGCCACGAAGAAGAAACGCTGTGGGCTAATCCTCTCCTGGTCTCCTCTCTTGCCCGCACCTACTATCACACTAGCCTGGAAGAGAAAGAAGAAGGTATCAGCTCTGTCAGCTCTGCGGGAAGAACAGCTCAAGGTAAGGCCACTCCGACCCCAGCTCTTTCCCTGGGTGTACTTTCTTTATACCCTGACTCCAGCCTGTCATTTAGACCCCCTGTGAGTCGGACTGGCGGTGTTGGTGGCTTGTTAAGTGTGGACGTGGTGGGTGTACGGTCAGGAGAAGCCTTTGGTGCGGTGCGTGCCGGAGACGCTGGACGCTCGCAGCCGAACAGCAGTGCGGGTGTAGTTCAGAAAGTCTGTTCTCAGTGGGACGTGATCGGCGTCAGGCTCGGGGGGAAAGACAGCCCCAGTGGGTGAAGCTAGTTTGGCTCCTGGAAAAAAAACCCACATTTGATACAGTTCCTCACAAGAGAGAACGACCCTGGTGCGCCTACTCGTCTGCTTTTTCCTCTTCTTCTTCCTCTTCTTCGCTGTAGGCTAAAAAGCTGGAATACTGGTCATCTTTTCCCGTACAGCATTCCTGGACGAGTCGCGCAAAGATGGTACATCTCAGGATGGGTGATGACGAGGACTGAATGCTGGTGTGTAGTTATTACATGCGTGGTGCAACATGTCAGCCTTTACTTAGCGCCACGTTCTGGACTCGCTCGGGTGCAGGCTGTGTGGTTGGCGTTGTATCGTGGTCTGTGATCTGACTCAGATGGTGCTGAAGTACAGGTGGGTAGGCATCGTGCGTAATTTCGTCCTTAGCTGGCCGAAGCACGAGCCTGTGTGGTCTGTGTATTTATGTGCATTTATTAATGTCTTTGCGGAGATGATAGTATGAATCCGTTTGACGTTGTAGGGACATCAGAGAGTCCCCCCAAATGCATCGTTTTCTGGAATTTTCTGTAATTTTCCAAAGCGGCGTTAAGTGCAATAAACATAGTCCCAAAATACGAGAATACATACCCCTCTGAGGGCATGTATGCACACATTTGTCTAAATATGTACCAGCGATAAAACTAGCTGGCTGTCCTGAAGTTAAGGTTAGAATCTGGGTTAGATGCTAACACAGTCTATGTTACCTACAGTAATACAAAGCTGAATGGAAATACTCCACATAGAGCCAAACGTGCTGATGGTCTCTGGATGGGTGGATTTGGGTGGTAGAATGGGTGTCGTCTGTGCACCCTCTGGTGGCGCCTGGATAGGCTTCTCTGTTACTCATCTAATTTTTGTAGTCACTGGTTCACATACAGGTGTTCCTGTATAAATCACCTGAAAACAGTACATCACTTACAACTTGTTATTAAATTCAGTTCCAAGCCCAGATAGCAAAGATGTTCTGGCCCAAATCTGGCCCACATTTCCCATTTTCATCTGGCCCACTTGCTGCATAGATTGACAGCACTTGGGCAGACCACTCCCGATTGCAAGATGTCGGCTACATGTGTGCCAGATTAGGGCCATGTGTCAGCCAAAAGTAAGCAACTCTGCTTTTATCTGTACCAGAAGTGGACCAGATCTGTTTTGGGGCAGGTTGGCCAAATGCATGTTTTAAATAGGTTGGCTACCTTTGGCTCGTTGCTGATTTCTAGTGCTAACAGTGGGCCAGCAGTGTCATAGCTGTGCCAGACGTGGCCCACATCTGCATGCTACCTGGGAAAGGTCTGTGTAGATCGCTTTTTTGACAAAGTAGGGCGTTTACATATTTAATTAGCATAGGACCCAGACCTGGTCACAATATGGAGCTTACTTTCTCTTCCTCTCTCATGCAAGAGAGAGTGGAAAGGAGTATGTCTGTGTGTGAACAGGCTGTTACCGTCTTTCCTGGGTGCTGTCTGATAGTGCTGAAGGTTAATTATCATCCTTCCTGAGCCACATGAGGGAAGGAGATGGAGTCACCAGTCTTTAAACGAATTTTCATTTCCTCCAAGTTGGAAGATGCAGTCCTAGCCGTGCTCAGCATCTGCCTGTCTCTATTTAACGTGAATTACACAGCATTAGCCTGTGCTTTGTTCATTTAGTAGGGCTTCTGCACACTTAGTTCATCTGTGTGTTTGCCTTGGCATTTAGCTCTACTCTATTCTTTATTATTATTATTATTATTATTATTATTAGCAGTAGTTGTGTAAATGCTAATAGTAGTAGTAGTCATATTAGTAGTAGTCAGATATTGTAATTGCAACCCATAACGTGGAATCCCATTTGTATACGCACACACCTGATGCACATATAGTCAAATTCCAGCATTAAACCTACAAAGCTGAAGTCAGCTTCTTATTTACCACCTTAAACAGTGCAGTCATTATTTTTAAACACCTGTGTTACCAGACTGTAACTGCTGCACCATTTACATTGAAACAGGAGATTCAAATAAGAAGCTGGAGGAGTTCCAAGTGATTGATGATTGTGCCCATTTTTAGTATCTTTAAAACCATAAACTGTCTAATCAAACTATTATCCTAATTAATGTGTATATTACGGTAGGAGCCATAAGTCGTAATGACGACTAGCTAACTTCAAGTTACCCTAAAGCATGCAAAATGGCCTTTATTTGTGCATTTATTTGTGTCTATATTACTCACTGAAATAAAGAATGCTGACACAGGTGTATTCGCTTTTCATGCAGCTGCAATTAAGAATGATTTACAACAGAAATATCAGAAATGTTCTGTCAGTTTGTTTATTTGGATATGTTCATCAGTTAGTATGGGCTCCAGCATCCCTCTGTGACCCGGAAGGTTAAGCAGCTTAGACAATGAATGAATGAATAGGTATGTTCAACTAAAAAAGACCAACGTCTGCCTAAGGCATTGAAAATGTCAACCAGTTTCAATATATTTTAGAGTATTGTGTCGTTATAAGTTGCCCTCTAGTGCAGCATTGTGACACCACTGGAGGGCACTGGTGACAAATGTTTGTTTATTTAAGCTCATGCTGTGTCTGACATCAGTTGGAAATATCAAATTGTTAATCAAAGGTAGTTTTATAACAGTTAATCAACTAAAATTCTATCATTGTGGCAAGCCCCATTGGTATTTACCACAGCCACGTACACAAGTGTTAATTACTGGTTGTTATCATTAGCCCCAAAATTCGGTATCAGTGCATTCCTGTGCACTACCTGTTTCCCTAACGAATGCATTGTATACTGCATGTCTGCTTCCAGATTGTATTTATTGCTTATGTATTGCTTATTCATTTGGACTTATATCTCTGTAAAATCATTATGATTGGAAGTGGTTGGGGTGACACGCACTGGCCTGCAAACTATGCCTTCATTTGGAACATATGAATCACTACTGCAATAGACTAAACACAAGCAGAACTGAAAGAAGCCAAATTGAAAGGGCAAATAAAAAGTCCAAACCAGTTTAGAAGGCTCAGTGGCTACCTGGTAGTGCATACAGATATGATGTTACAAATGGCAACCTCTGACAGAATAGTGGAGTAAGATGCACGATCTCATCGAATGCTTGATCAATTGATGGATAGGACGTGGAGAAGCACAACTCCCTGTTGTAGTGAAGGTTAACTAGCCTGCTGTTGCTATCAGTCAGTATCTGAGAGAGAGGTCTCTCTGGAATTTAAACAAGGACATCATTCAGCACTTTGACCATCCCGGGCCACTGGTAGGACATTTGCCAAATCGTAGAACTCACACGGGATGCAGTCTTCCTGGAATGAACTCTGTGGGCTTTTTTTTGTAGATGATGCTAGCGCTGGAACCTTTACGAGGAGCACATATGTAGTTGGTATGGTCAGAATGGTTTTTAGCCTGTTGTTAATCACTTTGAGTGAGTAATTTAAATCTTAATCTTCAGTAATGTAAAAACTATTATGTTTTCTATCTTCAGGAGAATGGCATGGGTATAGTTCTCTTCACCAAGGCTTAAGCATCAAAGTCTGTTTGAATTCCACTGCTCAGAAAGATGGACGAAATGTCTGAGAGCATAAGCTATCTTTGTCTATCCTTGAAGCACAGTATTGATTGGGTGCAGACAGTAATGTTGAACTGCATATTTAAAAACTGTGCTCTATAACAGCCAGGCGCAGTGCCGCCGGTTCATCTTGCTTAACCGTTATTGACACAAATCAAGTTAGTTGAAGTGGACTGGCGAACATTGCTATTGCCTTGCTATTTTACTCCAGGCAGACATAAATCCATCACCCTTATGCTGCTCATTTACCCTTATTACTATGCAGCATCTCTTTCTCATTCACAGAGCTATAAAATACACAGTGGATATTCCAATGTGCCATTCTGTAACTAACACATTTCCTTTTGAAATGTTAGAGGAGCAGGGGTTAGCTGTAAGATATGGTAATAAGATTCAGGTAGACATTTTCTAAACACATTTTGATTTAGGCTAAGCTTTGTATGTATGTCATCTATCCACTGGGAATGCTTGAAACCACCTCTTTTATGTTGGCTTTTAAGTCTACAGCTTGTCAAATGCTTCACAGCAAAGTTTTCAGGGATTTTAGGTTCCTTTGAGTTTTTTTTTATTTGACTGAAGGTCTCTGTGGATTATGTTTAACTATTTTCCTCCCTATATAATTTTTATAGCTGCCCTTTGTATTACGTTTTCCATCATCGCCAGAATGGTGGTTGTTGCCACTTTGTGTCAAATACTGATAAAGGGAATGGTAGACAAATGAGAGACCTTTATTTAATTTCCAGTCAAAACAGCCATTAAACACAAGTTTTTCCTTATTTAGCTTCAGGGAAAGGAAGCAGAAGACTTTAAATAAATGTAACAAAAAATAACACCTGACAGCTTTAACATCGAAATATAATCTTAAATGTCTCAGTGTTTAGTTTTTTACCCTTTGGCTTCACATGCTTTTAATTTTGCAATGAAAAAAATCTGGCAGGATATTTTTGCACACCTCAAAATTTAGATGTTGGTTGTTTTTTCTAGTTGTCAAAATCTGAGTAATCTCAAACTCATTCAGTTATATTGAGTATGTCTGGACTCTGTGATGGGGTGGTCAGTTCATTGTTCTGAGAACACCAGCAGCTTCTTTGTTTAACGTGCACAGGACCTTTTGTCTGTTTCCTTTTCTCAGTCACAGCTCCTTGACTGCTACTTTAAGTACTGTTTATCTGATAGAATGACACAGTTGTTGAGTCTTATTTTCTTTATATCTATTAATCATTCCCTAGTTGTTTCATTTTACCTTTCCCTTTCTATGAGGTTGCATCAAAGTATGTCTAAAATCTTCACCAATATCTTTCTTTCCAATTATTAGCATCTAGTTAATAGCCATTTTGACTGTAAATTAAATAAATGAAGGATGGTATTTGAGTTTTGCAGATTAGTGTAGGCCTGTCAGCAAGCCTAATGTTTAGAAACGAAAAATGATATTTAGTTCAAATCTCTAGAGTTATGGATAAATCGTTCGTTGTTTTTGTCGGTTTGAGCCAGAGGGTCATCCTCCGGCTATGATACACAGAAACAGAATGTCAGAAGACAAGAATCAAATGCAACAACAGATGCACATGTACACAGCAGTCTTCCTCTGTCCCTTCCTCACCCTCTGGGTAAACTTATTCAAAACTTAATGTGAAGAGATCTTCCCAACCCACAGTGAGGCTCTGTATTACCATTATTGATCTTCGGGAACTGTAAAGAACTATGTCCTCAGTAATGATGCTCTTAAAATATAAATAAGGAAAGTTAATGAAATACTTTTTAAAAAATGATCACTTAATGTTTGCCAAGGTACAACAAAGCCCAGAGGCTCACCCTGATAAATGCCAGAGCAAGATCTTGAACATCAATCACACTAATGTTCATTGAATGTCTTTCAACTCTCAAAATGGCTTTTATTCAAATAGCTATCATTTTAGTGTTGTCATAACCGCATCCTTTCATGGTATTCTTCTGCAGTATTTTTGCAGAATGGGGAAATAATGTGTCCCACGGAGCACTAAATGGTAGGAAGATGTTGAGTAATTTTTTTAATATTGTCGTATATTGGCTGCTATATGCAAGGCACGATAGGTGGGTGCACTAATTTCTCCAGTTAGACGTCCCTGAAAATGGGTTTTTGTAGGGATCCCTTGCTCTGCACTACCCTCAAATTTCCTCCCTTTCTCTGCAGCTCTTGAAGATCACTTTGAAATGGAAATGCTTGTTTTTGTGTATTGATATAGTATGTCATTTCCTGGTAAGAGCTGTTCTACAGTGAAGTTTGGCTGGCAGACTCTTTTTTTTTTTTTTATATATAGTGGTCCACATATGGGGGATCTAGGGTTTATGCCTCCTAAGTTCTGCAGCATCTCCACTTTTCCCCTGCCTGGCCCTGAGGTTCATCCACTCTGCTTTGAACAGATGGGTAGGAATTGAGACTGCAGCATGTACGTTGTTAAGATGCCTGCCACTGTAAACATGGTCCTCCTGCACGGAGGGAGAAATCCAGGGGAGATAAATGATACACATTTCTCAAGCAGGTCTCAGCAACTGCTGTGATTTGTCATGTTGCTAATGGGGGATGAAAGGCCTGGTCCCTGGCCATTTGCTCCCAGCATGCCAGCCCTAGCAGGAGCTGCATGCCCCTTCACACTATGCTAACTCTCTATGCTAACTTCTTGCAGAACTACAGCCCCCCTTCACCACCCCTCCCCACCCCTCATTACAATACACAGCAACTACAGACAGAATCACCAATACCCTCAGGGCACCTAAAGCTCCACAGAACTGACTGTAAAGCTGTCTAATTGGCCACCCATGCTTAACATATAGAAGCTACCTGTGTGATTGGCGGGGGTCGCAGAGAGGAGGAGATCCCTTGCGGAATTCTGGAATCTCCTGCATCCTTTTTAATCGCTTATCCGGCATCCTTGATAAGAGATTCTGCGATTAAGGTTCAAGGAGGATGTCCTTGTACTGGACACCAAGAGGGAGTGACTGAATCAGTATTCAGTAAGCAGGAACAGCAGGTTACATGGGCTGGCTTTAGCCCATAGCCCCTTCGTATAGGCACACAGCTCCATTCTTTCTTCAGCACGCGTTTCACTCATTTTTACAAGGTAATGATTCGACAACCAGCCAATTTCCATACTGTACCAAGGGCCAAAGACTATGATTCTCAATCTTTTAGTGTCTGTCTTAATGTTCCTAAAGTAATGAGTAGCACTAAATCATGATGTATCATTCAGAGCCTTCTGTTAGTTGGCGAGACTAAAATGATGTTGTTCATACAGGGGATGGTGTGTGATATATTGCTGCGTGAGCAATGTAAAGTCTAAGCGCTTTTATGAGCCTGTAATGTTCTCCATAGCTTGAGGATGTTATTGATCTTTGTTGTCAGCTGTTGAGATGCAAAATGTATCAGTGTATATACCTGACTTACTGATGACAGCACAGCACAATGCCGACCCAATTTGGCTTGGTTTGCTCAAGCTGAGCTACACAGGGACTGAAGAGATGGCTGCCCAATCTCTTGGGATAATACTGACCGTTGAAGTGAATAAGGAAACTCTTCAGCACCGTTAGGGCATGACTCTGCATTTCCAGTTCCTGCTTGAAAGGTACTGACTCCTTTCAGAATAGACAAGTGAAGGAGAGGAGAGCAAAAGAGCATGCTAAAAGATTCTGGGAACACTTTACTGTTGAGGTTGTTCATAAAGGTTCATGATACTTTCATACGCTTGTCAGGACAACTGACATAAACTTACTTAAATGTTTAAAAATTATTCTTATTCTGAGAGGTATCATTTGCATCGTTTGACATCTATTGCAATAAACCTTCTATAAACGTTTATGTGGGGATATGTTAGTTGTTGTGACAAGCTTAGGTAGGTGTAATGTAGCTTTATTAACTGTACCCTATATTAATGTATTACCAAGATTCCTAGTGGCTGTATTGACCATCATTCCCTGTTGACATCATTAACTGTGTTAGTACCAGACATACTGTACTACTCTAAAAGTTTAATTTAGTTTTTGGTATTTAAGTCCATAAAATTTTAATTAAACAACATACATATAAATCTTTACATCTAGATTTATATGTATACATATACACATATTAATGTATATGAAAAATACTTTTAAGTACCTTGATAACAACAAACAGTTGTTATATGATTGACAATTTTTTTATTGGCTTCTCTGCAAGGGTGAATCAAAGAGCCAATCTGTATGTCGACTTTGTTTTTAGTAATATTTAACTTTCTCAGTCAGTCTGGAAACATCTATAACACTTCTCATCCTCCTGGACACTGTGTTAAACGTTTAGCTTTCTGAATATTTATTTTTTTCTTTCCTTTTTTTTTGCACTTTGAATAGTACAACATTTAAAAAATATTTCATTTTTACAGAATTGCTCTGTCTGAGTACTCACTCCATTCCATTACAAAATTACAATATGTAAAATTCAGGTTAAAAATTCTACAACACATTCCAAAAAAGGTTTTCTCTCAACACTAACAGTTTTAGCACTAAGGATACCAAGCATTTTTCTCAGGTTCTCTTACACTTGTCTTAAGGTGTGCAACAGTACAGGGTCACTGTTGTCGCATTTTAGTTTCAAACTTCTCCACACATTCTCAATTGGGGACAGGTCAGGACTGCAGGCAGGCCAGTCCAGTACCTGAACCCTCTTATTCAGCATTGCTGTTTTGCATTGTCTTGTTAAAAATTCTTCTTCTTGACAGCATATGTTCATCTTTGGCTTGCACCCTTGGCCTTACGCACTGAAATTTTGATTTCTTGAATCTTTTAATAATATGTACTGTGGAGGGAGAAATATGTAAATGCCCACCAATATTTCTTTGTGGAACAATCAATAACTTTCAATCATTTTCTCCTGCACTTGTTGATAAATTGGAGACCTTCTGTCCAGCTTTGCCCCTTAGAGACTCTTTTATGAATACTGCTTCTGCACCAAATCATGATTACACCTGTTTAATTACACCTGTTTTGGAATGTGTTGCAGTCCTGTTACAAATGAACAAATGAAGCAGGCCAGACAAAACAGGAAATATCTGAAGTTTGTACTGAATGCAAAGACAGTATTTTTATTTGCATTTTCTGTACTGTGCCACACTTGTCTGATTTTGGGTTATAAATTACTCAGTTAAAGGTCTAAACATAATTTACTATTACTTCATCATAGCAGGGATTTATATTGTCCTTGTGTTGTCAGTAACACACAGTGATATAGACATAGATCTTGATTGTCATTGTATACAGAACCATTAAAGTGCAGCAAAATGCACTTTGGCATCTGTCAAAAAGTTTAAGGGGCATAATGCAGGATTGCAGCAAAGTGCAGATGGGGCAACCAACAACAACAGAGAATGATTATAGAATGTGAAGCTTATGAAGTGAAGTTGCAAATATTCATGAAGTAGGATGAAGGATCTACAGAGTGTGGCAAGCAGGGCAGTGTCCATACCACCCTAACAACAAGAGACCAGCCGCTCCATCCACTCTCTTGTCTGTTATCTTAAACAAATAAAATGCTTTATACAGGGGGAGGGGAGGGACTATGAAGTTTTTATTACACATACACATAACTCCAACAGCAGAACAGGTGTCAGCCAGTTCTAGTTCCCAGATATCTAATAGTGTTGAAGAACGCAAGGGAACTGCATCTCTTATCAGGCTCTTGGATCATTCAGGCACCCTTAGTCATCTGAGTCACAACTGATGAGGAATAAGGAGGCTGTGGCATTGTTTGCAAAGATTCAGATCTGTATTTTTGACATCTTTATTGTAGCCACACAGCATTGTATGCATACAGCATTAACATTCTAACTGATTCAGTAGAGCTACACAAAATTATCATATGGAAAAAAAGCTACAGTTATTTCTGACTTTTGCAAATGTAATATGCCTCGCAATGCAGTAAACTGTCTGATGATTCATTGGCGTGATTTTAATCGTGGTGTTATGTGGCCTTGTTAAAAAATGTCCCTGGAAACGAAGTCTTTTTGAAGGCAGCCTATGCTGCTCAAAGATCTTCATGTACTGTCCTGCGTAAGGCTGCATCACAGGATATAGTAATGAAAACATGAAACTGTTTAACTTCATAGATTTTAAAAAGCAAGCTGGAGCTCCATTAATCTTGAAGTCGGTTGTATGGTGCTAAGTTACGAAGCGGTTGCTCAGGGAGACGGGATGGTGCTTTCGACCCCGGCAAGAGTCATTACACAGCTCCGTGAAGTGTGCTGGTGTGTTATCAGGGATTGTGCCTGATTGCAGAGCAGCTTTTTCAAAGAGAGCAGGTGAAGAGGTATCCCTCCCCAGCTTAAATAAGCAGGTTGTTGAAAGAGAGGACTTGTATATAATACCCCTCACCCTGCTATCACTCAGCAGACCTCTGGGGATGGGCCCTGTCTCAGAAAGCACACTCAACTATGTCAGGGTTTCTGAAGTTTCAGCTTTGCCAAGCCTAATTATTGCAGCTGCAGTTAACTTGTTTCTCAAAGGTGGGTAAGAACTTCCAATGATAACCCAGGTTTAGATATTCAAGATGTGAATAATTTTCATATGTGTACATAAGTGTGACTTTTACAACATACAGCCAAATGTGTGAAACATGGAGAGGAGTCTAGTGGCTCATTTTCCAGAAACGAGCAACCATACTACGTACACAGCTGCTGTAACAGAGACTTGTTATTAGTTGTTCCGTTTGGTTAGCGGATGTGTATGTATGTTGTTTGTGCTATTTTGTGCCAGGCTATGTGACTGGTCAGTGGGTGTTGGGATCTTTGGCTGGAGATTAGTAGCAAGTCTTCTTTGCTAATTTGTTTAGTAAAAAAGCATTTGTTTGAAAGCGCTTTGTGCAATGCCCTTTTTTTTAGGGGGCGGTGTCAGTACACAAGTGTTAAGATTTGGATTGCACCCCCTTCAGACACTGACTGGACTTTGTGGGATCACCAGGATGCCGATTTGAAAAAAAGGGGGGCAATGTAGCTCCCTTGTACAGGTTAGCTCGAAGCAATGGGTGTGTGGGAGATATGATCTTGCTCTTGGGAAGCACCACAGCCCTCCGGTAGAGGAGACATAATATCATGTAAATAGGTGTGGCTGTTAGCTTCAAGCTGTATACAAATGCTTAATAGACTATGTTGTTTTGGGCTGTGGGGCTCTTAGGCAGTGTGGTGGTGCAGTGTTAGTGCACACCGTCAGGGGGAGTTGTATGGCTATTGATGACCTGCTATCTGGTGCCTGGGTCTTCCTTGCTGTTATGTTAATAAAGAGCACTTGCCTAAAAGCACAGTGTTTCTCTCCTTCATTGACAGGTCCTCCTAATATTAAACAAAAGCCCTGTAACCCATGGTACCTTGACAGGCCGTGTTTATCAAAATTGCCTCAGTTAGAGCATTGGCCCAACCCGATTTTGCTCCGTCCACTTGACACAAACTCCACAACAAGAGTTAATATGGTGGCTCCTTCTGGGATGATGGCATTGACCACTTAAGTGGTTGGAGGAGCTGTTGTGTATGCCACAGGTTGAAGAGCTTTGCCCTAGCACAGTCACTCATTTTTATCAGTCTTCTGGTCTGTACTGGGTGAGTATTCAAGTTGGAAAGGGGCCACAGAGAATGGGAGCACACTAATGACTTCTCAGTGACTGGTTGGATAGGTGTTGTGTATCATAGCCATTTTGAAATACCTCAAACATTCCAAGCTAATACATCCTAAGCATTAGCTCAGGCCTGGTGGTAAAGATTTTTCTTGGACTTGATGCTCCACTGAGTTGGAAACCACCCACCCATTTTGTTTTCAAATTGACGCCAGGCATTTTCCTCAATCACATCAAATAACTACAGGGGTGCAACAGTATGGGATTTGTTCCCGTCAAGCCTTTTCACAACGTTCATGGTGAATGACACCAATCAGATTTACTCCATCAGTTTCACAATTTTTCTGTGAAAAGTATGTCTAGTTGAGGTTTTCTTATTAAAAATCATGACAGTTGGAATCAGGATCTTTGTGATGACCTAAACCATCAACTGTAAGTGTTACTTTTTTTGGGATTCTTGTGAATTAAAAATCATCATGTTAAAGGGTTAGATTGTGTTTAAATTGGACTTAACCCATGGGAGCCCAGAGCCGTTTCCCCTGAAGGAAAAATAGTGAAGGGGCAGTTATAAAGTCATAAAAGATCAGTCTTATTGTGACAAAGAGGTCACATGGCATCTTCTGTAAGTATTATAGGGCCATAATACTGGTAGCATATGTCACAACAACAATTTCATAACTGGTATTCCATAGTGGTGTTAAATAGCATCAGAATGGGTGTATGTAATATAGAATATGGGTATATGTAATATAGAATATGAGTATATGTAATATAGAATATGGGTATATGTAATATAGAATGTGGGTATATGTATTATAGAATATGGGTATATGTAATATAGAATATGGGTATATGTAATATAGAATGTGGGTATATGTAATATAGAATATGGGTATATGTAATATAGAATATGGGTATATGTAATATAAAATGTGGGTATATGTATTCTAGAATATGGGTATATGTAATATAGAATATGGGTATTTTTAATATAGAATATGGGTATATGTAATATAGAATATGAGTAAATGTAATATAGAATATGGGTATGTGTAATATAGAATATGGGTGTATGTAATATAGAATATGGGTATATGTAATATAGAATATGGGTGTATGTAATATAGAATATGGGTATGTGTAATATAGAATATGGGTATATGTAATATAGAATATGAGTATATGTAATATAGAATATGGGTATATGTAACATAGAATATGAGTATATGTATTATAGAATATGGGTATATGTAATATAGAATATGGGTGTATGTAATATAGAATATGGGTATATGTAATATAGAATATGAGTATATGTATTATAGAATATGGGTATATGTAATATAGAATATGGGTATATGTAATATAGAATATGGGTATATGTAATATAGAATACGGGTATATGTATTATAGAATATGGGTATATGTATTATAGAATATGGGTATATGTAATATAGAATATGGGTATATGTAATATAGAATACGGGTATATGTAATATAGAATATGGGTATATGTAATATAGAATACGGGTATATGTAATATAGAACAAGTTATCAGAACATTAGAGCTCTTAAATGGTTGAAATCTTATAGGTACAAAAATAAGACTTTAAAATGAGCCAGTTTTGTCTCTAACTGCACTAAGCACATCACCATTTTCTAAATAAAGTATATGTTCACCAACTGTCATGTGACTACATCCAGGATGTTTGGTATAGGTCACTCAGGGACTCCATATATTTAGGTGAAGGATAAACTGTATACAGAACTTTACAGACTTTTAAAAGGCTTGTGACACATACGTCACTGTGGGCTCTTATGAGTTAATTGTCTCACTGCCTTTGTATAGACATTTTTGCTGATTTTCTATGCTTAAAGAAAGGATATCAAAATGTCTGGAATGCTATGATACTTAGATCAAACTGAATGGCCATGTTAAACATCGGTTTGCATCAGGAAATGAAAATGTCTTTCATTAGCTATGGGATTTACTGAAAGAAAAAAAGCATGATTTATGTAATGCATGATGATCAGAGATGAACATGGCAAATCAGAAACCTCGGGCGTTTAATCAAATGTGTTTGTGTGGAAGTAGCACGCTATGATTTGATAAAAGAGACACTTAATCTGTTCTGATATGTTCTTTTTAATGCTCATAATACTCAGCACTATTCAAATTAATGGACTGTTTAAAACAAGTTTATTCAATTCACCAGATCTAATTTCTCTGTAAATAGTGTTTGGTTTAGTTTATTTGATTATCTTCTCAATGAATATTCACTTCAGCTTGAAAGAATATGAAGCTTGCTACATGTGCTTCAGTCAGTGTTACAGAAGGTTTTAACCTTCTAAACATGTTACAGTGTGCAGAAATAAAGGCTGACTGTGGCATCAAACCTGGCACTGAGCCTCTAGGTAAAATACCACATATGGGATGATGGTTTAAAACTGTTTTCAGCTGAAGACAATGAAAGCTGCTTTTATTTTCATTGTGCTATAATAGCTTAGCAATTTGCCGCATTTAAATGGCTATAAATTTGTGGGTCTTGGCACGCAACGTTACCTTCCGTGTTAGAACTGCAAATCACAATGACACAAGCCCAAGCTTGGTGGGCTGGCTTGAAGATGTGGTTACGTAGTTCAAAATCTCTCCTGTAATCCATCAAGAATGAGGACAATTGTCTTCCCTCCCGAAGCATGATGCAAGAAATCATGTATCCTGATTATGCTAATCTTTTTTTCCTCTCTCATTCATTCACAAAGATGGAGCCGAGGGAAAGAACACAGGGGATGAGGAGTCCTTGCTCTTATCTTTTCACAGATAGTTGTCCTCTGTTGTTCTACACATACCAATCTATCTGAGAGGGCTTTGCTGAAGTGCGCTGGCGCACCTGTGCATAGAGTTGCTTGATTGAGCATCTGCGCTTGAGTGGAAGGTCCTCTTATCCCAAACACAGGGCTGATTGGCCCTCTTGGCACGCTGCTATTTGTCATGAAGGTCATATCTGTGTCTGGGTAAGTTCTTTCCATGCTTTTACAGATTTGGGCAAGGGAAGTGCCAGAGAGCATAGGCTGTTACCCTAGACAAACAATGAGTGGTGAGATAAGTAGGTAGCTTGAGGCAAGAGGCAAGTGCCTTTCTCCCTGCTCAGCAAATGGTGTCTCCAGTCCAGCGGCTACACTGTACCTCTGCTCCCCCCAGTTTATCTGCCACATGGCTCAGTAAGCCCCACTCAACCTGTCCAAGCCCCATCCCCAGACTCCACACACAAGCTACCTGTGCATCTTGTGGTCCATTATTTTATAAACTGAGCGCTTTAGTGTCTGTGGCACCAGAAGGCAGCTCATAGTGAAGGGCACAGTGCTTAATCAGGACTGATTTATCTGTTTTAGAGTAGCTCTCCAAGTAGCAGCTAGTCTCTTTTGCATCCTTGGCAGAAGACACATAGTTATCAGTCTTTACACTGTCAGATTTACTGTGGTGAATTTTGCAGGAAAGCCGTGATTCATAGCAGGGCTGGAGGTTGGGAGACGGGCAAAGAGGCTGCCATGTCGGCCACCCCATGCACCAGCTCCTGCCCCTGCATAATCAGGCCTGTGGGCACCGAGCCAAACTCTTGCATAGGCTTTTCAATTTGACAGTATCACTGCAATGTCAACACCCTTGACCACCAGTGTTTAGTTTTTGCCCTGACACAGTAGTCGGCAACTCAAATACAACCACCGGTTATCAGAGCGTTTGCAGAAGCATCCAGTACAAACATGACAGTTTGCAGTAGAAGGAATGCACAAATGCAATCACGAGTTCATTTCAAAGGAAATGCAAATGTTGAGTTTCTTTCAAAGAACTCTAACATTTTATTTATTTACACTTTTTATCGCTTTGTATTCTAAAGCTGTTGTTACTGTGAGTAAGATTGACATATGTAAATGATCTCTGTTCTGATTGAGTGCTCTATGATGTGTCTTGTTCACAAAGTAGGTTGGGCTGAAACATCCTTTAACTTCACTGTTGATAAGTGGAGATAAACTGCTGTGGGCTGAATACTGAACACTGAAGTTGTGCATCATTCTGTAGTCCACATCACGCGCATTTTTGGAATGCGTTTTTGAAAAATCACCTCTGTGGTTAATAAACATGTTCAGAACTTGATACGGTCTCTCCAGAATATCACTTAATTCTGAGCTTGTTAAGAATCGTTATACTTATATTGTTACATGCAAGCTAAGTCTACAGCACATTTAGTTGACATTACTAAACTACATGAAAGTAAGGTGGGCTATGTTGGTGTTCTGATGAGTGCTAAATTATCAAAATGTCCCAACATAGCGCATTTTACAGGTGACTCTATAAATAAAACCCTTAGGTGGGATGTTTTGAGATTAATTACTTATCATTTACACCACTTATCCTCCCAGTTGCGGGGTACATTCTGGACAAGTCGCCTACCCGCTACAGATCTTTAGCTTGCCTGAAAGCATGTCTTTGGACATGGGGAGAACATGCAGGCTGCACATAGAAAGGACACTAGTTGCCCCAAATTTGCATACATAGGATTTATTGATTGGGAAGTCTGTGGTATGTGTTGAAACATTAACAATATTTCCAAATTATAAAAAAAATGTATTTTTCCAAAAAGTGACCATTACCAGACCATAAACTTTTCCACACCACTGTGTGGTGTGAGTATAAAAGGCAGCTAAAAATAGTTATGAAAAATGAAGAATACAGCCTAACCATAGTTTACCATAGGGCTACAGTGGACATAACATTCACCCTGAGAGAGGAGGGGAGAGAATGGGTGAGCCCCCATGGGACCTTTTTGCTCCCGTGAGCGTGTCATTGTGCTGGTAATTAAGCTAACGAGCCAAGTGTTAATGCGGGGAAGGCCATAGAGGTTTAATGTAAGCAATTATACCCTGCACGTTTAGAATGACTTAATCTTGGAAAGAATGGCGAGTAGGGGATGGGAGCCACGTGGCTGCTGTGTGATCTCCAGGTTCGTATTGATCTAAGAGTGAAGGCAAGTGCTGACAGCGATTACTCAGCCTTACTGGCCGGTTCAAAGCTGCCCTCTCCAACTGACCCTCCTCCCATCTTCTGGCTGACACATCTAGCTGTCAGTTAAGTCTACTCCCCAGGATTACATCATGAAGCCTTTGTTTTAGAAAAATGGTTCACAGCACTGGCGCTGGAGTTCCCTTCTCCTGCATGTTGTAGTATTTTCCTGCTCTTACACCACCACCCAACTCAGGAACGGCTTGTTAATTAGCCCTTAAGAATATGTTTTGTTATTCAATATGCAGACCTCAAACCAGACGCTTCAGGTGTTTCTTTGGGGTTGTTTTTTTTTTTTTTTTTGAGGACATAAAAGATTAATATGTGCTTTAACAGTTTGGAAGTGAAAATATCATCTTATTACTTAGACGAAACCTTCAGTTCATTCCAAAGGGGACACTCCTGTTAACTGCAGGGCAAAATACATATCAACATATTTGCAAATAGCTGGTAATGGAATTAACAGCACCTACCCCATATGCAGTCGATCAGCCAGACCATGTTTGAAATCTGACATCTGGCAGGAGATGTAGGCTAACGTTGCTAACTAGATGCTGGAGTGGGTCTCATCTTTGTAAACGCATGTTTTTTCAGGATACAGGATTTCTTGTGTCATGCTTCAGAGGGGAAGACAATTGTCCTCATTCTTGACGGATTACAGGAGAGATTTTGAACTATGTAACTATGTCTTCAAGCCAGCCCACCAAACCTGGGCTTGTGTGATTGTGATTTGCAATTCTAACGCTGAAGGTAATGAAAACCTACATTTAAAACACATAGCATACCACGTTTGGTTTTTAGCATAGGTCAGGCTTCATAACTGTAAGACAGCTAGAAGAAGCAGCATAAGTAGCAGTGAAGCTTCTAAAGGAGTACTAAACAGAGAGAAGAAGTCTAGATGTAGTCCAGTGTATTACCACTGACTCCTAATGATGCAAAAACTTGTGGCTTCACATCTGTTTAGCTAATACACAAGAACCCTGCTTTCTTACCGAATGATTGCAAGGAAGGTTGCAAACATGGCATTCTAAAATCTGCAACTCTTCCATAAATTTCTACTACTGAGACGTGGATTTAAGGTAGGCTTTGTTTACTATTTCTCCTTCTTCTCTGTCTGTTTTGTGCTTAATTAGCCAGCCATTCTTTATGCAGCTAATTCTTCACAAATTTTGTTTTATGCAGTTTGACTACAGAATTAAATGTTTTACCGTCAATACTGATTTGTTCGAGCACTGCCATCAATAGCCCTCACTCCTCACAGCGGGACACTCAGTTGGCATCTCCTGGTACTTTCCACAAGTAATGCCAAACTCAATTCCTGTTACATGAGGAGATGCTTCAGTAAGTCAGTGGTGGGTCTAGTATCCAGCTGATGCCGTTCTTTATGTGTGTACTGACGGTCTAATGTAAATGTGTCATAATCAGGCATTGTTTGCAAGTGCATGCGACCAGCTCGTGCTAGTTTACGTTACAGTGCCTCAGTGTGTGTGTATGTTAAGGTGACAGTGGTTCTGGTTACTCATAATAGCTGTCTCACCGTTCAAGTTTATCTTTGTTTTAATAGACTAAAGTTGTTAGAAACGTTGAAAACTAAAGTTGAAACGTTGTTGGGCATAAAATCTCCACTGTCTGTCAGCAATGATGCCTAACATCTTCTGCTATAAACTAGAGCATCAAGCAGGCTGGTCTGGGCTGAGTAATAAACCAGGTTAATTTGATGTTTCCTCAAACTATTGCTTAATTGTTAATACTTTTGCATGTAATTTTTTCTTACTTACCAAAATGAAAATGTGCAACATTACTAAAAACATTTCCAAAAAAGGGAAGGTGTTTGTATAATTTGACATGAAGTTTAAGTTATTATTTCATTTAATCTTGGTTATCTCACTTTAGTTTATTAAGAAGCATATGTGGCAACCTAATGCTTGTAATACCGGCAAAGCAGGTAGTGGTACTGTTTATTATCCAAGATCAGTACAAATCACCTTAATTTAAGCATCTGTCAATTTGTTAAATCATCTGAATGAAGTACAAGAACTACTATTAGCTTAAGATAGGTAAAAATCGGGTTGGAGATATTTTGTTTCGTGTCGTGCCTGTTCTGGTCACAGTGTTTTAACTCTGCAGTGATGCATTAGGTTGAAATATCAACATAGACTGCATGGGATAAATTAATATCTACTGCTGCTAAAAAACATTTAGTTTGTAGAGCCCTGAGGGTGAAGCATTTGTTGCCAGATGCAGGGATGTTTTGGCATTGTTGTGCTGAAACAAATTTTTTGGTTTGCTTTCCTGGAGTGCTCCTGCGAGACGATTTCGGCAGTGGGTGTTAAAGCGCAGAACACACTGAAGGAATCCAGAAGCTGCATATATCCCTGCGGTTTTTCAATTTTTCAATTTTTTCCATGAGTACATAAAATAAATTTGGAGTATTAAACTGTGGCTATGGGTCAGAATAGCAGTGGCACTGAGCCAATAATGTGTTGTCTAGGCATTCAATTTTCAAACATTCTCAAGCATGCTTGTAGGTTATCTATTGACTTCACACTTGACCTACTGTATCACTCAGATTCTATTCGGTGAATGAAGCAGGTGTATCGTTTGGTGTGGAGGAGAGCCCTTGCTCTTTTTTATTTTTTTTTTATTGAGTAGTGAGTTGGCTTTGTGAATTGGATTTTTGCATTGCATACTGCAGTTTAATATAGGCCTGTGTTCACTTCTTTTGCTGTGGTATCTATGGAATAGTTCATTATTTACACATTTTGAGTTCTCACATTTGAGTATGTGTCATATTATATGACTCCGAGAAAGAAGATGGTTGGAGTTGGAGTCAGGAGCATAGATATGCAAAGGCAATGAATTTCTTTTTGTTTTGTTTTTTTCCTGAAAGTGAGCAAGGTGTCAGATAGTCATTATTGTCCAGCTCTCTAAATCATGACATGTGTCAATTTTTTGTTGTTATTGAGAGCTTAATGTGTTGATGTCACATATATAGATACCTGGTTCTATTTGAGCTTAAAGGGACTGGAATATTGCTAGTGGATGGATCATGCATGTATAAAGACACAGGACCAAAATCAACCTTTGTCCTTTATTCCTCTGAAAAGGTCACACAGCCCCTTCTAGCCAAACATGATTGTACTACTTTAACCGACTGTTGTGACATTGTGTAGCTTACTGGATCAGTACAGATAAAACACAGCACGTCTGGGAGATTTTGAGTTTAGAACTGGGCCTGCTAAAGTTGTGTAAGAAGCTACATTTCACTTTTAGTGACTATGCACGGTACAATATACAGTTTCAGGGATAATATACTGCAGGACTTTAAATTGTCGTAGTTTTGATTTAGTACAAAGCCAGAAACTAATGCCATACTTTTTTCTTTTTATACTGGTGGAAGAAAAACTGCTGACGATTAGTTTTTTTTTTTGATAACATATTAAACATCAGGAAGTAATGAGTGAATATTAGCATCAACAACTTTTATAACCTTTGCAAGGCAATGATGTTTTATGTTTATTATTGCTCAGACATCTCTAGTAAATACTTTTTGTTAAGCTAGAGCGCGCTCTGAAGGTTCTCTTTGCTGTTATGCAACACTGTCAAGGATGTGGGGTCACATTCCTAACCCGGTGCTATTTTAGCACTTTTAATATGTTTGGCCATTTTTTTTCTTTCACAGCGTCCTTGAAAGAGATAATTCATTTCCCTTGCTAATTTCGACGTGCTGTGTGGGTGATCAATATGCAGGGAAGAACAAGGTGCCCTGTGCCGTGGATGACCCCCTGACCGCCCGCTGGGGGACACAGCCAACACGGGTGTCATTTTTCTCCATTTAGCCACCCCTCTCCTACTGTGAGACCTATTCTATGGTACAAGAACATCCTGTACAACAGTAGCCATGTGCCTACCTTCCAGCTAAGCACTTGTTATTCACATTGGGGTCAGGTGTGCTTACTCCTGTATATTTGTCAGCGCATACTCTGGCCCATGGCCCCAGGTGCTGCTCTTTCTGTTGTCAGATTTGATCAGTCACCTGCTGCCCAGGTAGGGCCTGTTGCCCCATAATCAAACCCCAAGGGTTACCCTTACCACGCCTGGCTCCAGATGGCCTTCAAACCCAGCTGCGTAGTATGTCCACCTGCTTGAATGTCTGAGGCTGGGTTTGCAGCAGGAGGCCCTGGAATAGAGAGTGGCAGTGATAATTCAGGACAGGAGTGCATTTCCCTGTCCAGAGGAAACAGCCATGGCAGCAGTCTGGCTGCAGACCAAGCTCTTTCAGATGGGCTGCCCAGCCACCAATCTCTCGGCGAGCCCATTCCTCCAAGCAGACACTCTGACATTTCCTCTAAACAGACTCGCTGGCCTCACACAGTCCCTCACTGTCTTTCAAGTTTAATGTCAATAAAAGAACTTAATTCTCCCATAATGGCCAAATGAAAAAAACTGGGTCATTAACTCCAGCTGGCCTGGCACAGAGTTTGTCGAAGGCCACAAGTCGAAGCAACTTATTCTATACAGAATTCCAAAGGTATACACATTTACAAAGGTATGGAACTTCACAACTTTGAAACCAGAGATTTGAAGTAATATCATCAAGATGTGTTGTGTTTTCTCGTGTTGTCTAACTCCCCATAATTGGAAATATAAGCGCATAGAACATCAACCTCAACTCAAAATATGTATTGGAGAATCACATTAGTAGGGCATCAGACAGCCTTAATCTTTGCACTGATTTGTAGAGCTGTGCCGTCCCAATCTATGTGAGCATTGATTGAGGAAAGGGGAGAGCTTTCCAGGGATAAAAAAGTAATGACTCATTCTCGTCTGTCTGGGTTCAGGTTTTTGCACAGATAATGGAGGTATGTTTCGTTTAATCCCTTTTTGTTTTATCCTTCCAAGTGTAGATTTATTTGACTCAATGAAGGGTTTTGTATGCCTGCTAAATGGCAAACCGTGCTAAAAAGAAACGCGCCTGCTTTTTGCCTACAAATACGCATACCTATAGAAAAGAGCACTGGCATAATGAAGAAACCTGAAGCCAGAACAGGACCAGAGCCAAGGGCCAGCTGTATGGAAACATTTGTGATTAAGATGTCAGTAATTAGGAGCTCATTACTCATTGCATAACAAACCGTTTGCACCTCTTCCTGTGTTAGCACTTGTGTCAACGCGAGACAGAAATCAAACACTGTGATTATCTTAGACTTCAAGTGAGAGGCAGCCCTTTCTTCCCCCCTCATGCTCTGTGCTCAGGCCTAATAGAGATATTTGCTATTTCTCTAATCCTTCACAGGGGTACCCTGACCTTTGCAGCAGAGACAGCCAATTTCAAGCTTTTATTCCTGCTAAAACGTTCGCTTAAAAAGCATTTGAGTATTTACCCCATTTGCCAATATCGCTTAATACAAACTAAGCTGTTGTATTGTTTCCGTGTGGGTGCTCCCCCAGGACTGTAAAATGGGGTTTAAGTGGCCTTTCTGAGGCTGCCTCTGACTATATGAGTGGGTTTCTCATTTCATGTTCTGATTTATCGGTGCTGTGTCTTGTGGTGGTTTCAATCCCCACTGCGTTTTTGTTGTGGTTGCTGAGTAAGTTGGCAGAAGCATTGCTAAAGCCAAGGCTGTGGAATGGCTTATCTCGTCTGACTCGGCCTGCTCCTGCAGTTCGAGGTAAGCGATGGGGAAAAAAACCCAAAGTAGGAGTTTTTGTACATGTTATCTTCCTTTCACCTTTTTTGTCTTTGTGTCAGGCTTTGAGGGCTACATACTGAATGGATGAACCCCATGAGCCATACTTTGAGCAGTAGTCAGCAGACATGAACAGCACTGGCCATTGCTCCCTTGTACATGTACATTTCTTAAAACAGAAAGTGTAGAGGTCTCCTGCTGTTTTGCTCCTGCCCTCTCTCTGCTTTTCAGGCTCCTCTCTTTCTTCCAGTTGCCCCATGGTGAGCCCTCTTCCTCACACCACAGTTCCTTATCCTGCTGTTTTCGGCCCATCAGGACTTTCGGCATTCTCCCAGCTGAATATGGCTTGAATTTCAATACGTAGGCAGGATGTGTTAAGAATTCCGGGTCCATTCCTTGTGCAAGCGCACAACTGTAATTAGAAGTTCTCCTTCTTTGTTGTGGCTTCTCTAATGAAAGTTACCAACACTTTGTCCACTGCTTGCCATTCACTCCAGGCCTATGGTGTCAGGACTAGATGTCTGAAGCACATTACTGGTGCAGCAGCAGGTGAACATTTACTTAGTAAAGTTGAGGTAAACAAGGCAGGGCCAATGATGCAGAATCTTCAAGTCTGAACTTTTTCAGTTCACAGCCTTACTCCAAATCTCTTTTCCGTCATGGCTGCTTGATTTCTTAAATCTGAATGAAGTTTCAAGTGTGCACTGAGAGAGAACAGATAGCTCCATACATTGCAGTCTTTACCACACCTGTTTGTGCGTCAGCTCAATAGGCTCTCGTACTCGCATCTACAATAATCCAATTAACTCCAGCAGATCCTTTTGTCTTTGTTTTTTTATTCACCATGAACAATTCTTTAGTTATGGCCCCGGGCCAGCTAAATATAAGATCCTAATCCCACAAGTGCTTGATCTCCACAGAGAACCAGACAGAACGAAGATTTATTCATATCATAAGACTGTGTTGTTGTAAAACGCCACTAACGCCTGTAAAACTGGGTTGACAGGATGTGATAATTTATGCACTTTTGACATAATGGGATGTTTGCTATAAACCAACAGTGCTCAGTATTTGTTCTTACTGAAGATACTGTTATGTAAACATTATACAGATAATTTGGCAAAACTCCAGTATCTCCTTTGACATGCTAGTTAAAGATCTGATTGTAAGAGTCTAGTCCTGCTTAAGTTCTCACAGAGAAAAAGGATGGAAATATGGATAAATATAAAGGATTCCTCCTAGATTAGCCCTATTAACCGCATCTGACTCCGCATTAATCCCATCTAAATCCTTCTGTTGGAGCGCCTGCTGCTAATGTAAGCATTAGAACAGAAAAAGAGCCTCTTTGATTTGTACTATTTATTATAGTTTTTTTCCATAGCCGGATTCAGAATGGATTATGGTTCCTGAAAAGCCTCTCTTTATGCTCATATCAAACGGCTGCATTAGACAGAGCATGAATGACGGTGAGATTAAGGATGAGAGACAGGAGCAGATAAGGCTGGGTAATGGATGCTGGGAGACAGGAGAGGCGCTGTGGGTTCACAAGGGTCAGGTCACTTCAGCAGGGTGTACATTTGTTTTCATACATTTTTAAGGCAAAAAAAGATCAGATTATGTAGGAAAACCATGGTGAAACAAATGTCGCATATTCAAGGAAAGGTCACTGTTTAGTTTGCTTCACTTATAAAACAGATTCTGTCTTTCATATTCTTAACTAACTGTAACCATGTGTGGGATCCCTCTGAATTTTTAAATGAATAGATCTTAAAACTTTCCCAGTTTTTTTTATTAATTTAGTGGAAGGAGTGAATTGTTACTAATTTTGAAACTGGAAAGACGAGATGTTTGAGTTGTGTCGAAGATCACATCACATAACTGAAAAAAGAAATCTTCGGGATTTTTTTGAAGAAACACTCAGAACCGCTAAACCGAGTAAATTAGCAGCATGCCAGTCCTGGAGAAACCAGCCAACATGGGATCCCCTGAATACCAGTAATTTGGACACTGGGAATAGCTATGCATTACCTAGAAACAAATCATTAATGAATTAGAAAGGGAAAGAAGTGTGTGATATTAAATGTTTTGTTTGGAGTATCCAAAGAACATTCTGGCCCACAGCACTAGGTTTTAAATCAGAACACAGCCTGACCTTGACAAATCTCTGTTCAAACTTGACACAAATCATCAGCTGGAAAATATGTCAAACTTACTCTCACTTACTCATCTTCTAAACTTCTTCATCCTTCTTAGTCGGATGGAGCTGATGCTGCTTCCCATCCCTGTGATTAATAGGCTGGCAGGAAACACCCTGGACAGGCCAACAGTCCATTTCAGGGCAGACATACAGACAAACACATTCACACACACACACACACACACACACACACACACACACACACACACACCTAGAGGGTAGTTTAGCATCTCCAATTCACCTGACTGCATGTTTTTGGACATGTTTTGGTCTAAGTCGCCTCAGCAGCAAGTTACCAACTGACAGCTGTGCTGATTGTCATCAGATCAATTAACGCAATTGTAAATTGCAAATGATCAACCTGTGTTATAAAATCTTGACATTTTTTTTTAAAAGGAATGTATGAGAACTGTGTCAAAACCTTAACCTCCTGAGATCCGGACTTGCTTGGTGTGCAATTTTAATATCTCCTAACTATTTGTGAATAGTTGGACCTAACAAGTATAAAAACTAAACGTTGTCTTTGTACCTGAAGTCATTTTGGCAAAAAACAGTGTCCTCATATGAGGTCAAAGGGTCAATGTTTTAAAAAGTATCATGGTGCAGAGAAGCAGAAATGTAATGTCTTCATATGAGGACGCTGGGGTCTCAGGAGGTTAAGCCGGACCTACAGTAAATACAGTCATTTTTAGGCCCATTTTGCTATCAAAATCTTTACAATCTAAAGCTGACTGCCAGGTCTGGAGCTCAAGAGGACATAATTGACACAGAAAATCCCATAGAATGAAAGAGGAAACAAGTCGATATTTAACCATCCCATTGACCTCCAGAGGCCTTGCATTATTTTCAGATTTTAATGTTTTGTGACTGAAAATGTTTATGAGACCTCTCTCATTTTGTTGGCGATGTACCTGACAGAGTGGTTCAGGCAGCATCCAGTGTTTTATCTAAGACAGATAAAGGTGAAGAAAAAGGTGAAGCGATTTGTGTGCATGAAGCTCTTTTTACCTTGTTGGTTACCTGGTAGCACTTGCCTCTAATTCCTTTCTACAACATAGTGCCCTGGCGTGCAGGGAAAACTAACACCCAGTAATATCAAGTTTCACTTCCACCTATCATTGAGTTAAAACCAAAGCTGTCCACCTTTTTTTTCTATCCACCTTACGAGACAAATTAAAAACGAATGAAGGTGATTAAAATGCAAAGGAAGGATAAAGAAGGAGAGAACTAACGCAGAACTAAAAGTGGGCACAAGCCCATTAAAAGAGTGGATAATAGGCTATGAGAAAACTGAATATGAATTTTAAAATTTGACCATGGCTGGCAGTTTTTGAGAAACCACTGGGAATAGTTGGGTCATGTTGAATTCAGACAAATATTTCAAGCTCTTGTTTGTGCGTGTGTGTGTGTGTGTGAGTACGTATCCGTATCTTGGTCTGTGTGCAGGCCTCTATGTGTTTTGATGCTGCCCTTGGGCTCTTCATGGGGCCTTGACTCTCCCTCCCCTCTTTGCCCACCTGTCTGCCCGCCTGTCAGTCATCCACAGGCAGACAGCTGGCTGATGGGCTGGAACAGGCCTGTCGGTTTAGGCAGGGCTCAACTGTGTCCCTCCCAACCCCTCTCTCCCTGCATTTCCATCTACACGCATCAAAAGCAGGTTTTATTCTGCTGCTCCTCTCCAAATAAGCACCATTCACGAAAAGGCTGCAGTGTTTATTTCACATCAGTGCTCTGAGTCAGCGCTGTCCAGGCTAATGGAGCAGGTATCGTCTGCCATGAGTCCGCCAAACCTGTGCGAAGCTCCTAATGGACGTAAAGCCTGAATCAGAGCAGGGAGCTGCCACACAGTGAAAAAGAGGCTGCCAATAAGTGTGGGTTGTTTCTCCTTACGCATGCCGATTCGATTTGAGCTGTGTTTGTTTCTGTGTTTATTAAAGCGTCATTGGAGTGGGTGCCAAATGACTAATGAGAATCGTTAATGGTGCTTTGCAGAGTTGGCAGAAAGCTCTTCTAGTGCGGATTAAAACACAATTATATGTTGTGCACGCGCCTTTCCATTTCCCAAATCCTTGCAGGAAAGAAGCCATGTGCAGAGTTGCAGGCCCAGTCAAATTGAATTGGACTCTTCAGTGTAGTTGTGTGTGCTCAGTTAAAAATCAGCTGCTTTATATGTTTGTGCTAAAATTTTGCCTCACAGTATTTTCAAATATTTAATGGTATTTGATATGTTGTTTGCATTTCTCAAATATATGCCTCCATTTTTCCCCAGTGTTTGTCTTAGACATTGGTATAGCTTGTTTTGAACTGCTTCCCTTAAAATCAGTAGTGTAGTCACGAGTCATATAACCAATGCATGCCTGTGTTTTGTTGTTCATTTACCTTATGCTCTATTAAGAGTTATGGCAGTTGTGTAGTAATTAGGTTAACACATGAAAGCACAGTATTGGAATTTATGAAATAATGATGATGACAGTAACACCAACAGCCATGCAAATCCATTTTTAAGATCCAGTTTATAATTCCTAATATTAATAAATATAATGCCTAAATTCCACACTCTGCACTTTTGTTAATCTGCTAGCTGTTGTACTGGCTTGTAATGTATTGTAGTAAATTTGTACTGGTAACAGTGTGTCCTTATGTATCAAATATGGCCACAATTTTCCAACCTCATTTTATTCCTTAAAGAAGAAACATGCTGTTTTTGTTAATGTGCCTTTAAGACAGGTCTAAGATAAATGAGCTCTGTTCTGATTGGCACTAAGAGCTGAAACACTTCTTACAACTTCAGTATGAGTGGACATAGCTAAACTGCTGTAGAATATATGAACATATGTAAATGAGTGGGTTCTGGGACAGAAACAATTACTTCACAACAGGCTGTTTTTGTGGCTTAGTTTCCACATACGGACTGTATAGACCGGGGAGTGAATTATATATTTTGCAAGTGTAACATTGAGTGTGTTTATGTGTACCACATAATCCAATCATAATTAGGTTTTTTCGGGTATCTGAGTTCAGGTGGTCATGTTAACATGATACTCTGATTAAGGTTGATGATTTCAATAATGAATTTCAATAAAGAGCTAAATTTTAACTCTGTAATCACATTTCTCAGTGCATTTGTAAAAAAAATTTTCTCAATCTGTTGATGTATGAAAACAGGACAAATAAACCGTACAGCAAATAAACCAGCAGCATTTAACACAGCAACTATGAGATGGCTAACAGAACACTTTCAGAGCAATGTTATTCTATATATTAATAATTCTATATGTTATTCTATATACTAATATATTCTATATTATGATTTATGTTCACACATGTTCAAGAGAAGTGTTCTGTCATTAGGGAAATAGGGAAATATATATATATATATATTTGGCTAATTAAATCACTTACACAAGTTTAAAATGAGAGTCATTTATGAGAGTGATATAAATAGCCAAATTGTCTTTATATTGGCAAAAAAAAAATTTACTTGTATTAATTGTTTCCTTTAAAAAAATCTAAATTATATGCCAATGGAGTACTAAGATCACTTAAACCAGTAAAAAACATCTGAAAAGAAGTTAAGATAAAGAACTTAAAATAATATTTCAACAAACCTAAACTAAGAGGTTTATATGAAATATGGACTTGGTTTAGGATAATTTTACAAACATCATTTTGCAAGCATATTTTTTTGGGGGTACATAATTATGCAGACTTCCCTTTTTAGCACTGATGTTAGGTGATCTGTAATCTGAAAGGTAAAATTTTAAGGAGATATTGTTAATCTGTTTTGTCTTATACGTAATGCAGACTGCCTCTTCAGATGACCTAATAAGCTAATATTTAATCAGTTAACTTTGCATTTTGCAGTCAGTTTAATTCATGCATGTCCCTTCTACCCAAAGCACCCTAATGACATTAACTAATGTTTTGTTTCTCTCGATATTGCTGAAACCAAAGTTCGTCAGTATCAGTACGACACTACTATTAGTATACTGGTATAGACAAGTACTGTGTAAGCATTAATCCATTTATCCATCTTCTGAGCCATTTATCCTTCTAGGTTGAGCAGGATGCTCAAGCCTATCCCAGCTTTCATTGGGCAAAAGGCATGAAACACCCTGGACACATGTCCATTACAGGGCCGAAACACAGACATAAACAATGTTGCATGAGCGGCTTAAGAAAATTCTGAGCTACAAAGTGGAGCCGCAGTAGCTCTTACTTCTGGTTACTGCAAAGTGGGGTTGCGTACTGACCTGCAAGACTCAGCAGAAGTTTATGACTTTGATAAACATCGACATGAAAACTGGCCTTGTCTCGCCCCTCAGAGATGATGCAGCTCCAAAGGCGCCATGCAGGACAGCCGGCTGATCCCACATTAATGCACCATCACTCATGAGGAGTGGGGGAAAAAAATATGCAATGAAGCCGCCAATGCTGTTCAGTCATTCGTCCTCCAAATTTGATAAGGCTCAAAGCAATATTTATCGTGCCAACTCCTTCAGCCTGTATTACCAATATTTATAGCCTCAACTTAAGCCAAGCTGGACCAAAGCATTATGTTTGGCCTTGACTGCTAGTGACTGTAGTGAAGAGCGAATGCGGTAATTGAAAGGGCAGACGGGGACAGTAGCACAGATGTCGTGAGCTCTTTGGCCAAGAGAGATTTTGGTAATGGTGGAGCTCTCTTGTCTCAGCTCAGAATGCAAGAGGACGTTCTCTAAAGAGCCCCATCAGCCAGTCCGCTGGCACTGAACATTCCGCGTCGTTCCCTCTCACTGCACTCCATAAATCCACGTCAAATCAAAAATCCATCTGATTCCCCACAAAACAAACAGCCCATTTGATTTCACTGTGGTTGGCCACTCCAGAGCGCGGTACAGAGCTAAATACAGCACAGCACTTAAGGATGTTTAGCCTTGCTCTTAACCCAGCACCAGAACACAGCTGGATAAAAAAAGAAAACCTGCATCTGGCCCAGTTTAAATCAGGACCCGTTTAGCGATTTCCATTATAGATAGCAGCACATAAGGATACACTGTGTGTTTCGGTCACTATGCTTGACCCTCGCAATGGTGATGTATTGATTTTTTTTTTTTCTGAGGTAGAGCGAGAGAGGGAGGGAGGGATGAAGGAAGGGAATAAAATGTCAAAGTTGGAACAGGGGATTTGAAGCTTCCCCTCTTAATCCTTCTGCTCGTGTGGTAATAACGGTGTGGGCTTTGATGATGACAGAGGTGGACGAGTGTGTGTGTGGGTGGTTTGGGTGGGTGTGTATGTGAGTAAGTGTGTGTCACAGTGATGTAAGATTGGACTTAGCTACAGGTTATGAATCCCTCTGATGATGTGTGAGATAATTTAGAAAAGACGCCATCATACATCAGAAATATAGTGAAGATGCCTAGTACAAAAATATTCGTACAGAGTTATCAGAATAGGTTTTGTGACAATTGAGAAATTCCTTCTGATGCTATAGACAGCTGTTTTTGAAAGGGTTCTTTAAAGAACAACAGTTCCACAGCTGATGTGTTCATGCTGTGGCTATAAATCCATTCTTTGGTAGTAGCTGTTGGAAGCTCCTTTTTTAAGTCATAGACACACTGCTTTAAATATCTTTTAAAGAACCCTATGTAATCTATCTAATTCTCTGTAGAACCTTTAGTTTATATAAAGAACCACATTTTCATAGTTCATGCTGCTTGCCTTCTATGGGTTCTATGGGTTAAAACACTTGAGGAATCAACTTTGGTGCTGTAGACAACTAATAATATGTTCTTTAAAGAACATTATATAACAGGTTCTCTATAGAACATTTAGGTTATTTATAGAACCTACGTTTTTAAAATTTTACTATTCATGCTTCACCAACAAACAACTGTTGCAAGACTGGACAACTGGACAAGACTGGTTCTGCAAAAAGGGTTCTATACTTAAAAATTGTTCTGTGGTGTTTAACAGTATCAGAATCCTTTTTGGTTTGCTACAGACAACTATTTATCTTTTTAAAAAGCGCTATTTTAACAACAGGTTTCCCACAGAACCATAGATTTCTTTAGGATGAATGTTTTTACAATAATCTCTTCATTCTCCACCCCCCCATGCTTGTGTAGACAAGCATTTTAAAATGTTTTTAAATTACCTTTAGTTTGACTTGAAGTGAGATTGGTATCTGTACCACATAATGGGTTCTATAAACTATTATGCAATCCTTTTTGATGATACGGAGAAGCATTTCTTAAACTGTTCTTTAGTTCTTATAACTGTTCTATAGTACCTTTAGGTCCACTGAAAAAAAAACACACTTTAAAAAAACACTCTCCAAGCATGAATGCATTTTTATTTTTTTGGCGGTTGGAAGCCCACAGAGATACAAAGGCTGGCATCGCCCTGTTAACCCTAGTGAAACACATCTCTGCACTCTGTACTTTGAAATGTTGCACTGTTGGGTTAGATCAGATGTAGTTTTACTGTATAATGAAGCTAACCTGTTATCATGATCCATCTGTCCTGTCAGTTCTGTCATATTTAATTTAGATTAGCCTTAACATTGCAGTTAAACTATTTTTGTCAGCATTCTGTGAGCTTGTCCAACCAGGTAAAGTTTTTACTAAAGAGCCTACACTCATCGTCCAAAGATAATAAAGAATCAACCGACAGAAATAAAACTTGCTGGGAAGGTTTGACCTCGGGAGAAATAGCAGACGGCTACACGATACAGGACTACATGCACACAGTCCATTACAACGACTGCCCTTAACACCACATCAGTGTTGCCAAAGACTGCAGCGTCGTCGAGCCAGGCGTTCATGGAGTGACTCAGCATGGCAGCAAGTCATCTTCAATGAGAGTCCCACATTTGTCTTGGTGGAGACGACCAACTAATCTGTTTGTGAAGGCACCATGGTCAGCACCAAGATATGCTGTTTGTTGTCATGCGTCACATGCAAAAGGCTTGGTATGACTCCACTTTCACCCCTTCTGCAAAATCTGCAGGAACTGTGTGAGAATATTTAAAAATATGAATGAATAAGATGAAGGGCAGCATTAGAAACCTACAACTACATACCGAACCATTTGATGTTAGCAAACATGGCAGCTGATGCCATACTGAGAGACAGTACTTCTGCATGTGTAGCACTAAATATATTCCGCAGATCAGTCTAAATGTATCATAATTTGTTATTCATGGTAACCTTTATCTTCCTTCCCAATCAAATTGCATTCTGACACTTCCTTCTGGGTGCAACTATTCTATTAACAAATACCGTATTTGCAGGGTGATGCATGGATAGATCAGTTACCAGAGCCAAAGTTTTTTGAAATCACAAAACAAAATGCTATGTTAAAGTGAGCCTTTGAATGAACCAATGAATCTTTGGCTTTATTAAGAATGACCAAAAAAATCTCCTCTATTACCTGTGCGTAATGTTTTCCTCTCAGAGAAAAATAGCATATCTGCTATCGTTTAGCCCTCTCCCCGGGGGCAGAAGCCCTACTGTGCCCTATGGACAGCCATCAGTTCCGCTCTCTGGAGATGAAGCCTTGGCCCGCGTCTCTGATGGGATTCTCCTCTGAAATCTCTCTATGCATGCTTTCTTCTAGCTCCAGGCTAAAGACTGCCTTCTGAACCCGCCTGCTGCTGTGCAGATATTGATGTGTGATAGCTTCATAGCTGGACTCCCCGTTCCAAACATTGCCAGATGTGCTTTGTGAGCATTATTAATTGGACTGTTTTGCTTTTGGCACATTTCAAATGGTAAAAAGAGATGCTCGGGTGTTAAAAAACATAGTTGCTCAGACCTCTAATGATGGAGGCAAACATGTCTGCTGTTTCTCTCTGCATGTCCCTGTGTGATCACCATAACGAAAGGCCATTACACATGAAATGGGACGTGTGACTAATGTCCGTATCATCACACTCTAAAAGGTGCCTCACAGCATATGCATTGCGAGTGGGCTAATAGCTTGATCTGGGCGTGAGCACGCTGATTAATGTAGAACTTATTTACTCCCTCCAGCAACTGAATCGTTTCCAGTATCGCTTTCATGACTCATTTTAACCTCATTAATAGTAATCAGAGGCATTCGGCTGCCACATGACCCCTGACACATTAAACCCAGCCTTATGGTATCAGATGTGGGCAGTAACTAAGTCTGTTACTTCATGCTATTACAACATGAAGTAAAACTAATTTTCTGTGGACTGATGAGTGCTTTTCTAAATATTTGGATAATATTCGGTTAATTATACTTCATGATAATAATGTCATTAATTTGTAAAGAACAGAATATACTTTTAACTTGGCGTCTTTTTGGCTCTACACATTGAACAAGTGATTTTCAGGAGTTTTATTTTATAGTGTTCTGGAAATGACAGCACCCGGGCTGCTTTGCTGGTGCTTATCCGTCATCTCTAGATTTTAATTTTGGACTAAAAGTGTCCCACGAATAAATAGTACTGCGTAAGCAGCATGTGTTCTTATGTTAATAGATGCTACACTATAGCCACATGTATTTGGACTTGCTTAAGAAGTAGGTCAGGACAGTTCAGTCACACTCAGTGCTAACGGAGGCATACATTCAATCCCAAACACAGACATTATAGTAAAATGAAAGTGTTTTTAAGCAACATCAGTTGCATAGCAGGTCCCTAACAACTGCTTTTTTCTAGATGTAGACGACATCAATCTTTAACCACTGTTGCATCAAAGAATTGCACAGTTTGGCCAGATTCCATGGATGCCTTTCCTGGCACAATTCTGAGGGGAATTTCCTGTAGACTGGGAATTTAGCCACTACTGGTAGACCTGTGTGACCATACAGTTGCATACGTCTGCAAATTCAGATACTTCCTCCACACTATGGCCTTTGGCACATCCAAATGCAATCACTCCTTTTTGTCAGTTATTAACATCTGCTTTAGAGCCCTTTTCCACACATCCAATGAAACATTCACTTTACTGTACCACCTCTTCTCAATCTATAAATTCCGTCACTCACCTCACATGTATTTGTACCCTATGCATCCTTGCGGAATGCCTTCTGTAGAAACCTTAAGTTACTACCACATTAAACTCTTAGGGTGACTAATATCTTGTTCTGTGAGCTTGAAATTACTGGATAGCAATGTTTTATCCTGTGTATTTATCTTTAAAAATATCCCCACGCAACACTAACACATAAACTCTAAAAGTCTGTAAGAGGTGCCCAAAGTTGTTGAAGCTGGTAAGATTTGATGAGACAGTCAGTAATTAAAAAAAAAACAGCGCATCATATTTCAGAAAAATCTACCTGTCCTCCATTCTACACCTAATAGTGGAGTAAGATTTAAGATATTTTAAATATAATGGACAGGTATTAGAGTTAAATCAGAAGTGTAAAAAACTTAATAAAGTGTTTGAGGGAAAAAGGTTACTCTCCCCCACTTGAGTTCATTCACATTAAAATCTTGTAAAAAACTCTTTTCCTAAAGCTTGGGTTAGATACACTACAATTACCTATGAGCTTTAATTGCCTTGGAGCTGCTTTAGTGGCTCTGCGTAGTTTGTGCTATGCAAAGCCCTGTATGGCAACCATTCAATCAGACTAATCTGTGGCTTTAGAGATATCCAAGAAGGCTGAGCGGAACGGCTTCGCTGTTGGAGAGAAGCGTGGTGAGACGGATTAGACAGCCATCTTTATGTAGAGATCAGCCCCCACCCGCTCCCTCCTCAGGGGATGCCTCCATCTCCACGCAGGCTGGCAAATATGACAGGGCGTTAATTGGGAGCAGCAGCCATGCTGCCGGAACACGAAGGTGCTCAAAGCAGGTCTTCGCCTGGCCCTGCTTTACCAGTCTTTCACCGATATGCTAGTTTTAGCCTTCGTGTGTCTTAACATTTTTTCCCTTTACCCTCCTCTTTCGAGCCAAAGCTACTTTAATCAAGTAGTGTATAGATCGACTTTGATCAGGCATATCTCCTCCTCCAGAGCCAGCTCTTTGAGCCCGCCTTATCAGATTGCTCTCCTGTCTGCACATATATGTAAGCCTGGTTAAGCACAAACATTTGTCTTGTTCATGATTTTGCTTTGTTTTTTTTTTTTGCTTGTTTTTTTGTTTGGGCTGCAACTGAAGGTAAAAATTAAATTACACTCCTATTTAGAAATCTGCATTTGAGAAAATGTTGAGTTTGGGATATTTGTTCTCTTAAGGCAAAGGCAAGTTGTTCGAGGATCTTGTGATGAATAATAAAGCAGGGCCGGGATATGAGGGCCCACATTAATGATAGGCTTTGGGAGATGTTGGCTTCCGGCAGCATCCCGGGCAGTTGTTTCGGTTAACACAGTACGTGTAGGAGCCCTACAGGCAGTTTCCTAACCAAAACAATCCACACATATGACCTTACTGTAGGTTTGTTCATATTATCAGCAAAAGACTGTTAATTAGCACTGTTCTGAGGGACAGAAAAGAATTCTCAAGCTGGGCCTTAATAATCAGGGTTAAATTCTACTCCACATGTTTCATGTGTAACCTTTGAGGAGAAGTGTTTCGGCAGCAGATCTCCTTTTCTTTGAGAATGTAATATAGCCCTCTGCTCTGCTCTTTAATCATGTTTAATAGTTTCTCTGCGATGGTAATTACTTTGGAAATGGCAGTATTCATCCCGGCTGTGGAGCGCACGGTGAAACATGAATTGGACAAGGCGCCTGTCAAACACAACAGAGCATAAAAGGCGGGTAGCGGAGATCAGACATTTAGTGCATAAATAATACACCAACACCTGCACAGGGCAGGAGTCTTTCTTTGTGTTTGCCTAGGCCTGTGTGTGTGAGGGAGAGTGTGTGTGTGTGTTATTAACTGTTAATCGATTTAATAATAACTTAATAAATTAAACAATACACAATAAAATAATTAACATTATAAACACCATAGTTCCAGCTTTACTAGCATCACAAAGTATGCGATTTTGTGTGAGTATGTGAAGCTGTGTGAATACATTCTATGACACTTTCAGGAGGAGACTATTAAACAATCAATACTAAATTGCAGATACTTTTATAGCAGAGACGGCACTAAACTAGAACCAGGTATCAATCAGGCATGGTTCCAAATTTCTGAATAGTCATGAAAGTTTTAAATCTCTTCTGAACTCTCTACTCCACCCGAGGCCATTGAAGGAGCTGCATGCTGCAGTTTATTGAGCTAGATTTTTCTTTTTACCAGAGAAAGTCCAGTAACAAAATTTTCGTATATTTTTCACTGGCTGGCAAAGGATATGTGTAATTTTCTTAAATTATGCAAAACTGTCCGGATCGAAATGTTATTACATGGATGTGAGCAATATGTCAGGTTTAAACTTAATAGATATAAAGTATTTAGTTTATTTGTCTGCAAAGAGTGGCACCACTATCATCCTTCTATTTAAATTGTGTAGTTTATACAGTTCAAACAGTTTTGTACTGCCAGTGAAAGGTGACTGAAGGTCTCGAAGGATTCACCAGCTGCGTCCTTTGGTATCTCAAAAAAAATAGAATGATGCCTTTCTCAACTGCTTTCAAAGTATTACATGATACGGTACGACCTTCGGTGCCATGAGGGCCGAAAAATGCACCTTCACTTGGCTGCTTTGTTTGGCTTTCAGGCACAACTGTGGTGTGATGATGTTAGCTGTGTATTTTTTCCTGTGGGCTAGTAGAGTGTTTGAGCCGTATAAGATGTCCTCTTTATCTCATTTCCAGTTTCCTGGAAATGATTAAGCCCTTAATCTTTTCTCTCCTATTTCTGAAAAACAGCTGCTGAGAGAAATGCCCCTTGGAACTTCCAGTGTCTTACAGATACTTTTCTGTCTGACTCTTCTCACCCTAATATTACTGAATGATGTTTACATACTATTGTATGGCTCTATTCTGTATTTTGGAACTCTTTTGCAGTCTGTAAGGCGTCACCAGAACTTCTTTCAATGTAACGTGTATGCTAATCTTTGAACATAGGAGGGAGAATTCTGAAATCATTAATCCTTCATTAATACAGTATCGAGATCTGCTGTATTTCTCTTGAGACAGTCTTAAGAAAGATATTTTTTCTTTGGAACGGATCCTGTGAATTCCATTAGCTGTGTTTTTCCATGCTTTGCTGAAGTGGTGACACTTTGTGACTAGATTCTTTTTTTTTGCAAGAACACAGAAATAGAAATTGTTTTAAAATAACTTTAAGCATATAAACACGAGAAACCTACTACTACTTCATTCTCAATGTTATTAAATAAATGTTATCATATGTATCATTGGCTATAAAACTTGCAAGATGTTTTAAGTTGTCCTGTTTTAATAATGTCTGTTGAGACTGCATTAATATACTTTTACAATTAACAAAGATTTGTGTTGAGCCTAATAAATATGTACACTATATTGCCAAAAGTATTTGCTTGTCTGCCTTCAATATAAGGTCAGCAACTTCATCTCTTCTGGGAAGGTTTTCCACAAGGTTTAGGAATGTGTTTATGGGAATTTCTTCCAGAAGAACAAGGTGTTCTTGCTGATGTTGAACAAGAAGGCCTGGCTTGCAGTCTCCACTCTAATTCATCCCAAAGGTGTTCTATTGGATTGAGGTCAGGATTCTGTTCAGGCCTGTCAAGTTCTTCCACACCAAACTCGCTCAACCATGGCTGCATCCAATATGGCAAATGAAGCAGTATGTACTGTGTTAAATGTAGTATGTACTGCTCATTCGTTAAAGAAGTACGTACAGTTAGAATGTAAATGCTTGGTATGCACATGTCCTCGGATGCACTACATCCGCCATCTTACCTGTGCCCTGCTGACGTCGCATAACAGTGGCAAACCCCATTCCTTAAAAGCCAAAAGTCGGCAACATTTTAACCATCTGTTAACGAAAGTAGAGTTCATTGTGGTTAGTTTTTGTGATCCACACTTCCACATGGAGGCAGCATCAAGCAGGAAGTTTCATAAAACACGTGCTGAGCAATTTATTCACTTCTAAACAGCAGGCTCCGCGCTTTCTGCCATTTGTTTAGACCACTTTGATCCCGTTGAATCATGGGATAGATCCATCAGATTGCCAGACGGAGAAGCGTGATCAGTCACCCCAGTGAACAGGTCTCCACTGCTCTAGAGCCCAGTTGCGGTGTGCTTTACACCACTGCATTCGCCGCTTTGCATTGCACATGGTGATGTAAGGATTAGATGCAGCTACGCACCCATGGAAACCCATTCCCTGAAGCTCTCTATGCACTGTTATTGCGCTAATCTGAAGGCTACATGAAGTTGGGAAATCTGTAGTGATTGACTCTGAAAGTTGACTTCTTCAAAGTTGACTATGAACCTTAGCATCCACTGACCCACTCTGCCATCGATACCAATACGCCTTCTTTACCCATTCTACACATTTAAGTATACATTCTGAAATCATAGCATCTTTAATATCACAAAAGCATACGTTCAATCAACTCTGAATCTCTTGTCATTTTACCTTACCTACCGCTTCTTTTTTTGCTGTAGTTCCCAATTGCTTCCACTTTGTTATAATCCCACTGACAGTTGACTGTGGAATATTTAGTAGTGAGGAAATTTCATGACTGGACTTGCACAGGTGGCATTCTGTCACGGTACCACGCTGGAATTCACTGAGCTCCTGAGGATGACCCATTCTCTCACTAATGCCTGTAGAAGCAGTCTCCAGAACTAGGTGCTTGGTTTTATACACCTGTGACCATGGAATTGATTGAAACACCTGAATTCAATTATTTGGATGGGTAAGTGAATACTTTTGGCAATATAATGTATTTTGTTGTGGGTTGATTTATTTTGATGACAGTTCCGGCCTGTCATAAACAATTTTGCTGTTTATTTGCAAATAAACGGTCCCATTTTTGTTCCCTGTATGCATCTATTAAATTACATAGCAAAAGTGACAAAAGTAATGGATTATCTTTCTTCATATACCTTTCCGGCATGGCATTGACTAAAATGAACATGGTTCACTGTAGACATCTGCAGTCTACAGAGCACAAACAGGGTCAGTGTAGCTGAAGAAATCTGAGATTCTGCAAGAATATGACATGTTATTGTTGATGATGCTGTAAATATAGTAGTCATAATGTAGTCAGTAATTACTACAATGCATGAATCACACATTTGAAAGTTAAGAATAAAGATATTATTTTTATCAAAATATTTGCCCTTTTTTCACTAAATCCAAATCAAAACTTGGAATCCTTAAAAACCAGAATCAATAAGCGGAAATGTCACAAAAGCTTAAACCAATACTAAACTTTAAACAATGGAAAGTAATTGTGATTCTGATTAGTTATAAAAGAAAACAATGGATTTGTGTTGATATTAGCTGATATGCAGTGATTCAGCATTGGCATCAGTATCGGAAAAGACAAAATGATATTTTATTATTACTGATTTGTAAGTACTTTGTCCCACATATCTGTATGGAATCTGTATGTGTAGATTAAGAGGCACTCTCCATACTAATTACAGCTTTCTTTGTCGTTGGCGAATTATCGACAGCTCTGTTCTTTTGAACATAATGCACAGTGCTAGAGTCATATTAGAATCATGTATCAGGATCATAATGGTCTGAGTCATGAATCCAAATAGAGGATTGTTTGGATGCAGTGTCAATAGAGCAGGTGTTGTGTTTGTGTGTGTGTGTTTTAAATGATGACACTCAGATGACACTCAGTATGCTGCAATCATGTGAAAACTTCAGAAGCGTTGGATGCTGCCCACTGCCAGTCCGCTTCCGAGCCCACTGTGTGCAGTGCAGGTGTGATGACTAATAGTGATGGCAGGAGTTAGGCGCTGATGAGAGCAGCATATGCTGCCTGTTCCCCATCAGCACGACCACAGTGCTGACTGACACAGCCCTCTCACACACATACACACACCTGATGGGCCAGCTCACTCATTCTGACACCTGCAGATTCTATTCATTCACCCACCCTCTGGCCATTAGCCACCCTTTCACTCACTCTTTCTTTCTCTCTCACTCTTTTACTCTGTCTCTCACTCTCTCTCATTCTCCCTCCCTCTCTCTCGCTCTTTCTGTCTCTTACACGCACATCTATAGGTCAGTGGTCACCAACTTTCCTGGAGAACTAGATTCCTGGTAAATGCATTTCCAACCTGTATGTAATATAGTGCCCTATGCTACATCTGAAGAGATTCATTAGCTGGAGTAGATTATGATTGGAGCCAGGTTCTGCATGATGATTTCCAGATTTAGGATTGGTGACCACTGCTATAGGCAACAAGAATTTTTAAAACCTAACTCCAAACTTATTTTTAACTTCAGGACCCAGGAAAATGTGTTTTGTGTAGGTGATCACAATTAATTGCAGTATTATGACCAGTTGATCGCAATCAATAACGTTAATTTGTAAAGCCAGACACAATTACTTTTATTAGTATCTGCAGTTAATCACATTGTATTAGTAGTATGTGTTTATTACTTTCAGTAATTCTGTAACATTTTCATGATACATTAAACTCAACTGATCATTTTTCCCCACAGGGATTTAGAAGGATAATTTCTATTAAAAAAAATGAAATGCATTTTATGTATTATATATATATATATAGGGGTTGGACAAAGAAACTGAAACACCTGGTTTTAGACCACAATCATTTATTAGTATGGTGTAGGGCCTACTTTTGCGGCCAATACAGCGTCATTTGGGCAGCCATGGTTTTATGTTTTTTGGATACAAACCGGGTTAGCACCCGAACGTCCCTTTCAGACAGCTTCCTCTTGCGTCCACAGTTAGTCCTGTTGGATGTGGTTCTTCCTTCTTGGTGGTATGCTGACATTACCCTGGATACCATGGCTCTTGATACATCACAAAGACTTGCTGTCTTGGTCACAGATGCGCCAGCAAGACGTGCACCAGCAATTTGTCCTCTTTTGAACTCTGGTATGTCACCCATAATGTTGTGTGCATTGCAGTATTTTGAGCAAAACTGCTCTTACCTGCTAACTGAACCTTCACACTCTGCTCTTACTGGTGCAATGTGCATTTAATGAAGATTGGCCACCAGGCTGGTCCACTTTAGCCATGAACCTTCCACACTAAAATGACAGGTGTTTCAGTTTCATTGTCCAACCCCTCTATATATATATATATATATATATATATATATATATATATATATATATATATATATATATATATATACTTGAGGATGATTTTGGGGGCTCTGTCCAGGAAGGATGGAAGGGTGGGGTATAGGACGTTATAAATGTGCTCCTTGAGAGGGAGGTTCATGAGGAGCCCAGAAGCATGTTGGATCTTTCCCTGAACTTATCACCCTTGTGGGCACTGAGGTGTCAGGGTCCCTAGAAATAATTACTTTGCTCTTTTTTTCTGCCCGCCCAAAGGTTGGCTTCATTTATCTCAGTGTCATGCTCGTGTCAGTGCTACAGTGGCATTCCTCAAATAAGTTGGCCCACTTTTCCCTGCAGGTTTTTTGCAAGTGTCTTCAAAAGATCATGAAAATTTCATGGAAACCTAAGTCTTCTATTTTTATAAAAATAGTTTGATGCAATATCTAAACATGAAATTGTTTGATGTAAGTAAACAAAAAAAAATGTGGCATATTGCAAAAGAATATAACAGAAACAAAAAATGAATAAACAGTGATGGTGTATGGAAATAAACATTTTTTTGTATGGAAATGAAACAGTACATTTTCAGGTACAGAAGTATACATATCCATCCATTAAGTCTACAGCTCTGCCAATTCACACTGAAATTATGAAAGATGTTTCAAACAAGGCTACTTTTTAAATAAAGGCAAAGTTGGTTACCAGTGCTGTTGCTTTCCACTGTTGGAGATGCTCTTGAAGAGTAAAGGGGTGAAGTGTTTCTTTTAAGACTGGTAGGGAGTAAAGAGGAAAGAGGATGGACTGTGCATTTCCTTGTTTCTTATGAAAGGAGTAGACACCACCACTTTCTGATATGTTGCCCCCTATTTGTTTGGAGTATGAATTAGACGGGTTGCATCTTCTTACACACTGCTCCATTAACAAAGGAAAGCTTTGTGTTAAGTCCTCTCTCACGTCTACTACTGAGAGACTTACTAGCTTAACCCCCTGCCCCGGTCATGTCAGTGCCACAGCAGCGATCATCAAATAAGACGCCGCTCTTTTCCCAGTGCTGCTTCTCACCCCCTCAACTAACCTCTCCTCCTGCCCAGCCCACCTCCCCGCACCTCTAATGGGAGTTTCATGATCAAAGCTCGTCACAGGCCATCAACGATGCTCATTAGGGTCGAGTAATCACCAGCACGGAGGAAAGGGAGAGGACAGCTAATTTGATTACACAACAGTTATTAACAGCGCCTTCAGAATATGGAGAGGGGGTCCCCTCTGCCGTAATTACTCAGGGAACAGGAGCAAGTAGAGACGGGGCCCTGTTGGTCCGGATGATTAGGGAGAGCATGAACATCAGCTGGAGATGAGTGAAAGGAGGAGGCTAACCGTACCGCTAGATTCCACTTATTCAAATGAGCCTCAGTGACACTCTCTTTAATCCAATCAACAGCAGTTTATCTTGATTTGGAATGCACTACGTTAATTAAGTTAAATCTCTCTGAAATAGAAGGCTCTGAAAAAAAGGAAAAAACAAGCAACAGGTCATGCATTTTAAATAGCACCAGCATATGTCTCTCGTTTCCTACCTCCATCTCTCGCTCGTGATTAAGCTTTCATATCTTGCACATCATAAGCATTTAATCACCTCTCAAGATAAAAATCTGGATTAGACCCCCCACTATCAGCAAAGATCCGATATTGAGTTGCGCAAGTGTTTCCCAAGGTCAGCCTTCTGCACGCCTGGCTGCGGGCAGGTGGCGGCTGCCGGCAGAGTGATTTGGAGTGGCTGCAGGGGAGCTGTGGTTCCAACGCCCAGCACAGCTGCAGCTCCTGAGGCCAAGTGGCCTGGTAAAATGCTCCCAGAGTGTGAAGCTTCACCACAGGCCTCAGGGGTTTGGAAAGAGGTGCTCAATACCCGGTCCATGTTTCTTGTGTCTGTGAAGGGCCATCTGCCTCTTGTTTCATCACAGTCAACTCTGACTGCTTGTCGGTTGGAGATCTGTTAAATCTGGCCGGGGGACAATTTGAAAATGGGCGAAATGACGTTCTGTCCATTGTTGATCACATTAAACCCTGATGACAGAGATGCTTCTTGTACCACATGATGACACAATCATCCACTGGTGAATGATGTTCATGAAGCATTACTCATAAGATGAAGTCAGTGAACTTCTCAGTTTGTTTTCTGGTTGCATTCCATTGTACACAGAACATGGGAAACATGCAACATCAGATGGAAATTCAAACAACCTACTTTTCTACTTGCAAGAACACTTTGCGGATCGCACACTGGAGGAATAAACATACATACTGTGTTAATGTAAGTGCTTTTAACATGTTTATTGAATTCTATGATGTGTTTTCTGTACATCACTTTGCCACAGCCTTGAATATAATTCTGTGTAGAAGCAGTAGATTGCATTTGAATTGTTAATATGAGAATTACAGTAGAATACTGACAATTCACCTTACTTACTCTGATGACTCTAAATTAAGCTCTATAGTCCAAACTAAGCTTGTAGACACCTGCTTTCTTTTGAAATCAAGGGCATTTATATACGTTTTGCTGCACTGACGTCTTTACTCCTCTAGGAGAGCTTTACACTTGAAACACTGGGGATTTCATTGCTTTCAGGCACAGGAGTATTAATTGAAGCATGTGCTTTTGTTGGATGATTAGTTCTAGATCACTCCAAACAGTTCTGACTGTTCTTCGCCACAATGATGAAGAGCTTTACACCTGTCTAGCCAGCTCTTGGCAATGGTGAACTTAGACTTAAGTACTCATGTGCTTCAGAGTATCCTGTTGTATTAGCAGTGATTTTCAGTAGTGATAATGCATACACAATTTCATGCCTTAGACAGTAGTCTTATAATAGAGGTCCATGCAAGGCAGGTTCGCTCACGGTCTTGGTGATGCTGCCGTGGTGTTACAGCCAGTCATTGTAATGTTATGTGTGCAGGTGGTCCTGTGTCATGCTGGCACTAATAGGATGACTAACAGAGCATCACTGCTCACTTGAATCATTTGCATGTCTCACAATGTCAAAGCCACCCACCAATTTTCATTCCTGTTGGTTCATTCCTTCTGGGTGCAACCCAGCTTCTGTGCTCCACAGCTTCTAATGGGTTGTGTGTTTTTTAATACATTTTTAGGCAGAATTTGAAAAGGATATGCATAACCCAAAGTATGCAGATTTAGGTGGGCATGCTATATGGCTAAAGCAGGTTTTGTGGGAATGATTGGGCAAGAATCATGCTAGAGTTTGCCGGTGAAGGCGAATGTGATTCTAGCTCTAATTGGGGAGGGACTGGCATTAATAATCAGGCCTGTGCAGACCTCTACCTTAAAATAGCTGAATTCACTAATTAGAAGATGTGCCTGGATACTTTACTATAATGTTCACCAGGAGTTTCCGTAAAAGACTATTATCTTTGGAACAAGTATGAAACAGAAGCATTTATTCCAGGCCCCTGCTTTGTTTGGTGTGAGTTGATTGTTGGTTTAACACGTCACTGTGACAGGCACCAAATACACAGGAACATGTGAATGAATTCCAAATCCCTGCACCTGACAGGATCTTGATTACACTGACAGGTCTGTCACAATGTAGAGCATGTAGAGAGCTGTTTTGAGCTTCTTTGTGTATTCAGCTTATGGTGTTGGGTCTACATTAGAATAAGCCAAAGACAATCACTTAAGAAAGCAGGTTTCCTAAAGAGTTTTGTTGTTCTAAAACAGTTAAATCACTAATGTTTGCACTGGTGTGCACAACATCCTGTTTTCAGTTCTCATATACAGCACAAGCCAACCTAAATTTGCTCTTCTTTCTGTCATACTTTTTTGTTTTGGTTTTCTTTGCGTCGAGACAGGGCTAATTTCACAGAGAATGTCAGTTTAAATCCTGAAAACAAGCACAAAAACACACATTTGCATTTTAATATTTAATAGAAATTAATAATGAATTATTTTTTGTGTTGTTTCTGACAGAGACTGTTGTGAATAAGACAAGACATTGTGAACAAGACTTGAAATTTAACCTGAAATTGCACAAATTATTGATAATCCTATATTGGGCATTTTATAGATATATATGGCACATCCTCTGTAGTGCAAAGTTTGAAGGAGAGGCATACTGACATGGGGAATTTTAGGGTGATGCCAGTATTTGATATTTATTATGTATCTGTGACCCAGAACTTTTTGTGCAGTAGCCCAACACTGATCAATTACTATATTATCATATATTTGCTTAAAATATTTGATCACAAATTCGATCACATTAGACTCTGATGACAGAGATGCTTCTTGTATCACATGAGGACACAATCATCCACTGGTAAATTATGTTCACAAAATGTCTGCATAATTTAGTAACTGAGATGTAAACAAATTTCACAGTGTACAAATATAAGCATTTTATTTACTACACCTGATTATGTGGGGGTTACCTTGCCTTACACCATCCTGTATATTATCTCCACCTTTAATGTTTCCTTAAAAAATTATATTTATGGTAGTGGATTCATAAACATTTCATGCAATAACTTTCAGTGAGGCATCTTTCAAGAAGCATTAAACTCTTCAGACTCTGCAGACATGTTTCTATTTATACCGTAACTAAGCAAGTTTCTCTAACATTTCACATCAAACCACTCTGAATGAGTTTTATCTTTACTGATTATGCAGATGTTTAGAAAAATCAGTGGCATTCCTGTTTGAACATCTGTCTGATTTAAAAAATTTTTTTTAAGCAATCATCTGTAGATTCTAACATGATTCTGACATTATTGTGTATCCCTAGTATGGAGGACCTTACATATTTATTACAATACTACCAGTGATTGGAGGATGAATGCTAGCACATGCTTACTCCAAATCAATTGAAGCATCTTTTTAAATGATGTTGGTCAAATCAGTGCTCTTGAAGGAGAACGCTAACTACCAACTTTGTTTATTAATTAATTATTAATACTGCACCTATTTTGCTCTTTCTTTATGTGCAGATTCAGAAATAGGCAGACAGTTGTCTAATATGGTTTGTTTGCAATTACCTGGAGGATTTGAATCCTAATTGAGGGAAGATGAAGTATAGAAAACAGTCTTTGTCTTTGATTGTTAGTTGATGATCTTTGTTGAGTCTCTTGTTCATCTATGGGTGCCTGTAGTTTGCTTCTGCCCAGAGACTATGTTTGTATTGCTCTTGCAAATTGACAGTGTAAATGGATTTGATTGGGCTGTATCAGTGTTGATTAGATCCCTGTCATTATTGCTGTAGGTGTTATATTGCCATAAGAGGAAATAATGAATTCACAGCAGCTCAGATCCCAGCCATGTTCAGATTCAGGGAACACAAACCTAAAATGTGCTGGTGTGCTAATGACATTCTCAAATGGGAGCTCCACTCTATCTTTGGAAACGTTATGGCACACTGCCAGAGTGCCATTATTGTGAGTGGTGAGTATTGTTCAACAGTCGGGGTCTGCGATGTTAATCACATCACTTAGAATAATATGGATGTGTGCATTTAACATGCACAGTCCCATCAGAGAGCTCAGCCAGCTGTGGATGATTTATTTGCTTTAAGTCTAGTTTGCCGTGGGGAAAACAGTTGAACCTCACCTCACAAATGCTTGTGACAATGCGGATTTCTCTAGGACAGCAAATATCTGCAAATAAACTGCATAATTAGTTTATCAGGGTGCTGATGTTTTCGGTTTTAGGTATCACATGTTTAGGCACATTGAGAATGTTTTGGTTTTTAAGTTGGAGCAAATTTTTCCAAAATGCTTTTGGTGGTCTATCTCCATATACAAAGACTTCAGTATGTGTATTGGTTTTCCCATATTCACTGTAATCACTTTAGTTATGAAAGACTGAGGGACAATAAACTAAAACATGTTATTAGTTTGGGAAGCTCCAGCCTTGTGTATCCTCCATCTTTCGTTTTCTTTTTATCCTCTTACTCGCTAGTCAGTACTAGTGCATTTCCGCTCACATAATTGTATCCGGGTATTAAAACGCATTCTATTTAAATTTTAATTAAATGTGGTCAAGATCCAAGGCCCTTTGTGACTGAAGCTCCTGGTATGTCCCAATAATGAACTTGATTTAGATCTTTTCCTGTTCCATCTTTATCCAGAATCGAGGGTAACTGAGCCTGCTCAGCAAATGTATACATGCCACAGAGCACTGTAGGAAGTTAATTGCTTAATTGTACCATGCAGTACACCTGTTTGAAAGCATCTGTAGTCATTTCTCCACTCATTTATTCAGGTTTGTCAATTTGTCACCTGTCTAAAGATCTCAGATTTGATGTAATTAGACAATGTATCCATTGTTTATTATACTGACTATCATGAGTACCCAGTATTGAAGTTCATATTATACCATGACAGCCCTGCCAATACCTTTTCTTAGTGCCTTTATAGTGCTGTGTAGTCACTAAATGTGTCATTGTTACAACATGGTTGGCTTGGCCCTCTGTTGCAGGGTAATGGAGAAAGAAGAAAGCTAATGGATGTGACGTGTATAATGGCAGAAAAAAGATGAAATTGCAAGAGAGATGGTGTGAAGGGTACAAATGCTAGGATATTATTCCCCTTTGTTAGCTGCCATTAATACCCTAATTGTCTGTGCTGTGTAATTACAATGTCAGGGAGACCTCGGCAGTGCAGAAAGTTCAAATGGATCGATTAAGTGTAATTCAGGCCATTAACAGCATCTCCAACAACAGACATCAACCGAAAGGGAAACAGATAGGTATCCATCTCTGCAAGACTGTGGAAAGAAGGGAAGACTTTAAAGATGTATCAGTAGTAATGTATCAGTCTAATCTGAATAAATGTTAAGAATTTAAAACTGCACTCACCCTGAATTACATTCATGCAGTGCAGTATGCATCTTGCAAATGATGATGCACTGCTTAAAAAAAAATCTGTATATTTTCTGTAAGACAATAAGACAAATTTGTTTCACTGTAATTAGATAAACAAAGCATTACTGGTTAGTCAAGATTTTAATTGCCTTTATAAGAACACCAACCAGCCACTTTATTAAAGGGGATCAATACTTTTCTGGTTGTCCCAATACTTTTACTGTGCTATGTAGCATTCATGTTTTTTGGACTATGGACTTAGCTGGACTATATATTTCTATAATCATAGAATGTAGTCCATTTGTTTCTCTGTTAGGACCCCCACAAGAGAGAGGTATTATTTGTGGTTCTGGATCATTCATAGTACTCCACTGACGCTCTTATACTGGGTGGGTTTTTGCTGGGTCATAACCAATTATACAAAACTATTCTGACTGATTAGATTCATCCTGTGAGCATGCCGCCATCCACAGGTTGCAAAGGGCAAAATATATGTTAGTGCTTTTTTATTCTTAACACAAAATATGGATTACATGTTCGTGCACACTCTCTGATTGCCTACAGATATGGACGAAATGGAGCAGTAGCACCGGATCTTAGGGGCAGTATAGCCAATAGAAGACATATTGTTGATAATATAAAAAATCGAAGGAATTGTCTGTCCACATATTGCAAGTAAACGGCAACCCTCTCCATCAACATCACCAACACACTAACTGATGGAATACCTTTTGGATTAATAAGTTACTTCCCCCTTATTATATTTCCAGACTGTTATAAAGAACAATAGTACATTGTAGCACTTCTGTTACCTTGTTCTGAGTCTTACATAAGCAATTGTTTTTTTCTTTTTTATTTAGCCCTCTTTGTTTTTTGAATAATCTCGATGCTTACGATGTTGGCATATTGTTAAGGGCAGTCATTGTAACGGTGTTCGTGCATGCAGACCTGAGTCATGCAGACGCCTGCCAATGGTGCTGGCCCTAACACAATGATTCACGGAGGGCATCACAGATCACTAAGTGTTGTTGGATCAGTCGGGTACAATGATAAAGTCTGTCACTGCATGAAACTTTGTGTCTGTTAATTCCTTTTGGGTGCAACTATTGTTTTTTTTTCTGGGTGACTATGCTGTGCTACACCAGTAAGAGTCCTTGAGCAAGACTCCTAACACTACATTGACCTACCTGTAATATGATTGTAACCTTGTAAGTCACTCTGGATAAAAGCATCAGCTAAATGCCAGAAATGTAAATGTATGTAATGTATGTAAATGTGTGTGTGTGTGTGTGTTAATAATTTAAAATTGTAACAAAATAATCAATTCATGATAAAGTTTGAACTGTGGTAAAGTTTGAGTTTTCTGAGTCATTTCATAAGGAATTGGAATTGAATCGAATTGCTGTGAGGTCAGAGATTGACACCCCAAGGATGTACAGATGGTACATGCAGCACACAGACGAGGGCTGAGTGTTGAGAGGGTGATGTTTGCGGAGCGATGGAACTGACCCCACCATGTATACAGCCGGAAGGAACAATGAATGGCATCTCCCCCAAGCTGCTTTCAGAGCAGTTTAACATGCATAGAATCAGCCCTCTCAGTCTTTCACTCTCTTTCTCCCTCTCTCTTTGTAAGAACAGGTGAAGACAGCAGCCCCGTTTATGAGCCCCAGGAAGAGAGCACTGCATTTCTCACCTCATATTTTGTCTGTGAAATCAATACGTGGCTGCCCTGAGCTGAGATTTAGAGGGGCCGGTGCTAAATACACATAGACCCTGACGTAAATCTCCCGAGAGGGAGCCTGTCTTCTCGGTTCCCTTTCCTCTGGCAAACAATGGCTGAACATTTTCTTTGCCTGGCTGCAGCCTGGCTGCTTTGTGTTCTTGAGGTTAAGCTTGCACTGGAAGACCTGTTATCTGTAAAGACGTGTGTGCGGATGGTGCTGGTGTTCCTCATTAGGCGTGTTGAGCTCCGTGTTCAGCTCTGCGGTTCACTCTTGTGTCTTCGGGGGGCACAAAGTTGACTGCAGTGTGCTTGGAGAGTGATGTATGTTTCTGCTTTTCATGGGGTTGTAAGTACTTCACCTTCACTCAGCTGTAGTCTTTAAATAATGACACTGACCCAGAGAGGGCTTCTTGGTGTCCTCTCCGTTCCAATATTTAACCTCACCCACTGAGGCTTCATTGACTTTCAGATCACTCTGCAGAACTGTGAGCAAATGGTCACGGATGGAATGAAGCAGCATTTCTTAACACTGGTACTGCATCGCCACATATTGCAAGCACATATTATGGTGCTTTATTATCAAGTCGCCTGTCCAAGTAATCTGCTAATGAATAAGCCCTTGCTTGGTTGAAATGGCACTAAAATGTACATGCTAATTTAAAAAAAATTAGCATGTAAAACGATCTTGTCTATAATCCTGACACTTTAGTGTTAAAATTGTCATTCTACTGACAAATAATTAAAATGAGCAATTTGCTTGTGGAATAAAGGCCATATTACGCAGGTTGTAATGCGCACCACTCTGTGGCTTCCAGCACTGTTAAATTTGTTTGTGCAGGTCAGCATTCTCCTAGAACAAGTCTAAAGAATGTCATGCTAGGTGACATGTGACTTGAAGTTTACACTGAGAAAGGTAATCAGCCTAAAGATAAACAGATAAACGCTAGTTACCTCAGCCAAGCATTTTTGGCATTGTGTCTTTTAGCTAGAAACCAGTAATTTGTGAGAGGTTAGTTAAAAAAGAAAAGTTGGTATCATACGGAATGACTTCACTAAACGATACTGAAGTCATACTCTGTGCATAGAGTATAAAATGAGCTTGTGCTTGGCGTTTATCGGTGCTCCCCTTCCACATTTCCCTTGACAGTTAGTACTGACCCCTCCTTTAGGAAAAGTTTCTCAAGCCTGCTTCTTACTCGCCAGCTTCTTGTTCCAACCTTAATTGGCACTCTGAGTAGGTGACAGAATGTAACTGCTGCACTCTAAAGGTGAATGGGCAGCTAGGCGAAGCTGGACAGATAAGGGGAGGTGACAATATAACTGCTGGACCATCTGAGGTGGAACAGGAAAATTTGAACCTGTGAAGAATCTCTGTCAGACACAAAGTAGTTAGAACACATTTACAGGTTTTACTGACTGATTTTTTATGTAAACTCCTTCTTGAGAATTTATTAAATATGTTATATTGTAAAATGGTTTAATGTACAAAAACTATAACCCAGACAGATTTCTTAAGTTGTGGTGAAAAGGACCATCGTTTGCAATGTTTGCAACCCCAATATAGTCACTTTATTTACTATCCAAAACCCCCAGTGAACCTACACATGTCTTCTGGGTTTTTACATTTTTACATGTAAAAAAAAAATAAAAAGAAAAAAGAAAAGAAGGAGGAACAATACTCAGAATAATACCCCAACATGAACCTATTCGCCATAATGTACTGAAATGAAATGCATTGTACCCATTACAAAGCAATGTCTTAGATATTGGGCAGCACATTCATAACCATGCCATGCAATACATTTCTAAGAGGGAATTTTTTGCTGCATTAAACTCCTATGAACACCATTGTGAACAATTCTATCTCTCTAGAATGGGGCCTTTCACATCAAACCACTCTGACTGTTTACAGCTTAACAAGTACGTGAACAATCTTTTTTAAGAATGATCCATTAAAAGGTTCTCTATGGAATCAAAAGTGCTTATTATGTGGCGCCGCTTCATTTATTATTAAGAGTGTAAATTAAACAGTCAAGACTTTTGCTAGAATGCTTAACCCACTCTATCCTCAACGAACATTCCCTCATTTAATACTATTAAATACTGATTCAGAAGCCCTCTCATAGACACCCGCACAGTGATATTATAGACTTTCCGTAAACATCTCAATACATGCCGATGAAGTTCATTTGGATGTCTTTGATTAACTCTGATGGCAGAGTGATATGCTGGGCTCGTTTTACCAGAGGCTCCCATGAGATGCCCTTCTGTGCTTAAAAGCCCTTTCTGCACTTAGTCAGTGTGGCTCTCAAGGCACTTCTTGACACCGTACCGCCCACATCAATTGCCCATATCCACCCATTTAGCTCTCGGTGAACAGCCTTCCCACAAGGCCCTTCTCACTCACACCACCCTCGGTGCTTCATTCATTATGGCTGCATTGGCCTTCCGTATCTTTCAAATTCATTTCCATTTTTCCCACTTTGGTTCCTCTAGAATAGCCAGGCTCACAGTGGTCGTCAGCTTAAAAGAGGCTGCATGGCTTGCCTCTCCATCAATAAGCCAGAGAAATCAATCACCTTAGAGGGTCCGGCAAATCACGCCAATAATTAAAGCATTTGATGGTGCAGAGGTGCAAAATAGAGAGGGCAGAACTGCCCTCAAACATACTGCATTAATCTTAAGCTCACTGACATTTTGCTTTGTCACGTCTTCACACCCATTTGCCTACAAATTGGATTCACTACAGCTTCTAGAAGACAGATAGGATAAGCAAAGGATTTCACACAGGTTCAGGTTAAGGCTTCAATCAGAGTAAAGTGATAAACATGCATTGATACCTAATAAAGCCCCCATGTGGGTCTTTTGCTGTCGCATGGCCCAGGTGTCACCCCTCTGTCTAAAAATTTGATCACAGTTACAAACTGTTAAGCTGTGTCTTGATTTGCTCTTATTTTACTGTATGTAGTGAATCAGTATGTAATATGGACACTGGTTACATCTGTGGTTGTGGGAATAATTAATACTGGGTTACTACCAAAAACATTAAATATCCATTTTTGGGATGGGATATTCCAGTCATTTTAAAACATTTGAATTTTTTTTGTACGCTCACACCCAACCATGTGTCAGTCATATTAGTTTTATATGCATTTCTTAATTTGATTAACACTGCTAACATAATGCTAGTTTCTGTTAGCATTGCTAGTGCCAAGCTAACCATGGCTAACCTAAGCAATTCAAGGCAGCTGTAGCTAAAACAGTAAATAGAATAATAACTAATGAAACATTCAGTTTACATTTTAATAAGATTTTATTTTATTCTTTTAGTAAATATTAAGACTGCCCACCCTCACAAAGCACAGAGGGACTGTAACTTATTTCTGAAGAAGTCTAATGAAGTATACTAGCTGTTAGCAGTTAGTTTGTTATCAGGTCAGACTTCATATTTTGTTCATAAAATAAATAAAGTGTTTAAAAATAATGTTATAGATTATCTTGGAGGCAAACATTAACATCTATATACAGTGGAGTTCAAATGAGTGAGACCACACTGAAAATCTGAAAAAACGTCACTCATATTGTTCAACTGATATCATTGGTAATAAAACACTTTGTATGAAATTACAAAAGAATGCATAATAGAAGCATTTTTGCCATTCGTCTCTATGGACACTGTATTTAGCCATGCTGTCACAGTGAGCATTGCTATCAGTAGAAAACTAATAATGACCTCCATCTTGCTACACCAAACCCTTATTGTTTCACATTTACAACTGTGAAAAAAAGAGAACAGAAGTTCCAGGCTTTGTTGAAATAACATGTTGTGTACTGCAAACTGCACACTGCATCAGTATATACTCTATGCTGCAATGCTGCTCCTCATCAGTAGAATACAATATAGTCTCCAGTATACAACACAAAGCGTGTACTGTTTTACAGGAAAAGGGGACAGCTACCCTATCAAATTTAGGATAGTCTTTATAGTTAGTAATATAAGTTAGTTTGACTGAATAATAAGCAATTTGAGTTCACCTGGGAGCCTGAAAAACCACTGGTGAGCAGATAGTATGTGAAAGAACAACTTGATTAAAATATTGTTTTAATAACGTTTTTGTGCAGCTCTATTAAGTTAACTCTATTAAATAGCCAAATTAGTAGAGTAAAGTGAAGGGCTTTAGTTCTGCAGTGAATGCAGCAGCATTTGGACAAACATTTTTCATTTTGCTGTTATTAATACTCATGTACTTGAATATTTTGCAAGTGATTTTACAGGTACCTTATCCAGATATTGTTGGCATACTAGGGGATGTTGGTCACATAACACTTCTAACACTCATACATACACGAGGCATATGTAGTAGGATATTTCAAACACAACCCCTACGCACTGGAACAATCTTGACCAAATCTGCTGAACTAGGGAGCTCTTTGAGACACGGCCTGGCTCCCTTCAAAGAAATTCCCTCTATTTTGCAGACAAAAGTATGGAACAGGAAGTGATGTGGATGTGCAGGCGATACCTCGTGTGAGATATTGCATGTGGCAGTGCAATTTCCATCTCAAGTGGAGCGCCCGTTGAGCCCACCATTTAATTTTCACTTATGATTGAAAAAGATTTTCCAGTCCATGTGGAAAGCCATTTCTTCAGGATTAGCTCACTAAATTTGGCACCTTCCTCAAGTCGTCTGCTGAAACGCAACCCATATGATCCTGCCACTGCTCGCCGAGGTGTAGGAGAACACCTTGTCAGTGAAGGCACAGTACTCTTTGGTGGCATCGTGGCCCCCTGCCGGCCCTGTGGTGACATTTGTCTGTGGCACTAAAACAAGGTTACCACATGGCAGTCCTTTGAATGACATTCGTTAAAAAAAAAGACTCAGAAGTAAACAAAAGGCCACATCTGGCCGCAGAGCGATGTTCCAGACACCTCGCCTTCACTTTCGACATAAGCAAAGGACTTCCACTGAGCACCGTGCATGAACACAAAGAAAGACGACACGACAGCATCTCATTATCCACTAAATACCAGCAGATTAATTACAATGACAATGACAGATGGCTCATTACTAGATCAGCCAGAGAGGGTTCTGGGGGGAAAAATACAGGTACAGAACTGTTTCCGTAGTGCCTGTATGGCACGAAGCCATTAAAATGTATCATTTGACATGGTTCTATGACTCTGAAGCATTTTAATGGTTGCAATGAGAGCCATTTATATGTTCCTCATCATAAAAGCCTCAGTGAAGTGCAGTTCCACTTGCAAGTCAAGTGGATTACTATTATAGGTATGAATCACTGTATCAGTAATTCAGTACACATTATAATCCATGAATGGAGATCCGGTACTCTGGTGATACCAGATTTAGATTTAGACCCATTCAAAGTGAAATCCAGCCACGATCTTGCAGTCTTTTTTCACTGGTCCTGCAGATTGTGGTTGTAGCTTTGGACTGTACTAGACAATATTCAGACTATTTTTTTTTCAAGCCATTCAAAGATCTTAAAAAAAAACAGACTCTAATCTAAAAGAGTTGTATTGCTGCATTTAAATTATGTAATTAAGCATCTAGTAAAAGAAAAAATGCACAATACAGTAGAGTGCAAAACTCAGAGACCACATTTCATTTTAATATTTTTTATTTTATTTCCAAGTGTAGTTGTATTATTACAAATACAACTACATTTTATTTTCCAAATGACAAATTATTATTTTTACAAGAGATGTTTTTAAATAAATTAGATAAAAAACAGATGAATACAAAGGAAGTTTCCAAAATGATTAAAAGATACAGAGAAATTTGGGTGTACCAAGCTCCACTATTACTTGAAGAATTACTATGAACATCCCCTGGTGCTTCTGGCTGTTTGGGATTGCATAAATTGTGTGAAGAAGAAACTGCAACTTCTAAAACTAGACATTTGGTGGTTTGATTAAGGTTCCCTGCAGATACAGTGGGGTGCGAAAGTTTGGGCAGCCTTGTTAATTTTCCTGATTTACCTTTATAAAGCATTGATTGTTTGGATAAAAAAAGTCCGTTAAATATATCATATAGGGGACAAACACTGTGATATTTGACAAGTGAAATGAAGTTTATATGATTTACAGAAAGTGTGCAATAAAAAACCTTGACGCATTATATATATTTTGATATTAAAATCTTAATAGTTCATTCTTGTAGTAGGGATACAAATTCTTGTAAACTAGGATAAAAACTGTATCATGAAAATAAATAAATAAATAAATAAACCAACCATATACTCATGATTGAGCATAGTATTGGTTCTTTGCATTCCATATTGATTTAAAGTTAATACCATTTGTAATTACTCAAATCTTTACAGTAGGAGTTACCCACTCTTTGTTCTGGGAATGTTACCATAAAAAAAATAAATCAGACAAGGAATGATTCTTTTCTGCCACCAAAGAGAGGTTAAAAATGAAAAAGCAATAGATAAAAAAGGGTAAAATGTTTATTTCAATATTTATTCATATATTTTTTAAACTATTGCACCATATTTTGTTACTAAATACTAAAAAACGCAGTTTGAAAAGTAAAATAAGAATTGGACAAGTTATATATAGTTTAAAAGGGGGTGGGAGATGCTAATACTATGGATGGTCTTGCATGACCAGGTATGATCTTGCATGAATGACACATCTGTGTAGAAATGCTGAACTAGAGCAAAATCCTGTGCAAAAAGTGTGTGCCCCAAACTGTGTTAACTGTTATGTTATCCAAAAAGCTCAATTAAGGAAATAGGAAGAAAGAATGTGTATAAAGTAAAGTATTTATACAAGTAAAAGGCAGCACTGTTGCCACCTGGGTTAGATCCAACTAAGCTTATATTAATCTTATATATAAATTATACTGTGTCGTTAACGCGGAGATCACTGGGGCGCAAATGCTGAGAGGGTTATCTTTAATTTAGATTGTAATGTATTCAAACCCCACTCAAGCATTCAATCAGCAGGGACACAATGCACAGTTTCAAAGGTATGTAATTTAGACAGCTTGTAGTCTGTGTTATTTGTTAGCCTATTATTTTTTTGTACATCAGCTGGCAAAAAATGTGTTTTAGATGATACAAATTCCATCCCTACACCCCAGTGACTATTGTTACAGTAGCAGTCAGATAAAAATGGAGCAGGATGTTTCAGAGTGGTAAGTTTGAACTTTTTAGCCCTCTGTGCCTTGTGAGGGTGGGCAGAGCTTGCTGGTACAAGAGGAAGTCATCTCAGCAAGCTGAGAAAAGTGTTATTTGTGGGAGAGAGTTTCTTTCTCTAGTGTGTACATGAACAATTTATGCCCATTTACAGACACTAGCGGAAAAAAGGAAGACCAGAAAATACTATAGTAGGTCCCCTTTAATGTTAAAATGGTTGATCATTTAGTCCTATTATTACTAGAGCATCTAAAAGAAATACCATGAAAAATGAACTTAAGAGAGTTTCACAAGGGGTGAGTTTTACTGAGAACACCATACACAGAGATCTCCAGGAAATGGGCTACAACTGCCACATTCCTTATATTAAGCAAATTCTGAACCAGACACAAGTCAGAAGCATTATACCTGGGCAAAAAAGAAAAAACTGAACTGTTGATCAGTGGTCCAAAGTCCTCTTTTCAGATGAAAGTAAATTTTGCCTTTTGTTTGGAAATCAAAGTCTTGGAGTCTGGAGGATAAGTGGAGAGGTGGGTGTGAAGTTTTCACAGTCTGTAATGGTTTGGAGTGTCATGTCCTCTGCTGGTGTTGGTCTCCTGTGTTTTGTCATTTCCAGAGTCAATGCAGCCATCTATAAGAAACTTTAGAGCACTTCATACCTTCATCTACTGATGAGTTTTATGGAGATGGTGATTTCCTTTTCCAGCAGGACGTAGCACAGTGCCAAAACTACCACCAAATGGTTTGCCGACCATGACATTGCTGTGTTTGATTGGCCAGCCAATTCCCCGGAGCTGAAGCCCATGGAGAATCTACGGGATGTTGTCTAGAGTAAGATGAGAAACATCTGACTCAGCAATATAGATGAGCTGAAGGCCACTATTAAGCAACCTGGGCTTCAATAACATCTCAGCAGTGCCACAAGCTAATTGTCTCTATGTCACGCCACTTTGATAAAGGTGGTAAAGGTGAGCCTCTAATCAAGTATTAGGTATATAAATTAACATACAGTTTTGTAGTTTACATGTTTTTCTGTTTAATCTAATGAATTATATAATAATAACTTAATAGAATGGCCCAGGTCCCCAGGGCTTGAGTTTGATTCTTAGCTGGGGCGTTTGGAGCACTTTTTTAGCGTGGAGTTTGCATGTTCTCCTCATGTCTGCATTGCCCCTAGCTGCATGTGTGAGTGAATGTGTATGTGTGCCCTGTGATAGACTGGTTGCCTGTCCACAGTTCCAGCCAATGACCCAGAGAGATATGCACCTTAGAACATGAAAGAACGAACGAATGATCTCTGATTTTCATGATCTGTAAGCAACATTCTTATCAACATGTAAAACAAGAAAAGGCTTGGAATATGTCACTCTACGTGTAATAAATGTAAAATATCATAATCAGGTTTATTGGCCAAGTATGTTGACACACACAAGGAATTTGGTTTCAGCAGTATGTGTCTCTCTAGTACTGACAGTGCACAATATACATAATGACTCCACATATACACAAGAAATACAGACAATTACAATATACAATCTTCACAATATACACAATATACAAGCAATAAACAAACTACAAATAATATACAGTTTACATGATATTTACAAACAGTATAAGGCAGTAGTGTTGAGGTAGAGGTAGTAGTGTTAAGGTAGTGCTACAGTATTAGCCTACATGTATGAGCTAGAGACTGTGGTGTATAATCTCGGATGAAACTATGGTCCGGCAGATGATGTGACTGGTCAGCTGTTTATGAAGGTGATGGCATGAGGAAAGAAGCTGTTCCTGTGTCTGGTGGTCTTGGTGTACAGGGTCCTGTAGCGCCTGCCGGATGGAAGGCGTTAAAATATGTTGTGTCCACGGTGAGACAGATCTGTGATGATGTCCCCTGGTTCATGAACAGTACCTGGAGGGTGGGCAGTGGAGCACCAGTGATTTTTGCAGCTGTCTTTCTGGTCTTTTGTAGTCTGTTCCTGTACTGTGGCTGCTCCAAACCAGACTGTGATAGATGTGCACAGGACTGATTTGACTGCAGTGTAGAACTGGATCAGCTGCTCCTGTGGCAGACCCAACTTCCTCAGCAGCTGCAGAAAGTACATCCTCTGCTGGGCCTTTTCGAGGATGGAGTCGATGTCAGTCACCCATTTCAGTTCTCGGGAAATGATAGTATCCAGAAACTTGAAGGTATCCACGGTTGACATAGGGCTGTTGGATGTTGTAAGGGGGATTAGTGTGGAGGGGTGTCTTCTAAAGTATAAAGTCATCTTCATAATCTTTAGCATGTTTAGTTCTAGATTCTTCTGACTACACCAGAAAACCAACTGTTCAACCTACCTCCAATAAGCAGACTCGTCACCGTCTTGGATGAGTCCGATTAGAGTAATGTCGTCTGCAAACTTAAGGAGTTTAACAAATGGGATGGAACCTTTCATATGTCCCATTTATAGCAGTTTATGTTTTTATATTAAATTATGAACAAAAAAAGCTTTCTCAGATGCACTTGTGTTGTTATTTTTGAGTGTCATAGTGTTTCTCCATAATCTCCTGTTCAGGCTTCTGAATGGCTGGTTCATGCTTCATCCGATTCTGTTCATCCATCCATCTTGTTGCTTGCCGTCATCCCCGTGTTTTGCTCTTTTAAGCGTAAATGATCTTTTCCAATTACACACATGGGCAAAATTGTTGGTTCCCCCTCGGTTAATGAAAGAAAAACCCACAGTGGTAACAGAAATAACTTAAATCTGCAAAAGTAATAATAAAAAAAAATTCTATGAAAATGAACAAATGAAAGTCAGACATTGCTTTTCAACCATGCTTCAACAGAATTATTAAAAAAATAAACTCCTGAAACAGGCCTGGACAGAAATGATGGTACCCCTGAAAAATGTGACCAAAGGGACATGTTAAATCAAGGTGTGTTCACTAATTAGCATCACAGGTGTCTACAATCTTGTAATCAGTCAGTGAGCCTATATATAGGGCTACAGGTAGTCACTGTGCTGTTTGGTGACGAGGTGTGTACCACACTCAACATGGACTTGAGGAAGCAAAGGAAAGAGTTGTCTGAGGACATTAGAAAGAAAATTATAGACAAGCATGTTAAAGGTTATAAGACCATCTCCAAGCAGCTTGATGTTCCTGTGACTACAGTTGCATATATTATTCAGAATATTTAGATCCATGGGACTGTAGCCAACCTCACTGGACGTGGACGCAGGAGGAAAATTGTTGACAACTCAAATCAGCTCTATGTTCACAGACCCAGTTGAAGCATATCAAGAAAAGAAACACTGTCCCTACTGTGAAACATAGAGGATGCTCTGTTATGTTCTGGGGCTGCTTTGCTGCATCTGGCACAGATAAATGTGCTGCCCAGTGTTAGAGAGATTGGTCTCAGTCACAGGTCATGGGTCTTGCAACAGGATAATGACACAAAACACACATCTAAAAACACCCAAGAATGGCTAAGAGGAAAACACTGGACTATTCTGAAGTGGCCTTCTATGAGCCCTGACCTAAATCTTATTGAGCATCTTTGGAAGGAGCTGAAACATGCCATCTAGAAAAGGCATCCTTCAAACCTGAGACAACTGGAGCAGTTTGCTGAGGAGTGGGCCAAAATACCTGCTGAGAGGTGCAGAAGTCTCATTGACAGATACAGGAATCGTTTGATTGCAGTGATTGCCTCAAAGGTTGTGCAACAAAATATTAAGTTAAGGGTACCATCATTTCTGTCCAGGCCTGTTTCAGGAGTTTATTTTTTTAAATACTTCTGTTGAAGCATGGTTGAAAAGCAATGCCTGACTTTCATTTGTTCATTTTCATAGAATTTTTATTTATTAAACAATAGAGTTTTAATGTTTAATACCCTTTGACTTAGCTATAGGTGAAAAATTTAAACCCTTAAACATATGGTACCAGAAAGGTCAAATCACTTCTGAGTTGACATTTTTGTGGCATGGTGAGCAATTTTTCAATATCAATTTACCCAGCTGTCATGCTCCTCCTGTCCTCAGTGGCCCCTTCTGCATCTGTGTTGGCCTGTCACTGCAGTCTACTCTGCTACGCCATACATCGATTTTACCACACATTATCCTTGGAAGGAGACTCACGTCTGCATGAATCATGAGAACAGGACATATTGCCAAACACCGATTTGTGTAATGTATGCCATTAGCATTGCTGGGTAATTCACCAAGAAGAGAAGAAGATTCTCCATGCTTGTGGCATGATTCCATTTAAAATGGTTTGACACAAGCAGAGTCTTTAGGATACAGAATAAACAGCACATGAACTCGTCTTTAGAGATGACATCTCCTCAACAACTTTTCCAACATCAGGCTAACCAATCATACAACATCTTTGAAATGCTCTTGAAGCTTCCTGGCACACAGATAGGAGTGGAAAGTCAAAGAGCAGTTACTGACTCTGACTTTTCCTTAAGAAACTGAGACTGTAAGTCCAAATATGACAGATGACAAGCTAAGGGCAAGTGATCGCTCCATCTGGTGAGGAGATGACAGAGAAAGGGAGGCTGGATTCAACATGGCCTGCTCACGATGGTGGGCAGCCGAGGATCGTGCTTCAGGGTGACTCAATATCGCACGTTCAGCCTCGTCAACAGTGTGGCATTTGATCCGAACACTTTGGTCGTGACAGACAAGACTTTCGGCAGGAATGTACAGGGGAAAAAATAACAAGAAAAAAACTCCATGAAGGTAGAAAGGTCACAAATAAAGAAATATAGCTGTCGGTGGTCTGAGGTCGAAAAGAATATTCTTAGCTGAAAGTGCAGCGTTGACTTATATGTGCTTGCTGCGATGAAGCACCTATGGTATTTTCACTGGACCCCTGCATGTCAAATCCATTCGAGATGTACATTTTACTTTAGATTTTTTAATTTTCACCTCCAAGGGTGGTGCTCTTAGTTGCCATAGAAAAACCAAAGTGTTGGTGTTCTGCTCTGCAGTGTGACTTACCTTCTGGCATAGGGCTGCCAGATTTCAGCTATGTCAAATCAGACAGCCCTTATGTTGGTTTGTTTTCTGTGAGTTTCAAAATATTGTTTGCTTCATTTTATTAATTGTAACTTTTTTTGCACAATCAAGTGACTCAAATAAAACTACAAACAACCTTGGGTAACTGACTTGTAGGATAAAGATGTATAATTCAATGTTAACTGTGCTTGAGAAATAACGTACTTAGACTTATTCCAACCATAATGCAGCCTTATGTTGTCTGATTACCTACACACAGGTTCATGAAAGTGATGAAAGTGATTTTTTGGGGGATGGTGTGTAGTTATGTTATGAGAGTGGTGCTACAAAGACATATATTTGTACATACATTTGATGAGTGCAGACAAGCTCTGCTGAGTGATATGTATGTATGTATGTATGTATATATATATATATATGCATGTGTACATATGTATAGTCCCCCAACTCTGCTATTTGATGTGCATTTTAGTACAGTTTATGTGGTATATAACGCAGCCACAGATTTTACCCACCCTACATCTGAAAATCTCTGCACTTCCGAATGAGCCTGAGGGAAAGGCATAATAACAAGACTGGAATGGCACTTTATCTGCTTCAGGTGATAGAATTCATTTTAAGGGAGACTTAACTGGAGGGCACCAACAGCTTGACAGCTCTGTTTCTGTCCTGCCATTTTAGGAGAATGTCCACACCCAGGCACATTCATCATTATCAAGCTCAAATTTTGATGAATGATGAACTCCTGTTAGTTAGGATGTAGGGATAATTGGAGGTACCATGTTCATCTACAGCAGCTTCTTTTATCTATTTTAGTATTCCATGATCTGCTCCCTGTGGTCTGCTAGGTGTCAGAAATAAAAACAAATCTCTCAAAAGCCCAGGATCAGAGATTAGAACCGCTTTGTAGTCTGCAAAAGCACAAATATTTGAAGATGTAATACTTTTGGGTGCCACCTGCTCTGCTGTATCTGTGTCCATCTGCTGTTGATGCCAAATGAGAACGCTTGAAGAATGCCGCTATTGACTTTGATCAATTCTAACTGTGGGAGCATAAACTGCGTTCCTTTAATGCGTCCTTCCTGGAGCGTGAACTGGTTTAAAACTGATCGAAGGACGTAATTCAGTTTACATCCGCCAGCTTACACAGGCTGCGCTTTGAGATCGATTTGGGTTTTTCTGCTGGATGCCATTTCACGCTACCCCTCCCATTGCTCTAATTCTAAATGAACTATCCAGTTTGAGCGTTAATATAATCAGGACTAATTCTTCATGATGGGGCCAAAGATTAAACTCTCATTAGTCGGTCACTGTTGGTTGAACCCCTGCCATTATCAAATATGGCTGGAAGCTTGGCCTGACCTTAAAAGAGGTACAGCATGGGCGTAATTTGCTGGACATCTAGACGTAGGGGCCAAGGTTTTTGCAGAGGAAGGTCTTGTCCTGACCAGACCACGAATCTGGGTTCTTTGAGCTGTTTTTTTTTAGTCTCATTTCGTCCTTCTGCTCACACCAGCAACCATACAAGCTTTGATTCCATCCTGTGAGGGGTGCACATCTGCGGAAAACGCAAAGCTCATACACAATCGCTTTCTCGGCCTCAGTCCCTGAGATATTTTCTTTTTTCTGCTCTCCTAATATGAGCTCTCCTCATGTCTTTTCCAAGGTCAGACATTTCTGACCTCCAAACTATAACAGTATGTGCTTTGCCTTCATGTCTGCCTATTAAAATGTCTTTCAGCTCAGCTTCTCTGTAAACTGAAGCTTCTGCCTTGTTCCAACATTGAAGTGGGGGGAATGTGCAAGATCTGCAGATAGATCATAAAATCCACTTACCCCCCAAACAAAAAGAATGGAAATGAGGTTTTAGTTGTCTGCGATGCACACTGATCTCAATATAGGATATGGAGAATGCTCGTTTCTGCTGCAGCTCTGGCGATGGCTTCTACCTTTAGCACACTTTGTAATTATCACAAGATGGCATTTCATTTGAGGCGTTCAGTAGTTAAGAGCTAAATGCGGTTTCTGTGATTTTTTGATATGAAAACTCATTTTGCCCTTGAGCTCATCCTTAATTTGATGGGCTCTTGTAAAACTCCCCATTATAACCGGCTTAATTGCAAATCCCTACAGATTTCAAATCTTTATAGATTTAGAAAATACAATAGCTTGATAAACCAGGCAATCTGTGATGGACTGTATATTCCTGTGATGGTACTGTTATACCTGTTTTGGCATCACACAATCTTGATCTAATGATTCTGTTAAATATTGACAGATTACAAAACATTGTAGTGATACATCAGAACAGACAAAATAGAAACTGTTATGCCATCAGCAATATTACTGTAATAACTACAATTATTTTGTTTAATCTTTGACAAACTATAGATGAATAAACCCTATTAAACAGACCCTGTTTTAAGCTAAAAACGTTTGGTGGGCAATAATATTGGCTAATATCATTTAATGTGGTTAAAGACTAAACAGCCTCCAGGAGTTTACAGTTAAGCAGTGCCTTACAGGTTGAGGTGATGATCATTTGCCAGCTATGAATTGATTGATGTGATTTTCAGTTCTTAGTTGGTAAATTCTTCAAATCAAAGGGGACAGCAAGGAGGCAGAGTCTCAGCATGCTTAGTCGTTTATGTTAGTTTCTGTTAATGAACTCTTATCTTTCTATTTCCCTTAGATGTTTGTGTTGTAGCATCCTGCTCACAGCAAAGGTTATTGTCTGAAGTGAGTTTTTTGTCACACACGAGGTGTCTTTCTGTGACAGTATAAAACAAGTCATTAATTATCTCTGTACAAAATTAGATTTCATGGTTTTCATAGATACTGCCAGCGTGGAGTGCTTGGCTGGCAGTGCTAGACCAGAAAACATTCCATTTGGGGAAATATTATTGTTACTTCAGACTCATCTCTGTAGATGTTTCACTCTGATGGTCCTTGAGGATTTTTGAAACATGATGATAGTTGGCTTAATGTGATGCACAGTCATGATTTATTTCTTATGTGATAATATGGCTATTGTTTCACATTTGTATAATAATAATTATTGTTATATTTATGTGATCTTTTAGTTTCTATTTGAAATAAGCATTAATGGGAAGCTGTGATGTGTTCTGCTCTTTTTTTTATCATTTCTCAATGAATGAAAACAAAAAGGTGCTAGTTATCAGTGCTTTATCTGCAGGATTTTCACTGACAGTATCAATATTGGCCTACACTTTTAGCTAACCAATATATCGGCCAGGCCCTCTCCTATAAATAAAGCAAATGTTATTGCCCTTTCAGAAAAGGACTGTTTGTATTGTCTGTTAGTATTGGGGTGCTTACAGCAGCCTCGCTGCTCACATTCACAAATAAAGTTGTAGAGTCAGCTGTTGCAGGTAGCACACAAACTCACACTAAATATGTACTAATGTACAAGGCACTTAAGAATTAACATGGATAATCTATATAGAGGATGTTTATGATGCAATCTTTTTGTTCATCAATAAACCTGTTCAGAAAGCCTCCTAGTTGGAATTCTGCTGGCGAAATGGAAATTAGCTTGGATAATTTAAATTTCAATAATAAAATCTGAAAATAATCACATAATCTAGGACTGTACCACTATCACTTTAATAAATGTTGATGCGATTCCATCTACAAAGATGAAAATCCAGTTTATTTGTGGTTCTATTCAATCTTACACGTTTACATCGCAATACACTTCATCATTGTTATTAAGGTGAAAAATGCACAGTTAAACTGAGCGACCTCATCCATTTATAATGACTGAAAAACATTTAATAGTGTTTCCTTAGAGACATTACAGTAATTCATGTAATTCAGTCAGTAAGTAAAATGTGCAATATGTATACTCCACATAGTCTGTTGTCCTTACTCTATACTCTACCCCTTGTTTATTTGCCAGTCTGACGGACCGTCAAGTTCAGCATAAAACCTCATTCTTTTACATGCAAGAGCATCTCAATGTTTTTGTTGTTATTTTTATCACTTGTTTTCTTTGTTTTTGATGTGTTTTTTCGTGCCGAGAACAGGTATGCTTCTCAGCTCATGTGGGCCTGAAGGCATATTTAACAGTGCTACAGTGACTCACTTTCACTCTTTTTAGATGTAAAGTGATATTACAAGACAGCCCGGACTAAAGCTAGCTTGTTAGCATGCTACATTCAGTAGATATCTGCAACACGATACATAGCCGTCTTTGACACACCATCAAAACGGTTACTTCTTCCCATTTTTAGATAGTTTTGGTTCATTCAGGAATGGTTTAAAGAATCTTATCCATTGATTACATCCGCTTTCATATGGCTCCTTAAAGGTTTTAAGCTTTTTCAATTATAAGTTGAATGTTCGTGTTTACTAATGAGTCCCACACACTGCAGACCATGCTTTGAGCCCCCCTCATGGACAGCTGTGGACATGTATTGACATGTTGATGGATACAGCATCGGCATCAGAAGAAAAAGATCTATGTCGGCTGAAAAGCTAAAATAACATGAACAGGAATATGATGCTGCATAAATTATAACATCAGAGTTGAATACTAACATTACTCAAATATTTTTGCTGAAATACTGCTTGCGTTTTAACTCATATAGACTACATAACAGCTACTTCTATCAGAACTGCACATCCTTTATGCGTCATGCACCCCTATCCTTTCTTTTAGTGTTTGTATACAAGGCCTGCATAATTATAATGCTTAAAGTGAAATGCCTTCCAGTCCTTTTGTCTGTTACAAGTCAACATCATCCCATAACAAAATCCTTATTGCCTGCTTACTGGCAAGCTTGGCCCAACCTCATACAACACAGAGAGAGCTGAAACAGCAAAAGCATTCCACTCTGAAACGCTCCTAGTGTAGTCTAGCTTGTAAAGGTGGATCTACCAACTAGTTCTACCTAAATTTTAGGATCGAACACAACCACAACGGTGTGTGGAACTTGTAGCCAGATGCTGCTCTGGCAGTTGGCTAATCAGAACAGAGAGGGTGGGTTGATTAGTGAGCGCAGACTGGGCTCATTGGGAGGCGGGGCCTAAAGACACAGGAGCTCTAACAGAATGTTTCAGACAGAGGGTGAATATAGAATGTGTTTATGAACATAGAAATTGAGCATACTTCACCCTCTTTTTTTTTTTTTTAAAGTTAACACTTTAGACTACTGCAGAAAAAGTAATCACTTTGTACCTCCAACACTGATGTCTATGTTTTCTGTAATGGGTTGATTCTTTTTGATAAGTTTTAAAGGATTATTTGTTTCTGGCAGTGTCTGTCTGTTCTGTTGGAGTGTGTGTGTTTGTGTGTGTGTGTGTGTGTGTGTGTGTGTGTGTGTGTGTGTGTGTGTGTGTGCATTGGGCTGAGAGACTGTCATTATTCTCTGCTCACACACAGCTCTTTGAGTATGGGCCTCTGCTTCGCTGCATGTGATACTGCCTTTGATCTCTTCCCCACAATCAGTATTTCCTCCTCCACCTCATCTTGGCGCCACTCACTCTGTTCTGCAATCAGGCCTGTTTTAGGCGTCCTTTGGGAACCTGGAAGAAAGACCAAATAAGGAGGTGTGTAAATGGGATAAAGTGGGATTACGGTCATTTTTGAGGAGCGTGCTTTGTTTGCCTTGTGAGGCTGCTGTTTATTGTGTGTATGTGTATGTGTGTGTGATGGAGCGGTAGATGTGATGGTCAGACTGCAGCATAGAGAGAGAGAGGTGAGGAAAGGTTGTTTGTTCCAGTTGCATTGTCAGCTCCTGCAGACTGATTGCCCAGAGAGAGAACTCACTCACCTGCTCCTTAATCAACTTGTCACCTTCACTTTTCCATTAACTTCCATTTATTTAGATTCATCATCATCAATTACGATGGTTATATGGTTGGTGACATGATCATCTGTTCAGTTTAATTCTTTCAGGAACATTGTGTAAAAAAAAGTTTGCCATTTGTCAGCGCTGCCAGACCGACGTTGAGGCCTGTGACTCTAAATAACTCCCAGTCGTTTCTCTTTCTGATCTGCATCTGCTACAGTTGCAAATGGGCCATGCCGACAACTAAATTTAAAAACACAGCCGTAGTAGTTCAATATCAGTCTTCATAAGAGTTATAGTCTAACTTAGCTATGATCGTTTAAATATCACAGCCCACTTGTCACAGTCTGCCCAATGTCATTTTGAGCTTATTTGAGCAAATTACTAAGTATCTGGGTTTTTAATGGTATTAGTGGGCTAACAACAAATGTGCATGACCTACTGAACAGATCCCACTTGTAAACCATGGCATCTTTACCTTTTATAGGCATTTTCCAAGAAACCTTTTATAAATAATGAAGCTGTTTTTTTTGTACATTCATTTGTGTCTCTGTAAAAACAGATGGCAGGAATCAGTATTCAGGTACTCAATACATACAGTCATGTGAAGAAAATAAGTATGTCCTATAAAATGTTTCATGTGTTGACAAATGTGGATCAACCAGAATGTGATCTGCTAAGGAGTATGTAAAAATAAACTGACTTTTCAATCCTTTTTTTTAAATAAATTAACAGACATGACTGACGATTACTCCTCTGGATTCAGTAATTGGTTTTCTATAACTGTCTACAAGTGTTTGGCATCTTCTGACAAAAAAATAAATCCCACACCTCTGTACAGAATTATTTCAACTGTTTGGTGGGCTTCTTCCATGTCCAGTTAATTTCAAATCCCCCCACAACATTTCAACGGGATTTAGATCTGTGCTGTGACTAGGCCATTATAACTATTTTTTATTTCTTCCTTTTGTTTGGGATCATTATCCTATTGCAAGGTCCTCTTGATCAGCTTCAGTTTTGATCCAGATGGCCTCACATTCTCATCGAGCGCTCTCTGGTGTGAATAACAATTTATAACCAATTTTGTGATTGCAAATTGGTCATACCCTAGTGCCTCTTCATGCTTTCAGTTGGTTTGAGGTTTATACAATTAAATGTTGTCTTTTTGCCAAACATAGTTTTGGCAATGTGTCCAGTCAACACTGTCTTTGGCTTTGTCTGTTCATATTTTATTGTTCCAGAGGTTCTGGTCCTTGCCTAGATATTGGTGATCAAATTTAAGTCTGCTTTGTTTGTGTAGTAGTTCTGGATAGTGGTTCTAATCATTTTGAAACCTTTTTTATTTTGAATTACTAATTCCACACATTTTCTGTATTACACTTGCTGACATATTGATATCTAGAAGTGTATAGGCATTTCACATTTACATTTTACACTTCTGGCATTTGGCACATGCTTTTCTCCACAGCAAATTAGGTGGTAGGAGGTAGGCAAAGTGGCATTAGGAGACACGCCAAGGACTTTTATTGGTGTTGTGTTTGGTGCTTGCATGGGTCTCAGTTGAAAGTTATTAGTGGGAATAATATTAATATCAGTGTATTTACAGGACCTCAAAGCTGGCTGATTTTATTGGTTAACAAGTTAAGCTCTCGTACATTTCGTTACACAGTCTGCCCTTTCATCGATTGTGAAAACCTCACATAATGTGAATAAATGGTAATATTTCCTAAATCCACATAGTAAAATAATGAAGAATCACCTACAGGTTTTTTACAATCTCGTACAAAGTCTCAATTTGTTGACCTGTGTAATTATCTGCTTGACCAAACTCTAATGTCTTTGTGTCTTCCATAACGGTTAGGTTAATGTTGTCTGTGTGAGTGTCACTGAGACTGATGAAACGCTCAAGTGTGGCTGCACAACTACAGTGGAGACCCCATCATTGGGATCATTACACCACATTGCTGTGCTTAACACATTGATTTTGGGTCAGTGGAAATGACCTCTAGTTTCCTTTAGTGCTTAACAATGACTGTATGACAGAGAGCAGCAGCGTCATCTCTAGAAAATAAGTCAAATTCTGGCCCAGACATACCCATCTAAAGCAGAGTGAGCCACTGTTTTAGGGCAGAACACAGGCTGGAGTGGCCTGGATGCTGAGATGAAAATAGTCCCTCACTCTCGAAAAGAAGAATGAGATGAAATGAAAGTACTCATTAGGGTTGCATTATACTGGAGCTAAATGACAGTATAACGGTTGAAAGGAGTTTCCTCCAAGTGAGAAAAGTAGGAGTGGAACAGAGGTTAAGTTGAAATGGACTTTGCAAAGTTTGAATTCCAAGAATATTTATTTTTAAAGGTTTAGCAAATTCCACAATGTAGGAAGAATGACGTACTTGTGCATCTAATGTTTAATGTCAAGGTAACATCTCCTTTTGTTCCTTTTTTGTTTTATATCGATTACACTATGTGCACCATTTTAACGTATAAAAATCAACTGTTTTTGTTCCCATATTTCAGGCACTGCCTTTGTGGGTGAAGGAAGACGCCACTCATGTATTCTGGTGTTTTGGTAGGACCATTTGGTGCTTGCACTGTGTGCAAAATCATTGCAAGGTTGGCAAAAAAAAAGAGAAGGCCACATGTTGTCGTGTGAATAGAATTGATTAGTGGTAAGACTCTTGGGACCGGGCTTCTCCAGTGTAAATGCTTAATTGACATTTTCACTGTGCAGTCAACATTATTAGTCTCCAAGGACAAACAGCGATGACTGAAATGTCCTTCTGTTCTATCCTTTCTGTTTAACTCCTGCTGTTAAATTATTTCCCTGTCGTTATTTCCGCCATCCACTGCTTGGCATTAACATTTCATCATCATTAATTTGCTCATTATTTTCATCGTATGAACATTCTTTTTCATTAATATCCTGTAATTAGTGCTCATGTTAGGTTACGGTTAAATTAAATCATGAGTGTGACCTTAGTTCTATACTGTTTGAGGAGGCTTGTAAAATGATCTGTCCCTGTTCATTTTGAGTGTGTTTTCACAATTTTAAGTTTTTTAATTTAAAGTTTAATTTTGTGTGTTTTTCGAAATAAATGTCTACAGTCATTTCAAAATGCATTGTTTATCTATTTATTTATTAATTTATTTTATTATTGATTAAATAAGTTGCATGAGTTAAACCGGGACACCTTCACTCATCTGATTCCCTATTAACATTACAGATCTGTGAGTGCAGTATTCTCCTTATATCCATATAGAATCAAATGCATTGCTTTACAATGGACCAATAATGAAGATGCAACCTGTTTGGTATGGCTACACACAGGTGGGGTAGATCGTGGAACTCCTGGCCCTAGGAGTTCCTTATTTTTAGAGATGCAAAATACCTAAAGTACTGTTGCTAGCCAACTATATTTTGCCAATTATATTTTGGTTAGCTACTAGCATATTTCACTTTGCAAGTTGCAAGTTGTTAATTTGCAACCAACTGTGTTGTGTATTTGTACTGTATTTGTTCGATTGCTCCCAAAAGGCTGAGACAGAACAGTGTTGCAGATATTCAGATGTAATTACTGTAGCTCATTTCATATTCGGAGACAGATAAGTGACTTGATTCTGTTGACCCAGGTTATATGGTGATTATATGGAGATGTGATAGTTTTCATAGTTAATTTGTTAAACAATCTGTTTTATTACTGTGCAGCTGTGAGCTACATGGGTATGAGATGGTTTTACTTTATTGATCACTGTTAGTTTCTGTGCTCAGTAAATTTAGTGTCCCTCTGCATTTTCTGATAAAGCTCATAAAAAAATACAAATCAGGTCTTTTTTAAAATACGTCATATCTAGAGTAAAACAGTACGTAGTTACAGACAGGGAGAGTTATTTTAAAAATGTATCATATTACAGATTACTGGTTGGTATATTACTAATTACTATTTGTGAGTCAAGTATGTAAATAATCAAAAGATGAAATACATTTTAAGAGGTTTGGAACAGGACTAAACACAGACAACAGAAAACTGCTGCTCTCTGAAGCAAAATGACAATGACATCTCTGTACTGGTTCATAAGGTAATAGCTATAAACTGTTGTTAAAAGTAACGTCAGTGAAAATGCAGTTTTACCCGTGTGATAATGTCAAGGTGCCGGTCCTATCACTAGTAACATTCTACCACTCCTACACCTTGGTAACATGTGGTTAATATATTATAATTCATAAAGCTAGCTTCATGTGTACACACAGAATAATAATAATAAGCAAAGATAGTATGAGCTCGTATGTTAATGATCAAGTGAACTGAATTGATATTATTTCCAATACTTTTTATGTAACCCTCATAATTATATGCTCCAAGATGGGGGAGGGGTTTATGGGGTATTAAGGACGGCATGAGGGAAGATGGAGGACAGTGGGGCACTAGTGCAACTAGGTGTTTGGAACCCAGAAATATACTAACCCCAAAGAGGAAGTAATTTCACAGATTAAAAGGAGTCTTAGAACTGTTTTATGCCCCGTTTCTTTTCTTTCCTTTTTGAAATGTGTGATATTATATTGAAACACGCTTGGAATGCTAAATAAATTCTGCAGTTTGGTTTGACCAAGCTGGAGCGTCTCTCAGGAATTTCTTGCCCCACTACATCTAACACTCACAAAATCATAACCACAGCCAGTTATCCCTCAGTTCCTCAACTTGTAGATGGACATACAGTATAATACTTCTGTTTATGTCTAAGGCGACAGTGCGGCTAAAAGCTGGTAAAATCTGATCTTTGCCATATGAAATAAAAAATTTAATTGATTGATATCTCATTCTTGTAAATCTGAGATGAATAAAAATGTATAACCAAGGCTAGCAACAGGGCAGCATTTTGGGACAATGAGTAGTGAGTTACCTCACAGAAAGAAGTCCCTGGGTTTCGATTCCTGGCCAGGGTGTATAGGGTCCTTTCTCTGTGGATTTTGCATGTTCTTCTGGTGTCTGCATTGGTTTCCTCCCACAGTCCAAAGATATAGGGTCAGGCGAATTGGAGATGCTAACTTGCCCCCTAGATGTGAATCTGTATGTCTGTGTGTCCGCCCTGCGATTAACTAGCCGCCTGCCTTCCTCCCAATGAGCCCTGGGATAGGCGGCCTCCCTTCTGCCCAATGAATGCCGGAATAGACTCCAGCACCCCCTGCGACCCAGAAGGATAAGCGGTTTAGAAAATAAATGACTGAATAACTCTGATGATGAGAGGGAGAGAAAGAAGCTGAAGGAGACTGATGGAGCTGAAGGAGCAGGTCAGCTTTGCTACTAATCTGTAGTGTGTTTAAATAGCAGATTTAGGAACTGCAGGTTTATGAGGAGAGGAGAGAGTGTTGCTTGACTTCACTGCCATTGCTTGATCTGTAAGTTTTAAGTGGATGGAAAACATTTAAGTTATATTGGGGCCATTCTCTATAACAAACTATAACACGTCTTTCCACTTTCGCCAATTCCACTAAATCGTCAGATGTTTACACCCATCCATAAGTCTCTTGTGATACCCCTGGCAACTACAACAAATGAGGTTGCTGATACCCAGGGTCTAACTGTTCCTTTAATATTACAGTTACAAGAGTCTTCCACAGGTATATATGTTCTCTTAAGTGTCATGTTTAAATGTAGTGCAGATCTAGTGCAGATCACTACCAATGCAAACAATGCCAGGGATATTTCAGTCATGTTTAAAAGCGAAAATGCAGCAGACCCATGATCACCTCCCGCTGTGTACCCCATTGCAAGCTGTAGTGGTCTGCTTTTTGAGGCAGCAGACATAAAGCAAGGGCTGGAATTATGGAGAGAGACTTAGCCTAACATAGACACGGGAGCTGCCTGACTTTGATAGCTGTCTTAGACCAGGCTGCAGGCTTGAAATCATAGAAAATGTTTGAAATTATACAATATAATTTGGGTCTTGGGGTATTTCCAGGTGTTTCATTATCATGTGTTTTCCCCAAAAGTCTCAATGAGCATAATTTTTAACTATGGTAGTTGTTCAGTGACACATTTTTTTTTTTGCATGTGTGCGCACAACTGAGATAACCTTCACATTGGTTCATCTTTGTTGCCTAGTTTGGATTATAGCTACAGCAACAAAGTCCAGCTTTCCCAGCACTACTTCAACGTGAAACTCAACGTTATGTAACAACTCTAAACAAAGATCACTTCAGTTTCTCATTACATGGAATGGGAATTTTGCCAACATTCTATAAAGCTAATTCAACCCCAAAACAGTTGCAAAAGAATGCATTTGTGGGCGAAACATAGATAGGTCGATTAACAATGCTCAACTCAGACTGTACTGTTGTTCTTAAAAGCTTTCCATAATCCAAGGCTATGGTTTTGGAGCACACTTCATACTCAAAACCTGATTTGTAGGTCAGGTCTTGGATAGAAATGCTGGAGATGTTGCAAACGCTCTTCAGACACTTGAAAGAAGATTACACTACAGCCCACGGAAAGGCATAACATTCTTTGCAAGCTGTTGCATTTTTCTCAGTATACCACAGAAAATGGATGCTAACAGGGACTTGCACAACAGGGCACAACGTGGGATAAGTCACAGGTGCCTTTGTCACTGGCAGGGAAAATTGGCCAGTTGGCACTTGTGAGATTCCCCCTTGTGAGTAGCCTATCTCAGCTTCAGCTGAAGACTGTGAAATTATCAGAGGCTTTTCTTAGCATTGTCTTTGTTATATCTGTGCAGCAGGTTGTTATCTGTAATGAAAAAATTACACAGTGAGGAAAAACTTTATTTTACATTGGCCACCTTGAGCTCTTCTCTTTAAATACCATGGCTTCACATGAAGGAACAAGCTTATCAGAGACTGTTGCATTTTTACAGTACCAGGCAAACGTTTGGACTAACCTGACAAATATATGTGTCATTATCAGAAGACAGTTTGATGTAAAGACCTACATTTAATTGCTTGAAAACTCTTTCCAAGACAAATAATAGCAGTGTATTAATTTATATGAATTTATTTCCATAAAACTAGTTTATGTAAGCAATTCTAAACTGGCCAACAAGGTATCCGTAATGGAACAAGCAGTCCTGTTGGAAAAGCATTCCATATGACTCCTTATAAAGCTGCCAAGTGGGTCAAATGTCAACTCTATTTTGAGGAATATGACATTTTGTTTTACGTAAGTGTTGTTCCAAAGTGCTGTAATAAAATGAATAATAAAAAGACATGAGATAGCAAGTTACAAATAACCAACCACACAATCAAAAGTCAACTGACTGATCCTGTTAATGGTTTCTTAAGTCTTGTTTTAACTTAGCTGAAGAACCACTTCAGATCTGCAAATTCTTCTAGATTAGAGTAGGTGTCTAGCTCAAGAATTACTTGTCAAAGAGAGCAGGTATTTCTGTATTTTTGTATGTGTATGTATATGTGTATATGTATATATACATATATGTATGTATTTATATATGTGTGTATGTGTAGTAGTAGTAGGAGTAGTAGTAGTAGTAGTCTTCCTCCCCATTACGGATGCCAACTGCCTGTAGAGCACTTTGAGCTGCCAACGGTGTGAACGGCCCTCTATAAATGAACATTTATTGTTATTATTATTGCCACCACATCAGTGTCACTTAAATGCCGAGAATACCTGCTCTGTGGCGGTTATTTGGGTCCTGACAAAGTATGCAGAGAAACCGATGGACTACAGTGTGTGATTGCAGAACTAAAAGGTGCATCTATGTGGTATGTAGAGCTGATAAAATGGATAAAAAGTTCAGATACATTGAGGTGGCCATAATGTAATGCCTAATTGGTGTATATATATGCAACACAGGCAAAGCCAAAAAACGAAAATCAAGCACAATAGGCAAGGTGCAGTCACAAAAAAATGACAACACAAGAAACACAGGACCTCAGTTAGGGCAACAGAGACTAAGAGAGAGTCAGTAAGCCCCATAATGCAGATCAAAGGATCTAGATTGACATTATTTTCCTGCTGGAATGCATCCCTGGAATTTAACCCCAAAATTCAGCTTTGTTGACACAGAAGAACAACTGCGAATCTAAGTTTCTGTACCTGTATTCCAGTTCTTTCTGTAGATTCTAGTGATTCATATCAGTATAAAGGTTGGTGTCCTGTTCGCCAGCTTCTTGTTGAGTTTTCCTGTTCCACCTTAAATGCTGTGGCACCTCATGTATTAGTATTACTGATAAACCTGTGCAACCTGGAAATTCAAACAAGAATCTGATAGAAGGAAACTTTTGCGGGTTGCTTTGTGTGGCAGGGTGTGCAAAGATGATTAACAGTAGAGTACTGCTGCTTCTGCTCTAAATAGCTCTTTAGTGATTACCGTTTTATTGTGGAATCCATGATATGTCAAAATCACCATATCATGAGACAACATCATACCAGTGTTCACTTTTATGCCAGTATACTTCCTGACCAGGGCTGGGAGTTACTGCACTAATGAATGCATCATCAACCATTGTTACAAGAGCTTTCTGACCTGCACCTGAATATTAAATCACACGATTCTATTAGAGCACTTAACAGTACAAAATACTTGACTCTAATCCTAGCTGTATCTGAATACCATTAGAAACGTCTCTTTATCATTATAGTCTTATGATTATTCATTCACACGCTTTTAAGTGAAGTGGTATGTTACTTTAGCCGGAATGCATTAGATATTAAATTCCGAAGAGTAAAACCAGTATTAATATTGGATTCCTTAACTATTCTCATGGACTTTCTGAAGCTCTAACAGAACCTTCTTGCAGTGCTTTTGCCTGTGAAGTCTTCACCAGCAGAGTGTCTCCCTCCTTCTTCCTTGTTTCTATGCTTCCCACTGTGTATCTGCCCTCTGTATCAGTGCTGAATGTAGTATATCGGCAGAGCGTGGAGTTACACTCTTATCTTCCCCTGCCATATCACACCCTCACGACTCGCTGCAGCTCCGCATCGCCTCAGGAGTCCATCTCCCCAGTCTTTCCCCTCGCGCAGCGGCATGACGACGTTAATTGAACGCTGATACTGGAGCCACGGCTGCACCGCTGCGAAACAACTCCCTCAGTGCACTGCGTGGCCGACCTCACTTAACAGAACGAGCCGCGTTTGAGCAAAAACCCTTTGTTGGAACGTCGATCATAGAGGGGAAGGCTGTAAAAGAGTGAAATTGATATGAATTTACACTCTGAACAGCCGACGGTTATGTGATGAGATGAATCGGTCTGGCTTTCCATCATTGCTGATAGGCAGATGAAATTCAGTCCCAGCATGGAGCCGGTTTAAAAGATAGCAGGAAAATTAGAGGTGGCTGATACGCTGCTTAAGGATAGAACCTCAGAATGACTAGTGATGTGAGAGTTCTGCCACATGTACTTTCATCCATGCTCCAGACATTATGGCAAAGGATGCTTTGTCACCCTTGTCGTCTGATTTATGAGAAAGCATTTAGGTGGAGCGAGGAGGTAACAACATCAGTCCATCAGGCAAATTTAAATCCAGTAAGTAACTGTCAGAAGGAAAGTGTGTGAATAAGGACGTACAAGAGAATTAAACTCCCTTTGTCATAGCCCTAAAACACTTGTGAGGCATGTGGGGCATCAAGCTTAACATTCTTTAACATTCTATGTTTGTATTTTGCATCAGTGCAGACGTGTCTAATCGCTGTGACATTTTCCTCTTTCATAGATAAAGGTACGTTTTTTATTCTTCTTTAGTCAGTACTTTAGTTAGTACCTGCCAGCCTCAGTCCTGCTTTGTAGCCAGGCAAAAGCACATCATGTTGGACATCACATTTCTTAACTTCTTCGATTACAAAAAAGATATTTTATTTTAATTATTTAATATTTGCTGTTTCCATTACATCTGTTTGTATTCAGTGTCGAAATATGCATTTATCAGAGCTCTAGACTAACTTTTTGAACTGGTTGCACTGGTGCGCCTAATGTTTTTTCTTAGGTGCACCAGCACCAAAGTTAGGTGCACCCAAATTTTCAACTGCATCACATTCAGAACAGCAGTTTTACATGTTCACTTTTTCTTTTCATTTTTTAAATCGCTGTCCATATAGGCAATATTGACTTGTAAATGATTACCTAACAATGTGGTCAGCATAAAGTTCTTTATTTGAAGCACAATTCTATAAGAAAGGTAACACTTGGGCAGTGCATTTGTCAGGCATGTAATGTGTTTGATAGATGCATTGTGCTTTTTCAGCGCTTCAATTCAAAATGTATTAGAACCAGTCACAAACGCACTACTGCCGGCCATGGTCTTCCCACACTCCTTACAGTCAGTGCAGGCTGTGACTCTGAGTCGATCGTATGTGGTGATCTGATGCCATCTCCGGACCAGGGCTTGACATAACCAACGCTCTGATACGGAGCCACCAGCCTCCCAGGTTACGCAGCTACACCCGCTCTGTTTATCTGACGGGCCTAGGCTACTCACCGCTCTGGGGTGCGTTTCACGTACAACGACGGAGGTTAGCACTGAACTAACATGATCCGATGCATCGTTAAACTAAACATCATTTCCCGAAAGCGTCGTACTTTGTTAGTACCACAGTAGTTTGAACAATGTTGGTTTGAACCACCATAGTTCGAACCACCATGTTTCCAGATGTGTTCGGTCGGACTTTCACAGCGGCAAGATTAAACCAAAATGTGATAATTGTGAACGAAATCACGTAATGAACACATTATTTTGGCAACCCATGTTTATTCATATTATAAAAATCCAACAATAATATTAATAGAATCAACAATCAAATAAAAATATAAAATAAAATAAAAATAATAATAATAATAATAAATATAAGTATTAATAATATATTAATGTGCATCATTGTCATTATAAACATGGTAATAATATGTAAAGCTTCTTTTAGAAGGAACAAATGGAAGAACTTTTAGCCACACCGATGCATTTGTAGGCTCTGATACTGCAATTACTTAGATCCATTGCTGTGTCTCATCGGCGCAGTGGGCTAATCTGATAAACGCCATGCGATAGCGGTGTGATCCGTTTCTCCGCTTTATTTGCATTGCATTATATACTGGTGGCATAAACAGCAATTTTGACAGCCTTTGACAGTATAAATGTTGGTACCCGGGATTTCATGTAAATTTTCAGCTTACTGACACGTTACCTGGCGTCCTGCGTCATCGATGACGTGGTCATCAGGAAGTAAGCTTCCAACCACAGGTCAACAGCTGTAGTTCCAACTACTCAACCTAACGACAGTGTTTGCGAACGTTCGGTGGAACTACGGTTTTGGAAAACACCTGTGTCGCTTAACGATGGTTCGGACTATGTAAGTTACCAACGTGGTTACCTCCATAGTTTGAACCATGGTTTTGGGAAATACCTGCGTGGCAGCTGTGTCGTTTCAACTATGTAAGTTGCTAACATAGTTAGCAACGATGGTTTTGGGAAACGCACCCCTGTCTGACTGCAGCACACGCACTTTTAAACGTACACACGTACAGGAATATCAGGACGACGGCCAATCAGGAGGGGGTCCCGCCCTTCGCTATCTTTGATTGGTTTAGACCACGAAATGGGCCTCATGTGTGTCTGTTTTTAACCACAGGGAGACTTTCAGAGTCGCAAAAGCTTTTTCTTTTTTCCCCATCTAACGGCTGGTCGCACTGGTGCGACCTCAGATTTTTTTTGGTCGCACAATTGAGAAATTAGGTCGCACTCTAGAGCCCTGTTTATAGTCAGCCCAAATTGCCAACAAAATGGCTTAAACAATCTTTATATATCATGTCAGTCAGTACAAAAAACAACATGGTAAGTTTACATGAGATGGAAACTAGCATTTCTTTGTTGTTAACATTCTTCACTAAGTTCCTCTAACTTGAGGAGAGAGGCCTCATGATTGGTGGTGGTGCTGCCTACATATGCATTGTTCAGGATAAGGACTGCCTAGTTATTCCCAGAAATAAGAGTGTTGGCAAGATGATCATTTATTAGTTGTGGTAAAGTTATTCACCGGACAGATTGGTGACGGGTTTAATTCTTTGCGTGCATGTGAATAAACAGAAAAGACTTTCCTACTAAATTCTTACAACTATCATTCACATTATAACTTACAGATACATGGACATTAGTATCCACAATGCAGAGGCTAGAGCAGAGACTTCCACAGGCCAGGTTAGGAGGAAGCTACTGCTCCACTTGTGCTAATCATTACAAGGCTGCCATGGAAGTTGGGGGTTCATTTTTTAAGTTGAGAGAAGAGCTGGTAACTGCTGAATCCGGAATGATTATCTGAACAGATCCTGCTGGGCAGCTTTCATATCCATGGCAGCCAGAGAGCTCTGCAGGGCAGGCGCTGTGAGAGTAAGACAGAAGCCTTCTAGTTAGCCCCACGCAAACTGACCACTCCAATATTTGATCTGATGTATATGCGCTGTCACGGCCCGAGGTCCACAAGTGGGATCTCTGGCATGAATGATGGAGCCAGATTTCTTACTATCAGCAAGTTTTTTTTGAATGCATCAGAAGCTGGCCTTCGGTTCAGATTAGTGCCAGCCTCTTCGGCCTGGGCATGGGAGATTATTAGAACAATGTTCAACTGTGTCTGCAGCCCTGCTCCTCCATAATTAGAAATCTGACCATGTTTGAGTTCACAAATTCCCTTTTCAACAGCTGCACTCAGGGGCATCGCTCAGCTTTGTGAAGGCTGATTAAATTCTAGTCACTGATTCGGTGGTTAAGGCAGAGCGAGTTAAATTCACAGAGCCTGACTTGTGATGGCTGTCTCTCTCCGAGGTCCCAGCTTTAATCAGGAGAAGAAGGTTCAGAGGGACGGCTCAGGATGGCCTGCCACATCACTTGTGCCCTTTAGTCCTTCCTCAGCCACATACAAGGACTCTTGAGCTGTCTGAATTTGAACTCCTGTGTATCGCTAGCTTTCTTTTTCAGGCAGAGTTCCTCAAAATGCTCCATATCATTCAGTCATGGTCCACATTACCAATTTTGCTCCACTGCAGAGCTTCATAGGCGCATCAACCAGCACACTGCACAGTCACCGGCATAGAAATCAATCAAAGCTCTTGTTTATGTCTTCGCCCTGCTGTATTATGAGACAAATTCGCAAACAATAGTAACTGAAAGTAACAAAGACATGAGGGTGCATTAACACCAAGCACAGTGCAAATCTATGCCAGAATATGAAGAAAATGCTGTGTAATTTCAGTACATTTTAATCCTATTTGAATTAGTTCTTGTTCTTTGGTGCCTTTAAACACAAATTCAGTATGATTTATACTTAGATGTCTGCATACTTGCAAAGCATCCAGTTTTAGATGCCTTTTTTGTCCTTGGAAGACATAAAGAATCTTGGGAAGTCATGGGTTAAAAACAGCGCAGCCTGAAAAATCACATTTTTAAATACACTTACAGGCTCTTTTCCATTCATTTTCACCTTAGTGAGTTGAGGCATGAGGACCGCTGGGCTGTGAATTGTTTTGCCTACTGTCACATCTCTCCAAGAAACTGTCAAGGAATTGCAGTTATAGCTTTTTACTGAAAGTATGTTTACTCAAGCTGTTGTGATCGGGGCAATAATTGTTCCAGAGATATATTAAAAAACAAAACACCATTCTCCTGCTGGAGTGCACAGTCGACTTCCTTGCTATGTTCAAGCAGCCCCCCCATCCAGTCACTCTCACCTCCCTGTTGTCCATTTTACTGGAAGGGTTGTCTGCCCCGTTCAGTCTCAGCATATGGCCAGAGGCTTTTAGTGGACAGTTTGCCCTTAGTGCATTATGAAAGGAACACGAAAGGCATTTGCAAGAACATGAAATCTGTTTGGTTGCTGGGTGATATTAACTTAGACTCTTGTTTAACTGACATGGCAGTTTCTGAGGCAGTTGTTTATAGTGCTTTATCACTAAGTCCACAGCACAGATTGCATCATGAAGTGAATCTTGTATCTTGATGAATGCATTTCACAATGCTTTCTTCCCTCTGTGGGTTATTTACAACTGCCTACTGTTCTTTTGTGCAAACAGATGGTTACTTGAACTTGGCATTGTAATGGAACTTGCTACTCAGCCGTTTTAGAGACGTTTTGATTTGCCTCCTGCTCTCTGATGGGATACCCACAGCCTTCCTGCTCACGACTGTGACAGACATCTTTCGCTTGTCTTGCCAGAATGCTTGGATGCGTCCCAAAGGGCTTTTCTATGAATTTGTCCTCTATCAGAGAACAATAGCGATTATTGTGGTGTTGGTTTGGGTTGCTGGGTAGCTGAATAAATATTTAGCTACAGCCAATAATGAATACAGAGCATCAAGTGAAGAGGTCATCTCTGTAGTCTGCTTTGAGATCGGGCCTCCACGTTGGCTGAGCTAGTAGAAACGTCATCCTCAAATGTAAACACCCTAGAGAGACAAGAAACATTTCTCTTTAAAAAGATTTGTTATACGTTTAAAGAAAAGACCTTTTGTACAGCATCATTGCACTGGATTGCTAGACCCAACGACAGTGGACCATCTTGTACTGAATCCACACCACAGTTCGCAGGCTGATTCTGTTTTAATAGCTGTAACTTTCCCGAGAACAAAGTGTTGTGGGATAGGATTTGCCAGTATTGAGTCTGCAGCCTTTCCCAGACTCCGGAAACCAGCCTCCCTCGCCTCACTGTAGACAGCACAAGTAGCCGCCACTGCTGAATGAGACAATCAGTTCAATCAAGGCGAGTCTGGGGGCAGCCTCTTATAAATCACACATAGCGCCAAGCTGCCAAATACTGCTCTCATCAGCCTCGCACCGGGGTTTCCATGCGCCAGATGCAGTGAATCCAAATCTACATATTCATGCATTGACTTCCATTATGGTCCAGTGCTTGACCTGCCTCAATTACTATGCAAGAGGACTTGGCTTGGTTTTTTAGAGGTCATAGGTCAAAATCACACTCGTCCAACACGTCTGCTTCTCTTAGTATCTGCTGGGGAAATCATTATGGAACAAGGTAGTGGTCTGTGAATAATGATGTATATCGCCCAGATATGAACGTATATGCATGTTTAGGTTTCTCTAGTGTTCAAAATGCAGAGTGCCATATGGTGGATAGGGTTCCTTGGAAGAAAGCCAAAGAACACAGGAGGGGATTCCAGCACTGTGCAGGAATCAAGCCCTCAAGGACTACAGCTACCCAACCTTGCTGTAAAAGAACCATTTTCAATTTTCTGTGGCTAACAGGGATGCACATTGGAGTACTAGATTAACTATTTGAATAATATTACTATTATTATTATTATTATTATTATATACCAGTATACTAATGCTAACAGTTCAATGATTTCATATTTAAACAAGACTGTAAAAGTAGACATTTCTTTGCTGTAGGTCGATATATGTCTATGATGTAAAAATTAAACATAAAAGGTTATGCTTGTGAAATGCTAATTCCACAATTCATTTATTCATTTTCTAAGCCACTTATTCTTTTAAATCCCAGAGCTCACTGGGTGGATAGCAGGTGGACAGGCCACCAGTCCATCACAGGGCAGACACAAAGACATGCACTCTTACACCTGGGGGCAATTTAGCCTCTCCAAGTCACTCAACAGCATATCTTTGGACTATGAGAGGAAATCCATGCAGATACAGGGACAACATGCAACCCTACACAGAAAGGACTCCAGAGGCCCCAGCCTTGAATCGAACCCCATGCTTCGGTGGCCAAGAAATTCAGAACAAATGAACAATTCAGAAAACGTTGCCTGTTTGTCACTTTCTCTAAAAACCTTCCACAGGATAAATAAAAGTGGACCAGCTAGTTAAAATACGTGCCACAAAATGGACAAAACATGCTTTAGCGTTGTCACCAACCCAAACTCCACTTACACTACCACCGCTAAATAGTTTGTTCGACAAGGGGCCGCACTTCCTGTGTGTTAGACCTACCCTTTCCGACAGAATTTGCAGTTTGTAAAATTGCTTTAGTACAGGTGAAAGTGTTTTATATTTTGTAAAATAATTTTTGCTTTGTTTATTTATGTTTTCTTGAACTGCCACCATAACACGTCCTTCTGTGCTTCTAAATCAGCTTTTAAATCAGGATTTTATTTTCAATTAGCATGGTGTGGCCTGAACTATATATAGTCTATCTCAGATAGCATGTAGATGTGTGCCAGATTTGGGCAGAATTATTTTTTTATTAACAGTAAACACTTTATGGCAGAACGGAGGGATGAGAAATTGCATGCATAGTATTGGTGATGGGCAGGGTAATTTATTCACCATGTGATTTATTCACCTTTTCTCCTAAATGGGCCACAAATAAGCATAAACCTAAAAATTAAAGACAAATATAAAAACTAGTTACAACCCTGCATGTGGAAATGAATAAGCAGGTCAATGCCTAATTGCGAACCTGACTCCACGTTTGTAAAGAGGTATGAGTGAAGAATCTTTTTAAATTATCTTTCGAATCTCTCTTCAAACCATGTATACAAGCCAAGAACCTTTCTTTTTAGGAGTAAGAAGAAAGAAAAAAGATTAATAATTCAGCATGGCTGTTTTTCATTTTACTTTTGCTTGTTACATTGGTACTTCCATCTCAGTCTCCATCGTGGTGCTCATGTATCCTGTTAAATTGATAGTATTTTCTCAAATGAACAGTGTAGGAGTTAATTTGGCACTGTTGATGCCACTCTGCACTGTTTGAACTTTGAGTGCTTGGTGTTTGTTTTGCAATCCATTGTCTGATTCAATCAGTCAAGACTTCATTTGGGTGGAGGAAAATCAATTACTGTCAGCCGATCTGCAGTCGAGACAGTCAAATTAGTCCCAGGGCCTTGGAAATTGAAGACGGCCATCGCCACCCTCTATTCCGTACAGACTAGATACTTATCTCAAAGATGTGTATGTCCTGCTTCACCTTGACTTGGGTCCATGCTCAGCCCTTCACATGATAATCAGAGGGTGCCATGGTATGCTATGCGTCACTTTATAGCATAGAGTATAGGATCTCAGGAGGGGAGAAGGAATCATTAGTATTGAGTGACATGCCCCACAAAGCAACAATAAGCTTTGCTCTCACTTAGCAGGTGAAGGAGTCCAAGGTCAAAGTGAGATCTGAAGCCATTTGCATGCACACCGGAAAGATAGATGTTGCAGAAACAGACAACACTGTTATGACTGGGAGGAAAGAAGACGAGGGAATAAGGGAATTAGTATAATAAGATATACGGTTCTTTTTTCCCATATTCTCCACTTTGTTGCTTGAATACGTGTAAGCTAGCTTTAGCAGCAGTAAGATTTCCAGATGCTTCCAGGTTGTTTGTCTGTTTATTAATGTGTTTGTGGATGCATTGAGTGGTTCACCTGTACATAACATATTTGTCTGCAGCCCTGGCTAATGTAATGGCTTCTAGCTTATTGCACTTCATTTCGCTCCCACCCTTGTCCTAGGTATGTACTTGAGGCTTTGCAGCATGCCGTAATCAGTCACTGATCTCTGGATTGCTCTATGCATTCATTAATGATACGAGAATTAAATTGGCGTGATGGCCTCGGCCCAAACTTTGCTCAAGGCTGTCCAGGTTGAATGTGGCGGTCAGTGTACTCCTCCGCCAGCCATCAGTCTGCTGTCAGATGAAGGTTTATTAGCCTCCTTATACTCCCTGGAGCGAGGGTCTGCTTATGTAATCAAGGGTCCAGGACAGCCCCCCGCACAAAAGAAGGAGTGAAACTGATAGATAAGCTACAGCAGCGGCAATCATAATGATCAGAGGCTGTGTGAATGAGTTTACCACATTACATACACAGAGACTCTAATAAGAGAGCCCTGTGCCATCAGCAGAAACATGAAGATGAAATATTGTCCCATAACGCTTAAAGAAAAGTCGAGTGCTAATTGAGGCGCCGTTTGCTGTGAAGGTCTTTGATTGTTGACACAGCTCTTAGCTAGAGGATCTATTTTAAGACGTGTTTTGTAATGAAAGAAAACATCTCATAGTTCAAACCAGGTTCCTTTGGTGAATGGCTTGGGGTTCAGTATGGTACAGCTGCGGGACTGTCGGAGGAACACCTGCTGACTGAGCTGCAACTCTATTTGCTGGTCATTACCATGACAGCCTTTGTCATGGTCATGGTAATTGACATTAAGGTCATAGGTATCTTCACTGCATAGTCATAATCATTATCCACAGTTACTGTAATTGTCATCCTCATCATCACCATAACAGATGTTGCTTCATCTTTCATCTTCATCTTTTAAGGCATTAATAAGGCCTATTAGACATGCCATGAGCATGAAATGTTAGATAATGATAAAATGCCATATTAATAATTTGTCTTTACAGGAAAAGGAGAAAAATGCTATTAAAAGGAAGTTAATTCCCTTAAATGGATGTTGATGCAACAATATTTATTCTGAACCTTTCTATTGGCAGATGGCATTTCCAATCATGTAAAAGGAGAAGAGCAAACAAAAAAAGTGATATAGGGTTCAATGACACAGTGATCCTGTTGTGAATGCTAGCAATTGCAGTCAGCTTAATTAATTACAATCAGAACATTATTTAATAATAATAACAGGCCTGCAGTCTGTCCAAGCTATATTTAGCCAGGCTACTTGTTTTTCATGGAGCCAGAGCATGCACTGTAGGATATGCTGATGCTTAAAAAATGTGGATTTCAGTTATTTGGGTTAACTTTTCGCCTCAAGGTTGAGAACAGCCCCAGCTAACAGTCATTGCTAAAAAATGTTTTGAAGGAATTTGGACCAACTGTCAGGATGAATTCTTTGTACACACAGTTATTTTGTGTAAACACAGGATCTGTGATTTAAAGTGAAAGGGAGGTCAGTATCCAAAAGAAAAGGAGGCCTACAAAGGGAGCACAAGTCTATACACAGTGGTGTGAAAAAGTGTTTGCCCCCTTCATGAATACTTATTTTTTTTGCATGTTTGTCTCTCCTAAATATTTCAGACCATCAAACAATTTTAAACATTAGTCAAAGACACAAGTAAACACAAAATGCAGTTTTGAAGGTTTTTATTATTAAGGGGAAAAATCCAAACCTACATGGCCCTGTGTTAAAACATGCCCTCCAGTTAAAACATAACAGTGGTTTATCACATCTTCAAGAGATTTAGAGTTCAATTTCTCTAGCCACACCCGGGCCTGTCACACCTCTTCCCAATCGAGAAATCACTTTAACAGGACCTGTTTGACAAAGTGAAGTAGACCAAAAGATACTCAAAGGCTAGACATCATGCCAAGATCCAAAGAAATTCAGGAACAAATGAGAAAGAAATGAATTGAGATTTACCAGTCTGGAAAGGTTATAAAGCCATTTCTAAAGTTTTTGGACGCCAGCAAACCACAGTTAGAGCCACTATACACAAATGGTGAAAACATGGAACGGTGGTGAACCTTCCCAGGAGTGGCTAGCCGATCAAAATGACCCTACGAGCGACGACACATCCCAGAGGTCACAAAAGCAAAATCCAAAGAACTGCAGGCCTCACTTGCCTCAGTTAAGGTCAGCGTTCATGACTCCACCATAAGAAAGAGACTGGGCAAAAATGGCCTGCATGGCAGAGTGCCAAGACAAAAACCACTGCTGAGCAAAAGAAAATTAAGGCTCGTCTCATATACATGCCTATTTTTTCAGCTTACTTTTCATTGTGTTGATTGTTTAGCTATCCTTATTCTGAGATTTACTCTGTGAATTTTAGCGTGAATTTAATGGTGAATAATTTCCCCCACAATGTTGCACTGAAACTTGTTGTTAAAAATGATGCAATTATGGCTGTCAAGAGAAAAGAAACATGTACTACTGTACATAGTAGCTCTGACATGTCTAAAGGACAGCATGAAAAGCACTGTATATGGTATTGTTATCTTAGTTTTTTCCCTAAGTCCTATTTGGAGTTATAATTAGTTTAATCTTTTTTTTTTTTTAGACCCACCTGCTTCACCTACAGTAAATGAAACAGCAGTTTCTGCAATTATAGAATAAGACATGCTTGACAGTGCTATAGAGAATATACAATAAAGGTGTTGGCAGTGTTATGGAACCAATGTGGGGGTGGATTTCTTAGTGCGTACATCAGAGCGTTTTAGGACTGAGCAAATACATTTTTGTGATTTATGTCAGTTTTAAAAAGCTAAAAGATTTAATGTCCAGTATTAGTCAATGTAATTAAAATGAAGTTTACTGACTGACTTGATTGTCAGTTATCAGTTGTAAAACAATCAAACTGTCAGTTAAAAACTGTAAAATTTGTTTGTATTTGTTCGGATTAACAGCAGAAACTGAATCTAATTATATACTAGGTATTATATATAACAGCCTGTACACGTTTTTCATTACTCTCTTCTTAGAAAGGTTTAGTACAATAGAATTGTGCAAAAATGAGAGGTTACATTTTTAATTTGTTTAATTTCTTGTGAAAAGGACAAGGAGGAAAAAAGTATGTTATGTTACAGAATTCTATTCTATTACACAGAAGCCTTGCTGACTAAATATAATATCGTTTTGTGTGTCCAGTCTTTCCCCTTATTACAGCTCACATTCTTTTTTAAAAGTTTCTCAGAGCTTTTACAGGAATCTGCAGAGATATTTTTCCACACCTCCAAATACCTTATTTATAAATTATTGCATTGCTATCTTCTACTGAGTCAAGCAATCCGACACACATTCAGTGATGGTGAGGTCTAGACACTATCTGCTTTCGATATTTCTAGTGCAAATGTTTTTTTTTTTTTGTTTTTGTTTTTGTCTCCTTCTTGACAGCCACTCATACTTTCAGACCAGCTGTCTATTCGTAGTGGAAGGATGGACAGAATCATCTGGGGATTTTTTTTTTTAATCTGAGCAATTTTTGCATTAATAATTAGTACCTGTCTGCTATCTAGCAGTATCAAAGCAAATCTCAAGAAACGCTCCTCCTGTGGCACTGAAGGAAGCTGAAAAGGAATCGACAGCAGAATTGACAGCATGTTTGCTAAGGAATCTATCCGCCCAGAGCACCTCAATACAGCAATTGCTTTTCCGCTCCACAAAACTGCAGACGTCGGCGTAAGGCATCGTTCACATTTTCAGCTCACCTCAGCTGAACCCGGGTAGGTCCCCCTTCTGGGCCTAGTGGCTTTAGTTGGTGCCAAGGCTCAAAAAAATCCTATAGCGGCATATTTTTCAGAATAATTATATATGGTCATTGTTTATAATTGTTAAATATTTCTTAATACCAGGTCTAACATGGTTGATAGGAGTCCCATTTTCTCTGTTTATTTTAAAACATATTGACTTTTCCTTTGACTTTGTCGCTTCCTTATGGAATTACATAATATCGGGTCATCTCAGAAATATCTCCATTAGCCATTTTTGATGCATATGAGACAAAAAAAATTGTAACACAGCTCATGCACATTTATGTAGCTGTTTGTGGGAATGTTAGTGTGTTTATGAGAAAGTATAATGTCAGCAGCTCCTTCGGGAAGCTTTTGTTTGTAGGACTCAGCTGGAAGTAGTTGGTTTTAGGATCCGAAGGATGGAAGTAGCACAGAAGGTGTGTTAAAGCAAAAAGTGTGCGCTTGAAAGAGTGTACATAATTAGTGTTCAAAGCTTTTGTGTCATTTTCTGTTAAAATGTGTTTCCTGTTTTTAGCTTATACTTAATGGTTGTTTAGAGTAAAGCTTTAAAAGGTGGTCTCTGACTTTTGCACAGCACTTCAGCTTGCACTGAAAAGGCAGGAGGTAATGACTGTCCGTTTGTTAGTCTTTTTTAAAACTAGCATGCAAGCATGCTGCCATTAAGGCCTTAAAACAGAGTGATTTTCTTTGCTTTTGAGGGACATACAGACAAAACAAGACAGCAAATATTAATGCTTTATTCGCAGGGTGCTTGCAAATTGGCGAGATCTCAATACTGGAAAACTGATGTGTTAGCTGGGCCTTGCTCTAGTATCAAAGCCTACATGGCTAATGACATTAATATGCTGGGAGTCATGCGGCTGTTGCTGCATAGTTTGATCGGGGTTATAGGATAACCCCTAAGATCTTTAATTAGCTTTTGTATCCTTCAACTTAACAGAGCAACTCTCCCGTTCATAATCTACACACACTCATCTGCTGTCTAGCAGTATCAAAGTAAATCTAAAAATAAATAAATAAATAAAAAAACGTTCCTTCTGCGGCATTCAGGGAAGCTGAAAAGGAATCGACAGCAGAATCGACAGCATGTTTGCTGAGGAAAACTATCCACCCAGTGCTCAGTGCAGCAATTCCTTTTGTGCTCCACAAAACTGCAGATGTCTGTGTAAGGCATTGTTCACATTAGAAGCACCCCTGCTTTTTAGCTCACCTCAGCTGAACTTAACCAGGCCCCACTTCTGGGCCAAGCGGGGTTTTTGGAGCTGGGACTGGGTGGTGTGCTGCAACATCTTGTAGCATGTTTTTGCATATCCTTAGATGTTGATAATCCCATCAGCAGTAGTTATATTTGGCACTATGGCTCTATTTTATGTATTCATGGAAGGCCCAAGGCAGGAGGAGCAGCAAAAAGACACCCCACATGGCACAGAGCATAAGTCATAAGCCATTTCCACACTGCACAGGTTGTATAGCCTTTTTTTGTTTTACAACAATTTCTAGCTAATAGTCTCTCCTAACTGCCCTGCAACTTTCTGCTGCAGTGAGTGAATGGGTAGACTTTCTCCTTCTCCTAGTCTAATACATGGTAACCAACTGAAGTAGCAATTGCTCAAAGTTCAAGCCTTTGTTTGTGTTATTGGCTTGAAGAACGGAGCAGATTAACCATTTTATCAAAAAATGCTATGATTACAGCAATTAGCATTGCCGACTTCAGGTCATTCAGGCCTACTGGGTGCAGAGCGTGTTGTTCTCAGAGCGGTACGTATCTAAGAAGGCCACTGATGGCCCAGCTGCTGCTGTTGAGGCTGATTTAAGGCTGTGGCTGCAGGAAGCTGCTGCTCTGCACTCCACGCACGTCTCACCTGCAGGCCCACAGGAAGTGCCACTGCCATTCAGGAGCACCAAGCTTAAACGACACTGTTCTGTCCTGCACCAAGCTGGCACTCATCCCTCTCTCTCTCGCCCCCTCTTTTTCTCTTTCTGTCTTACTTTATCTTTTCACTTCATGCTCTCTCTTACTCTGTCTTTCGTCCCTTCTCCTTCTACCTCTCTCCTCTTACATACTTTATTCGTCTCTTTTTTTCTCTTCTCTTCATATTCTCTTTTTCTATGCCACTTTCTTATTCTTTCTCTCTCTTTCTACTCCTTTCCCTATATACATATATATTTACATTGTTTTCTCTCTCCCTTTTCCCCTTTCTCACATTCTGTCTCTCTTCTCTTTGTTTCTTTCTACTCATATTCTTTTTTCAGTTTATACCTCTCTTTTCATCTCCATCCCCATATTATATTAATATATTCTTAGACCATTTCCCTGTCTTTTTTTCTTTCTTTCTCTCTCATTTACCCTCCATCTCTGTATCTTTTCTCCCCCTTTCTTTCTCCCTCACACATACAGCCATGTTCCCAAATATTTAGACGTTGACAAAGTTACAGTTATTTTAGCTCCAGCACAGCATAAAGGATTTGAAGTTAGATAATAAATATGAGCTTAAAATAAAAAAAGACATTTTTAGCTTTAATTTGAGGGTTTTATGGGGTGAACAGCGTAGGAGTTAGCACCGTTTTCATACATCACGACTGCACAGCTGTTCCATGATCAGGTGTGTATTATACCCTCATTATTTGGCTCTCTAGTAAGCAGATAAAAGCTCTTGAGCTGATTTAAAGTGTGGCATTTGAGTTTTTAATCTGTTGCTGTTAACTCTCAATACGTCCAAAGAACCCAAAGAGCTTCATTGCCTGTAAAGCAAACCTGAAAAATCAAAACAAACTTATCAGGCAGAGACAGCAAAAGCTTTATGATAAACACTTTATGCCTGGCTAAGTATCTTGTCCATTCTTTTAAAGAAAGACTCCACTGGACAGCTCAGAACACTATGTAAAACCAACAGTTGGCCAAATCAGGAACGCCTTCCATGTGGTCATACTGTCTGTGTCAGAGAGTTACCAATCCAGAGAAGTAAAAACAGACAGTTTACAACAAGATGTGAACAAAATCTCATAGACATATCAGACTAACCTGTACTAGAATGATGGGATCTGAGGAATACCAAGGTAGCAGTACAGCTTGAGTATGGATAGCTGACAGCGGAACTGGTTCCCTAGTATTTATTGATGTTATTTCATGAAAAATTCCCAAGTGCAGTGTTCGTCAATCACCTGACCTCAAATAAAGCACACATTGAAGGCATAATTGAAGATAAAACAACACAAGAACAAGCAGGACCTAAAGGCAGCTGCAGTAAAGGTCTGACACCACCAGGAAAGAACCTAACATCTTGTGATGTCTTGATTTCCAGATTTCAGGCAGTTATTTAAAAAAAGACTTTATTAAAAATGACAATTAAATTAATGATTGTTAGTTTCTCCTATTACTTCTAAGCCCCTGAAACGACAGGGGGCTCATTAAAGCTGAACTCATAGTAATTCCATTTCAGCTCTTCAGCTTCAATTTTATGCTTAGCTTTGCTAAATGGCTAAAATAACTTCGTCCAAATATTTATGGACCAAACTGCGTTTATTTTTTCTCAGTTTTCTCTCGCTCTCTTCTTTCTTTTCTTGTCTTCCCTTTTTCTTTTCTTGTATTGCTTTACCTCTTTTTTCCTCTCCCATTTCTTTCTCTCTTTCTATACCTCCTTCTCACTATATCTCTCCTTGTATCTTCTTTCCTCACTGCTTCTCGGTCCATTTCTTTCTGACATTTGTTCTCATCCCTACTCTCTTTCCTTCTTTATCTTTGTCTGTCCTCCTCCCCCTTTCATCCACCCTCCATACCCTACATATTTATTTATTTCTCTTTCTAGTCTCATCTCGTCTATTAGTACTACTGTTTCTTAAGGCACTTCATTGCCCGCTCCTTCCAGTCCCATCATACTGTGATGAATTACTGTCCTCTTTGGTTTTTAAAGCCCAGCGAGCCGCTGATCTGTCGCAGCTGATGTCATGTGTTGCCTGTCATACCTTCCCCTCACTCCTCCTCATTTATTGGTTTTGCTGCTCTCTGGAGTTTTTAATGAAGCTGCTTTTCACAGAGTGCTCAATATAATCTTATTCCTTATTCAGTAAAAAAATGTTGACTGCTAAAAACCCGATACACATTTCCCAGGACATATTTATTCCCCTCCCTTTTGATTGATGTGCAGCAAAATGTAGCTATTGCAGAGCAGACGGTCTTTAGCCAACGTCTTCAGCTTTACTGATTCCATAGAATTACAGAATCACAGTCATGGCTGGAACAAGAACGTGATTGTGTTGTCTCACCATCTCAGCAGTGACACACCACAATGTGTCTTCATTAGATGTGAAAATGAGATGAGTGCATGCAGAATGTGACGCCACCAAGCACGTATGCAGCCTATTCCCAGCCGCTTTAGGCAAGTGAGGCTGGATCTGCTGACGCACTGCCTTTCCTAAGATTGATCCGTGCTAACTGCCAACCCTTTCCTCTCTTCACTGGCTTGTTCAGGCTTGCTGTTCATCAAGGCTACGTTAACATTAGAAGCCTTATTGCCCAGTTTCTGCAGTGATAATTCACGTTTATGTTTGTAAGTGAGCTGTCATTAGTATGAGCAGACCTCTGCCCTGAAAGGACCGACATTCCATTGTCATTAACAACTAGCGTTAGCTACTTCTTGCATTTAATGATGATGACATCTTTCTAATATGACTGCCTTCATTACAGCCTTATGCCCACAAATCTAAAGTGTGCAGTCTAGGAATACATATTGTTTCTGTAATGAAAAACCCCCTATGCCTCTGAAAGGTAACTTTATAGAAGGTGGGAAAGAAAAACATGATTTCTTATTTCTTTGCATGTTTGTCTCTCTTAAATTTTTCGGATCATCAAACATGAGGTCACGAACAGATGGCCTGACATTCTGTTGGTAGACAGTGGAATTCATGGTCCAGGTTCTGAAACAGCAAAACAGCCCCAGACCATCACACTACCACCACCATATTTTACTGTAGGTATGAGGTTCTTGTTTGAAATGCGGTGTCATTTTTACGCCAGATTTAATGGGACACACACCTTCAACTTTTGTCTCGTCAGTCCACAGAGTATTTTCCCAAAAGTCTTGAGGATCATCAAGATGTTTTCTGGCAAAACGTTCTTGTTATGTTAATGTACTTCATGCCAGGCAGTGGTTTTTGCCTTAGCGCTCTGTCATGCAGGCCATTTTTGCCCAGTCTCTTTCTTATGGTGGGGTCATGAATGCTGACCTTAACTGAGGCAAATGAGGCCTGCAGTTCTTGGATGTTGTTGTTGGGTCTTTTGTTACCTCTTGGATGAGTCGCCGTTGCGCTCTTAGGGTAGTTTTGGTCTGCCGGGAACCTTCCTTCCTTGGGAAGATTCAGCACTGTTCCACGTTTTTGCCATTTGTGGATAATGGTCTTTATAACCTTTTCCAGACTGGTAAATCTCTATTACTTTCTTTCTCATTTGTTCCTGAATTCCCTTGGATCTTGGCATGTTGTCTAGCTTTTGATTATCTTTTGATCTACTTCATCAGGCAGGTCCTGTTTAAGTGATTTCTTGATTGAGGCGTGGTGTGGCAGTAATCAGGCCTGGGTGTGGCTAGAGAAATTGAACTCAGGTGTGATAAACCACAATTAAGTGATGTTTTAACTGGGGGGGCAACACCTTTTTCACACAGGGCCATGTAGTTTAGTATTTTTTCTCCCTTAATAATAAAAACTTCATTTAAAAAAGCATTTTATGTTTACTTGTGTTGTCTTTTACTAATATTTAAATTTGTTTGATGATTTGAAACATTTAAGAGTGACAAGCATGCAAAAAAATAAGAATTCATGAAGGAGTCAAACACTTTTTCACACCACTGTATATGTTCTTGTGACAAGATTTTATTATTAGCTAAATGACCTATCCGTGCTCTGCCCAAAAATATACTTTCATAGGATGAAAAGGCTGCACAGGCTTATAAAATATTAAAATACACTTTTAGGATAAATATTATGTATTTTTTGTGTTGCTGTGTAGTAAAGCTAAGATTATAATTGTACAGATTCCAACCTGGCTATTTACATTAGCAATAACAGTGCAGCTTGGAAGCATAGTACTGGAAAATCAACCTTATGTTACAGTTCTGAGGTATGAATCAAGTCAAACTCACAATTGGGTCTCATCCTCAAGTCATATATTTTTTTTTTTTTTTTTTGCGAAAGGCATTATGAGACAGCTTGGCCAGGCTTGGCTACCATTATAGTTCCCCTTGCTGTAACGCTCAGAATGCAGCTTGTGCTTGCATGATGTTTTGAGATGTTATGAATTATGACATGACACATTTTAGAACATGCAAAGGCAAAGACACTAATTCATTTATGTACTTGAGTAAAGTATGTTCCTGCTCTAAAACCCATAGACTACATTCATACTGCAGGTGAAAGTGATCCACATCCAGAACAAGTCTTTTTCTTCATTTGTGATGCATCTGAGTGGCAGTGTGAACATCTTTAATTTCAATGTCAGGACACTTCCATGCACTGAAATCCAGTATGAATCTAATAAGTGGTAATGTGACACAGTCTGTACACCCAAAATTCATCAAAATTCAAGGTTTTTCCATCAAACCAGCTTAACATTTGCTGTAAATTTATGCTGATTTAAATTTAAGTGATTTTGCACTGACAACAGGTACAGTATGAATTTAATAAATATGCCTTTCATTACTGAAAAAAAACTCAATCTGTTTTTAAAGAGTACTTAAAGTGCAGGAAATGTGGTATTTAAAGGAATGAACAAAACAATAGGCAAAACAGCTTAACAAGTTGGATAGTTTGGATAGCCAGTGTGCTACATAGTGCAACAAGTGGATCTCTGAAGGATCTAACTGAAGTTTTAGTCAGTTAGAGAATGCTTTTCTTTAAAACTTATAGAAACTTTAACTGAATAAGCTCTTGTGGTTGCTACCATATGCATTACGAACATTATGTTCTTTTGTCTCAATCCTTTAAGCATTGTATTCGCTGTGTGTAGAATTTCAGTTTTGTCCTTCAGACTATTTCTATAAAGAAAGGCTCATTGTTTGAGGCTGCATCAAACCTGACAGGGTTTAAGTTTACTTGTGTACACTGCAATGCCTGCAGCTAATATAACTAAAAAGTGTTTTTTGCTCTAGACTCAAACTTGAATAGACCTGAATAATGATCGTCTCTGCTCTAAACAATAAATGGTAAAGTTTCTCAGGAAGTTGAATATGATGTCTGCCAACATAAGCCCGGTCTCATTTGGTCTTTATTTTTATGTACCCGCAAGGACCAAAAGCCTGTAGGTGTTTTTTGTTCAAAGAAGCACTCACGGTCAACCTGTCTGTACCCTTGTTTGGCTTTTGGCAAGAACTGCATCAATGCCCAAAATTCCTGAGCATTCTGAGATTAGTCAGGGTGCAAGGGGTTATTTACAGCTGTCTGATCAACAGTGCAACAAAGAAGATATTAAGGTGTAAGCTGAAATGCATTTGTTAATTTATTCATCTTGGCATTGAGCTCCATTATGCTTAATTTAAAAATCTTTTTTGTGCTCACACAGCTTAAAAAAATACATATAATTCTGGTATTTCCTTAGGCAATAAAACAAATTATGCCACCTCAACATGAAGTAACATGAATGTAGTCCAAGTAAACTGCGGGTGACCTCCACAACCCGACAGTGTGAACATTCCTCGCTTTCTCTGCACGTGGGGTTAACAGCAGTGTGGATGCATTGTAGTGTACTGTAATGTAGCATAGGCGCAAGCAACTCATCCAGCCATATCCACCCAGTTCGACAGCCTGTGTTGAGGATGAGGGCTGAATTCGAATGGCTTTATCGGTCCCCTGCAGCTGGCTTTGGCTTTCTTCCCCTCGCTGCCCCCCTACAAGTTCCCCTGCCTCCTGCGCATTGAATTGAATTTGCCTCTTCAATTGGGGTCATGGCACAGGCTGATAGTAAACTGTATTCCTCCATAACTGGAAGGCTAGCCGCCGCCGGGTGTTAGGGCTGCCAGCTCACAGCAGATTGACTGCCGGTCTCAATGCAGTCCAGGATCCATTCTGCCACAGCTTATTGTGCTGTTCTATGAATTAAGAATGAAGATTGATGACACTGCCAAATGTTAGGGAGAATTGGCTGAAGTCCCACCTTTCTAGTTTGCATGCACTATGTATCATGTTTATTTTAGGGTTGTCATTATCGATTATATTATAAACTGAATAATATACCCATTTTGTAACAATTGACTATCTATCTATCTAAATCTGTCTATCTATCTATTTCTTGATGAATTCTTTATATTTTGTTATAACTTATATAGTTTGTTATAACTGCTAAAGTTCTGTTGATCATGTTGGACTCAGCTAGCATGTTCCATTTTAATTACACCTCCCCAGTGTCCTACTATTAGAAACATTGAAGATGTGTATTATATTCATAATAAATATATGAGTTAGGAGATAATCCTGACAGCCCAGGTTGATATAGTCCAAATACTAGCAGATACATAGACTTTCAAACTTAAGATGTGAACTATTTAATACAAAACAAAGAAATAAAATGACCATGCCAGACCAGGAGAACCTTCAGTATAATAAATCTTCTGCTGAATCTCTGAAAGAATGAGTAACGAGCGTAAGTGATACTAGACAGGACTGATATGCTCGGTATATTTGGTGTGAGTGAGAAATTTTTCTGCAGAATTTTAAAAATATAGCATTTTAGTTAAGGTGTTTATAGGGAAATGGGTGGGAATAGAATTCCATGTTAAAAGCATAGGCCAATGACTTTTAGTTTGAGCAAGAGTCAAAGATGTGAAGTGTTGCAGGGATGAAAAATATGCGAGGTGCAAAAGTAAAAGTGGACAGATTTGGGGAAATCTTGCAGAAAATCAGGGTTATTAGTATTTAGTTTCAAAAAGTTCAAATCTTTACTTCCCAGACATATGTTCAGTTACAGAACTCCACCATCACAATGGAAACTAAGGACATGCTAGTAGATGATTTGACTGACTGGAAGCATATAGATTGGAAAAAAGAAAGGGACCAAGGACAAAACCCTGAGGCACCCCTGAAGTGTTTTGGGCAGTAGAGGATTTGTGTTTACTTATGCTAATAAAGTGCTGTATGTAAGAGTAGGATATTAAACAATAAAGGGCATTTCCAGTAACGTGGGCAACTATACGTTGAGAATGGACAATGGAATATATAGTATTGTTTACAGGATTACAGTGTAGAAGTAGAATAATGTTAAGTGTACCTGTATCAGGAATAAAATGTGTAGAAAGGTCTACTAAAGCTTGAGAGAAAGGAATGAAGCTGCATAGCAATTATTTTTTCCTATACGTTTTCTGCACTAAAGGGAGGTGGATGATTGATCTCTAGATAGCAGAAATTTATGTATGCACTTATTGGTTGGAACAGGCAGCAACTGTTAATCTCACTGGATATCAGTGATACGTTTGTTCACTCTATGGATATTCATGTTCATGTTCTTGTTATTGAATTATTGAAAGTAATACAGAAATTCAGTGAAACTCATGTAACTACAACAGAATATGCTGTTTTTGCACAAACATTTAATTTCAGATTTTAGCAAATAATTTGATTAATCATGATTAACTAACCAAAAGTATGTGGTTACTCTCAATCAGTTATTTTAATAGTGTCACAGCCTTTGAGCATACGCAATATGATATTGGGTCTTGGGAGGGGTGCAAGCAGATAATAATGAAATGCATGTGTTACTGTTCCTGCTATGTGAACATCTCAGCCATTAAAGGTGAACACTAATGAAAACTCCCTTATCCACAAACATCTTGCAGAAAAAATAGAAATCCACTTTAGCAAGGATTCATCCACTCCTTGGTTGTAGTTTTTGCCTTTGCTCAAACGTGTACGTGAGGAAGGACCTGTAAAGCTGGGTGGGAGTGGGATGCCGTTGTTGGTGTTTTTGACAGCTGGGGCTGCTGAGCAAAAATCAAAACAGTGTCTGGCAGCAACCATGAAACAACCAAAACATTGAAAACGAGCTAAGGAGTCTCAGTGGCACTGTCTGTGTTCGCATCAGCCTGCTGTTTGAGTGGAGACCACCTGCATATCTGTAGACTCTGATTAGTCAGATATCATATTATTTGTCAGTTAGGGGTGGCACGATTAGGTCTGCGTGTATGTGTGTGTGTGTCTGTGTGTGTCTGTGTGTGTCTCTGTGTTTGTGTGTGTGTGTGTGTGTGTGTGTGTGTGGAAAACTGTTTATATACATACACCAAAGCAACGCCCACCACACAAAAAGATCCACCACCCAAATAACACCTGTTCTGTGGTGGTCCTCTGTGGTAGTCCTGACTATTAAAGAAGAGGATGAAAGTCACATCTAATGTAAAGTCATGCATGTAATACACAATGCTGTGGTGGCCCTTTTGGTTAAGGGTGCAAGTCACTGATTCTGGATCCCACAAAAGAGCCCCAGACCATCACACTTTCTCCTTCATGCTTGACAGTTATTAAGAAATGCACACCCTGTGTGATGAATAAAAGATTTACATTTTTGATTCATCAGTCCAAAACACCTTCTTCCAGTCTCCAGTAGTTTACTGTCAGTGCTGCATAGCCCAGGAAAGCTTCTTTCTACTATCTTGCCATCTTAGCAATGACTTTTTTTTACCACTGCTCAACCTGTCAAACCTGCAGCTCGAAGTCTTCTCTTCCCAATTGGGACTGCTTCAACCAGTGTTAAGGTGTTGTCCTGTGAGTCAAGCTGTTGACTCTCTGAAACTTGTCTTCTGTTTTTGCTGGGGCTTTTGGTCTGCCAGATCTCTTCATGTCAAAGTTTCCTGCAGTTTCCAGGTGCTACATACAGCGACACCTGGGCTTTCATTGCAGTTTCTCTAAAGGGAAAACCTACACTTATAAGTCTTTTTTAGAACTGAAATTCGCATCATTTTAGTAACCTTCCAACTTCTGGCAATTACCACTAACCTTGATATGTAATGTATTTCAGATTGGTCAGTTGACTTAAAATTGCTTAAACATACATGAAACTAGAAACATGTCGGTCATATAAAACATCTGACTGGTAAAGTTTTACCTCATAGGGATTCTACTTAAGCCCAACATGACTGTCCCTCAGATCCCACTGTTTAGAAGTAAATGTGTCCAGGAGTCTGAAACAGTATGTGCCATTAGTAATATTTTCTTAAATTCATTAAATAAACTTTATAAATAAACTTATTTATCATTAAATAAACTCAATGAAGAATACTGCTATTTTTAATAAAATAAATATATTAATTAAATTAGTTTAGTCCCGGCCACTTAAACAAAGCAAAAAGACTTTAGAAATAGGTTTTCAAGTTTGGACCAGTTCGCATTAATGATCAATTTATTATATTTTGTGTCATTTAGAATTTGGCAACAAAGCAGAGCTGGTAATGCACACATTACTATTCATGTTGTGAGTTTTGACTAGAGGTCTGGTTTAGAGGGACTGATTTTGAAAAAAAAAAAATAGTTTAGAGTTTATAGACTTGCTCTCACGGAACATCTTCTGCAATGTTTGTGCATGTCCGAGCTTCAACCTAAATGGTTTTTCCTGCTTCTACCCGCATACCTGTATAACTGCTTTTCGTATGCATTAGATGAATGAAAATGAGTGACACATGATAGACTTGCCTTGATTTGTTTGTCATATATTCACCTTTAACAGCTTTGACTGTCCGACTGTCTAAAAGCTCAGCTGTTTCTGTAGCAGAAAAGAAAGTGATTCACCTGATAGTTTGAAACATCTATTCAAAATGAGTTACTACATTTGATTTTGTTGCAAGGCATTATTTATTATATGTTGTTGCTGTCCAAGAAAAAAAAACATGTATCTACAAAATAATAACTTTATAGGAGAGGACGAGTTAATGTGGGGTTTTATTGTAAGTGATTTTGGATCATTTCTATTAGCCTATTTATGATAAACATTTGTGGCTTTGTGTTCCAATTATGTAGGAAAAAAATGATGTAAAAATAGATATTTTTTGGATGTGCCATTTATAGTTGTTTTATTTTGGCTTTTGATTACTTGTTGGAGTTCTCTATGCACGTGTTGTTCTGCTTCACCTGCACTGGCCTTGTTAATCACCCACTCCTGCATGTGAAACTGAAAATTAGATTGGCAATACAACATATGCAGACCGCTACTGCATTTAGGTTAAAGTTAGGATTGGTATCGGTATTCTGTATAGCCATCTTTTTAAGGATCGGTATTGGAAGGAAAAAAGTAGTATCACTGCATCCCTACCTTCAACAAAAGGCTGCAGTTGGAGAAGAGAACTCTGAACACTTGGACTTAATGTTGGCATTTCTGTTTTTATTTTACTCTTGAAGTTGGATTGGTGACCTTGATATGCTCTTTAGATTCTTGGGACTGCACCCTTCTCTTTGGTGAACTGCAGCGCAAACCCACTGCACTGTCCTGAGGGTAATTTTAATGATCAAATCCTTGACTGATGATAGATGTTCAGTTTGCTATTAATCAAATATCAAGCACACAGCGTCCCCCGAATATTGAACATCTTTCCAAAATGCAAACCAGTCTGCCTGTTTTAGTTCCATAAGCCTTTTCTTTGATACTTAATATCCATTGCTTTTGCCAGTAGTCCAAAATGCATAAACCTCAGCATGGATTTGAACAGGCTACTTTTTAGGCTAACGTTTGCTCTGCACTAATTGTGTAGATTTTTAAAACATGCCCTTCAGCAACAGCAAGGAATGGTGCTTTCTCATAATCATGCATAAACCAATAGAGGATATTTGTGAAATGCCATATTTTATTCAATCAGTAATTACTAATTTCGTCTTAATACAGCATTGCCGTCTTGAAAAATGGGTTATGGTGATCACTAAGCTGCTATAGTAAGCCCATAATTATTATCAAGAGGAATATGTAATGGCTCTCTCTCTGACCATAAATATGTTATTCATAGCAATAATAACATTTCTTCATTACAGCTGCTAACTGTTAGCATTTTCTTTTCCGCAAACCAGGGAACATGTCTGTAAATTGTTAATGTGTAAATGCAGTTATTTCTAAATCAATAGTACAGCTTGTAGCATTCACAAGAGAAAAAACATTAACATTCAATGGCTTCCAAAAAGAGGATGGAGGATGTAGCTGCCACTACCCAAGCAAACTTCCCACCGTTTGAACAGAAGCATTTTTCTGGCTTTTATTTGGCCAACACATAAGCAACTCTGTCTGCTGTATATGCTGCACTCTGCATAGTATTGTTTCTGTTTGCACAACTGAATCTGGTATTTGGAATTTACAAGGTAGGACATGGACAAAACAACAAGCGGTGCCTCTGAGTGGGTTGGGACATTTTACTGTTTTGTATAATGTAAGTTTCTTGTGTAACACTTCTTCCAAGATGCTGGTGTTTTATCTCAGATCCCCTATAATTCACAATCCTCTCACAAATCATGAACAGCACAACAAGTATTTATGCACATGGCTATTCACTCAGATTTAAAGTCATCTATTTTTACACCAGATAACAAGACAAGCAAAGGAAAGAAGCGTTTAGTGTTTTGTAAGGTAGAGGAATACATGTAGGATTAGTCTGGGGGCCTTGTGTGAAAAGGCTCTGCCCCTCCCGATGTAACTTTGTTCTAGGCACTAATAGAGAGACCGCACTTTGTGATCTAAGGTCACGTGATGGATCGTAATAAAAACGAAGTTCACTGAGATACAGCGAGGCCGTTTAGAGCTTTATATGTCAGAATAAGGATTTTATACTCAATGCGGAATTTAGCTGGCAGCCAAACCTTCTAGTTCTTTTAAGACTCTGGCTGCAGTGTTTTGGACTAACTGAACTTTGTTAAGGCTTTTGCTGGAACAACCAGAAAGCAGGGCATTACAATAATCCAGCCTTGAAGTAATGAAGACATGAACTAGCTTTTCTGCATCCTACAGGGACAGTGCATTTCTTAGTTTTGCAATATTTTGTAAATGTAGAAAAGCTATTATAGTAGCATTACAGAGTAATAGTAACAATATTACAGTAATAATACAGAACCTAATTAAAAATGGCAGTGTCTGGCAGTGGTGTTGTGTGTACCTTCATTAAAAATTAGGGTTTAAGTTTTTGGATGTCATGTGTAATCAGACACATTGTATGACATAAGTAATACAAATATCATATGTTCCTTGTAGATCATATGGATTTTGCATAGCTGGCCAAAAAGGTTAACAGAGACTGTACTGAAAAACCCTGGTGAAGATCTTGTAGTATTCTTCAGAATGTTTCGCGTTTTATCATAAGATAAAATGTCAGTCAGTGGGTTGAAATGATCATGATATCTTCCAAAGTAAATCAGTGAATGCGGTTTCATAGATGATGGCTAGTGCTGTAGACCAAACACGGCAGCTGATTTAACTAAACAGCATCCTGTCTAGGGTCATGTATAAATCCTCATTTAACAGGTTTATGTGCTGATAGGAATGGGCTATTTTATAACGATGATGCCTCTGTTTAAAAGGAGAGCAGTGACCACTGAATGATTTGTTGAGCATGTGAAAGCATTGTAAACAATGCATCATTGTCCACAAAGGCATTATATCTCAACCCAGCAGAAATGAGGAGGGGAGATTCATGGCAGTGGCTACTTTTCTTCCGCCATCAACAAAACACCCAGTGATGGAATGTCTTGTAGAAGAATAGGGCTGTCAGAATGGCACTTGATAGAGTTCTGTGCCACAAAAGTTTCCAAGCACATCTGTATTGAAGCGCCTGCTTTTATGTGAGTTGGATCTTTTCTGTTTTTCCTGTTGTTTTTGGGTAAGTAATAAATGTAGGGTAACCTGGGAGAAGAAGGCCAATTGTAATCTCAACACGTTTGCTGAATGCCTGTAGTCTGATTTAGTGACTAACAGACTTTTCAGTTGATCTTAGCCACTGTAAAGTCACACATCCCTCCACAACTTTTGACTTTATTTTTCCTTAAAGTTTAATTAGACAAGAAGATCTAACTGATCATTTGTTAGACAGTTCCTTAAATTTGCCCTCCTTTGGCCCCGAATATGTATAAGTTTCTGGGTGGAAGAGTATCACGCAGTCGATGCAGAGCCCCCTTAGTATGCAAGATTGATATGGAACATTTTCTCTGCGGTGCTGTTGAACGTCTTCAGAGTGCGCTGAATTTCTTGCAGTATATTATGCAGTACACCGCCTCTAATTTCTCCCTCCGTGCTCCCACTGTATAGTGGCATCTCCGCTTCGCTCTGCCTGGCCCCCGGCTGCTGGCTGGAGGGCCTGCTTTTTGTCTGCTGTGAGTGTGCGATGCATACTGAGCTACTCCACTGCATCTAATGTAGCGGAGTAGCAGTGAGAGAGAGAGAGAGAGAGAGAGAGAGAGAGAAAGAAAGAAAGAAAGAAAGAAAGAAAGAAAGAAAGAAAGAAAGAAAGAAAGAAAGAGAGAGAGAGAAAGAGAGGGAGAGAGAGATCAGAAGACAAGAGAGAGAGTGAGAGCAAGAGAGAGAGAGAGAGAGAGAGAGATCTTCTTAAGGCTAAGCTGTTGCAGGTCAGGCTGTAGATTCAGCTGCCCTGCCTCACTGCTCTCTCTTTATTTCTCTCTCTCTCTCTTTTTCTGAGTAAGAAGAACACTCTTAAGGACTGATAAGTAACTTGAGAATGCTGAGCAAGTCTCGCTACATCTCATTTTCTCTCTTTTTGTCTTCTCTGACTCTCTTTGCAATTCTTATTTCTCGCTTTTGTCTTTGTTCTCTTTCTGACTTATACATACTTCTGTCTCTCCTTTCTCCTGGTTCTCTCTCTCTCTCACTCTCCTATATTTGCTTTTCTTTCTCACTCTATCCCCTCCTTTTCTCCTTTGGACATTTATTTATCTTTCAGATCCCCTCAGTCTGGTTTTAAGTGAGGATGGATATTAATTTGCATCATCTCTGCGAAGTCCCTAGACAGATCCATATCTTTAATCTTCTACAATTACTTAAAGGCAAATTGGAGTGTTCTGAGGAAAACAAAAAGCTTTAAAACCGGCAGCCTCTCGCAGATTTATCTCCACCATCCTCCCTGCCACAAAGCCAAGGGGATGTGCACAGACCCCAGGTTGTGATATTCATTTTCCAAAGAAATAATCAGATGGAAGGCCCTCTTTGATTTTTATGAGAGATCTCGATTCTTTCCCAGACAATTAAACTTACAGAACATCCAACCACTCCTACCTCTGACTGTGGATCTTCGCGGACTGAACATGGTGTGCTTTGTGGGGTTTGTGAGTGGCAGTTCTGTTTAATGGCACTGTACACACTCTGTTATGCGCTGATTAACATGGAGGGCATAAACAGACAGAGCTGTAATCTCATGGTCTGCAATCTCCTGCGGGGCAAGTCGCAGGTGCTCAGAGTTGTGGATGTGCAAGTGATTTCTTCTAGTAGGTGAATGAAAAAGGGCAGTGTTAAAATGCAGTGCTGTTCTATGAACGTTTATCTAGTTTATGACATTTATTATGTTGTTTAGCATAAACTTATCAGCTTCAAGATACACCTTGCAAATTGCTTGCCTGACAGCTGAGAAACATTTAAGCTTCATCCTGATGTTATGCATTTGAATACACTCAGTCTATAAATAAATCTCAGTCTTAGATGCTCTTGTGTGTCTGGGGACTACTGCAGTATGGAACCCTCAGGCCCTTCTAGTCCTTAAGAGGACTATTTCTGTGAACTAAAAAATGCATGTCTATCTTTTATATGTAGTTGCTTTTTATTCAGTAAAATCGTCATGCTTGTAGAATTTAACTTTTCTCATCATTAAAAGCACACATGCCCCAGAAGGAGGTGTCAGATTGCAGTGCTATTCAGATAGAACATAAAGGTTAACAGGAACAATGCATGATTAGAACATTTAGACGGATAGGGGCTGATATGGGTGTCCTGTGATAATCCATCCCATGTAGCTTAAATGTTCTCATGCAGTTCCTGCAGATATTGCAGTAGATGTGGAAGTGGAGTGACTCCTGACCTTCTGGACATGTACAACGAACCGTTCATCGTGGCACTGACTACGGCGCCTCCAAAAACAGATTTGCTGATTGTCTCCACCAAAACAAAAGTGGGACTCATTACTGAAAATGACCTGCTGCCCGTCTGAGTCACTTCCTAACTGTCTGGCACGACACCATTGCAGTCTTTGGCATCGTTGACATGGTGTTAAGGGCAGTATGACTCGTGGAGGGCGTCACTGCTTGCTGAATGTCCACAATCTTAGCTGTTGAGTCAGTCAGGTACAATGATAAAGCCCGTCCTTGCTAACATCACATGCACAGTCGAGTGTAAAACTTTAATCATTCTCTTGTTTCACAATGTCAAACCTACCTACCACAACTACTTACGCTACTATCCTTTTGATACATTAATTAGTCTGATTATGCAAAATTGTCCAACCAGGGCTTGTTTTCTCTGTGGTATCTAGGTAGATGCAGCCAAACTAGTTTCCCCTTGGTTAAGACTTATATATATACATATATGATGCAACCTGTCTTATTTATACTCCAAACAGTAGGAGGCAACATATTCACCAGAATTTACACAGTCTTTCCTAGTCACCCTTAGTTCTTATAAGCCTTGGGGAAATATTTTGGGGTCAGCATCTGACTTCTCCAGTGCCAATGTTGCCTCTTGTCCTGCTTATATTTATATCACTTAGTTTGTTTGCTGCCAAATTTGGATTATTGCAGAGAGCAGACAGCGGCACTTGCTCTCACCGTTATGCTTACTCTTTTTCCACTGGCTACTTGCCCTTAAATGGCCTAACTGTGAACAGGACCTTGATAAACAAAATATTAGAAAACGCCATTGAAGCAGTGCTGCTTCTTCATCCTCTCATGTCAAGGCAAGTAGATGTGCAACACAACATATAGATGTCTTTGACATGCTGGTGAAGTAGCTATTTCTTCACATTCTATTTACTATTTTAAATAATTATGGAATAATTTAAACTAAACACATACATATTGCTCTATTAAGGAGCTGAGCATTTTGCTCCACTAAGGAGCTGATCAGTTCTGTGAAAAAAATTCACTTGAGGCATTCTGTGATTGCTGATTATAATTAAGTGGCAGGCTTACAAACAGTTGTTAGAAATAGAAATAAGTGAAAGATATATACCAGGACTCTTTACTGAAAGAGTCACTGTAAATGTATGTCTTAAAAAACTGTTTTAATGGCAGTTTCAAACATATGGAATGTCTTTCACATGCTTGAAATACTTTGTATTTGATTTAGAATGCTTAAAGAACCTCCACAAGCATCAGTTTTCTGAAAAAGGGTGCTAGAATAAACAAGGTTGAGCTTTATTGATTTTTGACTGATATTTTATATGTATATCCCAAACTCAAGGCCTAGTTTTAATAGTCACAGTTCACTATTTATTGATTGCATGTTAAGATGCCCACACCTGTTAGAATCTTGTCAGTCACACTGGTTTTGGTATGCACCTCCATGTAGCATTTTTTATCAGTTTGACAGGAAACAGACTTTTCAGTATTATTTTAAATGTTAGTGGTCACCAGTCACATGCAGTTACCTTGTCTGAGACTTTCAGAGCAAGTTTCGAAAAAGTTGGCTTACTGCATCCTGTCTTTAAAAGTTATTTAAAAGGAGAAAGTAATGACTAAAATTTTTTGCAGTCTTTTCAAGGGACATACCTCTGTGTTTTATTGGGGTCTGTTTTGTGATGCTATAAAACATGGCAATCACCTGCTCCTACATCCTGAACAGACAAATAACAATGTGCTTGTTTTGTATGTCAGTAAAATGGCTTCTTCTGGCAACATAGGCCATTTTAGGACACTCTCAATAATAAAACCCACCAGACTCTGTGGCAATGGTCTGCAGTAAACCTTTAACACTTTGGTTCTGATTTTTATTCTGCCAAAGTTTGATTAGTGAGTAATGAAGAAGTCCTTTACAGGCAAAGTTGGCTGTTTTCCAGAGCAAAGAGGTTGAAATTGGTCTTTCTAATAAACATTGTTTATAGGTGACTCTTTGAGATTGAAACGTTAAATTAATGAAAGTATTGGGTTACATCTCTTTCATGCTCTTGTTGTCAATTGTTTATCATTCTTAATAGTTGTTTATTTTTACCATTCCTAAAGTGATAACTGTTATCAGGCTTCTTTGTAAAGGATGTGTAACTGTTAAAAAACTAGTCAAGCAGTCAAATAATAAAACTTACAGCCCACAGTCGAGTTCTTCAAGTAAAACCTCATCCAAGAAGTCCTTTGCTGAGTCAAACTTTAAGATTCAGAGGGAGACCACATTTGTCCTAGGTCAACATAACTGGGATATTGGATGTATGTTGATATGCCTTGTATATGGAAACCAAATATTCCCTCCTACTAGGCAAGATATAGGCTAGCTTTCAAAGTCTGGATGGAAAAGGGCAGAGGCATACCAGATTATTTATATGCAGATAGGGTAGTATTAAGGCGAATACCGGTATGTCATTCTTCCATGATATGGATTTTGCTGTATTTTAGACTATGTACTATGTAGCCGCAACACTGTACAAATGTCTTAGGCAGACATTAACATTGGTCCAAACCACTTATCTCAATGTGAATTTAGTATAGCAATATAATAACTACAAATACACATGTACACCTGTGTGGAGGAATATCACCAAGCTGGCAAAATGTCTTTGCAATCTGTTTCCTAAGATAGAAACAAAGTAATTATTTAGTTATAGAGAAATACTCTATATCAATAGATCTGAGTTTGTATATGTAATGAATATCATAAATCTTTTCTAGCCAAGAAAAGCAGAGATTGGAGATACAGTGATGAGATCTTAATTTAAAGAGCAAACTATCTATCTGCAATGTAAAACAATGCTAGAAAATTATGGCAAATGGTTTTGGTTTTATACCAAAAAAGGCATCACGGTATTGTTATAAAACAATATTCTATTGTTTTCATAACTGATGTATGAAATAACCCATGAGTTTTAGGGCAACCAATGTTGGTGCGCTAATCTGGCGTTGACTGGCTGCTCACTCACCTTAACATTGCTTCAGTTGCAACTAAATGTTTGTTTGAAACTTTTATTCTACTGAAAAGGCTTTTCTTGTTTGGTAAAATTACGTTACACACGTTTATTGTTTATTGTTTATTGAGATCTTGCACACCTCCTATTTTCCATACCAACAAGTAACAATTCACCCTTTTCCATCAGTCTCCTGGGGAAATCAGGCAAGTATTCAGAATTACAAATACACTACACTACTACTATTGTAAAGTTTTTAGAGATATGCCAAGCACATAGTGACAGCTGCTAGGAATCGACTGGTAGAACTAGTTCACTACAGCGCCACCCTGAGACACACCAGTGCTGTATGTCTAATTTGTCCATGAGGTTAATTAGGGGGACCCACCAGATCCCCCTTTATGATGCATTTTTTTTGTAACCATGTGATAATTTGTTGTGAGGGAGCTTTTAGGGGCATTCAGCTCATTGGACATCTGGTTCCTATCACCACCACTGTAAACAATTCTGACTTGCTAACTTTAACACGTTGATGTTGTTTGTAGCTATTCAGTGCTTTTAAAATTGAATGTATTCTTTTAAGTTTAATGTTTTGCGGCCAAGCCTGCTCTGTTTCAAGCATGCACACATGTGACAAAAGATATCAAATTAACAGCATACGTCCACCAATAACCCAGATCAGCATGGACCTATGCAGATGTCTTTAAATTTTGAAATCAGATTCAATCCAATAGAGAATGAAATGATAGTATGCTGATTACATGGCTACTTGAAACTGTGGGAAACTGGTACAATCACATAATGATACTGTATTATTAGTGTGCACAGAAACATCCCCCTGTTGTCTCAGTACTATGTTGTAGTAAAAGGAGTCCAGTGGCTCTGTTTTAAATGAATGCCCCAGAGAGTGAAACTTGATTAGCAGTCAGAAGTTAAGAGATTTTATTAAAGAAAGTATTAAAGAATGACTGTCAAGTCTAATTATTTAATTATAAAAATATATTGCCAAATTGTGCCGTGGGAGCCTTTAGAATGCTAATCAGTGGCAAAGTTTCTCTATTCTGAGCACATGAGACAGATCCATTAGCAACCCGCAGGAATCACAGTTAAGGTGAAGCTTTGAAGTTTAGCATCTCTCTGAAGTTAATCAAATTTTAGGTCACATCCTACCCTTCACAACAGGACCTGGATGGCAAAAAACATGAACATCCAAAAAACAAAGCGGAATATATTTTCATACTAATTGAAGAGGGGAAAATAGAAGTGTAAGATTTGTTTTGTCCCCCTATTCCACACATTTTTTGTTGTATTTTTAGGTGTCATCCTTGTAACTCTAGAATTCCTTTAATCCTTCACTGCATATTAGTCAGTGAGCTTGAAATGGAGAATTAACTCTATAGGGAATAATGAATGCAGTGGTTTGACTATTGCACTGAATCATTTTGAGATTGTTGTAAAATGATTATAAGATTAATAAACTCATTCCCACATGTTTTTTGATTTGCCTTAAGGGATATTAGTAATCCAAATAATCTTATTATACTACAAATAATTTGGTATGTTTCAAACATATCTTTTAAAATAAGTCGAATTATCTGGCAATATAGTGAGATTTTCCAACAAATGGTGCGGTCTGCATGTCCACCCAACGTGCACCTAATCATGTGTGGGATGTGGTGGGCAAGTCCATTCACACCAGAGATCCTGCAACTAAAATACTATGGATTTGTGAGCGACTATCTTCCGTTTGCTTGTGGATTCAATGCCACATTGAGTTGCTGCACTTCACCAGGCCAGAGGCGGTCCTACACAATGTAAGTTCCTGTCCCATGACTTTTGGAACATCAATATATCAAACATTATTACGTTTTTAAAACATACCATTCGCTTCCCAGTCTATATGGTTCATATAAACTAAAACCACCAAATTTACATATCCCCCATGCAGGATACAGTTTAAGCCAATCAGAACATGTTTATTGTCATATTATTAGTTGTTGATATTTTGTTCAGCATATACATGTGGATTAGACACAAGTAGGTGTGTTTTATTCTATATTTCAAGTTTCAGAGGACACCAGTAACTTAATAAATGATATATCATATACTGAAATGACCTATTTGTAGTAATCCCATGACTGACTTAAAATTTGATCAACACTTTTTAAATTAAAGTTATACTCCTTAATTTTGTTCTTTTTTTGTTTTTGACTTTCTTAGTCATTATGGAATCATGTGTAATTTTGTTTTGTTTTTGTAAATTTTGTAAAAACTTCTTTAGGTTCCAAATTGTTTATATGTACAAGAAAAATATAGGGTATAGGGCTTATAATGTTGCATTTAATAGTTAAGATTGCCTGTACTGACTTGCCTGTGCCTTGACTGTGCACACATTACTCAAACATGAGATGGAAGGGCACAATAAAATACAGTTTTGTGTTGCCCTTTGGACTAGGTAGAATAATATGGCAACAACCAGGCTGACATTTTCATGTAAATGCATGCCCTTACGGCATACAGGTTATGCAATAACTAACCAGCTGGTAAATTCACTGCAGTCATGCAACAATGTAATTTGACTGTGGAACATACTTAGTGACTTGATGCACTTTGGGGTTGCAGGAGCATTTTAAAACAGCTTAGGACCTGGGCCAGTTGCTTAACCTAAACCTTAGCGGCATGGCAGGTGACCAACACACAGCATGAACAGTGATATCAGTTTAAGGGAAAAGAAGGTGTGTAAATGAATCATGGGTAATTAAGCTTTGTGGCTTGTTTCATATGCTTTTATGCACTGACTTCCTCTGCTTGACTAATACCTATAATATATGCAGAGCACTGGAGATATGGGCCATCGCGTTCAGTTGCAGAGAGCTCCAGCTGCCGGGGTGGACTTGGCTGAGCAGCAGGGGCAGTGATCAGCCTGAGGGCAAGCTCTCTAGCTGTCATCCAACTAGAGACACGTGTAGTTATTCAAATATACAGATATCTAAACTCATGTTAGTATGTGTTTTTACTACACTAGGTATTAGTAAACAGCATTTGACACACGGTGGCACACAGTAGTTTAGTTAATTTATGATATTGGCATGATATTGGCTTTTTTGGCAGTTCTGATATCACAAAATCCTACACAATGCAAATATGCCCTCTGACCAGTCACAGTGTGCTGGGAGCATTCTGACCTATCACACTTCATAAGGAGAATTTGTGCGAGTGTTTTAGTGAATCAGTGTTTGATTCCAATGCTTTGGAACCAAGGGTTGAAATGTTTATAAGAAATATAGCCATGTTATGTGCCATCCAAAACCAGCAGTGACCATTAGTAGCAGCCTGCATTAACCTCTTATCAATGGGTTTAAAATATTGTATGAAACTTTAATTGACAAAATTGTGTCACTAAATAATCATAGAAATCATATCCCAGACACTATCTGTAAACACTTCATGTTTAACCACAACGGCGAGCAATCCTGGCTTAGTAAGTTTCTCCAGAGGACCACTCTGAATGACCTCACGTCGTAACCGTTAAAAAAAATGATTAGACTTGACTCTAAATCACACATTTCCTGTTACTCAAAGATAAGGTCGTTAAACGTTTTGTTGAATCCATAACTCTGTTGCTTCTACCGGGTCTTCAGTGAGTGCACATTTTTTCTTTATCTCTGTGTGTGGTAGTTGAAGTAGAGCAACATTAAGGACTGGTGACCATTTTAGTCCTTGTAGTATTTTAAACCTTGTTCAGTGTTTTGCAATTTATTTATTTTGGTTTCCATAACGATATTATAATTCTACATGATGTTGTTATCTATAAAAAGGGACATATGTATGGCCAAATAAGTATGACTTGCATTATCAATTACTGTTCATCTACTGTTTTTAGATATGTTGATTCATAAACTGTTAATTTTAAAAAGGTCTATTCCTGCTTCTCACAGGTCTGTTCCTGTGGCTGCTGACAGCTGGGTGCGAGTGTGGAGGGACCCTGTGATGTGGAGCACCGTGTAGGAGCTGAGTGGCCGTAGATCAACCCGCTGCTGCAGCCAGGGCTCAAGATGGAGTAAAGCCTCCCGCCTCCGGAGATCAAAGGTATGTGATGTGAGATGCTGCTGTCAGCCTCCGCACAACTGCCCTGTCCAATTGAATCCCCATATTCCAGGGAAGGGCAGGCTCACGCCCAGATTTTGTTTCTTCCCATATGTGGTGGACGGCCATTAGCTGCTGTTGAATATTTATGATTGCAGCAATAAGGCAGAGGGGAGCAGCGCGTGCTGTGCTTAATTGCGCCTTGGACGTCTGGGTCTTTCAAGGCTGGTCAGGTAATGACAGACGGTAAACAATGGAGCTCTGCTCCAGCATGTCCCTCTCTGGTGTTTAGAAACCTGCCATGTTAGCCGTGCCAAGACACAGCAGAGGGGCCAGATTAATTGCGCTGATAACTGTAGCACAGATTTATGGCTAGAGGCAAGAGGGAAGGAGATAGAGTGGAAAAGAGAAGCACCTCCTTGTGACTAAAACAGTTGATGCGAGCTGCTGCTGACTTAGTAGTCCACTTGTAGTAAAGGCTAGTGCATTTCTTCCCTGATGAAAGTTGTCACAACAGGGCCCTCCTATCATGTTTATGGACACGGCCCTTTCCCCTTGCTGATCATGTTTGGTGACTGAAGCTACATAGCTGATGTTGCTAACATATAATGTAAGATCACTGCCACCAGCGTTTATTTACTTTCTGCAGTATGTTCTACCTTACATAGTTTCACCAAAAGGCTGTCCACATTTTTATCAACCAAAAAAAGTATCAGGATATGTATTGCAATAACGAACTACATATAATGATAAAATGATTTTAATCTTAATTTGTCTTCATAGCAACCTGAAGCAATGCGTACTATTTTTAAGTAGAAATGGTAAATAGCACAGCCTGTTGCATTAGCTTTGGCAGACAACTTTTAAAGAGGGTGTGCACTATGTAACTTTCTTGCCAGAATACAACCCACTGAGTTGGTCAGTTGGAGTGGCAACACATTCTGCAACAGACCTGACACACAATGGCAACTGCGAATCCACATTTTGATGCCTGGATTCCAGTTGTTTCTGCATTCTGTAGTGATCCATATGAAGCTGAAGTCAGTTTCTTATTCGCCAGCTTCTCGTTTGAAGGTTCTGGTGCCTCAGGCCTTATAATAATAACTGCTGCACCCTTTAAAATGGAACTGGAAACTTTGAAAAAGAAGCTGGCAAACTGGAACCTGACTTCAGCCTTTTGCATTCCATTTACTTTTCTTTTTTTTGTTTTTTTTAGCTTTCAGGATTCTGTAAAAAGATGGCTAAAAATGATTGCCGAAACTGTCTGTACAGTCAATCACACAACAGCTTTTTTCAGTTTTAGGTCTTTGCTAATGCTGCCACTCAGTCTTTCTGCCACTTGGTGGCCGTGACAACAGTGATTAACACCAGTGGTAACACAGTTTCCGATGTTCATCATGAACACGTCATATGCGTAGCCTCTGTATATATAAATTGAAAATATATTAGTTAATTCAAAAATAATTTTTAGAGATTCTGGCCTTGTGCACACAATACTCATTCATGTCCTTTTTCTTGTTTGAACAACTTGAGTTCAGAACAGTGACAGCTCAGCAACAGCGAGCTTTGTCTAAGATTCTGCTTTAGCTGCTTTTGAACATCAAAGTTCCTAGCTGAATGTATTCAGTGACTTTCAGGATGACCCCTTTGAGAGCTGGACGCTGGTGCGGTTGCAGAATTTGCCTGTCAGTTCTGGCCCTGACCACACTAGCCCAATGTCATGTGATATGTGCCTCACATCTCTGAATAACTATTATCTGTATCTGGACAAGTAGTCCTGGAGCATATCAGCCTTGAAAGAAGAGTAAAAGCTTTGTACTTTTTCCTCCATCTCACGGCAATGAAATTAAGCGAGGAAACTGTTGATTTTGCAGTGCAGCACAAGTTATTTGGAAAGTCAGCTATTTATTGGAAAATTGAAGTGCACAGAGAGAATATGAAAATGATGTGGGATCATTGGGTGTCCTCTCAGTAGCCAAATGCTGTGCTGAGAGAGAGAGAGAGCAAAAAAGAAATAAAGTCTTAAATAAGTCTGAATGACCTGCATGTCTCTTAAGATCAGAATGCAGTAAGAATTTTTCAAAAAGCCCGTCTCTGCTGAATAACACTGATAAACCTGGTTTGATACAGGTATTCTGCAATGCCTATTAGTGAATACTTTTAAAATTGCATTATTAGATACTTGTGGCAACACTTGACTTCTAATGCAATAATGTGCTTTACTTATAATGCAGATCTTTGTGCAAGGACAGCATAATTGGCTTTTCAGTCAAGACATTGGCCAGTCCCTCCAAGGTTACAAAATAATTGCTCTGTTGTCATGGCTAATGCAAGCAGTTTCTAAATCTGCTTCAATTAACAAATAATAAGGGAAGAGTATTGGGCAAGCTCAGAGCTGGACAAAAGGTGGAACGTTCACATGGAATAGCAGAGTGCAACTATGAGTGAAGCAGGCTGATTATTCTAAGTGATGTAATTACAAAGCCGAAAACAGACAATAAATTGTAATAAAGTTTACTCTGACTCACAAACTAAATCTCATCATTCTGAAAACTAAATACATGTTTTAGTATTACTGGCAGGAATGAGACTGGTCAAGAACTGGTCAACCTCCCGTGGCAAGATATTTGTCTGTTACTCTTGTTTAGTTATATAATCCTAGTTATATAATCCTATAATACTTTTAGATTTCATTTTCAGTGTAGTGATTTAGATCAAAACCTATGGTATGAAAACTTAGGAAGGTATATCCGCATGTGGTTTTTCACTGTTTCATCTGACTGTTTAATGCATCTTCTCGGTAATTGTAATGTGTTTAACTTTATTATAAAATGTGTACTTTGAGTGCTTTAGTAACTAATTAAGTAACTGTTTACATCATGTGAATGCAGGGTTTCATTCACATAGTATATTAGTATAATCGATAAACGTTTTGAATTCTCTTCTCTCTTTCTCATTCATAGAACTTGTGAAGCTCAAAACAAAAATCAGATGTCAAAATAAACGTTTTGAATTCTCTTCTCTCTTTCTCATTCATAGAACTTGTGAAGCTCAAAACAAAAATCAGATGTCAAAAAAATGTCTCAGCAATAAGTAGGTCCACCACTGTCACAAACAATCGTTTTGGCATGCTTGATGCAAGTGTTTCCAGGAGGCTAGTGAGAATGTTGCTCCAAGTGTTGAAAATGGCTTCACGAAGGGCATCCTACTGTCTGGAACTGGTTTATTTTTGTAAATTTCCCTTGCCATCCATCCCCAAATGTTCTCAATCGGACTTAGATCAGGGAACACGCAGGATGGTCCAAAAGAGTGAAGTTATTCTCCTGGAAGAAGTCTTTTGTCAGTAGGGCATTATGAACTGCAGCATTGGCCTGTTTAAAAACCGAGTCATTACCACACAGATGAGGGTCCTCAGTCATGAGGGATGCCCGCTGCAACATCTCCACATAGCCAGCTGCTGTTTAATGCCCCTCTACAACCTGAAAAAGCACCGCAAATCATGATGGTGCCCCCCCACACTGTGCCATGTAGAAAACATCTCAGGTGGGATTTCCTTGTCATGCCAGTAACGTTGGAAGCCATCAAGGTTACATTTTTTCTCTGCAGAGAATAAAACTTTCCTCCACCTTTCAGTGTCCCATGTTTGGTGCTCCCTTGCAAAGTCCAAACGGGCAGTTTTGTGGCGTTAAAGGAGGCGTGGCCTTAAAAGACGTTTTTGTTTCTGAAGCCCTTCGCTCGCAGATGCCGTCTGATGGTTATTGAGCTGCAGTCAACACCAGTAATGGTCTTAATTTGGGTCAAGGATCATCCCGTGTCTTGACGGACAGCCAATGGGATCCTGCGGCTCAGTGCCGGTGAATTTTTTTTGTGTCTACCACTTGATGTTTTTGACTCATAAACCTCAGGATCTTTTAAAAAATTCAAAATGACTACCTTACTGCATCCAACCTCAGCAGCGATGGCACGTTGTGAGAGGCCTTGCTTATGCAGTTTAACAATCCTACCACGTTCAAGGTCGGTGAGCTTTTTTGCTTTTGCCATCGGGAGGTCTTGACAGTGTATATACTTGACATGAAATCCACATTTTGTGCAGATTTTGGCTTTTAATGGCTGTGGTCTTAAACTTTTGATCAGCTGATGAACAGCCTATTTCAGTTAATAATTGTTTTTAATAAATTGGCTGCTCAAAATTCTTTTTTATCTTCCTCCCATTTCTTCTTTTAGCATTGTAAAGCTCTACTTAGAACCTTCTTAAGATCCAATAGTGCAAAATGCAAATTCTTGCAATTTTTTAACTGGTCTTAAGATTTTGCTCAGGACTATGTGTGTGTGTGTGTATATATATATATATATATATATATATATATATATATATGTATATATATATATATATATATGAAGAGTGTGGTGTGTTTAAGTGCATACTTGTGTGTATATAGGTCTGAATGCCTCTCCCTCTCTTTCTCTCTCGGCCTCGGTGCAGTGTGCTGCTCTGTCCCTGGCAACTGAGAGCTCTGGATAAGCCCTTCTGATTCTTGTCTGCTTGGGAGCAGATTACTTTGTAAACGTGGTGGAGAGTGGAGCGCAGTGGTGGAACAGAAGCCGGAGTGCGGAGTAGACTGGAACTTTCTACGCCAAGCTCCATGGTGTGCTGCTCTGTCTAGGTTGGACTGGGTGTGGGTGCTTGTACAGTGCTCTGACTAATGCAAAGGTTGCTGACTTATCCTTGATGCTGTATTATCACCACTTTTACTGTGTTCATCAAATCCTTTCTGAAGACCACACAGTACCAGCCTTCTCACTTGATGAAGGAAAAGAGTGTGTGGGCAGAGTTGTATGACCCATTGTAATGTCCAGACCTTTGATTGTTATAATTCTGACCAGTTTCTGAGCACCACTCTTTGGGTTCACTATTGTGGAGGTGGCCTGTGATGCAGTACATTAGAATTCAGTTGTATTCACTCTTGTTTGACCAGCGCTAGTTGATCTAATATTTGTCAGACCATGTTTTGAAGATGCCCTGCTTTTTTCCTGTTTTTTTTTTTTTACTGTGTTCGGGGGAATAAAGAATGCACTTCCTTTTCCTTTTCTCGCCAGTGCTTTGAAGGTGTGCTTGCAGGCACCTGCCCTCACCACTCTATCGGAGATATTAAATTAAGGGGAGTTTATTGTTTGATGTGTCTTTCTCGGAGGAAGCACAAAGTTCTCCAGTGAAGCGTAGCAGTGCAGATATTTGAGGATGAATCCCGAGGCATTACCCCATATGACATTGCTTGTTTTGTAGTACTTTGAGCACCGTCATCACACGTATTCAACTTTCCAAGCAGGATTTCTTTTGAGGTCCTGAGGTAACCATTGTTACTCTTATTTTGCTATACCATTTAAATATAATTGCTTAATTGCATAAACTACATTTACATGAAATTTGCATTCTGTAATGAGTCCTCCCTTTGTATTAGTATTAATAATAAAATCATATCAACAATATTTAAGGCTGCTTTATCTGTCGGCATAAATAGAACTTAACAAGACTCAAAAGGAAATTTCAGTTTCAAAATTCCAATTCACAATAATCGTTATGTAGAATTTATAGACTTTCTCTTTCTGTGTTGTATGCATGACGGTTCTGCACACCAGTCTGAAACTCCTATCCTGTTTTGCTTTATTAAGTGTCACACCATGTCCTAGAAGAACACCTTCAGAAACAGTGCTTTTCAGGCTCATGCCCGTTTATTGTAACTTATTGTAAGGTCATTTCACGCAAGTGTATTTTGGCAGTTGAACAAACTGAAATCTGTTAATCAGTTCAAACACTGCAGAAGATTTAAAGGAAGCAGAGAAAGACTGTTATTGCTAGGTTATTGTTATTATGTTGCAACTAGCACAGCTCAGGTTAACAAGTTAATGTAGACAGTGTTTAGAAGACCGTAATGCTAATATAACAAACAGAACAAGGAGATCCACTAACCCACAAGAGTTAAATCTTTACTGTCTGTGTGCATGTGATGCAATTCAAGGCTCTGCATCAGCTTAGAGTTTCAAGCATTAAAATGAGCAACGACAAGCACAACCATGAGCTTTGTTGTGAAAGGCAGCATTAGTGTTGATGTTTTAGTTTTCAAAACTCAATGTGTTTTTTTTTTTTTTGTTCGCTTGTAAAACTTGTTGTAAAAAGACTTTATGGGTTTGTTGCCTCTGGCACAACTGGAAACTGTCCTAGACATGCTGGGTATATAACTGCAGCTTTTTTTTCACCTTTTATAACTTTCCAGGTTCAATTCATAGTAAAATAGCTGCTCTAAAAGGTACAAACACAACTATTGTATTGATTGATCGCCCAGAATTAGCGATAGTTTCATACTTCTTTTATCAACAAGTAATGATTGAGAAATAATTATCCTGGAATTACAACATGCTGTCATAACTATGCTTTTTAAGGGTTTAGAATATGGAAATGAATGAATTGTTGATTTTTATTAGTATGCTGCTGATTCTTATTAGTACTCTTCTTAGCATTCAGTTTGTAGATGTTTAAGATTTCACTCTTCAGTTTATTGAGGGCAACTGCAAAACATTTAAAACTAATGATGTACTGTATGGCTGAGGGTGTGCAAAATGCTGGCAAATGTGCTACCATATTTGGCCCCAATTAGCCATTGAGAAGACAGCATGAGAGTAACCTTCAGTTAAATATGGAAGAGAATGTTTCATGCTCATCACTGGCATTTGACTTTGCCGAGGTGTCTAATGAGATGAACTTAATTTATATTACACAGCCTTCAAACTCCTATAGGCCCTATATCTTCATAAAAATGTTAAATCACAGATTGCAGGAGTTGTATACAGCATCACTGAGATACCAATAACCAGATACCCATCTAATATTTATGAACCTGCCTCAAAATTTCATTATGATGAGACTAGAAATACAATAGATACAAATCACAGCACCCTCCTTTCAAGCTTGCTCTCCTCTCACTTCTGCCTTTTTTGGCTTTTTTGTGCAAATAGGCCTTTAGAAAATGAGAGTAATTTTTGGAGCAGAGTGTGTTGCGGACTGTGAATGAGCTCCTTCCTACAGGCAGTGTGTAGCTGGCTGGGATAAGTGATGCTGCAGGCTGTTGGTGCTGATGTGGCCAGAGGGCTTCTGGGAGCCTGGTGTCTGACAGCAGAAGTAGTTGCTGAGGGCTGGACATGGTGACCTCTACAAAATGTCCCATTTTTGGGTTTCAGAAATGCAGGACAAAGTTGATCCAAGTTGAATCCTAGAATTCTGCCACAATATATTTTTCCATATTATTGTTTTCATTTTACTAACTTAACTTCCAGTAATCCTGAAAGAAACAAACATTGTATGTACATCAATGAAAAAAGGGTTTCCAGGGGTTTATGAAATTTCCACACAATATAAAGTGCTGCTGTGTTCAAATTATGTTGAAAAATAAAATGAGTTGATGTGAGGCCTTTTTACACAGCCCTTAATTTTCCGTAATTTTAACACTTAGTCTAATAGCTTTCCTATCGTGTTGATTTGTGTTATGAGTGAATGGCATGTATATTGTCAGCTAGTGTTAGCATATTTTGTTCTGATTTTCAGGAGGGAAAGTAAGTTAAAGCATATACAGAGGACATATTTTTAATTTGCAATATCTATTTATCTGCTTAGTTTATAAAACTTAAAAAATAGCTTAAACTATTACACAAGATACATCTTATACTTGATACCGCCCCAATATGGTAAATGCAGGATATAAACAGCAATAGCGTAGAGGTGTGCTTGAGGATGTAGATGACCAGAGGTGCCAAAATCTTTGCATACGACTGCAAAGTGCCAGATGAAGTCTACAGCTACTTTGTGCAACATGATGCACTTTAGGATTTCAGTAACCAAAACTTGCACATCTGCTGTAGATCTTCTGCATTTGTTTTCTTTGTAGGATCCAGTGTGATGATACTGAAAAAAGGCATTTGCCTGAGCCTGGTGAGTGACAGCTCCTTATCAGCTGCTCTGCCGCTGATCAAAGTTGAAAGAGGGTCAGGCTGAATTAAAGAGCTGCTAATTAAAATGTCCTGGGTACAAGCGTGAGCCGCTTTCTTTATCTGCCCCTCACACTGGCTGTCTGCGATATGCACCTGCTGCATAGGCATGGCAGGCATGGTGTAACTTCCAAGTTCAGCAGTGTTCGTTGGTACATTACGCTGCCTCCGCATCCTCCACGCTCTGGGACTTATTCTCGTTGATGCCGTGAAGGCCATGTAGGGATTGTGGGTGAAATCCAGCCAGTCATAACCTTTTCCTGAGGCATCTCGTTTTCAGGCTGTTAGGAAAGACAAATTGAGTTTTGTACTAGAGGAGCCCTTGTTCATACGTGTCAGTCTCCCAGGGCTTTTGCTTGGGCTTGCATTTGCGGCCTGTTGATAGCCCCTGCCCTCGCTTAGAAACACATGCTGTACAACCACTGCCTTGTTTTATTTAAAGGCATCCCTTGTCATTCAGCTTTGTGTCAACCCCATAAGACCTGGTAACCCCTAAGATAATCCTGAAGGAGTTCCTTAGCCTAAGAGGCAGAGACAAACAAGATATTGATGCAGAAAGTACAAAGCAGATAAAAAAGATGGAACAAAAGACTAGGCCTTGTTGAGCATATCCTGAGGAATGACCCTCTATTTTAAAAGGCGCCTGAGAAGAATAGATGCAGACGGAAATAGAGGAAGAAATAGTCTCTTTAATTCGTATGTCCATGAAAACCTCAGTTAACTTTGTTCCATCTCTTCACCCAGGAGAAAACTGAAAATGTGGATCTCTACCAAGAAGAGCATGGTCCACATAAGTTGAACAGTGTCATATTGCAAGGCATGGAGTGATACTAATCACTCTGGGAGCACTGGACAAGTGTTTTGTCGACCCAGACTTAAAATGGACTCTCCTATACAAGTGGGAGTGGCAAATTGGCAAGTGGCCCTGAGGATGTTCAGCTGACTCTGATAGCCTCTATTTTGGAACAGGAATGAAAGAGGATACAAAAGAAGAGACACAGTCGGCCTCCTTTTTGTCACAGACTTTTGTTTTGGCATCTATTACTGATACAGCAATCAGTCCAAACTAATGAATAGTCAAGCGCTTGCCAATTTGGCTCATTTAATTATTCAGAGCTTCTCTTAAATTATTTAGATTGCCAGCTTTGTTTTTTCCCCCCTTCTTTTCCTAGACTTCAAGCTTTTTAATAATATTGAGCAGTACCACTGTAATCCTTTGTTGTCATTGTTGCTACATTCATTCACAAACTGCTTGACTGCCTTTGTCTGCAATAATACAGTTTAATGTATAATAACAGAATATCAACAATATCACCCAGTGGTCAACTTGAACAAGAGTCTCTTGCCTAGGTGGGGACAAAAAAACTCCTGTGCCTGCCAAAAATCTTGAGATTTTATCACAAAGCCTTCACCGAGATATCCTCTTCCTATCCTGGGTGTTGTGATAGCGGAGGTCAACAGAGACACTGATTTGAAGAGAGAAAGATTCAGAGATATGCAAGCAGCACACGGTACAACTCTCATCTCCTTCTATTGTTGTTTCTTCTTTGAGCTGTGGCTCTGGAAGAGCTGCTCAGGTTTGGAAAGTGCCAGAGAGAGGTAGAGGAGCTGAGGCAGAGTAATAAAATGCAGAATCAGCCCTGGAGACCATTACCTCAGTGAGAGGGCAGTGATTGATGAGGGCAATCTTGGTGGCCAGGAGAGGCATCAGCATCAAGCCCCAGCATTTGGACAGATACAAGTCTTTCCATCTTAACCTAGATGACCTGTGAAGATTTCTCATTTTTTACCTTCTTTTTTCTGCTGTGCAGTGATACTGTTTGAACAGTTCTAGCATAGTGAAATTTGTCATCTCAGGTACCTTAGAGATCCTGTTAGTACCAAACATAGACCAGTGCGGTGTGAAGCTAATAGATTACATAAGCAGTTCACATGTTTTGAAAGGGTGGATTTCCTGTGCTTTGTGTAGCCCATTCATTGGTGCTGAAACAGGTTGTAACTGCCCAAAGATAGCCAAGGCTCTGAAAAGAAAATGCGTGGTGACAGAGTGCTCTTTCTGAAGCTATTCACCAAGAGTAACCCTTGAGTGCAAGTGGACATCTCTAATTTCAGCAATCTCTGTGTGAACAAACCAGACCTGGCACTGAAATAGATCATTTTACTTTACCTCTTAAAGTGTGATTACCTGCTACTTGCTCCTGAAATCCATAAATCTGGGTTTGGGCCCTCACATTATGATTTGGCTGATGTCCGGAGAGGGGTGAAAGAGACTGGTGTAATAGATCACAGCGGACAGGCCATGAAGTCTGATGATGAGGTGGTCGTATTCCATCGTGGTCCAGACGCACAGTCATCTGTGGTTTTATTACATGCGGATGTTTCAGGCTTTCCTCCTTCTTAGCATGCGGCCCCAGCCTCACTTCGGCTTGCCTGCAGCCCAGGCATGCCCAGCGCAAAAAGCAGGGCAAGTTCTGATCAGGGTTTGATGTATTACCTTATCTCACCTTCTTCTGACATTTTCTGCAACTTCAAATGCATAAGAGCCTTCATTCCTCCAGTCCCACACATGATACGTTCTTAATCACCAATTAATGACTCGCCTCTCTTTATGCAGTGAATTTACCCTCACTAAGAAATTTTGTTTACCAGCTTCTTGTCAATACTCTGGGGAAGGTGTTGCTGAAGTATGTCATGATGTGAAGCAAACTGTTGGTGGCTGTGAACATGAGGGTCGCTGTTCACCCAGAGCTGGTGAATCTCTTTAGCACAAATGCCTCTGTGCATGTTTGCTTTCTGCAGCACATTTGAATCATCCAGGTTTCAGTGGTTAATTATCACACCCTGCTAATCAGGAGGTTGCAGATTCATGCCCTGAGGAGAACATCATTGAATTTTGGCCTGGTCCTGGAAAAACGCCAGTATTGATGCTCTGCAAGCGTGGACAATTAATCGCACTATGCAATTAGGAGGCAAGTGCTATCAGATTTGCATTCTGGTGAGCGTTTAGGGAAACCTTATAAGCTTGAATTCATATAGAGGCTTGATGTGACCCAACTCCAGTGGAAAAGCATAGGTTAATGGCCAAATTAGCATTGGAATTTAGAACTTTCATCTAACAAGGGAGGTTTTAGGAAAATTGCCTTTGTTGTTTGTTCGTTATTTTAGAGTGTGCACCTCCTGTGCCCTTGCTCTTGACACACACTCATAAAGATGCACGGCCTCTAGGGAGCTGAGATAGTTTCCCCACAGTTCTGTCCGTCCCTATTTCAGCTGCCATGATCATATCCCTTTATGTCTTCTGTATTCTTTCCCCCGCATTATCAAATTGAATAATTCAATCTAACAGGCACGATGGCTACTGTGGTGACACTGCAATCAGATTAGGGAAGCAGCAGGCAGTGGAAATCAGGAATATTGCTTTGTGTGGAATGTTCTTAGGGCGAGGTAATGCATCTCTCTGGGCTCGGATGAGAGCCCTGCCAGACGCTGTGGACGCTGTGTCCTTGGAAGTAAAAGACCCTAGCATAATGCAGAGCATGAAATATGCCACCCTGCACATCTGTCAGGCTACATTGCTCAAGATGTTGACCCATTGGGAGAGACGTAGTGGCAAGTCCAAATATACAGTGTTATCATATGGCATATGACACGTGGCGGAGCACTCTCTGTCTATAATGTCGACAGGAACATTTCCCCTGTGCCATTATAGGTCTAATACAAGCGTTTTTTTTTTTATGGGATTTTATAATATATTCTAAAGTATGGCAAACTTTTAGAAGGGTGTATGGTAATGGGAATGAAGATTTTACCCTTACCAGTTGCTGCTATTTTTAAAAGACAAACAGTGTCTGCTTATCTGCCTAGCATACTCACAGCTTACTTATATTTTGTCCCGGCCAAAATGGGGAGCCGTTAACAGCGCAAATCTTAGAAACTGGGCCTATTAGGATAAAGCTAATATAAACAATGAAACCTGGTTTAGCACATCCTGCTGTTGGTTCAGGAGGTCTTTTAAGGTCTCTTATAGTGATGGTGTAGGAGATATATTTTACCTCTTCTTTTACCATCCCAAGCTGGGTAAGAACACAAAATGAAAGTGATATCTCTGTACAGTGCTATCCTTAAGTAAGTAGCTCGGTACACCAGGACATTGGATTTTGAAATATGTTCTGCTAAAGTGCAGAATGCCAGCTATAATCCAAGGGAATTTATTTCTGTATTGAGGAAACCCTATTAATAGACAGACCCTGCCATTTCTGGGGAACATATATAATTGGGCAAAAGTCACATAATGTGCTTTATATACTGATTAAAGCTTTAATCCCTTTAAGGCCTTAAACTGCTGATTTATTAGGCATTTATTCATCTTAAGACTTATTATTATTACTATGAATTATTTGGTATCTACTATTAAATATGCAAATTAGTTATGAGAATGAGCTTTTGAAGTGTGGGCACACATAAAGGCCATACAGGTAAATCACTGTCTATGACACATGTAATTATGACGTCATGATACTTCAAGACATTATTTTACATGTTATTATCACAATATGTTTTGGAGGTTTGGTGTTTACCATCAAAATGTTATATACATTCATCATCAAAGGAATAGTTGCACCCAGAAGGAAGTGTGGGATTGCAGTGCTAGTGGGACAGAAGATGAAGGTTACCAGGAACAATAAATGATGATAAATTTACTCTGAAATGGCCAATATTTATTAAGCTACACAAACAGAAGTAGTGTCTCTCAGTATTGGGGCAGGCCATCATGTTTTCCCGTGCAACATGCCAGAAGTCTCAGCATGGATATATCAGGATGTTTGACACGCTATTATTGTTACGCAAACCGTCCATCTTGGCACTGACCACAGCCACTGGTCGTTTTCACCATCACAAAATGGGACTTGTCACTGAAGATGAGCCCTTGCCATTTCAAGTCACTCTATGACTGACTGGCGCTACAACATTGCAGTCTTTGGTGACGTTGACGTGGTGTTAAGGGCATTTATCACAGCTGTCCTGCGCCATGTAGTGGTTTGCCAATAATGCGATTAACTGTAGCATTGGCTGTTGTTATTACAAATACCATAGAGGTGCAAAAAGCAGATCTGAAATTATCATTATCTTAGATCAAAATGAGACAATGATGCCGATAATCAATAAACAATGGTTTAAAAAAATGATTGTTATTACTCCATCCTTCGGAAATGCTTAACCGGAAATGCTTAACCGGAAATGTTTAACCTGTTTTATCAATGGTACAGTGTCCACTCTTATGAATATCTATTGTAAATACTGTTCTGTATAGCATCCATAGTTACAATGTGCGTAACAGAATGATGTTGTCCATGCTCAACAAACAGTGACCTGAGCTGGGTAAACATATTGACCCCTCAATATACTGTGTCTCTGATCTTTTCATTGACACACCCTGTGTGCTGTGTATGGATGAGAGGGAGGAAGAGAGAGAAAGAGAGAGAGACATATGGCTGGACTGAGGCTGCCTGAGCTTGCAGGTTCTTTACTTGTCTGACCTGTGGAATCAGCAGAGAGGCTCACACCTCCACACCAACTGCAGTGCACAAAGTGGCACCTGCATTAATCACCGTCAGTCTCAATCTGCATGCCACTGAGAGAGAGAGACAGAGGGAGAGAGTGAGTGAGCGAGTGACTTCAGCAGCAGCAGAGGCTCCAGCAGGAACGCTGTGGTGGCCGGTAAAGGAAGTGCCTGGCCCTGCAGTGTGTTTACTATGCTGGTGTTGATTAGTCCAGCACAGGAGAAGGAAGACGCATTCTGACAGAGACGAGTGAACAGATGTGCTTAGGCTGTGTGTGTGGGTGCTGCGTCTGCAGTTGTCACGAAATGGCCCGCTGTCAGTATGGTGCTGTGCCACTCCACTGGGGGCCAGCCATGTGGAAGAATGCCCCACCAAGTACACACACACAAGCAGCCTTGTTCGGCAGTCTTTGTGGGGTTTTTCCTTTACCTATGTATTGCTACAGCTTAATACTGCAGGGGAAGGGTGTGTGGTGGTCTCAGAGGGTCCTGCAACACTTCCTACTTTCAATACTGTTGGACTACAAAAAAATCTACATTATCTTATAGCTTCCCTTCACAATGGAAGGATCACAACAATCTGATTGGCCACCTCCAGGTGTAATTTGCTTCTTATTTGCATAAAACAGATATAAAATAAGAGAGATATAATAAGCAAGAACTGACCCTCTAGCAGAATCTGTATTGTCTTGGTGTAGGAGCAATATAGACTTTAATACATGACAAGTAGTTTAAAAATGTACACTTTTAAAAAATACAGGTGGAAATAACATTTTGCTTTCGTTAAAGGGGCTCTATTATGCTTTTCTCCCTGTACTTTAATATCTTATGTGGCTTTTTTGTGCATGTAAACGGTCTGCAAAGTTCCAAAGTACATACCAGAAGGAGAAACTCTCTTACACAGAAAGCACTTTTCTCAGCTGCCTGAAATGGCTTTTGAGAATTCCTGCCCTTTTTGTATGACATCATCTCATACTTCAGTTCTGATTTTCCTTGATTTTTTGGATTTTACTGGCAAGCTGGGCATTACCTCACACAGCACACAGAGAGCTTAAAAAAGTTACCCATCTAAGATGCTCCTGTCTAGGTTGAGAAGAAACATGAAACTTGACCACCTGACTTTCAGGATCAGACTATGGCTCAAACTGATACTGTAGAACCAACGCCATTGTAAGAATAGCCATGGCGGCTGAAGGTGCTTGTTTTGTTGCTTTGGCAATTGATCAGTCAGAACAGAGTGGGACAAATGACTAATCAGAGCGCAATGGTCTCATTGAGATGTGGAGCTTAAATGCACATTAGCTCTACTACCAATGCAAGTTCATTGAACATTGTTTAAAGTAACCGTTTTGGAAATTTTGGAGCTTTTAGATGTTTTGTTACATCAGTGATTATATGTATATGAGCTTTTTTATTCATAGCTGTAAAAATGTTTTTGTCCCCTCAGAAAAAATCTTCACAATATCATAATGTATGTGTTTATATGTAATCATTTTGATATTTGGACCCACAAAGAGAAAAACTAACAAAAGCCACATGCACACACAATGCAAATACATGGCTGTATAGGCAGAGAAGCTTAAATCAATGGCTCATCTTCATTTTACGAGATTCTGTACGGTGTCGACGTTATGCCTTGATCAATAACTCTATGCAACAGTTTTCTTATGAGTGGGAGAGGCTCACTGTGACATTTTATCTTTCTTATTTATGGCATTATCAGTGTGTCACCGCATATACTTGCCCCAAAAAATCGATATGTGAATTCATCAGTTTTGTGTTATGATATTTCACTTTTTCAGGCTTCACATCACTATAGATTAAACAGGGCATTTCATCTTCCTTATAACCTTTTGCTGTACATGTCTACTACTGATAATCAGACTTCACATAAATGCAGTATGTACTAATGCATGCGCTGCAGCAGTGCGTCTTTGCTGTGAACTTGAACTCCAGGCATATTGAATATATATCATCCACATTCGAGTCAAAAAAGATGAAAGCTAGACATAGACAGGAAGTCTTAAGTTAGGGTGCTAGCTTAAAGTAGCATGCTATGAGATCTTTCTTTTGACTCGAGAAGATTAGTTTCGGAAAGCCGCCAAAGAAACCACGTCCAAGGAAATGAATCCTGCATTATTTATGCCCTGAGTGAATTTATGATGCCGAAACACAGTCATAGAGTCATCTTTTGTCTTCCTTTATTAAGTGTCATCCACCTTAGCAGATGGAAACTTCCCCAATAGCAGCACATGCGTAGAGGCTCTTCCTGTGCTTCTTGAGGAACTAAAGGGATACCACACTGCAACGACAGAGAATTATTTTATAAGTTGGTTTGTCTGCCAGACATAAAGCACCGGCATCCTACCAGCTAAGCACTTCTGAGTCCTCTTTAATATAAAAAGGTGCCACTTTATTTCTTAAAAGAAGCATGGATGGGTGTATTTCATTTTCAGAGGTCATATATCTTTTTAGGATGCAGTTTTTATTTTATTTTCTTTCAATACCAATTTGAAACTTTTAAGTGTTTCTAGAACTTCCCACTTTACTGTGGCTGGTAATGCCTCAGGTCTATGTTGCTGTGGGCACCCTGCTGCTCCAGTTAGCATTTCCCTACAGCTGAGGGTGTTATAGCCAGTGGTATCTGGTTCTGGGCTCCAGTTCAAGCAGATGTGTTTGTGTGATAAATCTAAAAGATTTCGAACAGCGCGGGCCAACCCTGTTTGAGCATAAGGTTGTGTACATTTACATCAGTACCTTTTATCAGATGCATTACAGCTCATATTTAACTGCACAATAGTTCAAGAGTTATCATCATTCCGTGATGATACATGAATGTTGACAGATGGGTTTCCAGATACTTTGAAACACCCCCAATCTTACTGAAGCATCAACATCTGGCATTAAGCCATTTCTCTTCACCATGGACTAGCACATGCGGTTTTGTGAATATATCGATTGTATCATTTTCGGTGTTCAAATTAGATTGCGTCGCTTTATTTGGTCTGTTTATCACTCATCTGTGCATCATTCGGCCTCTGATTGCTGCCAGCATTGTTACAGCAGTTAAGCCACTTTCTTTAGACAACCCTCATAAGTCAAAGTCTCTTTTTATCAATCTTGTTATTGGCAAATGGATAATTATATCCACAGTGTTTCTAATGTTGCTTTCTACTACATCTACTAATGTTTTCTATTACTAACTGATATTGCATCATTACAGTTAAAATCCTTTTCTAATGTACAATGTTACCCAGATTTATTACAGTGTTTTTTTAAAAGCCTATTGAAAGAAAGCACAGTGAATACCAATCTGAAAACAAGTTAGTGATGGAAGACCGCTTGCTGTGTAATTGTATGCCCCTTTCACTCAAATATTGAGATTGATTTTTAACTTCAGCTTCTCCCCCTCCTTCTGTTTTTGCCTTTATTTACACATAGGATATAGGTCAGCGGCTCAGGAGGCTTAGCTGAAACCAGTCTCTTCCAGTAGTCATTAAAAAGATGAGGAAAGGAGCCCAAAAAGGTCAACAATTAATTAAGTCTCTGCAGTGATTTGCGATCAGTTAACCCTGTGGTCCTTATTAATATTGTTAGAGCAAAGGGCAAAACAAGCACAACTACACGTTCACTCTGAAATGCCATGCCTGAGCGTGTTGACTCAGGCAAAATGCCATAGCGTTTTATGTTGATTCTCGCTAGACATGCCCGGATTTTTAACCGTCACTAGCCAAGCAGTTCAAAACGGAGATCATACTCTTTAAAAAAAGTGCTGGGATTAAAAACAAACCAATTTGGGTTGTTTTCAACCGTATGGCTGGGTCACTATCAGAGAGAATGCAGTGGAGTTAATCCTGAATCCTGAAAGTAAAGTAGAGCTCTGCGCAGGACTGATGTTTTGCCAAAAAATTTGCCACCCGCAGTCCCATACAAGGGTAAATGACTTCCAATATTTCACATAACTGCCACATGTCAACCTTGCCTTTAGTCTACTTAATTTGGAGTATGTGCCCTTTTTAAGAGCTCTTTCTACAGTTTAGGCTGACTGATATTTAAAGCTAGCTTGCATTGTGGCGCAACAGAGTAAAACAATATGGACACCTGAGTATCACATTTAAATGCCATTCCAAAGCTAACAGGTTTTTATATCCAATCCCCCACACATCTGTCCGGCTTCCAGGCTTCTGTGGAGCCTTTCTTCAAGATTTTGGCATGTGTCTATGGGAATATTGGCCACTAAATTATGAGGTCAGGCTTGTTTACAATCAGTGTTCTTTCAAAAAATGGGGCAGTAATGTTAAGGTCAGGGCCTGTGCTTCATGCTTTACTGGTACTAAGAATGAAGCTTGTAAAATAGCCCCAATCCATTATCCCTCCTCCACCAAACTTTGCTTTTGACACTGTGCTTACCACTAAGTAGCACTTCCGGTCATCCACCAAACCTTGGCTCAACTCAACAGCTGGGTGGATAAAATAACCCAGCATTATTACCAGCGAACAGAGGAAGTAGAACAAATGTATGTTGTCCTGCATTTAAAGTCTTCGGAGAAACAGCTCATGGGTTGTGTCTAGAATCAAACTTTATGCTCTAACTGAGTGATATTTCAATGCATAAGTGCAAAAAACGGCAAGCACATGCCATGCAGAGCAATATGGGCAAACACTCCCACGTAATCTGCGAGCGCGCTTTTTGAAGTCACACTTCAAATGGATGCCCTGTTCCGCTCTCGATCTGTGTTTTTCCCACATACAGCAGCTTGTTTTCTCCTTAGATCGAGCTTCGGATGCATTCCCATGTGGACTGGTTAGGAACACGGTAAAAGGAAGGAGGCTAGAGATGTAAATCCCCTCATAGCAGTGTACAGGTTCATGTCTATGACTTTACCTTCTCCTTAAATTCACCTCCAGAAGTATAACTATGATGTTTGGGAAGGTACAAAAGTGCAGAAAAATGTTTACATAACCCAACAGGAGCACCACAGTTGTACCAGTACTATTTCTTACTTCTCACAAGTGGAGAGAAAAGAGGAGAGGGTTTTTATGTGAAGGTGAAGTTTCTTTGTGTCTGCTGGGAATTGGCTGAAATATGTGGGCCCGATTCCAGCGTTCGGTGGAGCGTTTTCTCTTCATAGTAGCGGGTTTGAAGCTTGGTTTTGTGCATTGTTATGATAAGAAAAGTGAATTAGCGCAGCCATTTGAAAGTGACTCTTCCCTTTGTCCTTCTGAAAAGACATATTTTAAGTATTTTGTGAGATTATGTGAGTTTAAAAGGTTTAAAAAAAGTTTGAACAACTGGTTTACTGCTACACAATTCCCTCAGCGGCAATTTCCAGACTACTGCTAAATGCCTTGTTACTTTTTTGTGTTTTTCCTATTGACATGGATGTAATGCAGGTTTATTCCTTCATTTTATTTTAAAATCGTTTTCGTGCCCAGTAGTCAACCAATTGCCTATAAATATTGATGGTGTTCCCTCCTGACTGAGCTGAAGATTAGCCTGATTAGAAGGATAATGTTATGGCTTTGTTCAACTGTGCAAAAAGGAGGGCAAAATGATAAGCATCACATTTCTTACATTCTTGCAGTTTATTCTTTGTAGTGAACATAACAATGTATTTAGGCAGCAGTTTAACTCCATCTCTGATTTGGTCTAGGTGAAAAATCTCTAGCTGTGGATTTACTCGCCCTTTCACACCCTGTGATTTAGCCCTAGATTTAAACAAGTGTAAAAATGACTTTTTTTAAAGACAGTAAAAATGTTTTTTTCTTTATCAGCCCACCAGTTTTTGAGTTTGAAGCTCCAGTTGTAGTTGTACCTGGGAATTCTTCCTGTAGAGCTTTTTACCCAAGTTGTTTTTTACCCATTTATTGCCAAATGAAAAATTGTGAAATGTTATGCTCAGTGGTCTGCCAAGTTTGTACTTACAAAGCTGTTTAAGCTGAAATGGGCTCTGTAAAACATCTAACATCTACTTTACTGTATAGAGTCATCACATTCTGAAGACCTAAATAAACCCTAAACATTTATAATAATAATAAGGTTAAGGTTTTACATTATTTTGTTTTTCTTTATCATTGCACATTTTAGGTGGCTGATTTGATCTCAGTCATGTTATTTTCTTTGGGTCCTGCTAAGCCAGTATGCTTTAGCCTTGGATGATTATGTTTAGATGTCATTTTAATTGGGTTGACATGTCAGTGGTGAGCAGACACATACTTTATAGTAAAAGGCGATGCAGTGTTTATACACTCATCATCAAACAATAGTTGCACAAACAGTTGCACTGAGATGGAATCAAACGATAGGAATAAAACTTGGTAGGTAGGTTTGACATTGCGAGACATGCAAATGATTTGAATTTGAAGTTTCACGCTCAGCCGCGCATGTGACATACGCAAGAACAGGCCTTATCACTGCATCTGATTGACCCAACAGTCATGAAGCAAACAGTGATCCACCCTATGACCATGAATCATCCAGTTAATGCCAGCACTGTTGCCAGACGGCTACACAACACAGAACTACCATGTCACCACTTCAACGCCATCAGTAACTGCAATGGTGATGCAGTATGTGTAGCTCAATAAATATTGCCTGTATCAGTCTACATTTGTCATCATTTATTGTTCCTGGTAACCTTTATCTTCCTTCTGAATCGCAGTGAAATCCAACACTTCCTTCTGGTATAAGGCATAAACTGGTATAAACAGGGTGATGACTGCACAACCTGTCAATGTCTTTGGCCTAATGCTATGACATGGTGGGACAGAAGCACATTTGAAAATTGAATGTACTCTGTTGGCCAAAAACAAAAGTTTATTTCTAATCTACACCACTGGGTACCACCAGCTGTGCCATTTGACCTATTACACAGAACAGATGTTCCAGTTTGTGTACAGATGTATGCTTGTAAGGTCCCATTCCCATGTGGCATTAATATATGTCTTAGGTGATTGATCACAGTTGTGTCGTGGCAAGTACAGATCAGGGACTCAAGTTAGCACATTACTTTTTTTTATTGTGAACCCTTAAGCTTCTCAAACTATCCCCAATATTAATAAAAAACTGCCTACAGCACTGCGTAGCTTTGTTCTTTGTCTCCTCTCCTGTTTATGAACTAGGATACTAGGACATTTAATTTAAACTTTTGTTCCAGCTTGTATGTGTACGTGGACAAAGAATAACAGGACATTGTTGTAGTGCCCACAACACAAAAGCAGTGCAAGACCTATGTAGCAAATGAAATCCAATCACAAGTAGTGACTGTAGACACATTGCAGATACATAGCAAATCCTGGTTGTGCCCCTGGTGTGATCAAGTCACTTGAGATGGATGTTAATACCAGATATGAACAGGGCCTGAGAGCAATTCTGTGTTATTCCATTTAGCAGTTTTACTACTTTCATTGTCACAATGCAGATTTAAGAGTCCAATAAACTGGGGTCATCGCCTCTCTGAAAATGAAATATAATGTTATATCCTCTCAGTATTTTCCAAAATATTTACAGGCTGTATTGTATATACTGAATCTTGTGCCCATTAAATCCTACTTTTTATGGGAAGGAAGCAAGACAGCACGTCCTCCTCTGGTCAATACTGTAAAGGCAATTTCAAACATTTTAAAATGCGAAGTGCTGAGTCGAATAAAAACAGAACACTGCATGAAAAACAAAGGTGTTTCTCCAGACCCTGGTGCAAGCTAGAGAAACCTCAAAGGACTGCAGTTTTCCCTCCCACAAACTCACTTACAACAGGTTTAGCACACATCTGCCAGCTGGATCTTTTATAAACCTCAAGCTCTATACCTTTCTGCACTAACAACCGTTAGCATACATGAGGCTGTTTAGACAGCAGAGCATATAGAACAGTCATGCAGAAGTGTATACCACTACAGTTGTCCAGACAGGAAGAGGTCCTTGACCAGTATTGGCTTCTATAGTTCATGAAGAGAATATTAAAAATATGTATCCATTTAATAGTCATAGCATGAAGAAAAAGGTGTAGGTTAGCAGGTATATCAGTCGAATGAGCATTTTGGGTATTCAGATTAGTAGCTTTGAATGACAAATAATTAAAATAGTATCTGCTTTATTATTTTAACAGTTTTTGACTGAGCATGAGATCAGCTGATATTGCACCTTATGCTATGCAAACAGTATGTTCAAGTAAGATGTACACAGCATTTTATTGAATGGGTCTAAACTGCAGGGTCACAGTAATAAAAAAAAATACAAGTAAATAGAGAAATAACTTTATTCCCCTATTTTCAGGCTTACGTTTACAAGGATCATTTCCAAGGGCTGTACTGTATACTGTATATATAAGGTATGTCCATATATATTCAGACGAGATTTATATTGAGATATTTTAATGTCATGTTAAGATACATGAGTTGTATCTTGTAGGGGGTTTGTGTGCACAGGGAGGCGGGATGCAGGGGGCAGTGAGTATTAGAGAGGAGAATTGCTCTTGCACAGCTTCACAGAAGAATTCTCTGTAATGCATCTCCAGCGCTGTCCTAAATTTCCGAAGAAGACCTGGACCGCATTACAGAGAATTCTTTCCATAACTTCATTTAAGGATCTTATCTTATATTATCTTGCCTGTGGTTAAGAAAGCCTCAACTACATGACTGAGGTCTATAATTAATTGTTTATGAGTTACCAAGCCAGACATATGCACACAACTGCAAAAAATGCAAAAAAAATTGCAGCCACCATAACCAATGTGAAAAATGTCAAAACAAACCTGTTAAACTGGATATTAAGAATATTTTGGATCTTGTCGATTCTCACTTTCAGTTTCGGTTTCCATTAACTATAGCCACCATGTTAGCTGCTTCATTAGCTGCACTAATGTTTTTACTCCCAATAATAAACAGCTATTCATTCAGCTCTGTCTCCTTATTATTCACTACCATCACTGTAATATTTGTCCAGGCAGTTTTAATTAACTCACAGAGGAAATAAGAGGAGGTGGTAGAGGTTGTGGTGCATCCTATGTAAAGAAAAGTGCATCTCTAAAAATATGGTGCCTGTAACTTTTCATTTACATGGAAAGAAAGCCCTGTCACTGCATTTATTATTTTTAAGAAAAACACTTGTGACATCTGAACATTTAGCCCATTTCATGTGTTATGTAAATATATATGTATATATGTATACACACACTAGAATAACAAAATATATTTAGGTACCTAAACATTACATCTACTATTATTCTATTATGACATCCTATTCCAAATCCATATCTATTAATATAAAGTTGGTGCCCCCTGTATCAGCTTCCATTCTTCTGGGAAAGCTTTCTGCAAGGTTTGTTGGAGTGTGTCTGTGGGAATTTTTGTTCATTCATCCAGAAGAACACTGGTGAGGTCAGACACTGTTTTTGTTTTTGAGGAAGCCTAGCTCACAATCTTTGTTTTAGTTCTTACCAAAGGTCTTCAATGGGGTTGAAGTCAGGGCTTCAATGGTGTTGCGGTCAGTCAAGTTCTTCCACACCAAACTCACCCAACAATGCCTTTGTGGGCTTTGCTTTGTGTACTGGGGTACAGTCAAGCTGGAACAGAACAGGGCCTTACCTAAACTGTTCCCACAAAGTTTGAGGCATACAAGTGTCCAAAATGTCTAGGTATGCTGAAGCATTAAATTCCCCTTCTTTGTAGCTAATGGTCCTCAGCCTCCCTCTGAAAAACATTCCCATAACATTATCCTTCCTCCACCTAACTTTATAGTTAGCACAATGCAGTCAGGTAGGTAACATTCTCCTGGCAATGACCAAACCAGACTCGTCCATCAGGCTTCCAGATAGAGAAGCGTGATTCATCACTCCAGTTAACATGTTTCCACTGCTCTAGAGAATGGTCACAGCATGCTTTTTACATTTTATGCCAGAACAGGTTTGGCACACCATAGCTTTTGAGCAAAACTATGTTAAATTGTTCATCTATTTTAAAAAAATTGGGTTTTAATACAATTAAAGAAAGAATATGTACAAAAGCACATAGAAATACATGTAATACGCAGGAATGTGTATAGCGTGCAGTTGTACAATATGTCAGCAGGTTGAATGCTAAATCACACAAGCCTGAAATGCAAAGCTAAATTTCCTTCATAGTAATATAAATTGTTTGAAATCATTAGTCTGAAATTTGAACCTAGTATATTGATGAAATACCCATATATATTGAATGTAAATGTGAATTCCTGACACTATAGATGCTAAACTGGGGCTTTTTAAATTCATCATAATCTACAATATTCAGCATTTGAACTGGAATCCCAGATTTTTCTTAGACTTTTCCCACTTTATTAGTAGTGTGTACTGTACTGTACTTCTACGTTTCCATCTGCAATACAACAATCTCAAGATCCTGAGGTTACTCCTCCAAATTAGGAAGTGTTGTGATATTTCAGTAAACTTTAAAGCCTGGGATACTGAACCAGGATATTCCATTTTTAGGGTATGATGTGAAGGATGTAAATATAGCCCTGTTTCTGGATGATACGAGAAAATGCAACATCTAAAAGATCAAGGTCTCATATAAGAGAGGGGAAGAGAGTGGCAGAGAGAGACTGAGGCTGACTAGTTACGTTGTTGTCAAAAACATTAAAATCTGATAGCACTGGATGGGTTAAAGGGTACACAGGGCATTATCCCTCTATCTGCTCATATTACCAAGTAATAAGATAGACATGAGGTTCCCTCTTCACTGGCGAAATCCTGTGTCGGATATTGCCATTTCGTCATCTTGTGCAATTGAACTAGGCAGCTTTGTGAAGCTTATCCCTCTACATGGTCTTTCATATGGACAGATCATTGTCTTGTCAGCTACAGTATTACCTTCAAGATTAAAGCTAGCTTTGCTCAACGTACGAACTGAATAAGAATGTGTTTTACAGAACGTCTTTTTTTTGTCCACTGTCCTTGTTTTTGCAATATAACACAGAAAACAGAAAAAAAGAGGGTGGAAATGTTTAAGGTCTGCTGAGTAGACACTGATATTAAAATATGGCAAAATATTACAGAGAATTGCTGCTTAGTCAGTAGTCAGAAGGGAGTGTAGCATGAGGTTGCAGTCTGCAAGCCAAGAAAAATGCCTTTGTTTTACAACCAGAGTTACTTTCCTATTCAAATAGCGTGACAGGCCATCTGTTGGTCCAGGGCTAGGCTGATTATTTATGACACAGAGGAGCATGGTTTGATCCTCTGTCACACAATGCAATTTTAATTCATTCTTACTTACTGCAGAGGGTCCTAATCCAGTCCTCAAAGACCCCCAGCTTGACCACATTTTACCTTTGTCCAAGATGCCAATACTCCTGACAGATACACATAGTTCCTCAGGGCTTGATTACATGGCTCAGGTGTAATAGGTCCATACAGACATTTATAGATGTTTTGGAAATGTACTTTTTTCTCTGCCGGTTTGACCTCCGGTCCACAAAAACGATGTCAAGGTGACTGAAAAGTGCATTTTCAGAAAGCTCTCACCAAGATAGAGAGATCAAGATGTAGACAAATCAATAGTATTAGTAGAACATTTGTTCCCACTTTACTGCACCGCATGTTTTACTCCCCGAAAGAGTGTTGTTGTTGTTTTTTAGATTGTGGAACATTGCTTTAAGAATTTGTTTGTATTCAGACACAAAAGCATTTGTAAGCTCATGCACTTAAGTTGGATGATAAGTTCTGGATCCCGAACCCCACTCCAACTCATCCTAGAGTTATTGGATGGAGCTCCACCACTCCAGAGACCAGTTTTGCTGTTCACAGCTCAGTGCTTGAAAGCTTTAGTATCTAGTTGACACTTGGTATTAAAAATGCTGACCTGTCTGCCAACCTTTGGAGATTTAGCATGTTTTAAGACATAGTAATTGCTGTTGTGTCTGTTTAAGCTTGCACCAGGATGTACAAAGGGGACATGATGATGGTATAGTTTTAATGTAGTCACTAATACCAGGTTTTATAAGGCGTGTAATGGCATGCCTTAGCCTACATGTTGTGTTGATTTAGCATCCTGAGTTCATTATGTAAGTATTTTGTCATTGACAATATTCAAATGAGAAATCTGATGGGCCCCACTTATGTAAAATATCTATAATAACTGGGTAGTTACACACTGATAATGCATACAGCAACAATGCAACTGAGGCACTGTTACAGATTAAAGACAGTAGAACAGTAGTAGTATGAACTGCTAATTACCTGTATTAAGTATTTACACTGCATCAGCACAGGAAATGTCAAACTTCCCAATATTTAGCTAGCTAAATAGCTAACCTAATCAACATTGCTTGTAATGCATGTATCTTTTAAAAGTATCTTTTATGGAATTAACTTTAGATAGAGTCATTTGACTCCTTCCAATGGTTAAAGAACCAGTTCTGTAAATGGTGTGTACGATTTATAAACCTTTGTAAAGTTTAAAAGATCTCAGTGTAATGTTAAAGTTTTCTACCGGTGGGAGGTTTTGATAGTATTGTACATACAGCCAAATAACCATTCAGCATCTTTTTTCTTGTTTCTTTACTTTATCAATTCTTTTAGAAATAGCTGTTGTTTTACTGTGTTTGTAACATGCTGTCATTCCAGCTCTACAATCTTTGTTTTGGTTCTGGCAGCATCTTTATAGAAGACTCACAACAAGAACTTTAATTTAAATATCTTGGCTGTTATGTATCTACCAGCTGATTATGATTCATGTTTTTTTGCTTTTTTATTGCATGACAGTTCCAATTTAGCTGATGTAGTAAATTAACTGACGTCAATTACTTAGCTTGTAATTTATTGATATAGCACTTGTGTAATACAGCTTGTGGTTCTTATGTCTAGATATTACATTAAATTAATATCTATTACATTAATTTAATTAATAAATCAAGTCCCAAATCTCAGTCCAGAATTAAATGACATTTCAGTGAAGTGCATGGTTAGATTTGGTACTTAATAATAATTCCATTACTGGCTTAATATAATTGCTGTATGTTTGTATGGAGTTCATTGATAGAATACTTGCTGTTTCTTGTCATTACATCTTAATATGCCTTAATAGTAATTATTTGACATGTCTACTTATTTCTTGTTGAATAAAGTTACTTTATTCAAAAGTATACATCAGAGATGGGGCCTGGGGGCCTGTAATGAGATTCTGAATATGTCACTGGTGTACACAATAGACTGCAAAACTTAGTGGTGTCTCCTGTGGAGACACTTTCTAATGATGTTAAGCTTAGTAAGCTATGTTGAATTATTGGAGAGAAAGCTTTGTTCAGGTTGGCAGCTCGAGTCTCGTCTTTTAGTGTATCTGATTTGGGAAGGAAAGCTTTACTGCCGTGGAAACATCAAAAAAACCCTCAAGAATCTGACTTGCTTCCAATCAAATTCAGACTGCGTGTGTATGGGGTTTCAAATCCAGTTCTAATCAAATGACAAGTGGCAGTTTGACCAGTCAGGTTGAGTTTCATGTGATGTTTTTCCCCATTACTCCTCAGTATAATTTAACCTTAACAATTCTTTGTTACTATGACAACCAAGGTGGGTTATGCAGGCAAATGTGGTTGCAGTCTCATAACCCAAATTGGATTTGGTCGCTTGTAATTTGCAATGTTTGTCTAAAACAATGATTTTAAAGGGCCTCATGGTTCAAAGTAAAAAGCTAATATAACCATCTGTTGTAAACATGTGTACTTATCAGAACAAGTAAGCATGAAGTCTCTACTGGTGTATCTGGAAGGTGTATGTAATTGTATTCCTTCAACACAGAAAAGAAAAATACGCTCCTCTGAGAGTATTGCTATCTCTAATGACAGCCAACACTACATCTGCATTTATTAGACTGTGGATCAGTGACTAGCTGTCAGGATGTGTTGAGTGCTGTACAGATTCCCAGTTTATGCGCGTGATGTATGAGCGTAATGCATGCTGGGTAGGGTCTACATGATATTGGAAAAATCTGGAACTACATCCGTCTGCCTATAGTACTTTCACCAACAGGAGGACTAAAAGAGTCCGCACTCGTGGCTGTTGGGTCTCTCAGGTACAGCGATAAGACCCGTCTTTGCTTACATCACATGTGCAACCCAGTGTGAAACTTGAATCATTTGCATGCCTTACAATGTCAAACCGACCACCAAGTTTCATTCCTGTAAGTTAATTCCTTCTGGGTGCAGCTATTTGTGCAATTATTCTTTTGAAGATAAGTGTATATTGAGTTATGAAAAATTATTCAGGAATTTTTACCACATGACTTGAACAGCATTAGTCATTGTAAATTGATTAAGGGTCAACATAAAAAAAAAGAAAGGCTAAAGATGACTTTTAACACTCTTGTGAGTGTTTTGTCGGTCTATGTATATTTAACCTAAATAACAAGGGAGTTTGAACAAATGATTCTTTCAATAGAAGTAATTGGTTTGAGCTGGATAAAACATATCTGATAGCATGTAACAAATTAAGGTAATTTTTTAGGTTACACTTTTTACAGTGTGTGAGCGTTGTTTTCTTGAACTTTAGTGAGCGTTGTGATTACCCCTCTCTGAGTATCCAAAAAGGCTTCAATCAAGGAGTCAAGGAGCCGTGCACATTTTGTATTAGGCGGTTGCAGCATGACATTTCATTTCATTTGTCTTACTTTTAGTACTTTTAGTATTATTGTGCTAAAATGATGTGCTGTGCAGCCCTATGCTGGGTAGTGCAATCAGAGGAAATCTTAAAATTATACAAAACTTAAAGGGTTTATAACACATTCAGAAGTATGATTGATCAATTCACCTGAGGCCACAGCCTGGTCATGGTGGTTCAGGTGTGTAGCTGGGTGAATGGATTGCTCATTGTTGAAGGGAATGCTTTTACTTGAATTAAGACTCCCAGGGCCCTTAGTCCAGTGTCAAACCGACCTTTGTATTCATGCCAGTCTGCTTTACTCCAGGCCCTTTGACTTGTTCTCATCTGCTAGATGAGTTGCTTCTTTTCCTCAATATTGCCATCAGTCCCATAGTGCCCTGTCCACTAGAGCTAAGGAATGAAATCAGAAATATTAAAAGAAATGTTCCTCTCATTTGTTTGTGAAATATTTAGATATATCCAGATTAATTGAAATATATGAATTTTCAAAAGAATATGATGCATTCGGTTTAAATACAGGTTAAAGTAGAATTATCAAACATAACTTGCATTTCACATACAGTGCAAGCTTTTTTGGTAGTTAGTATAAGTGATCTTCTTATGTTGTCTGTGTGACAGTTACATCAGTCAGTAGGGCAGCATTTACCCAAAAACTGGTGGAGCATAAAATGAAAATATAAAAGTGTATTACCCCTATTTTTAATTATTTTTCGCCTCTTAAATCTGTATCTGCTGTAAATTGTTTTCAGTGTTTAGGCAGTAATAAAGAGTCATTGGTGCTGCCTATACACACAGCACATTGCACTGTGAGTTAAGTGCTGTGGTATTGCTTTGAATCGCACCGCCTCTTTCTTAACAAGAATTAATTGGTTTTCGGATCCTGGGGACCCTTTCCCATGCTCAATTTCATGTTTTCCTCTAGCACACCTGTTTCAACTCATCAGCTAATTACCAAGCCCTTCATGAATTCAGTGAGGTGTGTTAGAACAGGGAAAACATGAAACAGCTCAGGAAGGGGGATCTCATGACAAGACAAGAAAAAAAGATCTACTTTAAACCATTTATTTGTGTAAGGTTTATTTAGACCAGTTCATCAAAAGCTCATGTTTGAGTAGGCATCTGATAAGTGCATTAGAATAAAGTGTAAACAATAAAACTGTCATTTGCATTTCGAAGAGCCGGGTCCGCGTGTGTGACATTCGGCGGCTCTGCCTTGCCTTTGATTCTGATCAAAAGATGCGCGAAGCAGCAAACAATCTAAAAACATACCCCATTATAACAGTACCATTGGCTGATGACTATCTGATCTGTGTTAGGCCTGACAAAGCTCAGTGCTAGAGGCTGGACTTAAACAAGCCCCAAATTGGCTAGTTGGGCATCAGAGGTTTGTCTGATTAGGGTACATCTTTGTTTGCAGACCAGCAGCTGTTTAAGTTTTAGTACCGACTGGGACTGATGGCATCCTTTTGTCAGGCATGACTGCTGTTGGCGTGGTGATGATAGGAGGGGGCAATATGTCACAATAATTTAACAAATTTTTTTCAGTTTGTCGCAGTACGTTCAGTTTCGTATTTTTGGGTCCAGTTCTACCCGCTTGCTCTGTGTGACCTATTACTACCTAGTCCTAGGAGGCTTAAGGCTAGGACATGCTTCCTCCTAGTCATGTGAAGCTAGTTACAATGTCTTCTTAAACTCCCATTAATGCAACGTCTTTGGACAGCTGAATGCAATTGGAGGAGAGCGGCACCTGTGTTGGCTAGCATCGTGCTGAGTTAATAGGAGAAAGGGAAGGCCATTTTACCCACCCCTAGAGAGTCTTTTGATTTCCTGATGATAAGGCCAATGTGTAGCCTGTAAACTGCATTTGCTCATGCACATTTACAGATTATCTTAAGTATTAAACTGGAAACAGGTTATAGACAGGGTGATAGAGCAAAAATGTAATCAAATTATTTATTACAATTTTTAAAAGGTTTTCCCGGTAGAGGATGTCACCACATCTGACTTAACTGGAAAAGACAAAGTAGGGCCACATTTATTTAATACAGTGATTTATATTAAACATTTCACACACTGATCTGCACAAAGATAAACTGATTAAAAAGGACTGACTAAACTGTCCTTTAAAACAAACATACAGTTCAGAAGGATTTTTAAAATTCTGACAATATCCACTAAAAGAATATTGTAAGGTATTATAATGTAATTTATCACAATAACGATCAGCCTTATCATATTAAACAACCCTAATGTGAACACAAGCTGGATTTGAAACCCCACTGAGACCAATGCAGAGCTCGTATGTGGACAGAAGCTGATATATGACTGGGTAAAAAAGTATGCTTTCCATTTTCACAATCAAAAAAAGGCACAAGCGTGTATTTTGGTATACTATAGAATAGTATAGAATTAAAACTTCAGAGCTGAGATATCAGCAGAGAAATCAAACCTTTTTCTTTATTAGCCAGACATTCTAAAACACGAGGTGCACAGGTGAAGTAAAAACAGGGTAGCAAGTATTTCCATCAGCAGACTTTTCATTGAGCAACTAAAGACAAGAACTGTAGTTTATGTCACACCTTGACCCAAACTGTCCTACTATCCTGCCATAGTCATTTTATTATATTTATAACAGGAATAAAAGAAGCATCCTGCTTAACAGAGTTGGCATTATGGCAAAATACATTTAAGGCCTGCAAGTGTGATTGATGCAAAGCCTAAACACTAATTGTGGGAGTATTACTGTACTGGTCTTAGTGTAAACTGGGTGTTTGTACTGGGTGTTTCAGTGAAGCCAGGTTTAGGAATGCATTGAGGAAGGTTGTTTTGTTCCACTGTGTGCTTTTAAATGGTTGGGGTGACTAAATGCTTACATACCCTGCACAAATGACTAAATTGTGCATTTAATGTCAGTTTTTATAGACTTCCTTTGTTTTTTTGTTGTAAGCGTGTGTGCACACTAGACAAATAGACAAATAGACACTGTTGTTTACAACAAGCTTCCACTGTTATTGTGTGACACAAACAAGGCTAAACTGGAACTGACTGTTTTGGCTTTTAGGCACGCACAAGAGCGTAGCAGAAACAAACTGTGGATTGATACAGGGACGAAGTAGATTTCAGAATTTTTTAAGTGCAACTGCTATAAACAACAAATAGCATCAGAAGAACAAAACTTTACAACATTCTGAGCACAGCAAACACCCACATGAGCTTTTAGGGTGCACTTTGTATCTTTTCTTTTGTTTTATCTATAATATACACTGTTATCTCTGGGTTTTAGACTGAAGTGAATTGCTTCCCTCTCTAACTGCTGGCCGTTTTGGCTGTGCACTTTCAGGAGGAGCTGTAAGGTAATTCTGTGCCCTGAAATGACCTTACATTGTTTTTAAATGTGTTTTAATTTTTCAACCGACATGATTATCTCGTCTACCTCTCCCAGCAGTGTCTGTGTCTGCCATATCAGTTAGATCTTATAGTAACTCTTAAATAAATAATTCTAATGAAAACCAAAAAAAAAACACCCCATATTTAGTAAGATGTCATGGTGCTCGTCACGTATGTGCTGCTAATAACTTCAGCACCCCCAACTTATGACACCTTCCTGTGTCCCTGGATGAATATGTGGTTGGGAAATGTGTTAATTATCCTGTTCTGCATGCCAGTGAGTTAGTTATCTTACAGGGAAGCTAATGCAGTGTAAATTATAAAGGCACTCACATGTTTGCCCTGGTTCAAGTAGTTGCTTTTTAATCTCTGTGGTCTGCTGTATATGCAGACTTGTTTTCACTCTTCTAGCTCTTTCATTGGCTTTTGCCTGCATGACCTTTTCAGTTTAATTACTGACCATCTCTGAACATTTTCAGTTGTAAAAGTTAAACATGGTGAATGGCCACTGATCACTCTGGTCTGGAAAACTAAAGACTGCCCTGTCAATTGCTTCCTGCTCTGGAAATTCACTTACAATTGGGGCAATAATCAGAGGAGACAAACCAATATATAGGAAAGTCAGTAAAAATCTAGTGTAGTGTAGTGTAGTGTAGTGTAGTGAACGCTCAACAAATGTTTTTCCTGATCTTGTCCCTTTATGGGTCCTTACCCTGATGTAATTATGCAATGGAGGCTTTCAAAACATGACATTTATACCATGCATCTTTTTGAAGGGCTATCTTACTGTACTAAATGTTGGCTCTTCAATAATACCCTCTTTTTTATAGCACAAAAAAGACTGTCTAAGTTTACAGAAGCTCTGGCGCAGAGTAGCTTCAGTTTCTTATAAGTGATGGACTGATCACATAACTATTGTTGCCATGTTTAAGCTCTATATTAGGTGTTTAAAGGTGAATTATATGTAAACAGACAGCTCTATTTATGAAGACATGGCAGTCAAATGTATCGTAACGCAACTAATTTCTTACCTGTCTTGCATGAATGGTACAGAAAAGAACTGATGAACTGCAATAAGGGGAAAAGAAAGGAGGCCTTGCACGATTCGTGATATTTCAACATAGCAGAAGCACATACGCTCTCTGCTGGCAGAAGTAGATGTCAGTAACGCTAATCCGCTGTAATAATTTGATGATCCAGGCTGTTATGCTGCTGTCAAAGAAAAAAGGTATTAAGCAGCTTTATTACGCTACCATTAGCTGTGGTAATCCAGCCTATCGGGCTGAAAAGAAACCAAACTGGCACATTTCCCCAGGGTATTAGTCACCGATCGACTTTAAAGTATAAATCAGTGTTGGTGGAATAGATCTGATTGTGGGGCATTCTCATTCTCTCTCTCTGTCTTCAGAAGTTGATAAATATGTAGCAGTTTCATAGGGTTTCAAAAAATACGCTATTTACACAGATATTGTAAATTTTCACCGCAGGCTGTATATTCAACTGTTGTGCCTACATTACCTCTGTTTACATGTAATTTACCTATACTGCTTACTGGGGTTAAATGACAGAATGAAACTGTAGCTTCACAGAACCTAGAGCTTCTTTAACCTTAAACAGTGTAATTACTGCAAAAAAAAAGCAGTGTTAAAGATCCCGTATAATAGAAAAATTCATTTTCATTGACTTTTTAAATTAAAAATATGCTGTAGCAGTATGTAAATATTCTTTAAGTTTCAAAGGTATTGTTCTGTTATATAATTTATATATGAAAGGAAAACTGTAAACTTTGGAATTCATTGTTTAGGAACATTACAAAAACCAATGCATTAACATCTGTTCACCTATTCACCGTACAGCTGTAACCCCTCCCATTCACACTGCAGTGTTTCAGCCTGTATTGCAGTAGTACAAGCCCACAGCACAAGAACTGAGCTCATAGAAGAGTAAGCACAAACAAGGCTAAACCTTGGCGAGTGTCCGTTGCTACCCGCTCTCGACAATAATCCACATTCGACAACAAACAAAAGAAATGATATAGTCGGAATCAAAACAGGAGTTAACACTGGGCTGCTTTCCAGTTCTGGTGAAGTCGTGGTGGTAAAAGATTGGTAAAGTAGGGAGTAGGGAGGAGCAGGGACTATGCATTTCCTTGTTTCTGGTGTTATGTTGCCCCTATTTGTTTGGAGTTTAAATTCAGGTTGTGTCTTTAATACAAATTACTCCTTTAAGTGAAAAAATCGAATACGAGAAACAATAGATATGGGACTTTAATACTATATTAGCCCACTCTCAAAATGCATCTGTCCTCTGTTCAGTTTTTGGCTACTTAAGGATACCATATGCCATTCAGGAACAAATCAAACAGCGCTTCATCATCTTGATGAGATGGTGCGCATGTCTCTCTGGTAGTTATTTATAACCCCTGCATGTATAACGGAGATGTCAGTTATAAGCATAAGCAGTAAACCACAGCATGTTTATTAGTTAAACATATGTACAGGATGACAGCTCATTGAACCTCTCCATCAGTCTTTGTATTTTTAAAGAAGACTGATCACATGAGACCAAGGACGCAGTTTTATATTCAGTACTGTTTTGTGTGTACTGACCTGATTGACGGTTGATTTAATAGCATGGGTTCCACAGAGGTTGGATACACGTGACAGTGAGCTGTGTTTACTTGAAGTGTTCAGAATCATGCGGCATTTCAATTTCTTTGAACCGAGAAGTTATTATTTATTCATGTTTGTGCGTAATGTTATGGTAACTGTTATTAAAGATTGGCAAGTACAGTATAAAGCAGTCTTATGGTGGGCTGCTTCTGAATGTGCTGATAGTGTAAAAAAGACTTGATATAAGAGGAAATGCTACTGCCGCATTTTTCTATTTGAACAGAAAATATTCAGGGTCTCAATCTCTCTCTCACTCCCTCTCCCCTTCTCTCTCTTTCTCTCTCTCTCTCTCTCTCTCTCACACACACACAGACACATGCAATCTCTCTCTTGCTTTTCTCAAATTACCTTGCTCTGATTTTCATATTGACTCTGATGCCACAGATGTTTTTTTCTCCACATATTCTAATGCCTAAGCCTACAGATCAGTCCAAACATTGAAGGCTGCCAGGCCTTCCACACCGCAGGCCAGCAGACCCTCAAATATTGAGCCCGCTCTGAATATCTCAGAAATTTAAAGGCACCGAAATGACTCCGATTTTGCGCATATACAGCTGAGATTTCCCAATCCTTTCAGTAAATAAGAAGGAAAACAGACAAACAGACTGGAGGAGGCGGGCATGTTTGGGTATTTTCTCAGTGAGGAATGGAGGCAGACAGGGTCATCTGGGTTGTAGATGTTTCAGGCTGTTTGGGAGAATGGGTGGTCTCTGTTAGAGCAGTGTGTGTGTGCAGTGTTATGAGGTAATCCCCTCTTCAGCACCAGAGCTGGATCTCACATGACCCCCGGTTATGGGCTGCTGCATTCCCATCAAAACTGGATGTGTGCTTCTCCATACGAGACCGCCACCCATCTTTATGCTGCAGAGAGCCCTGCAGTACTTACAGCTGAAAAATGACTTTTACTCGTGACTTCAACATTTTTCTGTTTCTCTATATGTTTCTGTAATAATAATAATAATAATAATAATTATTATTATTATTATTAATATATATATATATATATATATATATTACCATTTTCTAATATGTTTTATGTTTTTTCTGTGTGTTAAGTTCTGCAGTTTAACTGTAGCAGTGTATTAACATAAATAAATAAAACATATTTGACTTGCCATGTTTCTGCATTGGTTGTATGTAAATCTGTATGTAAATAGTCTCTGTCCTTATTTGTTGCCCTGCACTGAGCTTTTTCTTTCTTTTTGCTTTTTCTTTTCATATTTTAACTTATTTTATTATTATTTGTCTATTATTTGGCTATTTTGAACAAAAAGTGTTTGCTTAAATATCTCCTTAATGCAGTATTGCAATGTGTGTAATAGGCTGAACTATTTACTGAAGTAAACTGCTGAAGGTGTCCAGCTAGTATGTAGTTGATAAGGGCAGTTTGCAGTTGTTACTAAAGCAGATTGAGACTGAAATAATGACAAGAGCACAGAGCTTCCTAAGACAATGTGGCTTTTAATAATTCCTTGTTATTATTAGAAGTTGATTTTGCCAGTTGAACGTCACTGAGCTTGCATCCCTGTTATGTCTTAACTTAAGATCTGAGAGGTCAAGACAAAAATTGTTACAAATTCTGATTACAGCAAATATTACCCATATGTAGGAATTTAATCTTCACTTATAGCACCTTATCCTTAAGTTAGGAGATCTACAGCCTGATGAAGTTTACACAAAATAGTTTGTAGCATTTAGCTCAATAATTCAAAAACATGATTTTTTGGCTTGTTCAGATTACTATACTTTTACTCTTCTGCAACAAAGCAGGGACTTTCTTCGCTAGCTCCACAATATCATTGACCTTACCTTGCCTGTGGCAAACCAGCTGGCTGATTGGCTGTTTTTCTTGAAGGGCAGGATTTTTTTCCATAGACGGACACCATGTTAAGCATTATAAGGTTTCACATGCATATTTCAACCAGTGAACAATCTCTTCATTTAAAACATCTCTCGAAACAAACACTATAACAGTGTGAGTAACTAACTGGTGCAGGCTACAAATATAGAATCGTAATTGAAGCTGTTTATGTTGACCGATAGATTAAACATCAACACACAAGCATTCAAGCATCCCAACAATAAAGAGCATTTATATTTTTATGTACATATATGTTTCTGTCATATTAGGATGTTCAATGCATTTAACATATTGTCTATTTATGGTTCACTGGACCATTTTTAAGTCATTGTGGTGTGTAAGGATGTTGTGGACAGTATTAAGCCTATTAAGTTTCAACATTTGACAGTGAAACAGCAGTCAGGTACTGCATTGAATAACCTCTGTGAAAGTGACTAGTGACTCTTGCAGAGTGAGCTTACCCCATCACATCATCAGAACATGGCATAGCCCTTGTTTAGACCAGTTTTGATAAAATGGTTCTTACAAGTCTGTAAATATACCTTATGTGTCTTGATCTCAGGTGAGTCTACCTTATAAAAGACAAATCATACATTTGTTTAATGATTACTAGGTGTACCCCCTTTGGAAACCTTTGTAAATCCAACGCTGGTCTGATTCATGTGTACTCGACATGTAATGGCATATAGACTCTCTGTTGAAATGAATTTATGACATTATTATTTTTTTTTTTTATGTGTAAATGAACTCCATTTTCTGGATTTTGTCTGACATAAAGTATCACAGGTTCTGCAGTAGAATGCCCGTAGTATCCCGCCACACCATCCATCAGAGCTTCAGTCCAGTTTTTTTTTTCCTATCACCGGAGTGGCAGCTCTTTTTCCATCTCTTCCTTTTTCACACACGCCCTGGGAAAGCCTCTTCATTCTCAGAGACTAAAGGTGGGCCTGCAGGGAGAACAATGATAAAATCCTAACATTTACTCCAACTCCAGCAGGAGGCCCATCAATCCCCCACCATTCAGCCTGCTTCAGATGATGAGCCGTTTGCCATCACTGCGGGTCAGCAGGGCCAGCCTTAATAAAGCTGTGGCTCTGTTTGCTCCCTCAATTAAAATACAAAAGCTTTTCATTAAGGTAGTACCTTTCTCTTTCTGTCTCCTTTTCAGTTCAGCTTTAGATCAATAATATTAAAGCACCCTTTATTGCCTATTAAGGTTAGTAGCTTAGAGTCAGCTGTCTCATTCATGGAGTGATTTGTTTTGTCATAGCTCTAAGTCTTGTCTTAGCAACAGACCTTATGAATGTTCACAACTCAGCAATGCAGCCAGCCCTGTGAGATTATGGGAAATATACTGCTATCCTGTCGTGCCTCCTAGCCATTGTACTTCCTATAGCCTTAATAAATTTAATTTTACTATCCCAGAATTCACTTGTTAAAATAATACTACAGGCTAAAATTTACTATATTCAGTTAGCTTGTAGGCTGCTGTAATCGTTGTCTACCATTGTCATGCTTTTAGCCACATGCAGCATCTCTAATTGGTAATACTGAATTCCTATGGCTGAGTGGGACAGAAATTTGCAAATATGCTTGTTGTGCAGCAGCCATTGACCAATTGTTTATCAGTCAGTCTCTGGTTAGTAGTGTATTTTGCATGGAAGTGTCTGCCCATGTTGCTGTTAAGCATATCATTCTGTCAGGTTCCCAACCATGGCTCTATTTATATCTGGTTATTTTGTACATCCTAAGTATCAGGATTGTATGACAATAATCACATGCCCAGTGATTTACTGCATTGGTAGGAGTTCCAGTTGTCCTGGGAGGGGTTTTGGCTGGTGATTGTGTCTTGGAGAGATGAATGTGTTTGTATCTCTATAACATGTGGCTCAAATGCAGCTCAGAATACCTACTGATGTGGATTGAGTGATCAGATTTCTATCTATATGGTTTATCTGTAAAATCTTGGTGTGTATATATCCTAATACTCAAGGCTAGAGCATTTGATCTGATTTGTGAGCCTGGCTATGTTAATATCCTGATGTGATGACAGACAACAAATTTATTTGGGTGTAGACTTAATTACTAGGAGATAACATATCCATGTACACATTATTTTGGGTCTCTTAAACAACATTCCGCTTTCCATTGTCAGGAACAAAGAACTTGGACCGACGAATGCAGAGCTAAAAAAGTCAGATGAGCTTAATTAAACAATCAGCTAGTTGAACACAGCACCAAAACATGACCAAACATATCAAAGAGAGTGCAGGATCACAAATGAGGGACAGGCTAAGGTCAGAACCAGGGTTTTCAGGCAGCAAGGCAACCAAAATAGAAGGAATAGACATAGAGAAAGTAGTCAGAGGAACAGAAGGAGGTAAAAAGCCAGAGAGTAGGGCAAAATGAGAAAGCAAAAAAGGATGAGGCAAAAACGATAGTCCGGAAACCGAGTCAAAGGGAGTTTTTGATTTACAAAACTTCACAAGGAGTGTGTGTGTATGTGGCTTATAAACAGACTAGGTGATTGGAAACAGGTGGATTTAATACTCAGGTGAACTAGACCTGATTGTAATGTCATCGGGTGATGCACTCTGGGAATTGGAGTTCGGGAGAGCAGTGGAACCAGGATAATCCAGAAGCATGACATCCATCAGTTGACCTCATGCTTAATGATTTCTGTGAAAAGTATGGAGTTAGCCACAGAACTATAGCAAGCTAACTATTAATTAGGCATTAAGTGTGTGGTCTGCATTAAAGGTCTCTGTTAGTATCAACACTGCATGTTAAATACAGTGCTGTGGAATGTCCAAGGAGAACATGTGAAATAGAACACGGTTAACTTGTTACAGTCGAAGTTCAGTCCACAAAACATGTTAACCACAGCAAGAGTAGTTTCATGAAGTGTAGGACCTTATACTCACAGGACCCCCTGTGGCCTCAGAGGCCACATGATACAGCCCTGCATGTAGCCACTGATATGCAATCAGCCCTCCTCCTTTCTTAGACATGAATTCAAATGTAAAACATGCACAAGTCTCATTTGGAAATCAGTAACTGTGATTAAAGGTACTGAATGTCTTTTATCACACAAATACGGCCTACTTCTGAAAAGATAACCTCTCTAGGGGATGGACTTTCTGGATGGTGGAAAAATGTGAAAACAATTTGAAATGCACTGTCACTACACAGTATTAAAGAAGGTGTTTGGAGTAAAAGCCATGCTAAAAAACAATGCTGTCAGTAGAAGATGGGACCAGGCTGCCCTGTTTGATGTAGATGAATGAAGTAGGTGGCACTGCAAGTCACTAGTCCTCTGGGAATTACCCCAAGAGACCAATCACATTCCTTCCATTTGTAACATCCAGTCCCTCGATAAGAAACTTGACTAATGTTAGCTTACATCGCAACTGACTGCAGATCAGGAGATGAACTGAAACATGCCCCTCTCAGCCAATTCAGCTAAACGATAGTTGTCAGCTAAACAGACCAGTCCTTGCCGACTACTTTCAATTAAATAGAAGCTGCTAGATGGCCTCATGCAATAATTAGCATATTTGCTACGTCATCACATCATATCTGCTTTCTGCTAGTGTCAGATGCTGTTAGCCCTTTACATACATCTGGTTTTCTCTCCCTATTCTCTGTGCTCACATATTTGAATACAGCCAAATTCCAAATAAAGATGTTCCGTTTGCATATATTTCTGTTTCTGTTGTCACTCAATGGGACGAGTATGAAGGATGATCAGCAGTCACTTCCAAGTCATTTCCAGTGCTGCTTGTCTGCTACAGTTCTAAATGTATAAATACAATGTCTGACATAAACACCATACACATAATTTAAACACAGCAGCTGTGCAGTGACTCCGGCATGTAAAATGAACCCTCACATAGAAAGTTTGAAGCGATGGAATATCTTTCTTATTTTTTCCCCCTTATACATCCAAGATCTTCAGTTGTTCAGTAAAGACACTCTTGTGGAATGGAACTGTGTGATGGGGAGTGATAAGATTGTTTAAATTAAAGGAAAACAGGAGCTAATAATGAACATTAGAGATTGGCAACACGGTTTACACATGCACAGTTTAGTAAAGCACAAGTTTTCTGGACACTCCTACACTCGACTCTTGCCGCTGGAATCCATCTACACCTAATCATGCTGAGGAGTGAGGGGAAACTGGGGAGTGATGTATTTAGGTTTATGTATTTAGTCACCTCCTGGTGTATTTGGCAGCTTCTGATTATTCTTTTTCAGACTACCTTCAATGATGCAGCAGTTACCTGAATGGTAATCAGAAATTGATTCATCTCTTTCAAAATGTCCCTCCTGCCAATTATAAACATGTGAAAACCTTCAGAGTTGAGTTGAACCCAAATCCCAAACATGCTGAATTTGAAGAACTGATTCCTTTGTAAAGGACTCCTCCTCACTGCTTCTGAGTCAACTTCAGTGGATACTGAAAGTGCTGCCCTGCCTCTTCACTCCACTGTGCCTATGTAAAGTAGCTTCTTCTATTTGCAGTATTTTGGTCTGCGTTTTGTTAATAAACTCTGAGCTAATTTTTGGGTGGCTAGTATTGACTGTGGCCATCTGCTTGGTTAGGACCAGAGGCTGGATTTTTTAAGCCGCAGTTGATAAAGGGTTTTTTGTTCCTCAGTGTTTTGGCTTGATATGTTGCTCTGTTCGGTTTGGAGATTGTTGATTTCTCTTGGTAGGTGTGTTTCCCTAATTAACTTAGCTTTATAAATAACTTGATTGTGCCTTTAAAGTTTAAGTTGACTTTCCCAATACATTTTAAACAGGAATGTTAGCAAATCACATTGATGAATCTGAGCACTTCTTGGCTAGTCTCTGCTCATGTTATATAATTGGAAAGCCTGTTATTGAAACAGCCTTGAAACTTGTGTATGACATGCAGAACACAAAGCAAGACTCACTGTTTTAGCTTTTCAATTGAATTAAGGCACTGAATAATGCCTGCAGAGTGACTGTGCGAGTCTATTTTACTTTACCATCAGATTCTGGGTCAACATCCAGTTGTACAGCAACCCAGCAGCACTAACAAACAGTTCCTCTTCTCCCGCGCTGATACAGAGCACTTTAAATTCATCACATTCATCACCATGCTCAGTGACATGTACACCAAATGCCCCGAAGCCGCTGCTTAAATCTGCTGCAATCAAATTGCATTAAACTTTAAATATTCTTGGATTGCGCTCTAATTAATCACTTGTTTGAGCGCCCTCGGATTGTGACTCGTAATGAGGGCTGTTATGAATGGATGTCGATAGAGAGTCCTCACAGTCATGTGGGAAAAACAGCTTCGCTACATAATCTCTCTCTCTTTCTCTCTCTCTCTCTCTCTCTCTCTCTCTCTCTCTCTCTCTCTCTCTCTCTCTCTCTCTCTCTCTCTCTCTCTCTCTCTCTCTCTCTCTCTCGCTCTCTCTCGCTCTCTTCCTCTCACTTGCTCTTTTTCTTTCTCAGTTTCTCTGTCTAATGCCTTCTGTCTCACACTTACACTGGTCTGTCTACGTTCTTTCTGGTCTCTCTCTTTTTATATCTCTCACTCTCTCTCTGTTTTTTATTTTATCTTATGCTATCTCTCCCGTCTTTAAATCTTCCTGCTGTTCCCCTCTTTTATGTTTATCTCTCTTATTTGCTATCTCTCTCATGTCTTTATCTAGCTTTTTGTATCTCTTCCTCTTCTTTTAATTCTTTTGTCTATTTTTTTGCTCTCTCTCTTGTGTTCATTTCTTCTTTTCTTTCTTTCCTGCTCTTTCTCTCTATGCTTTCTATTTTGCTTGCTCTCTTTATCGCTTTCTCATTTGCTCTGGTTCCTCTCTTTTCTCGCGCACACTCTCCCTCTCTAGACATACCTTTGGGTTGAACATTATGGGGGCTGAACATCTATGGGGGTCTATGGTTGTGCATGGCAAAGAAGTACAGGTAGAGAATCTCTCTGTGAGGCAGTAGGGTATATTAACACTCAGTAGGTAAGGTCAGCTCAGCATGGTTAGTTATTTTTGCCGTATATGATTGTAACAGGTTACAGATATTGATGCTTGCATGATGCTTGCATGATGCTGCTCTCTCTCTCTCTCTATATATATATATATATCTCTCTATCGCTCTCTCTCTCTCTGTCTTTCTCTCTCTCTCTCTCTCTCTCTCTCTTTCTCTCTCTCTCTATCGCTCTCCTTCTCTCTCTCTCTCTTTCTTTCTCTCTTTCTCTTTCTCTCTCTCTCTCTCTCTCTCTCTCTCTCTCTCTCTCTCTCTCTCTCTCTCTCTCTCTCTTTCTCACTCTCTCTCTCCTTCTGTGCACACAATGATAGAATTAATAACCTACTCATGTCATGCAAATGGTGTACTCTCAATCACAGATGATGCATGGGTGAGAAAATTAAAAACAAGCCTCAGCGTTCAAAACAACCCCTTGAAACATTCTAAACTGGTTCTTATAGGATTGTTTGCTTGTTTATATGCATTTTATCAGCTTTAGAAAAATGCCTTAAAGAGCTGGAGCTGAAAGAGCTGTGTGAGTGGGCAGCACCGTGTGAATAGTGGATTCTGAAGGAAAAGTGGTGTGACATTACTATGACGGCGGGTTTGCTATGCTCTGTTTGCGAGACACACACAGAGGATACTGCAGGCTGCAAGGGCAGGTAATGACCACGGCCTTCGGCTGCCCTGTGTGAGTGTGTGTTTGTTTTCATATGTTGTCTGGACTGGGCACCTGATTTTAAGCGAAAGTGATGGAGCATTGATTTTAGACAGGGTGTTGAATAAGGATATGAACTCTAATTTCCAATAGCCAATTGCGTTGGTTATCAAACATTAGTCAGCCATAACTGTGTGTGTGTTTAATGATGTAGGGTATAGTAAGACCTGTGTTATATGCATTGTGTATAACATTGTGATAGTGAACACTATTCTGATAAAATCAGTCAAAATCCCAAGAAAACAAGACATTATTTCAAAATCTTGAAAAGACATGGTTTCGCGATTAAATGACATTCCATTTTTTTTTGCTTCCCAAGGGCTTTCCCGTGTTCCTTCTTAAATGTGTCAGTGAAATGAAATTTAACTGGAGGCTGATAAAACTACCTGAAAATTATAAAGGTATAAACTTTTGCTCGGTGTTACGGTGTTACGGTGCCTTTGTTCTGGACAGACCAGGGAAAACCTTACAATGTGAGTGTGGAAAACATTTCCTCATTTCTGTACTAATGTTAGGGTTAGGCTTAAACATTATTACGTATTAAATAGTATTATGTATGTTAATTACTATTTCACAGTTTAGAGAAAAAATTTCCAAAATGATATCTCAGGAGTTCCTGACATTTTTAACTTACATCCCACACAAATGACCACAAAAAGCTTCTGCAGACCACTAGGAGAATTAACCCATCTTTTTGCAGCTACTGAGTGCTGCATAAGTGAAGCCCAGCTCTCCATGCTGTATTTTCTTTGTTTTTGCTTAACCTTGATTTCTCACTCTTACGTTCGGGGGCAGCTTCTTTCCTTTTAACAACCTTTTAACTATTTATCCATGATAGATAAATTATATATGATTGAAAGAGAAATGTTTTACAAAATTTAAACCTACATTTTGCCTTGACAATAAATGGATCAATATGAATAAGGTGACTTATTTTTGCGAAAAGGCAAAATCACATTTAAATAACCTTCGCTTAACTGTATATTGTAACACACATAAGGACTAATATTGAACATTGATTTGTTCAGTCACATACTGTAAATTTCACTAAATGTGCTAAATGAAAACCTTTTTAATGTCAAATTTGAGCAAAATCTGAGCACGCTCACATGATGAGCAGTTGCGTCCCCTTGTTATAAAGTAAATTTGTTCGAAAGTGTGTAAGTCAGTCTGTAACATTAAGAACTGTTACTACCAAAACATTTCTGTGTTTTCATGCATATATGATTTTGTGTACAAAACTGTGTTTACTAGTCTTTTTTTTAGTTCTGGTCAATGTTAACCAAAGATCTCACAACCAAAACAGTCACAACCAAAACATTTAGTGTTATTATTGTACTAAATATGGAACATTTAAACATTTCATTAAATTAAACAAACATCAAAGCAAAGGGTTTTAGTCTAAAGTTCAAATCACTGGACTGTGTGAAGCATGTTTTAAACCAATTCAGTGGAATGATGACAAGGTATAAAAACAAAACCTGCGTGTGTGTGAGTGTGGCCTTATTTGTTTGAAGACTCTTGGTCTGCAGGGGACAGATCAAAGGCAGAGCAGGGGGCACTGTGCATCAGCTCCAGCGTTTTCTGATGCACAGCCTCATCCCTCTCTGTGTGCCCATATTGATCTGAATCTATATTACTGCCACAGAGACCCTTCATCATGAAAAAGAGATTTCACTCTGTCTCTCTCCCCCTCTGTCTCTGTATCTCTCTCTCCCCCTACCACCCCCCCAGCACTGCAAGAGAAGGTCTAGACTTATTTTCGAGAGCTGCCAAGCATATCTCTGATAATGTGTTTATGAAAATCCATATTAGTATCATGCCCGATCTTGTGTTGGTTCTCCAATGTAATTTGTCAGCTGCCATCGTAGCATGGCCCCTCTGATTTGCTTGGAGATGAAAACATATGACATTATCCAGAGCGTCAAAACACATACCCCTCTATTCTCCCATCTGGTTTAAAGCGTACATGGCTTTTTCATTTAGCCAAAATGTGCGTCAATACAACTAAGACTGGATCTGAACTCGTATACACTTTCTCGCTCTAGACCCGAAAAGCTAATGCTGCTAGAAGCCCCCACTTAGTATGCCAGGGATCGAAATCGCAACACCGTTCTTTCCAAAACATGTTGCTTTGTGGCACTATTTAAAGATAAATGAGCCGATGGCAGACACAATCAGCTAACAAAATCTTTGGCAGCAATTCTGCAAGAGCCGATTTCCACTCAGCTTGGACGCCGGAAACGGAACAGATCGGATAAGCAATAAGAGGACCACAAAGCCCTCTGAGAAGAAAGAGGATCACTCATAAAAGCATTTGCTGGAGAAGAACTGTTGAAGCACATTCCCAAGTAGGTGCTAAAAGAAGGATAAATACAGCAGAAGGAAAAACATTTTTACCATTTTTGCAATGCGTCATTCACAGAATTTGGCTGCCTCTCTCAGTGCTGAACTGAATAACGAAAAATCAGAAGATCAGAGTAAACTGCAGGATAAGACGTATCCTTAACCGCAGATGCTTTCTGTGTGCTTTTTTCAATGAGGATATAATCTGAGGCAACTGCATGAAGGCATATACTCCTAATTTGCTTAATGGTTTTGGAAAACGTTGGCCTATTAACTTCATACTGTTGCCTTAAGCTCAGAGTTCTGATGCAAACCTGAAGTATGGAGTATGAACCCAAGATCTGTCTCAGTTAATCGAACCGATTTGGGTTAAATGGAAAATCGAGTAAATTGGATTTTCATCCTTGCCTTAAAGGATTCCTTGTATAGTTTACAATTTCATGTATTTTATTTTTGACCCCTGAGTTTCAATTAAGGAGGTTGTGTGGGTTTACTGTCCAAAATGTGTCATAGTTCATTTTTCATGACCGTTTTCCTACCTATTTTATGCCCTGAAATTAAATACGCTGTTGTTTACTATGCCTTCAAGGCACAAATCACTGCTTTATAGAAGAAGGGGAAAAAAACATGATTTACCTACAATGGAAGTAAATAAAGCCAGATTTTATTTTGGTGTATAAGTTTGAAGTTTTTTTTTGGTCTCTTTTTTTCATCATTAAAAAGTTATAAGCGAGGCAGAAAAAAACAGAAGAGATATAAGGTTTTGTTTCTGACAGCAGTAATATAAATATCTTCTGCTTTGTGTCTCATTTAAAAAGCCACCCAGGCTAAAACACTCCGTATAACTTCAGCGTGAATGGGCGGGACTACACTGCTGTAGTCTGAATAAGGCAGGTGTATGTTGAATTTATTGCATCAAAAAACTCAAAATGGCCAGTTTCTACAAATTAGCTTTAAGTGGACTGTATGTACTGAGTAAAATATAATGACATTAGAAAGTAAAAAAGAAAAGGACTTTATTTGTAATTTATAAAATATTTGGTTTTATTGCAAAATTACAAACAATTGCTCTGAAATCTTTTGATGATTATCATACATTAAGGTTTGGATATTTGTTTTTGTTCTTGTGTGTGTGTGCGCACGTGTGTATGTTTGGTGTGTGTGAATGCTCTGAAGGGTCTGTGGAAGCATTTGGCCTATTTCCTGTGCATCCACAGCCTTCAAACACATTCCTGTGTCATGTCGTCTGCACATTAGCCAGACAGATGGCGGCAAATATGCCATTTTAAAATGATGGATCCTCTTACTGTCCGTCGTGGTGTGTGTCCATTGCTTTAATGAGTCTCGTTTCAGTGGGAGGAGCAGCTGGCACTGCGACCTGTCCCTGAGACCCTCCAACTGACCATTACTCATAAACACAGGTTGGAGTGATCTAATGGTACTATCACATGTACGCACTAGGAGCACATCAGTCTTCAGTTTCTAATCAGCCCCTGCCTGATGTCCTCTCTCTTTTTTTTGTGGGGCTTGGGATTTTGTGAGACAAAGTGTTTTTTTTTTTTTTGTTGATAGCAACAGATCATCACCATAACAACAAAATTTTCTCTCTACTTCTGGCATATTTCATTTTTACCTGATTTGCAAACACAAGCTGTCCCTAAACTGACCATCAATGAAACAATAGAAACGTAATTTTAAAAGAGCTAAGATCATTTATTAACACCACTTTTTTTTTACCGCATTGCAGCTGTTTTTTAGTTTGACCCTTCAAACCTTCTGTAGTTTCAGCTTAAAGCTCAGTTACTTAGGCCTAAGACACTTTATTCATTATTTATTTATTATAATGAATGTCTTGTTATATATTGATGGCCTGTCCATTGTGTTTCACGCCTTCGGTTCACTGAACGCTGTAATAGGCTCCAGAATCCCCTGTGTCCCAGAAGAATGAAACAGTTTAGAAGATGATACGAGATTATAATGCATTCCTTGCATTATTTGGGTGTTAAGGGCATTTGTCGTAATGGTCTGTGTGCATGTAGTCCTGTGTCATGCAGCTGTCTGCCAATGATGCTGGCACAAAAAGAGTCATGGAGGGCATCACTGCTTGCTGAATGTTGCTGAATGCCGAGCAAATTTGCTGGTTCTCTCCCTCAGTGGTGTGTGTAGGTCTCCCAGATACTTGATGTTGCTGGTGCATGCCTTCTTCTGTCCACTGCCACCACCAGTGCACTAAGGTAATATCCGCATGACGGGTATGGCGCACAAAATGTCGATAAGACCATCCCACTTCCTATGATGCGACTGCTCTCCCACTATTCAGACAGCTTGAATTGCTTTCAAACTCATCTCTGTGGCATACTTTGCTTGCAAAGCGAATCAACACAACATCATGAATCAGAATAGAAGAATGAACTTATGTAGTCTTCATATAGTCAGTCACGTACCGAGACTTAGCTTGTATCACATGCACAGTCGAGTATAAAACTTAACTTATTCGAATTTCTCATGATGTGAAAAATACCCACCAAGTTTCATTCCCATGTATTGATTCCTTCTGGGTGAAACTGTTTTTTCGAGGGTAAATGTAACATATGTTTAAACACGTATGACCAATAAATGGGAAATGTGCACTAAACATTTCCCATTTATTTTACAGTTGAATTCATATTCCTACCGATTCAACATATCACCGGTAAGTTGTGGTGTCCGTCCCAATAGTAAAAAACAGGGAAATGCACAGCCCTCCTCCTCCCTCAGCACTCCTAACAAGTCTAAAAGAAACATTTTTAGTTCACCATCAAACTTTACTTACATCACTTTACTTGCCAGAAGCATCTCCAGTGGTGAAAGAGCAGTGTCTGTGTTAACTAGTTTTCCTCTTTTGTTTGACCTGCTGTTGAGGCTATTGCAGTGACTTCCCAAGAGCTTCAGATATTTCAGTAACTACCTGTCCTTAAAAAATCTAATCGAGAGCAGGACCACAGACATGATTGACAAGAGGTTGAAATATGCCATTGGGGCTAAATCTTGTAATGTTGGACTGATATGACTTGACACTACAGTGATTCATGGTCATCTCTTAAGGTGCAAAGTGGTATTACAAGACTGTATGGACTGGGGCTAGCTAGTTAGCATGCTAACTTCAGTAGAAATCTCTGCAATACAATTACATAGGCATATATGACATACCGTCAAAACTGCTATGTCTTCACATTCTGTTGATCATTTTAGACTGTATTAAACTGAAATTTTACAAATTGCATCTTTAAGTTTTTTTCACTTTAACAAACAAAATGTAATGTGACCAGGAGTACTGAAACTTTGGCATACCGCTGTCAATGTATGTCCTACACTAATGATGCTTTCATACTGAAAGTTAGGACTTGCCATGCAACACATTTCAAAACTAGCTTTGTTTCGTCATGAAACCACATCTATACTCTTAGTACAGTAAAGACCACACTTTTTGTCAGCCTCAGTAGATTTCTTACAGATTCGTCTCCAGTAAAGGAGACAGATATTCCAGTAGAACAGCTACAGTGGTCCTGCTGGACAGCAGACAGTCTAGAAGCATGAGACAGAAATGATTTCTGAGAACTTAGCATCAGCGGCTCTGTGGAATTATGTCCGGCTGTGATGTTTCTGTCCAAATACTTTCATTGCTTCATGCTGAACATGACACCAGGGATCAGTCTTGCCAGACTGTAAAAAAAAAACAAGAATCACTGTCACTCCCACTCAGAGTCTTATCTCCTTGTCTACTGCTTATACACTGTTAATGAAACATACTTAGAGTTTTATAACATACAGCTTTCTCAGATTGGTGTTTACATTTAGAGGCGCTTGTGTGCACATTATCATAAGCATCTCCAATCACTGTTTCTTCCTGTTATAGTAGTTACTGTTTATTTGCTTAATGTAACACATTGTAGGAACATGTTGCAGTTTTGCTCTGATGTTGAATTCAGCAAATAAATAGAAATCCTGCACAGAAATGCAATGGTTAAGTTCGTTCCCTGTGGAGAACTGGACTTACTTTCCACTCATTTTCAAACCAACAAAACCTGTCCTTTGACTAAAGGTGTTCAGTCAGTTGCCTGTGACCATATATTCACCTGTTCACATTAGGATTTTGAGAGCCTGGGGCTGTATTACAGAATCATCTTAACTCTGACAGAAGCTCCTACAGAAAAGTTTATAAGTCCAGGATATGATCTATTCCAACTCCAGAACACATTATAGAAATGTCCTTAATATACATAACCTAATAAACAGGCAAGCCCCAGCAGTGTCCTAACTTCTGTTTTAATTGCCTATTTCTGTTGTTTTATGCGGGTTGCATAGTTCACTAAATCTAGCGTAAACATGTTACATTTATCTACACTGTAAAACAGAGCTTTCGCTCCAGACACTGCAGACACGATGCGCACTGTCCCCTCTTATTACCTTCATGTGTTTAATGTTGATGTTTAAACAAGGCATGACAGTTGATTGTCAACTTTGATTGAGTAGTTTAAGGTTTCATTTAAATATCATCGCTGGCAGAATAAAAACGTATGTCTAAAATAAACATAAACCATTACAGAAGAAGGAAAATACAATTTTCCAAATACAAAAAAGATTTATAAAGTCATAACAAAGTCATTTTGAACCATATCCATTGATCCATTCTTAATTAAATTAAAGGACAACCGATGGTGAAAAATGGACATGCAACAATATACTAGTCAACTTGTTTAATTCTGTGGCAGAAAAAGAGGTTGGAAAATGTTTATGTAAAAATGTAATATTACTTTTTTTTTGTACATAAACATACATAATAAGCATACATGAACCTTAAGGGATCAATTAAATTCAATAACAGTAGATTGTCTTCTTCTGGTGAAAACCATAGTAGGTGTGGCTCTTCTTGAGTCAGGTTTGGATGCAGGAAGAAATGATTGGTAGGGAAGTCTGTCAAGACTGGATTTGCCATGCCATGTAGGTTTTTTCCAACATTGTTTGGATGAACAGAATGTTGCCTGTGAGGCAGACAAACTGTGTGGTATAGAATAAAAGATTTAACCGCATGCTGTGTTATTCTTGTCATGACTGAGGCACCTACTCCTAGTACAACAGAATACCTATTCATATCAAAGCGTGTGGTGGACAATAGTGAGTATTCACACATATTTTGTGTCACTGCATTATAAAATAATAGGGCTTTGTTATAACAGTTTACAGAATACACTGGACGGGTTAGAAAGAGTTATGTACGGTTTTGGGAAAGTTTGAGTCTCATAAGCAGTATATAATCAAATAAGGGAGCTGTAAGTAGCATTTTCCAATAAAGCTGATGAAAACGCTGTCAAAATAAATGTCACTTAGTGAAGTAAGGCCATCCAGATGTATTTAACAGATTGATTGTGCATCCAGTGTCAAAGCTGATTATTTTTGTTGTATTCCAATTTGAAAGCTCTTAATCTAAGTGGAGCCGTTTAGCCCTGACTCATAGCCATGTTATGCATTTTACACCATCTTGGTTATTTATATGTTTGTTCAATTAAGCTGATCCCACTCAGTGGCTGCACTACAGAACAATTCAATGATGTATTTCTATTCCTGCTACAATGTGGGGTATTTGTGTGAAATGTAGAACATAAGCAAGGCCAGGGAGATGGAAACAAACACAAAAAAACTTTCTTGCTTGACCTGAAACCTATCGCTAAAACCCAGAAAATCTAAAAATAAAGCAACTGATATACCACCCAAAACAGAACAGTCCTTTCCCAGATGCAGTCATCCAGACAACGCTTGAGAATGTGCTGTTTTCTGACAATTTTAAAGTATCCAGCCCTGTTAGCCCACACTTTATTATGTACAGAGCCAGAGATAAATAAATAAGGAACAGGAAAGTAAGGAGTAGGTGTTGCACATCAGCCAATTATTAACACTGAAGACAACCAAATCTCATAGCAGGATCACTATTAGAAAGACATATACTGGTCGAACCTAGCCAGATGGATTTGTCGTTTAACCATTTAACTCATCGCCCACTGTAGAGAGTCTCTAGAATCAATATCAGCTGAGAACTATGAGTCATAAGTCAGGAGATTCATGTAGTGGTTTAATATAGCCGAGGAGCTCCACACAGGCCTAAGACCATAACACACAGTGCCAAGAGTCACTAAAGTTGTGTAAAGCACAACATCACTGGACTCAGGAACAGTGGAAAAGTGTTCTCTTAAATGGCTTTGCTTTCTGACATCCTGGTGGATGTCAGGAGATCCCTACATACCAGAATGCGAAGTGGTTTGGTGGAGGAGGGTCAGAGGCTGTTGTTCAGGATTTTGGCCCCTTAGTTTCAGTGAAGGGTGATGTTAATGCTGAAGCTTACAATGACATTTTAGACAGTTAAATGCATCCAACGTTCTGGCAGTGGTTTGGGGAAGACTCTTATTCCAACATGAAAAGTCAGCTTCATACAGACATAAATTAATAAGTTTGGTGTGGAGAAACTCCTGTGTCCCACACAACACTCTGACCTTAACTCCACTGAACGCCTTTGGGAAGAACTGCAATGCTGATTGTGAGTCTCATCCAATATCAACGTTCAACGACCCTGTGTGTGAAGGCACCATGGTCAGCACCAAGATGAGCAGTTGTCAGGTGTCACATGTCCAGAAGCCGTCACTCCACCTCCACCCCTAGCGCACAGTCAGCAGGAACTGTGTAAGAATATTCAAGATATGCTGAGACGTATGTGAAGTTCAGTAAATATTGTTTATATCAGTCTAAACGTTTCATCATTTATTGTTCCTGGTAACCTTTACCTTCTATCCCAATAACACTGCAATCCAACACTTCCATTTGGGTGCAGCAATTCTTTTCATAATGACTGTGTGTGCGGGAGACGACACTTGAACCCAATGGCACCTGATTGTTTTTGTCTGGTTTGGTATTTAATTTGAAAAAATAATAAGCTTCACTCTAAGTGGTGCATGAATGCAGCCAAAATGTTTTAGTACTGCCTCTCAGGGAAATTCTTATGAAGCAGATGTTACTTAGGTAGCACGCAACATACGGCTAAGTGAATGAATTGAGTTAAATAAGAGTGATCAAAGGAATTCATGCGATTGTCGTGATGTAATTAGATGTGTAATATCTAAGATCTGTGATAATTCCTCTTTGTGTTATGTTTGCTCTTTGATATGGGAAGCGAATGTTCTGTATCTGCCTCTAGTTTCAGCTTCTGATTCGCTGATGTCTGGATTTTCGTATGGCAGCTAGACAGGCCTGCATCTATTCGCCTTGCTGTGAGCTTGTCGTATGGATATTGGCACATGGTTGAGCTTCTTGTTTGTCTGGTGGTGGCTCCGAAGTGACAACGGTAGTGAGAGGCAGGCGGGTGGAAGCTTTAATTTCTTCCTGGCGCCTGGCCAACTCAAACACCTATTGCTGCTACAGTTTGCTGGCTTGGTTTGAGGAGAGCCCCAGCAATACTAATTCAATCAGAGAAATCTCCACTTTCTTTTTTTTTTAATCATCTTATGTGTTTTTCTCTGAGAGTTCAGTTTATTCACATTTGTGTAATAATGTTATACCTGCTTAAATGTAGATTAATGCAACTCATTAGACTTATTTAAAGAAACCTTGACGCCTTTAAACAGCTTGAAACTCCTACTCAAGGCTCCTTCCATTTGCATCCATTAACCTCTGCATGAAGGCAGCTCTCCCTGAAAGCAAAGTGCATCCTGTGTGTCATACATTTGTAGCATGGCTGGGGCTAACGAGGTCAAGCTGACCTCTCCCGTGAACCCCTTTCAGAAGTCATTGTACAGCTATAAAACTCTACAGGACAGCTTTTAGTGGCTTTTAGATAGCGGCCATTATATGTGTCTGTACATGTAGTAGTCCTATGCATTCCAGACCCCACAGATATTATAAAAGGATTAATTACGATCCATCGTCTGCAGAGTTTCATTAACTTTTGATGGCCTGATCTCTGTAAATCCCTCATTGTAATGTATTGCATATCTCGTCCTTACAGCTAACTTCTACTTTTTAACAACTGTTGATGGTGTTTCAATTATGATCTTCTTTGATTGCTTTTCTGATGAGTTCAGCCCTGTGTTACCTCATTTATTCATAGCACATAGACAACCAAAGGCAAGGATGAGATGCTCAAGTATATCATTGATTTACAGAGAAGCTTTCTAATCCTTAAATGTCCCAATCTAAAGTTTTCTCTATATTTTTAAAAACTTTCCTGAGTACAAATCTGATGATTTTATTTTTCAAATCAAACAGTCCTTATGCCTTATGTTTTTTCTCTTTGCTTATTTTATTTTATTAGAATTACATTAAGCAATTTTATTGTGAACAAAAGTGTGAGTAGTAGCAGATATTCATCCAATAGTTATGCAGTATTTCATCATCTAGACAGTAGTTCCCAACCCAGTCTGCATGGACCCCCAGTCAGCCTTTTTTTTTTTTTGCTCAATCCCAATTTGCAACATGCTAGCAACAGTAAAGGGTCCCTGCGAGCTGCTTTAGAAACCACTGCTCTAGACAAGGACCCCAAAAATAAGAAAACTGATGTGAAACTGGATCCCAAGCAGAAAAGGACTCACTGATTCTGTGACTCACAGTAAGAAGTCATCTAAATAGTAAGCCTTTTGCTTCACTTTCACCAGCGGTGCACAAACCTAAATGAGCATTTTTTTGGGACACTTACAGAAAAAGGCTAAATGCACTTTCTTGCTCATGCACACACATGGAGATTCTGCTTGATTTACTAATGTTTGAGCAGCTGTGCCAATTTGTCTCAACCGTTTAAAGAAAGGACACACCACCACGTGAGTGTCACTGGAGTGTTGATAATAGTCTCCCACCCACCGGCTCTATGGTAGTCCTGTGGATTAAATAGGGATAACTAATTATGCAGGGAAACAGATGGGCAACAAAATGTTATGATATTCTTGTGTTTTGAGGCCATTTTATTAGCCTGTAAAGTGACCTTAAGCTTTGGAATGGTACTATATTAATAAATAAATAATAATAATACATACATACATACATATATACATACACCCTTCCCATTAAGCCCGAAGAGTGTTTTCATTAAATGCTCGATGACTGAGACGTAAAATGTGAGACTAAAATGATTCTAACAGAAAAAATAAAAGAATTGAAAAAAAGTGAAATCTGGTCATTTTGTTCATTCATTTTATTCATCTGGTCTCCTTATATCCTTAACCTGACCACATAATTCACATTCCTGCAGTCATACTGACGATGCACATTCCTCAGAAGTGTGTTAATTGATAATTGGAGATAGTAACTAAGCCTTTATGCAGCCTTTACCTCAGAAGACCTGTGGTCTGTGCTTCTAGGTATGTTGTCTAGTTGGTTATTGTAATGGTGTGTTATGTTATAAAGGGCTTCTGGGTATGATTTTCTCTTGAGAGAGCTCATGGAGAAACCATCAATTTCCCTGGAGAGTATTTAGCTTTACAGGTTTACTTTGACCTTTCATAATATATGGCTATGCTGTAGAATTCCACGACCTACAGGCTTGCAATGTTGAGAAACGCCCATGCATGCTTAAACACATGCAATTAGCAAACAGACAACTGCACGTGTGCCACATTAATGCGATATGCCATTTTCACGCTTGTTGACGTCTTCCGGGATTCCTAATGCTCCAGTCGCTGTCAGGTGTAGATCCTAGTCGTTAATGTAGTGAGACAGATTATGTTATGCTCCCTCTCTCCGGTGGTTTAGCAATTAGCATATACAGATTGATGGATTCACATGGCAGCGGTGAAAAATGAACTAGTGCTTACTACAGGTTTAATGACACACTCTGTTCACCATTCGATTTGATTCATTGGGCTCAGAATTCAGTATTCAGATGACATTTTGGACAAAATCTTGATGAAGAAAAATGATTTCATTTTGTTGTATAACCTACTTATGAGACTTGGAGTGTGAGATGAACATGCTGTTGAAGGTTAACCTGGGAGCATGATCAACATGAACGTGCTGATGTCAGGGCTGTTACAGTTACCTGACTATAAATGAAGCAATTAAAATGTTCATTCTCTCTAAATTGACTTGTTAGGTTCCCATTTAAATGACAAACAGGTATATGGTAATAATGGAACATAATGAGGATTCACTCTAAAGCGGAGCTATTAGCACTTAAATTGCTATTGTGAGCATCCCTGTAAAAAGGGGAAACTCACACAGCAGGACAATCACAAATGCATGAATGCTGTAATTGCAAATAGTTTGTATATGAAGTAAAATTAAATGTTTGCTCATATTGATTGCATGTACATGAAGTAAAATTGTTTTTTGAAATAAAAGGTTTTATTTAATTAAGTCTAGGTTGAGCAGCTCAGCAAACAGATAACAGGCTAACAGACTCCTCACATAAGTTTGCCATTACTGAAAGATTTAGCAGATTTGCCACCAGTGGCGTAATTACATGTCAACAATACTATCATCTGTAGGAAACTGAGGGGAATAATAAATGTGGGAAATAAAAGAAAAAAGAAACTGACTGCATAGCAAATTTGTAATAAAATTATTATGGATAATAACTTATATTTCAGAGGTGTTTTTTTAAAAATGTAAAGCCAAAGCAGGAAATTGTTCTAAATAGAGAATTCTATTATTTTTTATATATAACACATTTTTTTATACATAACACTTAATCTAAATCCTTTTTTCTGTATTTATAGAGCCAAAATCTATGCAAGGTTACTTATGGTGTTCCAGAGGTTTTGTGCACCAAAAGTAGTCATAATGTATTGTTACATGATGTTCTTTATCTCTTACAATGAAACTGTTTCAGGTTACTGTTGCTGTGAGATATGTTATTGTAAGGGATGTAAATGAGCTGTACTGACTAGCTGTCCTCCGTGTACTGTGTTTCATTCCAATAGCAGATCAGGCAGAACTACTCTGTGTAACCTCAGTGTGGGCAGGGCTAAACTACTGTAGGCAGAAAAGGTGCATTTATGTAAAGGGTTTGGTTTTTCATGACTCAAACAATTAATTCATAACAGTTTTACAGCTTAGTTTCTATGTGTGGACTGTATAGAACGATTTGAACGAGTGAACGATATATATTTTGAAACTTTAAACCTTATCTCTATATTACATCACACTGTTTTAATCCAAAAAGGCAATTTACATTTTATGGTCTCCCAGTTAAATTTAATGTTTGTTTTTTCCTTACCAAAACACAACCAAAACGCAGCTGTAACGCTAATCCAGCCTTGCAACAGTATCTCTGAAACAACGTTATTGTACAAAAAGCATTGATAGGTCACTGTCCACTTCCTTGATGATACTGCCTATCTCCACCATGGAATCCTAGCCCCATTCAGTTCATTCCCACGGACTCCCTCACTTGATGCTCTGCAAACTCCAAGCCACGCTGGAATTCAGATGCTTTTAAGATGGTTTTGTTGACTTGTTTCCTGTGATCATTCTCAGTTCAGAAGTGCAATGCTATCCCATTCTCACTGTACAATGGGTGCCTGATCGCTGCTTTCTTTTGTGATAAAGAGCCCACTTGTGTCTTTGCAGGTAAGATTGCTTACCGTCAGCAGTTGGTTTCCTCCTCAGCAAGTGCTGGTGCAGCAGCTACTGTTAGGCCTGCAGCACCCTAAACTTTTTCTCAGGGTCTCTCTGGTCTCATTGGTGTGTATCACAAGCTTCTTTCTGAGATCCATTCAGTGTTATACAGGAATAATGTAACTGTAGAGCTTGGATTGGAAGGACTGGAAGAATGACTGGGCTGTTTTTTATTTTATTTTAAGGCAGTAATGGAAAACAAGTGGGGTTGGATGCAATTTTGGAATGGAATTTTCTGTATTTACTTTTTTTTTGGGGTGGGGGGGGGTGGGGGGGTGGAGGTAAATGTACATAGACTAAAACTACAAAATATTGTAACACTGAGCTTGTAAACTTTGAAGATTCGAAGATACTGTTTAAATAATACAGCTTTTTTTTTTTTTTTTTGAAACAGCTCCAGAAAGACGAGCATATTCAGATCAACAAGCACAGCCCTCTCTTCCCCCACAATTAACTCCATTTACAAACAAACCTAAAACTGCTCCACGATAACATTTCTTCGCTTAAAAAAATGGTACTATTTACAACACCACACTATATTTTGTCAGCCTATTCTTCGCATTAGGGGGGCTGAATCAACTCTTTAATTTAAAAAAAGATGACATATTGACATTGACAATACATGACATGAATGTATTCAAACCATTGCATATGAATAAGGCCTGAATAAGGCCCTCTTCACACTCGGTTGGATGGCCCCTCGTTGCTGTTTGAGTTGCTTCAGCGTTTACTCTACAAATGTGATGTGGTCAAATGCATACATTTCCCCTTACTAAGACTTTTGAATAAACTTTGAATAAACAGATCAAAATGTGTTTCATTGAGACTTACAAGATGTTGTTCAAAAATTCACTAAAGGCTGCTGCTTCCAGGGTTCCCAAATTTGGTGAGATGATGGAATGAGATTCCCGGTTTAGTTGAAGTGAGACTGAGCGAGATTGTCAATTTTGCATATCTATTGTTATACTACACTGATTTGAAACACAGTGCACAGCATGCAGACTCGTAGTTTTTAAATCAGTGTTCAGAGACCCTCAGCTGGTGCGTATATTTGCTCTAAATCAGCTTTAGAAACATCCACACCAAACCATTAAGAACACTGAAAACCTGGTACATGATTTGCAGGCTGGGACAGAGTAGCATGTATTTTCAGGCAGCCGTTTTTGAACTTCTTTTCTGCTGGCAAGTTTCAAACAGCATCAGTCATTAATAGTTTTAATAAAGCATGAATAGTAGTCTTGTTCAGAGCAAAGGCTGGGAAACTGACAGGCCTTCTGAATGATGGATTTTTCCCTCTAAATAAAAGCTAAATTAATTTTGGATTCTACAGATTTATAGGAGTTGTACTGTATGAATGTTGAAGACTGCTATGAATTAGATAATTTGAGGACAGGTGGTCGACTATTAGAAATAGCCAGCATAAAGCAACCATTATAATGACTGCTGCTGTCAACAAACCACATGTAGCAGCAAACAAAGGAACAGGGGAAAACAAGACTTTGGTGTTGCTTTCTACCACAGGAGACGCTGTGTGCAAGTAAAGGATGAAGTTTGATGCTGAACATGCAACATTTTTTCTAGCCATGTAAGAAGTGAAGGAGGAGGTGGAGGGATTGTGCTTTTTCTAGTGATATGTTTCCCCCTGGGGGAACCGGGGTGACTGGTTGCATAATTTTAGAATCTGTTTCTTTAACAGGAACTTGAGCAATTCAGTGTCTCAGCTGAGGAATGTGTGATGCTTGAGGGACCGGAGTGGTATCGGAGCGATCGAAAAGCTTCTTTATGGAAGGAAAGACCATGCCCATACATGTAAATAGCTTTTGTCTAATAATTGATTGGCTACCAGCAAGTGTTTTGATAGACTTCATTCATTCATTCATTCATTCATTTTCTAAGCTGCTTATCCTTCTGGGTCATGGGGGGTACTGGAGCCTGTCCCAGTGCTCATTAGGCAGAAAGCACCAGGGCCAACTTGCAGCCTGCCTGCACAAGTTTCTAGTTTCACTGACCTGGAGAAGCTTGATGAAACAAGCTTTACATATGTCAGAAATGTAAACAACAAAATGACAGAAAAAGACAAAGTCAAGTCATGTTTTTTTCAGCTGTATTTGCACCTAAAGAGGTTCCTCTGGACAGCTTTTCTGATTAACAAGTTTGACACCTATGTGGGAGCCCTTGACATGAAGCGCTTTTTACTGGAGCCTGAAAGCAGTCTTCCTGAAAGCTGTCTGTACGACCTTGCTACAGTAGTGGTGCATCATGGATCCAGTGTGGGATCAGGCCATTACACGGCATATGGGCATCACGAAGGCTGCTGGTTTTAATTCTGCAACAGCACTGTATAACAGGGAGCAGACGGTGGCCAAAGCTAAGGCCTGTGTCCTTTTCATACGGAGCAGACAAATCATCCTGACTCAGAGACGACGGCCAAGCTTTAATCAGCATTACTGTACCAAGATGCCTTCAAAACAATAACCCACCTCTCCTGTGCACAGTATCATGTTCAGCTTCAGTTACCATGCCACGTGTAACAACAACAGAAAATAACCTCAGTAAGAACCTTTTGCTGTTTTTATTTTTTATTTTATTTTTTAAAAGAAAACATTTCTGTGGTTGTTTTTGTTGATAGTCCAGAGAAGCTTTGGTGGAAGAGGTTTTGTTCATACTAAAAGATGGTCAACTGAAATGATGGAGCAAAGTGGAGGTGTTGTAAATGGTGAAATTAGAAACGTTGGGATTTTATTTTATTTTACTTTTTTGGCCCTTTAGTGACTGTGCCAGTCATCTCTTTTAGGCACTGGTCCTGGCTCATTCAGCTCAGTTATGAAAAAGAAACGAACAGTATTTTAGCCACAGTTGTTTTAGTACTGCTGATTGTGGATATAGAGGCATTTCTGCACTGTGACTTGAACAAGCACAATTTGCATTCAAAGTACATCCTTTTTTATGGCACGCAACTAGCATCACCGCTCTGGGTGCCACTGCCTTCCTGTTGACCAGTTTGCTTACCATGAAGCTTCTCCTTGTCTTTTGCTGTGAGGGGGCTTCACCTGTATCCCACGTGCTCATCAGACGGTCATGCTATTTAACCACAGTCATATCAGACATTTCTTCCTCCGCTTTAAAAACAAAACACTCAACACTTCTCCCACTCTTTCTAGTAGACTATCATTGTAGTGTTCCATCTGACAGTTACTAACAGTTTATACTCAGTATTGCCTATAATTGTAAACTCTGATCCTTTTGTGTTTGTTTTGCTATCCGGGGATTTGCCCTGAAGAGGATAGGTTCCTCTCAAGGTTTCTTCTTCTTGCTCTGAGGGACTTTTTCCTTGCCGCTGTCTCCTTTGATTTGTTCACTGGGGGCTTGGATTTGGATTTTCTGTAAAGTTGCTTTGGGACAACATCTGTAAAAAGCGCTATATAAATTATTGACTTGGCTTGACCACCTCAAAAATGTGGAAAGGACTTTCACAGTAAAGCTCTGTGAAGTGTGATAGTCTTAGTTCATCAATAATTGACATCAAATTTGTGCGTGCTGAAGCAGATCTGTTTTACCGTTTCCCCATATATCTCTTGTTTTCTCTGTTCCTCCACATTCTTCTATGTAGGAGTGTAACAGTAGCGGACGAAGTGGAGGACAGGAGCAGTAGAAATCATTTCTGGACACAGTGCTGTCCAGCTATGATCAGTAAGTATGCATGGCACTGGAATTCAGTTTCCGTGCTCAGGCTTTTCCTGTGTGGGTGAGAGTATGACGCTATTATTATTATTTTATTTATATAGATGAGCCCGCCAATAAAATGACACCCAGTTATCAGCCGGTACCCTTGCTTATTTGCTGATAAGACCCAGATTCTGGCTTATCATATAAATCTGCATTTCCCACTGTAGTGGCGTTTGAGTGCACTTATCTTAAAAATAGAACTTTTCCGTCATGTGTAGAAGGAAGCATTATCTGCCTTGCCACCCCGGCTCCACCCCAATACTCTCTGTTCTTTGGTCCCTGTCAGTATATATATATATATATATCCTTTTACTTGGTTTCTTGCCCTGTTGTGTCCTGTTTTTTGGACCTTAAGTTTGTTCTCTGTTTTTGTAGGGTTTTATATTTCTTTAATTAGTCTCTTTAATCAATCTCTTTGAGTCATGTTTTCAGTGAATGAAGTCATTGAGTCTACTAAACCCAGACTCAAATAAATAACACACCCATCAGGATCCAGCTTCCTTGCCTGCCATGTTGCAGCACATAACTGCTTCTTAATTTGTTTTGCTCCTGGTGATTATCCAGCTCAGTTTTGTTGAAACTCATCATATAAACTAAATTCTCACATTCAGAATCTCCGGAAGGCTTGATTTACTTTATTAGGTGTGCCAAATTAGATGTTTGTATAGAACCTACAACAAAAAACTGTAATTATTATTATTATTATTATTATTATTATTATTACTATTATTATTATTTAAGAGTGCATCACTATAAGAGTACACTACTGCACATCGGGAGAAACATATTTGTTTGTTACAGCAGTAAACATCTTGAACTCAAACTCTTAACTTGGAACAGTTCACCAGGAACAATAAATTATGCTATATTTTAGGAATGCACAGAAATGAAAAATTTGGGCCGAAGACAAAACCCAATAAAATAAAACATCTGGCCAAATTGTTTATTAATTTTGCCAGTTTTTCACCATTGCATAAATTAAATAGGTTAAATGCCAGATGGCGTATGTATGCGCATAAGAGAGAGAAAGAGACAGAGAGAGAGACAGAGAGAGATAGCGTGTGCATGTGTACCTGCGCGCTGAAAGCTGCTGTCTGTCTGCCTCACTGTGAGCCTGTTTAAGTGTGGCGGCTCTGTTCTGTGCTTCACTCTGTCTGGAGTTTGTTTGGCCTGAATGCTTGAAACTCAATAAAACACTGGGAAACGTCAGCATGCGCCGATATGACTCGGTGTGGAAAAATAACATGTTAAAAGGGGGTTAACTCTTAGCAGTTGGCTCTAGCCCTTAAGTTCAATTTCCACTCTAGTTCCCGCCTGCATCTAATAAATAGGAAAAGGTAACAGCGTCATTGTTTAGTATAAATTATTCGTCTTTTCACCTACTGGCACGACACTATTGCAGTCTTTGGAGACGTTGACATGGTGTTAAGGGCAAGTGTGGCTGCTCAGTCGGGTACAGCGATAAGGGCCTCGCGTGCTTAGGTCACCTACACAGTTTCATTCACAGCTACACAGCTATTTCACAATAACAGGTTTCTCAGTAACTGGTTGCTTTACAGTTTGGTTAGCCACTACAAGGTTTCTGCTTTAGCACATACAAGAACAGAAACATGTTTGGGTTTCCTGCAGTAAGTCTTAAAATTATGATATATTCATAATGTTGCATTTGAATAGCTAATAAACTGTAATTATAATTATTATTATAAACTAATATTAACAGTTGATCATTACCTATTACTGCTTTGGAACAAGAATTAAGACACTACATGATGTGTGTTACGTAGTTAGGGGAGTGGGGTGTAGTGTAGACCCACATACGGGCTCTTGGGGTTTAGGAGAATAATTGTAAATTATTTCTGTTTTTTAAATTCGCTGCTTGCTTCAGTCCTGTTGGCCTGTAGCGCAGGTGATGCAACACTGAAAAAAACTGCTAAGAGCATGAGCAGTGGTGATGCTGTTTCAGTTCTACAAGGTGAGGAGTGGGTGACAGCAGCTCTTCTGTGTGCTGAGGAGCTCTGAGCAAAAGACCCCGAGGGCTTGTGTGGGGGTGGCAGCCTCGGCCTCATTAATGGACGGAAGGGCTATTGCAGCATCTCAGACCCCTTTTCCCTTCCATTTCCTCCATTGCTCTGTCTGATCGCCCCACACTTCCCTCTTCTCCACCACCATTACTCCCTTGCCCCAGGTGACCTCTGACCTCTAGGCTAACTGCCCTGAGGCTGCTGTATCTGTAGGACATGCTTGGCTTGCATTGTCAACCTCAGCTGTCTGCTCCTCGATTAGAGACAAGGCTCCAGCTGCAAATTGTTCCATTGGTTTGCAGTGATGTACTCTTACTGTAACGCAGACCCTGGTTCTGCCCTGGTTCAGCCCTGCTTCTGGTGGGCAGTACAGTTCAACCATTTCCTGCTCAAGCTTACTTACTTATCCTGTCCATTACTAGGGGAGTTGGAGGAGGTGTGTATGAACAGAAGAGGGCAGATTTGACTGCCTTTCATGATGTATGACGTACTCTGCATCTGATTTGCTTCATACAACATGGAAATATGAAGAGATTAGGTCACAAATGATGAATCAGCTTCAGTACATGAAATCAAGCACCAGCCTACCAGAACCTCAGTTATACCATATCATTTACACGAAACACACATAGATCATGCTGATGTTTCATTAGAGAGCCAATAAAATCACAACTCTAAGTTATTCATGAACCAATGGCTGTGCTTGTAGCCATCACAGTATTTTGAGGCTGTAGAATGATATGATTTTGGCTCGTTTCCTTAACCAACATAATTACATGCTTATTATAGTATGAGAGGCTGGTGCATTAGCTTTATTTTGTGTTGTATTATTTTCTTGACTATTTCTTGAAGATTTATTGAGTACTAGAAAGCAAAGGTATAGTGTAATATGTCTTTAAATGGAAGATAGGATAGTTGTTTATGTGATATCAACTAAACCAACATTTTTGTTACTGAGACTAAGCTAAGAACATGCAAAAAATTTGGTTTACATGCACTGCTGGAATTCTCCCTCTTAAGCCAGCAAATAAGATTTCAGAAAGAAGAGAGCTATGAAACACAACCAACATTAATGTTATCATTTCCTCCAGAGAGGTCTCCAAATCCCCCAAACTTACAACATAGTGCAGCTTTAAACTGAAAAAAGAATGTGAATGTGGGAATGTAAATAAAAAGAAAAGGGTAGTTTAATTTCCTAGTAAATATACTTTAAAAGTAGTACTTTATAAGTAGGAGCACAAATATGAATTATGATCAAATCCATTTACATTTTACATGGACTTTACTGAGTAAATGGAAACAATAAACTCCCACCTTTTAGTAAAATGCTAATATTCTTAACACCTGATTCACTTAATCAAGCCTTCAGTGGCACCTGAATGTAATTAAAATGATTAAATAATTAGAAAATTGCAGAAGTTTTAGTTTAAGAATATTTGGTTCTACCACTGTACATCTCTAAGCTTTCTCTGCTGCAGGAGAGGCTTTATAACCCTGCATAATCAGCGTGCACTGGCCACGAACCCTGACTGAGCCGCCAGCACGAGGCTGCAATTCAACAAAGCAGCAACATGAAGGCACTGTTAGTCTGGATCTGTTCTGCTCCGCTTCCTGTCTTTCATGTATTCAGCTAGTCAAAGCATGTAAAATAGTCTTTGATATGAAGAAACTTGGGTGTCTCCTTTGGTCAACTGCACAAGAAAAGGTGTTTCTTTGATGTTGTATTTACTTTTATGTTTGGGACTTATCGGCATGGAACGATTCCGACATAGTACTTTAAAGGTTCTAAGGTGTGTATATCAGGGTTGTTCTTAAACCTTTTAGATATTCATTTGCCATTTGCTGGATGCAGCACTGCTGACCGTAGAAACTGGCATGACTTCTCTGATTGTGTTTCCAGTTTCTGCTTGCTTTAAACATTTGCATTCCAATTACGTTCCCTTCTATTTTTTTCTCCTGGAACCAAGTCACAAAGCCTTCCCTAATCTCGCCTTGTCACCTCTGTGCCCTTTGCATATATTACTTTTAACACTCGCTGAAGAAGGCAAGGCTCAGCCAGGCTCCACATCACCTGTTGGATTTTGATGTGTGATGACTGAAGCCCGCTGCGCTTTTTTCTTGTGCGACACATCAGCCTGGGCCCTAATGATATCACCTCAGACTTGTGTTCCACTTTAATTAGGCTTCAAGCTCCCATCAGCATCCCTGACAGCCGGCCTGTTTGCATCCAGAGCCAAATCAGAACAGCCTGGCTTCGGGTAGGCGATATGGCAAAAATATAATGTCATGAAAAATATAATGTTCAAGACATTTTCGCATTACATAATAAACATCACTATGTTTTGGTTTACTAAAGTTTGCTCTTGGAAATGAACTGAGTACACCAACAAAACCGTAGTATCACATTTTAAAACAGGATTTTAAAAAAGTACCATGATTAGAATGATTGGAAATCATTGTCTTTGTTATGCATACATACACTTTATGGCCAAACGTATGTGGACACCCCTAATTATTGAGTTTGGTGTTTGATGGTTATTGGTTTTTCAGCCAAATCACAGAAACAAGTAATCTGATTGTACAGTTGCTGCAAACTAGTTGTTGTTTATGACTCTCTCTCTAATTTTTGTATTGTTCAGGATTGTAGACTTGCTTTCGATACCTATGATGTAGCCTACAAAAGAATGTATCGCTGCTTAAAAGAATATAATGACAATAGCGTATCGTCATATTGCCCACCTCTATTGCAGCAGATGCAAGGCTGAGATGACAAGCAGCGTCTGGTCACCAAGGACTGAAAAACAAGTCAATGCTTTGATGAAAACGCTCTCTGAGACCACTATACCTGGTGTACGCATCCGTCGTAAAAACAACAGGAGAAGACGGAGAGTGGTGTCGAGAAAGCTGCTTAAACTCCAGCTCGAGCAGCGGAGTAAGAGTTGTGGCATGGCGGGTGTGCAATCCATCATGTTCTCCGTCAACTCCCTGGAGTGGGATGTGACCCACTGCAGGAGAGAGCAGGGGCCTCGCAGGGAAAGGACCAGGCTTGAGGAGCTTTAAAGGTGTAGTCAAATGAAATAAAAACGTATATAGTTTTTTTTGCACTAGAGCTGCAATTAATGGAAGCCCAAACTGTACCCGTTTGTAAACTGCAAGCCTGAATAACTTTATGCTCATCTCAGTGTCAAGTTTTTAATCTTTATTCAGAATTGAATTATTACTTTAATTTGACAAATGTTTTAAATAAGTAGAATTACACAGTACCAATTACATATTTACACAATTCTTTAAAGTGAGAGTGTGACCAGTCACAAGGCACTATAAATACTCTTACCAGCTTTAACAAAAAGTTAAGTCGGACTGTTAAATAGAAAAAAAGGTTTATGATTGATTATAAGCTATTGTGAGCCGTTCATGAGTATCTGAAAGTGGAAATCAGGTAAATATAATCAGAGTTGCTACAAAATGAAAGGTCTATCTACTGCAGTGCTGCAGGACAGGTCGTAGAGTCTTGCATAATTACTATATGCACTGGTCGCAAACTCAGACTCTAGACTATAGACTATTTTTAGATGTTCCGATTATATCATGGGCAGGACTACAGCTTTAGGAGCATTTAGCTACACTACTGTCAATTCAAATCCAAATAAATCCCCCAAAAGATAGCTGAGTGTTGACCAGTACTGCTAGAATTAGAAGAGTTGAACTGGTGAGCATTAACTTAGTTACCATAGAACATCTAATATTCCAGCCAATTAAGGCTGTACAAGATGATAATATTCAAATCTAAAGGGAGTGAAGTTGAGCAATGTCCAACGAACAGACAGTAAAATGAAATGAGACATATTGCGTTGTCCATAGATTAGCAAGCCAGCTAAAAAACACAAAAGTTGTGCTCTGCAGACACAAGTGTAGGTGATAAAAACAACAGAAGTTGCAATGGTTAAGGTTAAAGGTTACTTGAGTGACAGAAAGCCAAAAGTTAGCAAGCCAAACTTGTCACACAGGCCTGGCTCCGGCTAACTGATGATAAAAGTAAAAGTGAAAGCCACTCTTAAGTTTTCCCAGGTTTTACCTGTCAATGAGATTCAACACCACTAATATTTTTTCAGTTCCATCAGCAAGTTCACATACCAGCACTATTTTTAAAATACAGCAGTATACCTTATTATCTTTATACAGCCCAATCCTAATACAGTGTCAGATTATGTAAATCAGATTCTCACTAGACTGTTCCTTCCTACACACCCTTGTACGAATTCACTACTATGTGGTTGAATTGAAATTTCAAGGCTTACTGTTATTACATACCAGAAACCAGCAGCTCAACTAAAATTATATTGTGTAGTGTGTAGACTGACAAACCCTCCAGGGCACCCATGCGTCTCTTAAATCTCAGCCATAAAATGTCTGTTTTTCAGCTCTGCTGATGGCAACTTATGCATGGGACAAAGGCCATTAAGCCTTAATCGTTCTGCAGCATCTTTAAACACTTTAATGTATGAAATGCTGAATATAGGTTGTTCCCTCAACCTTGTGGGCATAAAGTAGCTAGACTGTTATTAAGGCCATTTTTCAGGCTCGTGCTGCTGTAAAATATCAACCACAAATAATGCCAGGTTAGAAGCCACAGACGGTGAATACTCCTGTGGCTCTTTTATGGATCTGAACCCAACACCTTCTGGGGTGAGATAATTAAAGGGACTGAAGTTAAGTGAGTAGGCAGTAATACAGCTGGTAAATGGATTTTTGTGGAACTTTCTTTTTTTTCAGAGGATATTGAAATCAATGAGCAGCGTTTCTTCAGCATGGTATCCTGCTTCCAAGCTGCTCTTGTACCAAGAAATGCTACATGATGGAATGAATTTGTAAACGCGTGGAATAATGCATGAAATGCTGAAGTCGGCTTGTAAGCTAATTTCACTGCCTCAGTCACAAAGCTCAGACAGACGGCTGAACCTTTGAACGCGTCACTTCTGTCAGGCTGTCGTACAGCAAGACTGCAACTCATCTCTGGATTAGCGAGAAGGAACAGGCTAGCGCACAGAAAGCTGGCATGTTTAATCTCCATGCTCATTTCCTGTATGACGCTGCTGCTTAATTAGTATGCGGAGTAGTCGGCATGCTGAGCAGCAGCACAATACCTGTAAAATTCAATTTCACTGCAGATGGGGGCTTCGGCTTATTTTAGCTTCTTCCCTTTGTGTAGACAAATTATGCTAATTACTGAACCTTGATGAAGTTGCCACCAGGCCTTTTCCAGGTCTTTCTGCCATTTTAGGGCGCTTTCCCCTGTACTGCAATGCCGGTAGGGATATAGAGTGCAGCACTTTTCGGTAGCGCCCCTTTTACAGTCATTTCACCGGTGTGGTTTGATTCAGAATATGATTACATTTACTCTACCCACTTGGAGAGCTAGCAGTCGAGAGACATAGACAGCACAGATGCTTCTCAAGGGAAATGTCCCCTCTGCATGCTTGGAAAACAGTTTGGGAAAAGAAGCCAAGTGCATTTCTGGGGATTTTGGATAAAAGTGAGAAATGATATGGCTTGGAATGCCAGCTGTTTGCACTCTCTGCAAGGGGCTATACCTCTTCTAGCTGCATCTGCAGTTATCACTATGGAAACAATATATTTTTTTCCAGCAGTCTTTAGTGATGAATGAGTGGTTTTGTGCTTGGAAGCCTGCGCTGCCTGCAGGTGGAGAGCATCCCTTTGTGTACTGTTCTTCGTACCTTGTATGCTGTATGCTTTAACACCACAGCTTTTTGCTTTGAGTTTGCATGGTGTAGTGTGTGCTACTTGTTGGTTAGGCTTCCTTTAAACATCTTAGCACAAGAATGATTCTTAAATGGTAGAGTGAGCATCACACTGAACACTCTCTTTAGCAATTAAAATAATTTTTACAATAAGATGTTTTTGGAAAACTTGGCCTTAAACTCCTAATCACTGCATTGCTGGTTCTGAGGCGTCCTCATACCGTGACTGGTCTCCGGCACACTGTCATTTGTTATGAGGCCTACCCCTGACTCTGCTTGGACCTCTGCACAGAGCTGTTTTTAAACATCATTATTTCAGCATGTTCTGCAGTAGTTATATTCTGTTTAGTTATTTTGTTGCTTGTATGCTGGTAGTTACCATCTATCAGAGATTTCCACCTGTAAACAAGTAAGTAAGTAATCCTTAAGACATCTGTACAGTCCTTTGTCCAATATACACCAGGTAACCCCAGTCGGACATCTGGTCTGCATGCAGTCCAGTGTAGCTATATATTTGTGCTATTTTGCATATAGTAGGATATGTTCTTTATCCCATGCTTTCTTCTTTTGATGAGAATGCAGAACATTCCTCTTGCTTCACACCGATCTTCACACTCGATGGAGCTTCACAGAGATGTGCTCTATCGAGTTCTGTATTGTGAGACACCAGGTCTGCAGTATTAATTCATGGTCAAGGACATTTCTTTTAAAGGGCATTGCAGTGCAACTGATAAGCATCATCAAACCATTGCTTGTACTGACTTCTCTTCAGGCTCAATATGAATAAATATGTAGATGCTATTAAAGGGTATCTGCAAACAACCTGTCATTCTAAATATATAGTCTGTCAGTACAGTCATTCTTCTGTGTTCTATAGGCCCAGTACATCTATTTACAGTTTCTTTTCTTTAGAGAAGACATCATAGCTGTCTTATCCAAACCTCAGAACATTTTAAGTAATTGTTTTACACTTCTGAAAATGCCCCTTGTTCTTTACATTGTGTAAACAATTCGGGATGAACAGACCAATAGAAGATGGTATAAAATCTTTTTACAGCAGTGCATTTTAGCTCAGCGTTTTCATTCAAGTGCTTTGCAGTATTTGGCAAAATAATGCAAATCAGTCAGCCCATGGTGGATATGGACAGGTAATGGTTTATTTAACCAGGGCAGAAGTCACCTAGTAGTGACTGGTGTGGCCCAATGTGTATGTTGCATGTACCTGAGAATTATGCAAACAATTCCCTTTTAGACACTTAAGTAAACCTGTTTGTAGGTTAACAGTAGTTTATTAACCGGAATGTCCCTTCACTCCTAAATAAGAATCATTCATAATAACAGTAAATATAAATCTGAATGAAATAAACAATATATGGTTAAAACTGTGTCTAGTATACTTTACACTACCCTTGGAGGGTCAACAACTGTGCTAAATGTTGCATCACAAGGCTGAAGTTGGCTTCTTATTTGTGAGCTTTTTGTTTAAATGCCTTAGCCTCCTTAAAAGGATCAGCAGTTACATTCTGGCAGCTCTGCGGGCACCTGAATGTAATTGCTGCACTGTGGTGTAAAAGGAAACTTAGAAGCTAAAGAAGCTAAAGTAAGGGTTAATTAATACTTCAGTGAAGTTGCATATACTCATGCCTGTCTGTCAGGCACGTCATCAGGCTGTCACCTTAATCCCAAAATGCTGATAATTCCTTCATGTCTTCTAAAAAGGGGAATATGTGTAACGAGGGGGGTATGTCACTTTATCTCCACTTATTTGTGGCATGTCAGAATATCATTGATGACAAAATGCATCGCCATCATAGAATTTCGATTGAACCAGTATACCGCCCACGACTAGTCACTTCCATTTTCCAGTCACACACTGAAACCCAATCAGTCTAGACAGAGTGCTGATGATTTTCACCCACTGCTGTGTCGGTTATAATTAGATGAAGCAGAAACACACATTTCTTCAAATTTCTCCTGTATCAATAACCATCACACCTTATCCAGGTGTAAAAACCTTTTGAGCATATTTAAACAATTTTTTTATTTTTTTCAGTTCAGTTTTATTTATTTATTCTTTTTATACACATTTTCTTTTTTTGAGGTAGAGGCAATGTCCTCAGTATTTGAAGTTCTTTCATAACCGTTACAGGCAAACAAAAAAAGGTTTCCTTTGTTTATTCATAAGACAAAGCGATTGGTAAATTCAGAAATTGTGTGTGTCAATAGAAATTGCTGCAGGGTTGCATAGTTGTCATTTGATCAGTGGCTGATTATATTTTAATGCCCTCTGCCCGCTGCATGTGTGTAGAATGAAAGGCTAATCCCTTCACTGCAGAGGGCCAAGAGGAGCGGGGTGCTGCGCCTGTCGGCCAGCAGATATTAATGAGCGCAATTTGCCCACATGCAGCACGGGAGAACGCTGGGTGAAGAAAAGTTGTTTTTATGATGCAGGCTTTTGCTCAGCTCAAGCAAACACCCAGAGGGCCAACGGCCACGGCGCATAATTGCGGCATTAGGAACCGGTCAGCCCGGCGGCTCATTAGGCCCGCTGTGGAGATAGCAGTGAGGCCTCAGGGAGGGCAAAGGAGCCAGTTGGAGCTGTGTGGCAGATGTGAAGGAGACGATGCAGTGTGGGGCTGCACAATTAATCGTACTCCTTATTCACTTATTAATACAGTTTAAATCACAGTCAGTGTACCATTGCATGAAACCAGGTATTCCTTATTGATTTGGCCATGAATGGTTGTGTCATGTGACCTTGGATAGGCTCTGATATGTGTGCATTTGCTGCTGCAATGCTGTTTTTAACAAGCCCTCTCCAACAACCTCACCAACAAGAATGGACTGGGCAATGGGGATTTTTAATTATACTATTCATTAGCCATTAGCGAGGCTAGCCTAAGTGAGGTAATTATCTAGTTAGGGGAATGTGGTAATCTAAAATATTTTGGAAGGGTACAAGCATGACATACATACATACATACATACATACATACATACATACATACATAACCCTAACACATTATTATTAATGATCTCAAGTCTATAAGACAAATAATGCATTTCAATTGTTTTGTGCCTTATTATTATTATATAATATTAGTAAACTAACAGTATGAATCACATGCTTACAGAGCACTCTACGGTCTGTTACACATGACTGCGGAGTTGCTGCTTACTATTTGCTTTCTTTTTGTGGGGCCAATGAAACATTCTGAACATACCTAATAAAATGTTACCAGTGTCATGTAGTGTTATAAAATATTTTGAAGTATTTTACTGCCTATACAACTTGATGTTCCATATTGTTCTGTTTGTTTGAGATCGCCATGATTTGTAGGCAAGTTCTTCTTTTAAAGTCTCCATTTATGTTGACTCAATACCCTTTAAGCAGCCATCGAAACAACCTAACTTGACCTAATACAGTATTGCAACAGCCCTTAACCACATAGAATACCAGAAGTACTGTATTCTAAGAATTATTATTCAGGATCATGCACTACAACACAAACTGTGCTATTATTTTTAAGTTGCTGGAAAGAGAAATTGTTATTGTCCATTGAAGTGGTTAAATGTTGCTGGGGAAATGCTGAGTGCAGGTAGAAGAAGGTGAGTTAATAACATTGCTGTAATGGAGGCAAGGTTTATGCTGGTTTCCATACTTTCTATGATGCACCTAAGACCTGCCAGTGTGCTTTTAGCTCCATGTTTAGATCGTCATGCTGTTAAACATTTCTCTAACAAAGCATATGAAACAACCTATGGCTCAACAGTGTCTAAACCGTGGTGTATATTTTATTATTATGTTACTATGCATACAGTGCAGGCTCTGTGGTGTAATAAATGTCTACATTCATATTGTTCTTTGTACAGAATGTCTCAATCAATCTTAAATTAGAATTGTGGTCTCAGTTCTGAGCACCCCCCTCTAAAAAAAAAAAAAGTAAAAAAAAAGTATAATTTTAGTTTCATTAAAAATCATGAGTCATACAGCCCTAGTGCAGCGTGGGAACAGGGCCCTTTTATTTGCTGTTTCTTTGCTCTATGCTGTCAGAACATCTCCTCAGCACTCATTACCCACATAGGCTCAGAGTCTCTAATGCTAATGCAACCAAACGCCATCTACTATTGTCTGCTATCGGCTAAAAAGTGATTTACTTTGTCCGGTCGCATGAGCCTGGTGCTGTGGACGCTCTATGCAAGTGCTTGTTCGGAGGAGAGTGGTCTGCTCTACTAGCAGAGGCAGTATTTTCTCCGCAGACACAGCTGTATCTGTTCTGAGGTAATTAGGAGTACTGGGGAATAGCACCATTCCAGTCAGCTGTAGGGGTAATGCAGCTAATGAATCTACACAGGCACCAGGGGCAGCACTTTTTTTGACAGCTCTGAGTGTTCAACAAGAAGCCAAGAAGCGCACACTGTTGTGCAATATTAATTGGAGCAGCTGGGATCTTTCTTTGCATTTCCATCTCCTAGATAATAAGAATGCGTTTTTAAAGAAATTTCATTTAGCTAGAGCCACTTGCCATGATCTCCTTTGCACTTGTTGTCTGTTGTGGCCTTCGTCACTGTCCTGAATCAACTCAACAGTTTAGCCATATAGTGAGCTGCAAAGCATCTCAAAGCTCCAAAGAGTGCTGCATCTGTCTTAAAATCTAATTAAAACTAATGAAGGCAACCCAGTCAAGGTAAGAAAAGCTGGGCTGTCAACTTTAATATACATTGCTGGGTATAAGAGATCACCCATCATTTATTCTAAATATAATATCAAAATATAATTCTATTATTTGTCTTTATTGCATCTTATTTTCCTTTATGAGAGTCTTTTACCAAGACATCTGAAGCAGTCTTCAGTGTTCTAGTGTGTTTGTTCAGTCTCTTTTCTGTTATTAGTAAGGGCTTCATGACAGCTACACATTCTTTCAGACCTACAGTGTTGATTTGTCATCTCACAGAGGAAGGATGGACAGAAATACCTGTGGATTTGTTACAGTTTTAAAGTAAAAGTGGAGTTTGATTTTCTCCTCACTCCTAAAGATGAAGCTTTAAGTGCTGATTATCTGATGATGGCAGTTTTAGTAGGCTACCAGGTTCGTTGCGTTTATTTTCCTTTGACTTTTCTTATGTAAGTGCATTGTTTTATATTTAATCTCCCTGGAAATGTCTCCTGAAAAAGCTGTAATGCGTATTTAATGGCTGTGTAAATAAGAGGAGGGCGAAGACTGACTTTTGCACAGTAATTAGGGCGAAGACTGACTTTTGCACAGTAATTCACTGCACATTTAAATTGCTTTGTTAACTTCGGAAAGCACACCTCACTGTCACAGGTTGTGGATAAGGTCTGTTTATGGCACCCGTATGACAAAGCTTTAAACAGAGAGCACTGATCCCCAGTGATAGCTGATTCCAAGCTCATTTCAATATGTCTGAAACAGCTCCGGTGTCCATCCTTTAAACTGAATTGGAATGTCCCTACAATAGAACTAATATGAGTTCACAAATTCATTGCTGCAGCTTTTGAAAGCATGCTCCTAGCCCAGCGTTCTTTCTGAATGTTGAATCTTAATGTGTTAGGACCTACAACATCACCCTGTTTCTAATGAGCAATCAGAAGAAAATGATAATGAGCAATTTGTACCCCAACTTCAGATGAAGTGGAACTTTTTTAATGCATAATTGAGGTTGGATTAATTGAGGTCATATTCACATGTTCTCCTTTATTAACTTCATTTGGGCTAAATAAAACCATGAATCTATGAGCAGCCATTAAATTCTTTATGTGTGTTTTCAATCTTTTTGTTGAGACTCAACATCCACACACAAAAAAGGAAACCCTTAATAGGTCCTCATGCATACTGGTGTTGGTAGGTTTATCCTTGCTCCCTATGGTTTGTGTTATTATGGGGTGGCTCTAGCTTTTTGGGCACCCTAAGTAGAATATCTGTGGGAGCCCCCCTCTCACTAGCAGCTGTGCAGAAATTAAAGGCTAATAATAACTACCACAAGCTCAATTATATGCTTTCACAACACATTGTGTTTTGCAGATGATTGGGTACTGGTTTGGAGTTCTAATAAGTTACAGTGTAAATTACAGATAATCTTCTTAGCACTATTGTTGTAACAGTCTTATTACTCAGTATTTCTCAGGTGCATCTAACTCTAGTGGCAGCTGGGACAGTGTTGTTTTTTTAACACTTATAAATGCTTTACATTCTACATATTTGGGTAGTATGATTTATTTTAACTTCTTTGGTGACTTTTCCTCAAGTTTCATGTGGTTGGCTATTTGTCATAAATGTTATGCTTGCGCATAAACTGAGATATAAATGATTAAATGAGAGATATGTGAACTGCTAATGTAAAATTGTTTTGTCGAACTACAGCATATCATTCACAGTGGTGGTTGCATGACTTTCGATATTGTAAAGTTGACATTTAATGTGATAAAAATCAAATCCATGTCAGCTAATCACTGATGACATCTTAAATGCAAGGACGAGAGGAATGCTTTGCAACAGGCAACTTTATAAACTCAACTTTAAAAATCTGTAATGAGCCAAACTCCAGTCAGCAGAGCATGATGTGCCCTTTCCAGAGAGCCTTGGATCTCATTGCTAGCCTTTGGGAACTGGAGATACAGAATCTTGCAAATTTGTATTTAAATTAGGGGTACCCAAGGCTACCTTGCTGAGACGTTTGCTCGGGATGGAGGTTCAGAAAGCTACAGATATTTAGAGCTCAGTTACTTGATGAAAATAGGAGTGACAGACTTCAAACTTTACAGGATTCTAAGCCATTATGCCCCCTCTCCAACAACATACGATCTCTTATTTTATTCTTTGGAAAACTGAGATAACACTGTTCAGTATCTGATCTTTGATGCACTGTAGATGGGCAGAGAAAAGTGTTAGAATGAAGAAAAACTCAGGTCAGTAGAACAGTTCAGTAGAGCATGACATGTAACTAGCCCTAGACCTTGCTAGCTTTCAGAAGACCGGAGATACAGACCCTGAAATCACCATGCTCTCTACCTGTTGTCTTATCTGAGGCCTCCGTTCTCCTCTTCTTATTCTTACTTTTTGGCTTCATATGTGTACTTTCATTTTCGAGATATGATTAATAGTAGATTTCTCTTCACTCGAGCATCTTAGACAATGTAATGGTACACTAATACCCCAGAAGCTGTTAGGACCCCTCAGCAATGGCACAGCTCGAAGCAGCTGCTTATGTAGCTTATTAGGTAGCACGGTCACTGTCATACTCAGACTAGTGCAGAATAATATGAAAGTAAGTGAATAGTAAATGCTCTGTCCTAAATGCATTCAATAAAGTATTTAATTATAGTCCTTAAACACATTCAGAATGCACCTAAAACTCTACACTTTATTTATCCATGATATATCATCTTCTGTGGTGAATCTGTGATATAATATCAACTTTTATTCCTAGATGTTTAAAAGCTCATGCTAGCTGGACTGGGCTGACAGCATCGCTTACTTTGAGTCGGTTCTTAAATTGGAAGTGGAGTTTTTATTAACGGCAGGCACAGCTGGCATTCCAATTAAATGTTGGGAAAATTATGTCTGTATTTCTGTAATGCAAATACTCATTTTTTTTGTGCCATGATTGCATGTGCTGATCTGCAACTCACCACTGCCCTCTAAGTTAGAAGTGTGTACTCTCATCTTCTGAACCAGGGGTGTTATTCCATCACTTACTGGCAGGAAACATCCTGGACAGGTCGCCAGTTCATCTCAGGGCATAGTACAGTCTCCCGTCCATTCTTTGACCAGTGACAGACTTGGTTAGCTTCATATAACAGTCAAGCCACCATCAACTATTAATCGATCCAGAGACCCACATAGCCAAAGATCTAAAGATTTATTTTATAATTTACATACATTAAAACAGTCACAGCATTGTTAAAATTCTTATTACCAAAACACCACAAGAGGTTAAAGATCAATGCGGTTGTCAGTCTGTTGTCAGACCAGAATTTGAAGGAATGACGACCTTTTTTTAGGAGAGAACATGGTCCATCTCTTTAAAGCCTAGTCTAAAGAGCGGTTTTGGCCACAGTTTTTTTTATACCCTGTCCTGTCCTTCTAATGTAAAGACCTCAGTGTCAGAGTTTCCCCTTGCTTGAAAGAAAGCTGGAACCACAAAATAATGATTTAATACTTTATTCGATTATTTTATGGCACTCTAAAGTATCTAATTTGGCTAATTAGCTAATCAGCTTGCTAGTTAACCTATTGGCTATATAATATTAAAAAAACAAAAATATTATTAAAATATATTATATTATAGAATAGAATGCTTCATGTGCTTTCCTAAATGTAATTTTTATAGTTATAGTGTAGGATAAAAATGTAACACCTGCATTTTTTGAAGTGCGTGTTCTGCCGTGAACCCTGTGTAATTTAACACAGGATTTTACAGTGTCATGAAACATGCAGTGGCACAGAGCGCTTTTATTATAGTGGTGATCATTAGGTGTGGGGATGTAGTGGAGCCTGGGAAAACCCATAAGACACAGTGTTATAGTTAAGTGCTGTTAAAAAGCCTGTTATTGCAGGGTCTGTTCAGGGTCTGGCCAGCTTTAAATCAAAGCCGTGGCCTGCGGAGCAGTGCAGGAGAGCCAGGCGGAGGGGGGATGAGACAGAGGAGGCTGTGGTCATGCGTCTCTCCCTCGGGAGATGGCTATCGATTAGCCATTTGTTTCCTGCCGGTGCCTGCTGTCAGTCGCCGCCACTCTCTCAGAAAAGCAGGTAATAGCAAAGCAATGGAGAGGATGAACACAGCCTGCCCTCTCTGATATCGCCTTCATCTGCCTCATTCTCCTCACTCTCACTCCACCACTCACTCGCACACTTTCCCCACTCACTCACTCACTTTACGCACTCACCCACTCACTGACTCAGCCACTTTGCTCTCTGCTACCGCCTCTGCCTCATTCTCCTGTCTCTCAGCCATTCATTCACACCTGAAATTTACCCACTCACTTACTCACTTTACACACTCACTTTACTCTCTGATACTGCCTTCATCTGCCTCGTTCTCCTGTCTCTGAGCCACCCATTCACTCACCCACTAACTGACTCCCTCATTAGTTCTCTAATTTACTCATTTTAATCTCTGATATTCCCTTAATCTGCCTTTCTCCTGTCTCTCAGCCATTCATTCACTTACGAAATTTACCCACTCACTTACTCGCTCACTATACTCTCCGATACATCAGATTTTTTAGGCTGGAATGTATATATAACATTACACTGACATACCAAAGGTATGTAATAGAAGTATGTAAATTGATTATAAAATAACTGCACAGTGCCTTGTTGACAACTGGGGTCCATGGCTTCATGGGGTCTGCACCACACAAATCCTACCGTTAGCTTTAAACACCATATGTTGCCAGTCCTCTAGAGTCCAGTTAGCAACCTCTAACCTCTATTAACCTCACAAGCACAAGTGATGCACTGTGTTTGGTGTTGTGGTATCATGGGTGTTCTGCTCCCATATCCCATGGAAGCTAAAGAATGCTGCACCGAGCCGCAGCACAAGCATGTGGAGCTTCCTGCATTGAACGTGGGTCGTTTGTCTGTACATACTGACAGTTCTGGCCAAATACCATGTATATGTATGCTTTGGCATGAAATCCGAACCGCATACACTGCAGCTGTTCAAATACATTGGCTTAGTGTGTTGCTCACAGGTAACAGGAGGTGCTGAACTGTTAGGTGTCTGGTTTGAGGATTTGTTCATTTGAGGCAATGTTTCGCAGGATTGTTTGCCCTTTAGCAATTTCTCAAAGAATTCATTAACATTTCTTTCCAAAATGAGCTCTAATAAAAAGCATGGCCTTCGTTACTTTTACTTTTCTAAAGACCACATAGCATTCATCAGCAAAAACACACTCGACTGAAGCGAATATTCTGGTGATGACACAGATGAACCCTCTGGCTTTGGCCTGTGCCCAACACTATTCTTATCTGCTCTAGAAAGATTGCTTTCCATCTGTCGGATCATTCAAGCTTTTGTTTATTCCTCTCAAGAATGCTTTGACTGATCACTTCTGTAGTATTGGTGTATTCATCAAAAAGCGCATCATCATCAATCACACAGGGAGCTGCTATTCTTGAACTGAAGTGGGAAAGAATTTCACTCCACTGTAAGATGTTCCTAAGCAAAGCCCACTTCAGCTTGTCAGTGTATTAAAACGATCTAGTTCAATGATCCTGGTAGTCAACAGCAGTTAATAAAATGTGTCAGCAGCGCTGTAGAAGTCCTCTAGTTTTGAGCAAGCTGTCCAGCGGTGTCCAAATTTTACTATGCCTTGCAATTAACATGGGTTTGAGGTTACATTGGTAGTGATGTCATTTCTCTCAATAACACTCAAAGTATGCTGAAGTGTCACTGCCTCCTGGATAGCAGAAGACATCCATAACTTTGTGTGTGGATCAGGGAAAAGTGGTGTTAACATAGTGAAACTTTTGTCTTGTGTGTGAAAATAAGCCTTTCTGCCATCACCTCTTTCCTTCAGTGTTGCAAAAGGTTAGCTTATCCTCAACCTGAGGAAAGTCTTTTAGCTTCCCAATGCAGACGGTGTAGATGTTGAAATACTTGTAAACTTTCACTGCAGAACTGCAGATCAATCAGAGGACGGTCTGAGGCAGTTTGTGTACAATGTGAGCAGCACAAACTATACCTAAAATGTTTTTCCTAGTTTCCCTGGAAGCTTTTTCTAAATGTTATTTCTTCAACCCATGTTGTCTTTGCAAAATACAGCAATCTTTTCACGAAGAGAATGTTTGTCGATCAGTGTTGACAGATACTTGGTTTGCAAATCAGCTGTTTTTCCCAGGCAACGAAAACGACTTCTATAATTTTGTTGTTTACTCTAGTTGATGGTAGCACAGGAAAAAAAACAGGAAAGTTTAACAGCTCTGGGTTTTGATGCAACAATATTTGGTGTTATAAAAGAAGACTTTTGTAAATCACTTTGAACCTCTCTGACAACAGAGGCAGTATATTGTAGACCATGGGCTCAGATTTGGTGTGAGCACGAGCAAACCTACCATCGGAGACCTTTCTCATAAGTTTAATGATGCAGTCAGTCAGTCTAAAATCATGATATCCATGAACATGATGTACATATGCAAACAGTCCTTCACATCAGATTTGTCAGACTCACCAGTGTGTGCAATGAAAATATGGTCACACTTGGAATTGCAAATGTTTTTTTTTTTAGGTTTTTTGTGTTTGTTCATCTGATATGTTGATTAATATTGTTGGGACCTCTGTGTGAAATGAAAAGCTTCACATGTATGCCAAACCACTTTGCTGCCATTCAGTGTTACTCTTCTCAGACATTTATATTGTTTTTGAAGCCGGTTGTTGAACTAACGAGCACATTTAGTCGTCTTATGATTACAAGTGTGAGGCTAGTACGTCACATTGATGAAGATCAGCTGATAATTGGTTGCAGTATATTACACATTTGCGGAATCATTTAACATGATTTGCTGTTTTACGGGTAGGCTTGTACACAGACATCTAACTTGTGGATGTGCAATCTGTGTGCTCCTTTTACGCGAACGCAGTCTGCAGTTTTGCCAGTGATTCTTTGCGAATCTTCATTATCAGTATATCACTTTAGTTGGCACACAGGATAACCTACTCACTCACTTTATACACCTTTTCACTTGCTCATTTTAGTCACTCACTCATTCACTACCCACGCACTCACTCACTCACCCACCCACTTTACTCTTTCATTCACTCACTACCCACTTACTCAATTACTCACCCACCCATTTTACCAAGTCACTCACTCATTCGCTACCCACTCGCTCAATCACGTACCCACTTTACTCACTTACTCATTCATTCATTGCCCACTTACTCACTTTACCACTCCACTTACTGACTCACGGTTGGTGTACTGCAGCAAAACCATCAGGAAACAGATAACAACACTCTACTTTCAATTTGGCTATGTTCTATGCAGCTTGAAATACATATTTGTTGTGCTTTGTTGTTATAGAGACTTTAATGTTGAAGCGCAGAGCTGTGGGCTTCAGTAGCAAGCTTCAAGGAGCCTAGCCAGCGAAGAGCACAAGCCAGAAGCTAGCTGTTAGCGCTGTGTTTTCCCTATTCTGTTGGCTGTTTTGTGAAAATTACATTAAAGCTGAACCAGAACTTTGACCGGAATATCAACATCCCTGACACAAGTCCAGGGACACAGAGAAAAGATTATGACCTATAGCAGAACCTTCCTGCATTGATTCTTGTATTAATGGAATGTAAGTGCAACCTAACAAGAACTATATGAGCTTTTAAGCATCCTTTATAAAACTTGACCAAGAGTAGGGAGTGATTACATGAGTCTGTGCACGTCATAAACAATAATGATGTTTAGATCCTTAAAACACATATCAGCTCACTAATAGCCATTTACAATGTTAAAGTGCATAAATTAAAACGCATATATGCTTAAGTGTTGTCTGAAGAGCGGGTGGGAAAGAAGTCTAGACAGGAAAGAAGAAGAATAAGAAGGAATAATTGCAAAGTGAGAAATTGGACAAAATTCACATATTAAACATTTCACTATCTACCGCTCGCTTTGAAATCAAAGCTAATTGTGCACTTGCTAAATGAGGGATGTTGTTTTTTCAACCATTCTATTCTGCTTTAATTGCCTTTAAATCTTAATAAGGCTTTGATATCAGTGATAGTGATTTAACTCCTGTTAACTGCAGGCTTATTATTATTCTAAAGTCTTGCAAGCCAAATTATTGAGTCTACTGGGTTTAGTTCCTAAAAGGGTTTGTATAAATGTGATGACTAGTTGATAAATAAACCCATTAGTCGGTGTTGTGAGTAATTGAGGATAGTACCTGATATACAGCAGTGGTAAAACCTGCAGCAAGGGACCACTGTGTGCAGTCAACTCCAAAGCAAACTGCTGAAACCATGCTGAAGTACAGACTCATACACTATAACGCCAGAAGTATTCACTCACCCATGCAAATCATTGAATTCAGACTTCAGGCCAGGCCTTATCCAACGTCTGACCTTACAAATGTGTTCTGAAAGAATGGTCAGAAATTTCCATAAACCTCTTCCTAAACATTGTGGAAAGCTTTCCTAGAAGAGTTGAAGCTGCGAAAGGTGGGCTAACATCATATTAAACCCTGTGGATTCAAAATGGGAGGTCACTCAAGTTCATATGCGAGTGAAGACAGATGACAGAATACTTTTGGCAATATAGTGTAGGTCCAGACTAGGCTTGGAGAAGTGCCTTTTCTGGTGTCATGTGACAGACATGTAAAATGACTAATCATCCTTCAAACCACCAATCTCCTATATAAAGTGGGGGAAAGTAGTCAGCAAAATCGAATATGTAATTTAGTTGCTTCTTAAAGAATGAAACAAACTTCAAGAATGCTTTTTTAAAAAATTATTAGGATATCATGACCATTCCTCGAAGGCTTATCGGTGAGTGGATGAAACTTTCTTTTCAGTGTAATGGGTGTGTGTTCAAGTGCCCAGAGATCCCCAATGTCCAGGGACAGTCCCCATTATTGGTGGTCCCTGCTGGAGGTGTCACCCGACACATCCTTGTTTTTAACTGTGAATTACACCACAGAGTCCTGAGAAAGACCTGCAGCAGAGCAGATGGGCTGTCTCATGTTGTGTGTTTTGGCAGTCAGAAGGCATATGTTGATAGCAGCCGTCTCTGTCTCTCCAGAACTGGAGCTGCCCGAGGGGTTTGTTTAGGTACTAGCCCAGGTCTTTTTTTCTGAAGTCATAGATCTCTTTTTACTACCTGAAAACTAATATAATAAATTATACAAACATTGACTCTATTGTGGCTAACATGTCCCTGTTTCAATACAGCCAACTGGAAATCCCATTTTTATGTCAGAGATAAAAGCATTGGGTGTTTTAATGATATATGGACTGCTTAACTGGAAATGTCCTCTGTGTTTATTTCAGAATACTGGTCACCTTAGAATGTGTTAGCTGATGTAACAGAATTGGTATTTGGCATTCTTCTTCAAAAGCTTTGAGATGTATAATAACATTGCGTTAGCAGCATTTGACATGTTTTGGAGGATGTACTTCCCAGCCTTCACGTTTCATACTTAGTAGCATTGTGTAAAAGCAGAGACCCAGCCAGTATGTGAAATTGGTTGGATAGAAAATTAGGAATAAACCCCCCAATCAACAGAAATGTATTAGTGTGTGCAGAGCTTGATAAACATGTTTGTTTCTCATTGGACCAATAAAAACACACAGACATGAGTGGATTACAAAAATGTGGATTGGATTACCAAATAGACCAGCTGACCGCAAGACTTATTTTTCAGGAACTGCTATGAATTATTTGGTAAGTGCCTAAAAGACTAATATGCAAGTTGGGAGTGGGGAACTGAAGTGTGGACCCACATATACTTAATACCTCCAAAGTCACCATGAGTTTTACGTAAATGGATCTCTGGATCCAATTATACAGCAAATAGAATGCATCTTTTTCAAAACAACTTCGAATCGTTTACCCCTAAACTGGCCTCTGTTAAATCTAGGACAGCCATTTTTGATTTAGCAGGTTGAGAAAACACATTCACAGCAGAGGAATGTTAATACGAATGCACTGGGCTGCGGAAGGGTTTATGTGAGGTTATAGTGGGGCGTCCTCAGTGACTGCAGATAAAGGTTTTCTTTGTTCTGCTTCCTCCAGTGACGGACTGACTGCGTATCGGGGCCGTGTTAGCATTCCACTTTGATCAAAGCCCTTTAGAAACCTGGACAGAGAACATTTTTTAGAACGTTCTCAAGAGATCTCTCTTTTGTCACTCTTGTTAGCATTGCTGTCGATTGCCTAGCCACTCTGGCAGGAGATATTTGAAAGGTGGTTGTTTGTGCAGCATCAGCACAGGCAAGATGCTGCCAGTTCAGCTGAATGTTTCGCTTGCTGCTCACAGCTATATAGATGCTGTTATGCAGGCAAGATCAGCAGAGCTTCTTTTCCTAGATGTAGATGTTAGGAACATCTTTAGGGCTCCAGCCAGGATCTGGCAGAGGATGCTACAGTTGGTCTGGGATTACCAGAGGTATAATAAAAGCAGTGTTTACTGTTCAGCTAATACAGAAGTATCTGCAGTGTATCATGAGTAATCTGAATAAAAAAAAAAGTTGTTTTTGTTTATGTTGTTACAAGATGATTGTATAAGGTAAATATGCTTCTGCTTGTTTATTCGTGCATGTGCCTGTGTCTTTCAGCCTGTGCCTTTCATATCAGTGTGTTATTGTCTTTGTTATCTATTGCTTAAAAAGCACTGTAAAAATCCATCAAAATTCTTGACCAGTGTGGTCATACACTCACAGAAATCTGTTGTGTGGTCTTTGTTACCTCGATATAAATTTAGATTTTTAATTAGATGAACAATCCTGTTTCTGATTTTGTAACAAACTGGTCACACCACACGTAATGGCACTAAATTTAGATTAATAAAAAATAGTTTAATCGTCCAAAATTAAGATTTTTCTTAATTTCTTATCCTTCTTCAGAAATCATGTCTTTCAGCATCTTAAAGCTGCAAATAAAAAGTAAGTCAACCTTTTGGAATTTCCTGGATATTTGGGTTGATTGCGGATAAAAAATGTGCACACAAACATTTGTACATTGCATATCTTGTATTGAGCACATTGAGTAACCTACACGTTGCAGGCCAGAAGCAGTAAGTAAACCCCTGTGTTTAATGACTTCTCCTGAAGTTAATTGGCAAAAGATGTTTCTATTAAGGAGAGGCGATTGGAAGTGTGGCTTTTCCAGGTACTTTAGCCATTAAACAAAGGCAGCACACAAAGTCGACTGTGACTTGATGAAGAACTTTCAGAAGAAGTGTTATAGGGACATGATGCTGGAAAAGGCTACACAGGTTTGCTTAAATTGCTCTTTGGCAGTTACATGTTGAAGGACACCATGTATTTGCATTTTATTTTGATCATCAAGTCAGTTTTAATGAAGGTACTTGTGACATCTACCCTGTGGTTTTCACATTTTGCTCAGCTATTTCTTACATTTCACCAAGCTCTATGACACAGCGATGCAGGCCAATATAATGCTCTCGGATGTAAGCTGTAATATGGTATAGTATGTTGTATTGTTCCTTTATTATTAGGAGCACAGAACAAAATATAGGTAATTCCTCTGAAAATCAAGGGTTAAATGAATCTTTCCCAGAAATACATGGTGTACTCTGAGTGAACAGCACGTTTGTAAAAGTGCACAGATCAGCTGTGTAGTGTAGAGTAGCTGCTGCTGTACGGTTTAGGAAAGAACCAACTAAAACATTTACGCTGAGCTAGCTGAAGGGTGTCATCAGAATTTAATATCTTGCCTGTAAAGAGCTGTTTTTGTTTTTTGTTTTTCCCACCTTCATCTGTATTTCTCCTGCAGGTGCTGTTTCCATCTCCCTAATTGCTTTCAAAAAGAATATTTGATCCTTTCACCATTCAGCTTTCTCTTTGATTGGCAGGAGAGCGAGAGCAACATGCAAATGCCATATCTATTCCTTCCTTTCTGTCATTTTTTGAAATGAGTGTTTTGATGGACTCTTCTGAGTATTCTGAAGGAGTATGAGGATTTCTGATGAATGCTGCCTTTGAATGACAGCTTTGCTCTTTCCATTTATTTTGCGAGCTGCGATTGGATTCCTTTAGCTGCTGATTTTGACTGGCAGTCTTAACACTAATCTTTGTACTGATGAATATTTGTACTGGACTTCATATTTTCATCGAGTTTGCCCCCAATTAAGAGCTGTTATACGAGAGTGGGATGTTAACCTCAAGATGTATGATTCACAGAAACAGCACATTAATGCATGTTGGAGCCATTTATTGTGTGTTTAGATTTAAAAACATATTGTAAATGTTGTATTAATAATTTGCAACAGGATTTGAGTTATATATATTTCTAATATATGAATATTTGTATTGCTTTTGAGAGATTGGTTTTTGTTTGGGATGCAATCTGATTGGCTCCTGAGCTTGGTATAAAAAGCGTGGGCACGCATAGAAGGGCAGAAGCCTCGAGCCAAGGAGCATCACCGTCTTTTGACCGTCACGTTATTTAATTTTAAATCAAGAATTCATCTTTTGTTTTGTATTATCTGAAGTTCATAGCAAAGATGCAAACTAGAAGAAAGGTTCGGATTCAAGACTTTTTATTTATTTACACGTGTTGCGTGTAAAGGAACTTCGAGGTTCGAAGCTAGTGAGTTAGCAGGCTGCACTTACAATGCATATACAGTATACTTACTACAGTAAGACTTCTCTAGTACAATTTTAATAGTACATTGTTACTATCTTCATTCTCCAATTGTGGATGTCAGTTCAGGTTAGGCTTGTTTTGACTGCGATTCAGCCTTGCTTAGCCTCAAAGTCCTACCTTTTTCATTGATGGGTCTATAAAGAATTTTTGCAAGAGAGATATATGAGTGGAAAGCCTCATTCTGGGGAACATTTGTTGAAATTGGAACTCAAAACAAATACATCCCTTCCTTCAGCACTCTGTCAGAAGCTTAGCCCCTTAAATTCTTGGACATTCATTGTCAAGGTAATTAAAAAAAAATTATCCTTGTGGCCATAAAACGCTTTGCAAAACCTTTTGTTGGAGTCAGCTCCAGCTCTTTTTCACAGATTTCTTGTTTGAGAGCAGCAGTTCCATGCCGGTGCCTCACTCTACATGTTTTAGCTTCTTAATGTAACTGTACTGTTCCACCTTAAACGGTGTGCCAGAATAAAACTGCAGCACCATTCATAGTAAAGATGATGTAATATAATAGGAAGCCAGCTTGCATTTCTTGCATATATAATTTCATATTTTTACAAAAACGTCTATATGCAGATACAGATCTAGCCTTTATTGATTCTACAATTGCAGTATTTATGTAATCGTGAAATCTCACTGTAACAGAAGTAATTTTCAGGAACAAGTGATTGGCAGCAAAAATGATTGGAAGAGATTGTTTGTGTTGAAAGCATGAGCACATCAGTTGCAGTGAAAAGTATATATCTGAAGTGAGTGGCTTAGCCACACGCTCCTATTTATACCTTATTCCTTATTTCCATGTATGCAATTTTATGCACTTTGTGAAATGTTTCACTTCTTCAGTTGTACAGCTGCATTAGAAATGTGTAAAAAGCTCCAGATAAATAACTATCATCATGATTATTATTATTATCATTATCTGCTGACAGCCTACATACACCTGACATAAATAGAAGTGTGCTCGCTTCATTTGAGGCCTTCACAGTAGGCAGTTGTCTCAAGCCTTGTCCAAGGTTAATTCATGTTTAGAATAAATTATATGATAGTGTCTCCAGTCAGTCACAGGGCCTGTCCGCACACTGTTGACTTTAATGTTGAGGATTTTTTACAGCATTACAGATAAAATGCTGGCTGGCTGTTCTGTATGCTTTGACTGGTCCTTAAGCTAAACTCAGGCTTTGTCGACAGAACACGTGAATAATAATGTGGCTGTGTGCCACTGAGCAATCATTGGACTCTTTATTATTAACTCTAGAGTTTTTGCTGCCGTTTTCTGGTGCCATTCTATCTGATTGTCATTTCTTTATTAATTGGATTTACATTCCATTTACATTTTCCCTTGACATGTTTAAGTCTGCACTCCAAGTCAGTTGTAGGGAGATGGATGTCTTCTACCATGGGTGAGCACCAGGTCAGAAGTGAGGCCACTGGTAAATGTCAGGTCACTGACTAGAAGCAGGCTAGTATAAGACCTTTGGTAAGTGCCACATTGTTAGTAAGCATCAAGCCTTTGTTAGTGTCAGGATTTTGTGAAGGATCAGATTTTTGGTGAATGCCAATGTGTAGGTGAACATCAGGCTGTTTGTGAATGTCATGGTGTTAGTTAGTGTCAGGCTGTTGGTGAGCATTTGATTTTTGATAATAATTCTCTTTGGTGTCTTGCCAATGTGTTGGTGAGCATCAGGCTGCCGGTGAGTACCAGGTTGTCGGTCAGCATCAGGTTGTTGGCGAGTTTTTCTCACACCAGTCTAAGTACTACTAAGTTTTATCACCGCCATATAAGCATTTTAATGTTTTTTTTGGTGTTCAGTGTCTGAATATTTAATTGAGCAGTGTTTGGTTATTGTATTGCCTACAAGAAAATATTTGATATTGTTGTGATAAAACAAGGGCACATAAATGCTCTGAAATAACTCGGAAAATACAAAACATACAATAAAGTAGGGGGTTCGCATGGGTCTTTACCTGGACTTTTTAACAAACATGTACAAACATTTAGCTTTAGTTTAAACACTGCGGCTACACAAAATCCTTTTTTGATTAATCATGGGTATTCAACTAATAACCGATTCAACTAAAGTAATCAACTAATAACCGATTCAACTAAAGTAATCAACTAATAACCGATTCATTGGCTCACATGTGACCAGTAAGTGCAGTAACAATAAAATAAATATTTGGTAATGGTTTTATAAACCAAACTATTGCTCAGCAACAGGTAAATTATCACCACTGGGGAAAAACTGTTCCTGTTTGATCTGGCCATAATTTTAGGCTACAGCTAAAAAATTGTTAAAAATTGTAATTGTTATATAAATAGATGTGACATGTGTAAATAAGTTTCTAGGACGAGTGAAGGGAATCCCATGTGAGAACCGTGGTCCTTGTTCAACAATATTATCCAACATTTTCCCCAAATATGTTATGAAAAAGAAATTGATCCTCATATAATTAATAATAGCTTCTGTGATTTTTACGAATCACTATATTCTTCTAAATTTAATAATGCAAATTTTGAGATACTAAATTACTTAAATAACATATCTCTCCCTACAGTCTTGAGTAACGACCAGACTTTTCAAAATGCCCCTTTTACACCAGAGGAGATCTGGGATGCTATCAGATCTATGCCCTCTGGAAAATCACCTGGTCCCGACAGTTACCCAATTAAATTTTATAAAAAGTTTTGGCCTGATCTATGTCCCATTTTTATGCCCATGATTAACAACATTTTATGGGATAATTCAGTTCCTAACTCCTGGAAAATGGCTTATATTAGTTTATTGTTAAAAAAGGATAAAAACCCAACAGATTGTGCACCTTATCGACCAATTAGTGTACTTAATGTAGATTATAAAATTTTAACTAAAACATTGTCCCGTCGATTGAAAAAACCTTCCCCCACATATTATTAAACCGGATCAGACAGATACAGATACAGCTTTAACAATGTTCGGCGTCTTCTTAATATTATAAATGTTCTCACTACAAGTTTCATTGTTTCACTAGATGGAATGGGAATTTCGAATGGGAATTTCTTTTTACAGTAATGGGTAAAATTGGATTAGGCACGAACTTTATAAATTTTAATCAAATTGCTTTACTTAGATTCTACAGCCTCTGTTAATATGAATGGGTTAATATCTAAAAATTAGAAGAGGCTGTAGGCAGGGCTGTCCTCTCTCACCTTTATTTTTTGATCTGGTCGTAGAACCCCTAGCTGAACATATTAGAGCTAGTCCCAACATTTCTGGAATCTCAGTGGGAGAGGTGGATCATCACATCTCATTATACGCTAATGATATTCTTTTATATTTAAAGGATCCAATGACTAATGTCCCTGAAAATATTAAGTTAATTTCCAATTATAGTATGTTATTTGGTTACAAAATAAATTTTGCCAAGTCTACAGCCATTCAGATTAATATTCCTGGTGATTTTGGGTTGAGCATCCCATTTCAGTTGACCAACACTGGATTCAGATATCTAGGGATAACAATCTCACCTGATCTTAGATGTCTGTGTAGAGCCTATTATCTACCTTTACTAGAGACGATCCAGAAAGATCTAATGCAGTGGTCATGTCTACCAATTTCATTTTTTGGCAGAATCAACATGATTAGGATGAATGTTTTGCCAAGACTGCTTTACTTATTACAAAATTTGCCATGCTACCTTACCCCCAATTAAAAAAAAAAAAATCAGTAAGTTAATAAGCAGATATGTTTGGGCTAATAAAAAACCTTGATTTAAATTCTCTATTTCGTTAAAACCTAAAACGTTAGGAGGTGCATCCCTGCCAAACCTGAAATTATATTACTGGGCAACTCAGGTAAAACAGATGTGTAGTTGGTTTGCTAACACACTAGATTCATTATGGGTCAGTATCGAAGCTTTCTCTTGTCACCCGTGTTCTCTGACCTTCTTACCTTCTATTCATAATTTTGACATAATCTCATCCAGAGATATGAGTAAATATATGAAGGTTCCTAATTATATTTTTTTTGTGGTCCCCTATTGCCTCAAACCCTGACCTACCTCCTCAGATTAGAAGTATTGGACTGGGTAACTGGAAATCACATGGCCTAACAGACTTCTCTGTTTTTTTCATTGATACAACGTTGATCTCGTTTGAACATCTTAAATCAGCCTTTGGCATTCCTAATGTTGATCTTTATAAATTTTTCTAGATTAGACATTTTATTCAGTCACAGTTGAAGGGTGGTCATTTCAGATTTCAACTCAACGAACTGGAGAACCAGCTCATCTCCGATAGTTCAAGAAACAAAATATCACATTTATACACAGTTTTATCTGACACCGTACCTTCACATTACGATATACTGAAGATAACCTGGGAAAAAGATCTAGGGTTGACATTCAATGATGAAAAATAGTCAGATATTTGTAGCCAGATTTTTTCTAAGTGTACATCTATTAGTGTCCATGAACAAAATTTTAAACTCTTTCACAGGATGTATCTCACCCCGGTTCACCTGCAAAATATTTCCCAATTCTTCAAACATGTGCTTTAAATGCTCTGCCGAGGTGGGCACAACATTACATGTCTTTTGGTCCTGTGCCAAACTTCAGGCGTACTGGAGGGAGATTCACCAGGCTATACAAGAAATAACTAGTATACAACTTGCCATGTCCCCGGAGACATATCTCCTAAACGCGTTGGATCGTTCCCTGGGTAACGATACTATCTGTCTCTTACATATTTTATTTTACTTGGCTAAAAAGTGTATTTTGATGTTATGGTCAAGGCCAGATATTCCCTCCATAAAGATGTGGGTGAATCAGATTTCTATTTGGCTACCTATGGAAAAGCTAACTTATGAGTTGCACCACAATTCTGAAAACATTCACTAGAATTTGGTCCCCTGTGCAACAATACTTGAAGAAGGTCTACTGAGATCTGTTAGGTTGGTTCTTTTCTCGGAGTGGGTATTATGTTTGATATGCCTTTCCGGCCCTGCATTGATGTATCCTGTGGATGACTTCACATACGCGCTTATATACATTATTGTAAGAGTTCCCAGTCTTGCTTCACTGCTACTTGTATGCACACTGCTTATCTTGAGTTGATGTCCTGGACGATGTGTGTCTTTGTTTCTCAATATGCAAAAACCTAATAAAAATATGATTTAAAAAAAATTGGCAAATTCAGATGTTGCCTACCACTTATTCTCTAACAGCCTTAAAGAAACCTCTCAAGAAGAACTGTTGGCATGAAAGACGTTATTTCTAAGGGTCTTTGTGACTGCTGTAATCTTAAACTCCAGGGTATTCAAGTGTTAAGTCTCCTCATAGGAACAGTTAGTGAATGAGGCCCTATGTTGTTTTAAACTAGTTAACCTGTTGTATATAGTAAGTTAGCTAACATATGTAATGCTGTGACAAGACAAACTGCTGGATGTTCAATAGTTTTTGAAGTAGCTGCAAAGTCATTTTAATTTACTGCAGGGCGTATGTCTTAGAATATTCCAGTGGCTTATGTTGAACTTGTTGTGTAATGACGAGCTTAAGTTTATAGTGCTTATAGTGAAAACTGTATGTCCTCAGGGAGGGGTTTGGTTTGTTAGAACACCAGTATCGTTGGAAAGCTAATATTTACTGACCGTCCTACTGCTTCAGAATGAACACCAGCATGTTTTGTTTTTCACTGGTCGAGGACACTCAGCGTTGTATGTTGTGTGTGAGGGTTTTTTATCCTTCATTTTAAGAAAAAGCTCTCAGACTTTACTTCTTCCAGCCATGAGTGTTAATTTACTCTAGCTTGGACGTCACTTTGAAAATGTACTTGAAAATTGCCAACAGAAATATGTGTCAAAAACATTTTATTGTTGACATTATGAAAAAAGGTTAACTAATTGGTTCAGCCAGTTATAAGTGTAATCATATATTTTTTTAATTTACACAGATGTAGTAGGTGCATGATTGTCTGCCATCTGCTGAAGGCTTTGTGGTGTGTTTAAATGCTACTTTTCAATGGAAATAAAAGACGATGATGGTGAGTCAACTGGCCATAAGTGGAGCTAGTTCTTCATTGGTTTTGAGTGTCTGGGTTCTTATGTATGCTTTTTGTCCTGCTAAACACACTCATGCACACAGCAGTCTTTGTTTGAATTCATACCCTAATATATAAGTCACTTCTGCTTACACACACAATTGTGGTAGTGATTCAAATTTGGAGTGTGCTGTTTCTTAAGTAAGCTGCTGTTTATAAGTTATATAGAATTATACCATGCATTGTTATCACAGACAATAACTATAAAAGATTATAGAGGGTTTACTCCTGCATTTCTTCAATCAAATAATGTTTTATATGTGTTACTTTTTAAACCCAAGGAAGAGAATTCTGAACTAAGACTGAAGCAGAAAAATCCGTTGCCTCTGCTTATGTCAATCTCCAAAGTGTACTTTTGTCAAGTATGACACAGGAGGATCAGAGCTTTCCAGTGCTTCTTCTGGCCCTCTGGATAAACACAGAAAAAAGTGTGTATGCATTTGTTTGCGTTTTCATTTTCCGGTAAAAATGTCCCAGCTTTGTACAAAGGCTACAGAAAACAGGATCAGCCTGGATAGGTAGTTGCATTGCAATAGCAAACCCTCAGGGCCTTCTAGGCTTTTGGAAATGGTCTAATGATTTCAGGAAAGAAAAAATACTTCTTGGTTTCAAATCACTGACATATCCAAATCATTTTGGACAGTGGACATTATGTACTCTGTGCATTTTGATATCTTTTTGTAGCTGTCCTTTGCTTTGTAGGCAACACTTAGCTTCTCTTTTACACCCGTACGTTGTTGAGGGTTGTTGAGTGGCAACCCGAGGTTTAATGCGGCTAAATGATTTGCTACATTCTGGAATCATCATCAGGTGACCAATTATAATGATCCAAGTTAATTATGCTGTTAGACAGTTGATTATTTTATTTAACATTTAGCTTAATTACCATGTGCAAAAAAGCAGTTACAAAAGTAATTAGCTGCAGAGGTTTATCTGCCCTTTTGTCAATTCTAAAATCAAACCAATATGTAATTTGGTCAAAGGTCCCAAAATATTTGCATATATGTTGGAGAAGAGATGGTCCCCTTGCATAAAGAAGGGGAAATACAAAGGAAAATAAGAGAACTAACACCTTCACTCATTTCAGTTTCTAAAATTGAACTTTACAATATGGTTAAAAGATACAATGAAAATTAGACAACCATGCAACACCTAGTAGCCCACAGAACTGTTTCCATCATTTACTGTTTAAAGCCTTCTTCTAAGAGAGACAAGAAAATCAGATCTGAAAAAATACACAGGCGTTTCTATCAATCCTTCCCCTGTGAAATGACAACACAACACCATGAGTCTGAAAGGATGTGTAGCTGTCAAGAAGCCCCTTATTGAGAAAAGCATATTTCAAACAAATCAAACTAAGAAGCTGCTGATGTTCTCAAAACAATGGACTGACCACCACAGAGTCCAGACCTCAGCATCACTGAATGTGATAAGACTGAACATTGGAGGTGTGGCTACACATTTCTTTGAACAACTGAAAGTGGGTCTCCTGAAAAGATGGGAAGTTGTAATAAAGGCAGTGGACACACTAAATACTGAAGCATTTGATATTATATTTACTTGTTAAGGCTTCTGTTTATTTTTTGGCTTAATATATTCCATGAAAAGGGTTTGCAAAATTCTATCATTATCACGTCTCATTTAACCCAATGAAAAGTTGATTGTGGCCAGCCAGGTAGTGAATGATAACTACAAATGAAACCAGGCGACCACAAAGAGAAGGTTTTTGCACAGTATGCATAACTATAGAGATGTGGGTGCGTTTCTCAAAGTGTACAGAGAAGCTCTGTCGTATACCCAAAACAACATATGTTAATGCCAGTATCTAATTAAAGGCAATGAAGCGGAATTGACTGCAAAGTGATAACAGTCTAAAAATAGTAGTCATATTTTAAGCGTGCCGATTTGTATGTTATATTAGCTGACAACCAGTCATTCTTGTTTCTGCCACTCACAGTTCTTCCAAACTAATGGCATACGGTATGTATGGTATGTTTTGACAGAGGCTGAAAGCACAGATGCTCCGCCTTCGTCCCCTTTTCAGAACCATGACATTTTTATAAATGGGTGAGAAATGAAACAATCCTTTGTCGTTTCTCTATTCATAGACTCTATCAGACACACTGAATTGTCTGGAGGCTCTCTATGGTGATTTTAATTACCTGTCAGCTATTAAAAAGAGAACTGCGTGAACCCCACCTGATTAGAAAGCTACAGTTTCAAAATAAACCTCAATGCACTCTTTATCTAAAGCTTATGTTCAAGACGCAAAAACCTGAAGAATATTTGTGTTGGCTTATTGTATAAGACTTTTGCTTCTTCTGGCTTAACTAGCATCTTCTGAATTCACTATATAGTGACTATGTAGCATTTGGGCATTTGTGGTGTCCCTAGGTTTATTGTATTCGGAAAACAATGTATTAATAAGTGTTTATTTTAAACAGACCATTCAAACAGTGTGAGATTCCTTTTTCACAAAGTGTTCACCCTGTAAAATGCAGCTGGTGTGTTTCAAGATGCTATCTCTTGAGCAGTTTCTCCTACCTTTGTATAAGTTCGTGATCCCATCAGTGTGCCCAAGTTCACCAACACCGCTGTGAGAAAAACGCCCAGACTTTGCTTTGTTAAACAATACTCTAAATACAGCTAGTATTACCTAGCTAGTAACAGTTTACCTTCAGTTTGATGCTGTAAGTGTTCTTCTCAGAAGCACGTTTCAAACATTTTATGAAACACCCTACAAATCTCATGCAAGTTTACCAGTAGTTAAAGTGTCCCGATATTTTAAGGATACTGTGTAGACTTATGACAAAAAACACTAAGTATATGCTAGGTGTAACCCAGGTTTTAAAAGCCTGAGTAAAGTACATTTTGTTGAAGTTACAGAAGATTAATATAAATATAATTCATATAAATAAACAGGAAGCTGAAGAAATAATATAAATTCATAAAGACACTAATATTTGAGAAGAAGAAGCTTCCGGTTCAGAAATAATTAATTTACTCTTGTTTGAAGATATTTTATGTTTTTGTGCATCACGTGACACAATATAGCCAATAAGGTGCACCGAGAAGCCTTTTCGGTTGAGCAACCATTGCGAGCAGTAAGGTCTCTGGAAGAGAAGGAGCAAAAAGTTAGATGAAAGCTGGATTTATGCGATGAAAAACTGCAGAAATATCAAGAAAAGCCCTCATGTACTTAACCGCTAAGCGGTGGGAGCTGAGAGGCGCTTTGTTGGCTGATTAAGAGTGTTATTAGCTGTGATGCACTGGAATTTTCGCATTGGTCAGGTTTTTTCTTGCTAGTATTTAAATTGGACTGTTCAACATTGGATGGCGAGCCTCCCTGAACTCTGACCCAGAAAGCTGTTCACAAGCGCTGTGGACATCACGGATATGTGAATTCTTCTATTTTTTTCTCTTGTGGTGAACCTTGAGCTTGAGAATCCTCATCTCCAGTGCGGTAGGAGTGAACACTTACAGACGGTAGGAGTGCTTCTTACAGACTGGAACTCACGTGCGTTCACCCACCCTGATTGAAACCTCTGAAACCTGTGAAACCAAAAGGACATTGTTTAAGCTGAGAATACATGTGAATTGCATTTATTTTTTTGGTAACTCTGTTATTTAAAAAGGGTTTAATTGTGTATTAATACAGATTGGAACATATACAAATTGATATAGCTAATTCTCTCTACCCGTAGAGAGGGTAGTAGCCTTACAGAAAATATTGGTAACATCATTACAGTCATTATTATTCATATTCACTTGCTATTACTGTCTTTGTGTTTTGTTTTCTTTTTTTAAATAATATTTCTACTCACCTGGTGCTTTATTTAAAAAAAAGAGGTGCTCCCAACCCTCAAAATCACAGTTGTACAGTGTTGTCTCTTGGGTGGTGTTTGTCCTGGCTCTGTGAGCGACCCTGGGGTTTTCTGATTGGCCCACTGTGACATCCCCTTGTAGTTGCTTGTTGAAGATCATAAGTATTCGCCATTGGTGCTTGGTGTTTAATATACTAAAACCAGTTAGCACACTACTGTGTTCTAGGGTGTGCTAAAGGTATCGTTACATAAGCCTTTCAGTTATTGTGGCTGCATTTAAATAATGTTTTTCATACTGTAAAAAATTATGCAGTTGTTAAACTTTAAAAAAGTAAGTAATCTGGTTAATTGAACTTCAAACAATAAAATGAAAACAAATTAATAATTCCTTAGCTTTATATCACACATCTCTTAAACTCAGCATTTTAAGCTAACTAGGTTACTTACCTTTTAAAAGTTCAAAAGCTGCATATTTTTCAGTGTATAGTCATGTGTCCATACAAACCATGATGATCCAAATGTTGCACCAACAAATAAAATTCAGTTCAGTTTCTGTTTGTTTCAGCTCCATCCAAGTATTTTACTGTAAAGAAAATCTACATGTTTAATATACATTATAGGTGCTCATCTCCCATTCAAAACTAACCTATTTGAACTCGGTTGTGGTTCATTCCAAATCTAGTATACTGAATTCTGAATTCAATACTAATATATTTGTGGGACTCTTCTTTAATGTTCAGGTTGTACAGTTGATTGTATTAAAAGAAGGAAGCCAGCAAACTGTACTGGATTCCAGCCTTTCATAGCCGGAGTGGAGTACCCTTGTTATAGAGCGGGAGGCTAATGTGTGACTGTAGTTGGTCCAGTTAAAATATAAAGAGCTTATTTAAAGCTTTTGCATATTAGACTTTTGTTTCATGCATTGCCACTGACTGTGAACATTCACTGACATCTGTTGGCTGTTATACAGGACTTGTCAAAGCCAGACCTGAGCGTCTCAGTATTCCACTGCACATCCCACTGTGCACAGACCATGCAGTGATTTGCTATAATTGCGTTTGAGTGAATTGAATTGGGCCTGTGTATGTTTTTTAATTGCCATTTTCCTGCTGTGATAATGTAGCTACAGGTTTATGGGAGCTCGTCCTGTAATTGAACAGCAGCGCAGCCACGTCTGACTGCTCGACGCTTGACACGCATTGTTTTTCACACTTCACGCGATGATATGAAGAGATAAGGTTCACTGAACAGGAGTGCTTAAATGAGGAGCTAGTGGAGATTTTACATGAAATGTATTAACACAGTCGAAATGTTCCCGTTTAAATTTAAATGAGACGGAGTCTCTGTTTCATTCTTCAGTGACCAGTGTGTGCACCAGGGAGAGGGTGACATTACTTTAAAGGTTCTGAGTTTAAATCAGTCTCCCTTTAAAATCTAATAGAACAGAAGTTAGGATCTTAGAGCAGGGCTGCTCGAGGTGCAGCCCGCAGGCCACAGTTATGCTTACCTCACCCCTGTACTCAGAAATTTGAAAATGCCAGCTGCCCTTTACATTCAGTTAAAGTTTCATGACAAATGGGCCAAAAGAAACGATCCAAAATGACACAGAATAAAATTTGGTTACATTAACTTCTATTGAGAGTTAAGCATAACATCACACCACATTGCATCACACAGCTTTGCTTTTTGGCCTGGAACCCCAAGACTAAAAGCTGAGGCACTATATATCTTGACTATATATCCTGAAATAAAGAGCATATTTAGTTTCACAATACGGTATGTACTCTGGTATAGAGTGCATTTTTAATACAGGAGTAAAAAGGAAGTAAGTTCTTTTATATTGCTTTTACTATTAATAATCATTAACAAAGATTACAGATTACAGAGGTTACAGAGATTACAGAGAAAGCATCATTTGAGCTGTTAAACTGGAAATATTGCAGCCCTAGATGTAAAATGTTGAATCAGTGTATTTTTAGTCTTCAGGTTCTTTTTTGTCTGTTTCAATTACCATATGTCAGAGAAAAATATTGTGCCAGGACATTCCTCCAGTGCTGGATTAAAGCAAATAAAAACATCAGTGTGTTTAAAAGTATTTATTAATAAGCACCTAAAGATTATAATAGCAAAAATGACCTCTGTTCCTAAATGTACCTGACATATCATTTTATCATATTGTCTTATTGTCTTTGCCTTAGGAGGCAAGCACTCTACATCTCAAAGTTAATAGGGAATATATTTAGACGCCCACCAGTTTGGCTGGCGTCTGTTTTTTAATTAATGCCTGCTAACACGATCTTTCTGTGATCTAAATAAAGAGCAACCAAAAACAAAAGCACCTTGGTGATCTTCTCCAAAAATGACTGATCCAAACTGTTTTAATAAACGTAAAGTAACTTTGGCATTTCTTCACTTAATTAGAGTGAAAATACACCTCAGAAACTTGACCTACCTCCTAATGTATCCATGACAATGCATGTTGATCTAAAGGATTTTGGGTTGTTAGAATTGATTTGAAATCATTATAATAATATTCAGTAAAGTTCTTTGTGGCCAAAATAAAACATTAAGGTTAGGTATGGTGATTCTGGTGTCTGTAATAAGCTGTTTTGTGAATAGCCATCTAGGAGCTCCACCTGGCACAGTGAGGGTCCTCACAGTACACACATATTCAGTTTCTGATAATAATTCTGGTAAAGTTTAACATTTTATGATGCACTGAGTCATAGCGCTACACTCACAACCCTGTGAATTGTAACTGCTACAGTTGTATGTTACTGTGATTGACGTGTTAATGTTTGGTTGCAGGTGGCTGTGCGCAGGGGGACCCCCGGGGCAGGACCCATGAGGAGGTATAGAAGATGCTCACAGCCTGGGCGCCTCTGCTCTTCTTAGCAATGTGGGTGAGAAGCACCACCAGTGGGCCGCTCTCCTTCAGATTAGGTATGTGCAGTTTTACTCGTGCTGGAGCTGCGCAGTATGTTGTTGTTTTTTGTTTGTTTGTTTTTTTGTTAATTTTGTCTTCCAACAGCTGGAAACTGATTTGGTTAAATAATCATTAAAATTTATCACTGATTGTTTCCTTTATGACCTGGTTGGCTGAATTTTATTAGTTTTATATATTTAAACCTGAAGTTCGCACTATGAGGGCTTAGTGAATAGATGAAATACACATGCACTAGTTCTTTGTATTAGTCATACTTGCAACATTAACATTGTTTGCTCTTTAATATTTGTCATATTTGTTTTTAAAAATAGTCCTCTTTAAATAACATAAAATAATCTAAGTGCTGCATTATAATTAGGAGGCAGCTGGCTATAGCAAGATGAGTCATGCATAATTATGCTTTGGAACAGGGATCAGTGACAAATAAAACCAGATCATTTTTTTCAATATTTGTGAAAGAGCACCTGACTTTTGCATTGCATTATAGAGATCACTTGGATATACAGTGAGGAAAATAAGTATTTGAACACCCTGCGACTTTGCAAGTTCTCCCACTTAGAAATCATGGAGGGGTCTGAAATTTTTTATCTTAGGTGCATGTCCACTGTGAGAGTAAGTATTTGAACACCTGCCAATCAGCAAAAATTCTGGCCCTCAAAGACCTGTTAGTCCGCCTCTAAAAACTCCACCTCCACTCCACTTATTATTCTAAATTAGAAGCACCTGTTTGAGGTCGTTAGCTGCATAAAGACACCTGTCCACCCCACACAATCAGTAAGACTCCAACTACTAACATGGCTAAGACCAAAGAGCTGTCCAAAGACACCAGAGACAAAATTGTTGACCTCCACTAGGCTGGAAAGGGCTATGGGGCAATTGCCAAGCAGCTTGGTGAAAAAAGATCAACTGTTGGAGCAATTATTAGAAAATGGAAGAAGCTAAACATGACTGTCAGTCTCCCTCGGACTGGGGCTCCACGCAAGATCTCACCTCGTGGCGTATCAATGATCCTAAGAAAGGTGAGGAATCAGCCCAGAACTCCTGGGAGGAGCTGGTCAAGGACCTGAAGAGAGCTGGCACCACGTGTCCCAAGGTTACTGTGGGGAAGTACACGTAAGACGTTCATAAGGTTAAAGTCATGCAGGAGCTTAAATCACGTCCGCTCCAGGAACGTCTAAAGTTTGCCCATGACCATTTGGATGATCCAGAGGAGTCATGGGAGAAAGTTCTGTGGTCAGATGAGACCAAAATAGAACTTTTTGGTCTTAATTCCACTCGCCGTGTTTGGAGGACGAAGAATGATGAGTACCATCCCAAAAACTGTGAGGCATGGGGTTGGAAGCATCATGCTGTGGGGGTGTTTTTCTGCACATGGGACAGGACGACTGCACTGGGCACATATTAAGGAGAGAATGACCGGGGCCATGTATTGTGAGATTTTGGGGAACAACCTCCCTCCCTCAGTTAGAGCACTGAAGATGGGTCGTGGCTGGGTCTTCCAACATGACAATGACCCAAAGCACACAGCCAGAATAACCAAGGAGTGGCTCCGTAAGAAGCATATCAAGGTTCTGGAGTGGCCTAGCCAGTCTCCAGACCTAATCCCTATAGAAAATCCCTGTGTTTCTCAGCGACAGCCCAGAAACCTGGCTGATCTGGAGAAGGTCTGTGTGGAGGAAATGGCCAAAATCCTGCTGCAGTGTGTGCAAACCTGGTGAAAAACTACGGGAAGCGTTTGACCTCTGTAATTGCAAACAAAGGCTACTGTACCAAATATTAACACTGATTTTCACAGGTGTTCAAATACTTATTTGCAGCAGTAACACACAAATAAATTATTAAAAAATCATACATTGTGATTTCTGCATTTTGTTTTTTAGATTATGTCTCTCACAGTGGACATGCACCTAAGATGAAAATTTCAGACCCCTCCATGATTTCTAAGTGGGAGAACTTGCAAAGTCGCAGGGTGTTCAAATACTTTTTTCCTCACTGTGTAAATATAGCATGAGTTCCCTCACTCACATTATTTACATCACAAAATTACATTAGAAATAACCAAAATCAAAACTTGTCAGTTATTTCAGTGGAAATTGTCAGTTGTTTGTTTGGAGCAAAAATCAAGTGATTACAATGTTAGTTGATTCTGATCATTTTAATATGTTATAAGCCAATCACTATCTCAGTATAATAAACATACTGGAAAATTGCCCTTGTCATGCAGTCCTAACTCACACCTTCAAAGAAATGAGGAAGATGAAATATTTCAGAACTGAGTATGAGCTTGTGATGGAATCTTGCGATCAGTGTTAATGGAATTCATAGGGTTGCATGCCAGCCTCGGTGCCTTAGGGCGTCTTCAGAACCCACAATTAACTCTCCACATTTCACTTGTCAGAAAGCAGAGGAGAAATGTGCTTGTTTTCTTTTTTTTAAGTTTCTGTAACTAAACACAAATGGAAGTAATGCATTTAATTAGGCCTAATGCACTGACTCAATTAATGGTCTTCAGTCTGTGCGCAGGTAGTAACACAGCGTATACACTGAAAAGCTTGCTTGCTCAATAGCCTGTATGTGTGTAATTACACAGCTTTTTTATGATTCAACACTTGAATTCGATGTTAAATGCACTCTACAAGACATTGGGGGTCAAGACTTTATTATGTCCGCTAAGGTTGTAGGATTCAGTGTTTGATTCTGAGTCAGTGTGGTACGAAGTGACTATCATTTTACAGTCATATGGATATTGGTTGTTCTTTAAATTATACAACTGCACAAACTGCTGTACAGTTTCATTACCATGCAGCCTACCAATTCAAGTGCTGTTTTCTTCACAAGGGCATATTAGTTTCAGCATTAATCCCAAATTACTAACATCAATTACACTCTTCATCTTTAGTGTATCTTTAGTGTGTGTGCGTGTGTGTGTGTGTGTGTGTGTGTGTGTGTGTGTGTGTGTGTGTGGTTGTGTGTATGCGAGCAAGTGTGTGTGTTGCACTGAACACATTTTCTTATTAAAGAAATCATTTGAGCTGTTTATACTGACTGCATTACTAGAACTGAGAGAGAGACGAAAAGGAAAGGGAGACTGAGATAGAAAGAGTGAGTCAGAGAGACAGATAGAGAGCCAAAGTGTGAGAAATAGAATGAGCCAGTGAGCAAGAGAGACAAGTGTGAGAGCAAAGGAGAAGTTGACAGGTTGAGACAAGAAAACATTCGTACATGTGTGTGCAAATGATTGTACACAGACTGCAGTAATCGGTGCATGTGCATGGTGGTTTAAGGAGCGGCCGTGTTTCATATCCCTGGAAGGCAGAGATTTAGTAAATAAGAGCTCAGTAGCACAAAACTCCTTAAAGCCTTTCAAAAGGGTAAAAAAAAAAACAACTAATTTTAATGATCATTTTCATCTTTAATCAGGCTTTAAGGATATACGACAACATATATTTATTTCACTACTGTATACATTAAAGATGAGCCACTACTGCATAATTTACTTGGTTACCCGTATAAATGAACTTGATTGCAAATTCAGTTGAGAGCAGTGTTTTGACACCTGCTCGTCAATCCGATCGAACTGAATCAGCAATTTGATCTGGGGCTTTGTACTGTTTCCCCTACCCATCCTGCGACCCTACCGCCTACGGACACACATGCATCATTACTGTAGTATAGTAACTTATAGTAACTATATACTCCTAGCTAAGCTACGATAAGGTCATAAAGGCCATGAATGTTTCCTACCCTTTTTCTGAAAAGCACAGCCTATAAAAACCACTACAATAGAACATTTTGAGAACAAACAATTCATCAGACCTTTGTAGGACAGTTCAGGGAGAGTTGTAGAGGTGGTGAGGATTAAGGAGAAGAACATGGAAACATCAGCAACTGAAAGCAGCAGAAAGGATATGCAAGTAGAGTCCTTTTAAAATCAGGTGTAGGCCAGCGATTGGTCAGGAGCGAGGAATTAATGATGTAGTACTGGAGCCTTCCTGGCAGAGCTTTTGCTGAAGCAACCATTTATAATGGAATCAGCAGTTCTTATGTGGAGCTTCAGGCCGGTGAAGAGCCTGTCTTGTGGGTTAGCTGGTATAGGTGCGAGCCCCTCTTAAACCTTATTTGTTTTGCACAGTCTGGAGGTTAACTACAGCAACGCTTCCCTCTCTAATCTCATAAAACTGGCATCACAATGAGCAGAGAAAACTTAGTTCCAGGTGATTTAACAGTGGGTTGCAGAAGAGGGTATATTTGTGTTTGTGTGTGTGTGTGGGAGTGTGTCTGTGTGTGAGGTTACTGAGCTGTTGTGAGGGCACTAGGCTTTTAAACGATTGTACGCAGAACAGCAGCGGCCTTATTGATCTCTTTATTTGGTGGCATATTACAAAAACAATGCGTTTCTCTGCAGCCGCTCAGAGAGCAGATGAGGCTGCATGCTCATTTGCACCAACAAGCTCCTGAGCTCGCAGATCAATTATTAAGCAACCCTGGCTTGCTCAGCCACTCCCGGCGTGCCGCTTTCCCTATCACTCCTTGCGACCGCACGCGCAAAACAAATGGCTCCCGAGTTGCCGGTACAGTAGCGGTTAATTAGCCCAACACCGTTTTCCTCCACCTCCACCATTCCTTATCCCTTCACCTCATGTCCCTGCAGAAGCAGCACTTCTAGAAAGCAAGCCCTTACCTAAGGCCTGTGTTTGTGCACACTGGTTAGAATTAATTAGGATTCTCATCTTTGCTATACTGATGCTGATCGTGCATGACTGAGACCTGTCTATAGTAGACTTTTGCAGAGTAGTGCAGAGCAGAGCACCATAACATTCACACCTGTTCTGAATCTATCAGTTAAGTTATTTAATGTTTACATATATCTGCTTATGAGCTTTTATACAGTATGAGTTGTGGTGCAATACATGTCAACCAATCAGAACAGTGATCATCTGAATACATCTAGACAACGTATGTGGAGTTGTATGTGCATGTTTTTCCTGCGTCTGTGTGGGTTTCCTCTCACAGTCCAAAAACGTGTAGTCAGCCTAACTGGAGATGCTTAGTCACCCCTAGGTTTGAGTGTGTGTGTCTGCCCTGTGGTGGCCTGTCCAGGATGTTTCCGCCTTTTGCCCAGTAAACGCTGGGATAAGCCCCAGTACAAAGTGAGAGTGTCTTAGAGGAGCAAATGATAAAAATTTTTAGTTTCAAATTATTCAAAATTAACTTAAAATTGTCAAAAACAAATAGGAAGAAAAAACATCACTTGTTAAAGATCCTACTCCTTTAAGTGCAGGTAACCAGTAAAAGGAACAGTAAGCACCGCTGCCTGCTCCCATCAAGAAATCACATTCTGTTGTGTTCTTGGCAAGGAAAGGGATGAATTTTAATTGTTTCTGCTGGACTGGTAAGGAATGAAGAGGGACGAGGAAGGACTGTGCATTTCCTTTAACAACAGGACTGAACAACATGACTTTATGGTGATATGTTGCCTCTTATGAATTCAACAGGTTTTGTGATCTTACCTATTTCTTCATTATCCCTTTTTCACGGTATCTATAAACTGCAATTCCTGTCATTTAAGAGGTCCCTCAGGTGAAATATAAAGCTGTGTACTAAAGTCTGGTGGGCCTGGTCAGATTATGTGTTCTGATGATTTTCTAAATTAAAATGCGTGAACACGTTCTCTACAGAGGAATTACTGTTTATTTACTAAATTTAACACACTGGAGGGAAAAAAACAAACATTTGGCCTGACTTTGCAAGAGTATTACAGCACAGCACAGCAATGCACAACCTTAATCAGTAAAAAATACCTGTTAACTTTCTATTTTTGCTTTTCTTACTGTTCTTTTAAAACAGTCTGAATCATTCAGTGAAAGACATGAGTTTCCGTTAACGTGTTTGTATATAGCAGTTAACTAAGCGTTTGTGTATCATTACCACTAAATCTAGAACACAGTTTTCTGTTATACTCTGGTGACACCAATCCCAGTGTACCAGTGTGGGTGATACATCACAGAACACTAGATCAGGTTGTTATTCCCCCCAGCATGGCTCTGCAGGAGCTGATATTTAACGCCCTCACCCCTACGGCCCTGCCATCGCCAGAATGTCACTGTCTGGCCTTCACACGGAATACATCAAGGCCAAAATAGCATCACACTGGCAGGCAAAGCGCAGGTGCTTTCAGGACCAGCAGTCCTCCGCTCCTCTGTTCCTTTTCCCCGAGGAGACGGCTAATAATGCAGGGTTCAGAGATAAATCAGAATAAATAAGCATTTGGTTGGGGTTTGTTATGAGAAACGCCTTCAGATTGTTGCTGACTTTTGATGCGTTTTTAGTGAGAGGAGCAAAATTTTCCTTTCAAGCTGCAATGTGCTTGCACTGTAAGGTTTTAGCATTCAGCGATAAAACTGTCCGGCTAATGGCCTATGAATCGACTATAAACTCTATTGCGCTCATGTTAATTTTACACGTGTTTATTGAATATTGACAGCACGCCAGCTTACCTTAATGTAATAAAATGAACTCGAAAAACTCTGCATAAATCGATAACTTCCGGCAGCCCTCCACTTTAGAAGCTAAAGCCAAGAAATCACTCAGAATGGCCTAAATGGGTATTTGAAGATCTAGAGATTTCAGTGCCAGCTGTATCTATGACAGTAATTTTGGGTCTGATAATGTCTTTTGATAAGCAGTTTGATAACCTGATAATAAATGTAATCATACTGAACAGAGAACAGAACTGTGTCATGAGTAATTCAGGGCTATGTAATAGTCAAACATAAAATAGAGACAAACTGTCAGATGTGCTAGATGGTGCTTGCTCGTTTGTCTAGATTGTATACAACCCAGTGAGCTTCCATTTGGGAACAGGGTCTTTTTCTGAAAAGCCTGATGCAAGTCTGAATTTATCATAATCTAATAAGGGACATGCATGGCCTGAGGCACTGACAGTGGAAATACATCTTAAATATATGAATAGATCTCACCTCCTACCAATCTTCAGAGCCTAGAGGGAATTCGGCATGCTTCTGTTTGTGTTTGCTGCTGCTCTTGTTGTTTTACTGTTTACTTGTTGGGACTTTTTTGCAGATCCTTATAATGCAGAAAATATGATCAGGTAACACATTATTACATTTTAGACCAGATAATTACATTTTAATTCAAAAGCTTCTTTTCAAAAGGCACTTGTAGGTCAGTGGGGGGGTGATTTGTGTCAATACTGCATTTGCTGAAGACCAAAGAGGAAATGGTGTATTGTTACATATCACTGGTGGTTTGCTTATTTGCTTAGTTCTTTTTTTACATCTTTGACATCGAACCAAAAGATGGAAACAATCCATATGAATAAAAACCTAATTTGATTGCACATATTTTTATAAAGTATCTCTGACCTAATTGAGCTTATTAGTTCTATGTGTGTCTTGTGATTCTAAAGCAATTTGTGTGTGCATTGCTGAGGTTTTCTCACAGCATGATGTGTTGTAAGGCTTTTTAAAACATGTCGGAAATTTGCTGCATTAATACGTAATGCAGTGTGCAGGCATAATGAGGATTTTATTATGCTTCTAATGTGCGTCAGCTATGTCTGGGTAAGTCAGAGCTGAAAAAAAAATGATAGAATGAATCAGAAATGTGTTGCACATGCCAGTGAAAGAATGGTGGCATCCCACCAAAGACATATACATGCGGAAGGTGTAGCACAGGCACTTGGCAAATGCTGCAGCCAGAGAGACATGTAAACAGTTGTTGCTGTTAGGGCATTATAGGGGTTGTAGTGTTGGAATTTTCTGTGGGCCTGATTGGGGGGTTAGTGTGTCTACTGTATATACTGTACATCTGCACTCCTGGACACTCAACTCCACTTAAATATCATGTTTATGATGTTAATTCATTCTGTTCATTTATCTGCTGATAACTGCGTCCCTTGCTCATTTATTTATTACTTTTGCACTACAGCCTGTTTTGTACTTCTGTGTATATATTTCTTGCCTCCTTACCAAGTGAGATATATTTATATATTTATATTAACATATCCATAGATAGTGACTCGCTGTATGTATAGTTCTATAGCCTATACCTTAATAGTTAGTAATACTGCTGCCGTTACTGAACATCCCTTTTAGGTTTCTCATACTGCACAACACTGTTTTATTTTTATATTTTTGTATTATTATGTGTATCTGTGCTGTTCGTTTTTTGTGAAACCGCTACTGGCTGCTAAATTTCCTTCGGGATCAATAAAGTATCTATCTATCTATCTATCTATCTACTGTCATGCAGAGGTATGTGGTGGCCATGCTGGCTTCTCGATCATTGACCCAATGCTGGCTATCTCACTCTATGCCGACACCACAGTAATAATAAGTAAGAAAGTTCTAACTACAGAACTGATATAAGAATGTTGGATGACACCCAGATTTCAGATCAGTGGGGAAGGACTGGTCAGTTACATATGCTGTGCATGCTGTTTTGCAGGCAGAGCCAATGACACAGTTTTATCTTGTCTTGAATACTTTGCCAAGTCTCTCTATATCTGCTTAGATTTCATACTTGTATCGCAATTTTTACCTCTTTTTCTGTCTCTTTTTCAGCAAGTAAAATGCATGTCTTTTTGGATATAAATTGCTTTGCCCTGTCCAAAAGCCTTCCACTTTTAGCTTTTGATGAGCTCTTTGACTGACATTCTTACTAAAGAACCACCTTTGAATCTGGAGGCACTTTTCTAGTAGTGTTTTCAGAATGCTGTCAGAAAGGGTTCAGCAGAGTGTCACCATGGAAGAATGGTTCTTCTACTTTCGGTTCCTCTAAATAAATTGTATTTGTGTGGTTCATTAAAAAAATTTTTTTTTGAACCATCAACTAATTCTGCTTACACAAAGAGGAATTTACCCTCTGTATTATCATCTATGCAGTAAAACACTCACACTAGGGGGCAGTGAGGGGCCTTTCTCATGGGCATCTCAGTTGTGTCGTGTCTGTTCAAGGACTTAAACCAGCAACCTTCTGGTCACAAGGCTGATTCCCTAAACCTTCCCCATGCCCACGACTGCCTAAGTAAACTATGCTGCATTTTCCTTGCCAGATTACATGCATTGCTTGTCATTGCTTACATTGCTTTATTCAGTTTAAGTGTGAATCGGGAAGTCTCTATTATATAGTATATATTTTCCTTTCAGAAAAAGATTAAGATTAATATTACATATAAATATTAACTAAGGGTCTGAGTTCACACCCTGTAAAATTACCCCATGTCTTTATTGCCCCTCCACCAAACTTTACTGTTGGCACTATAAGTTCCTTAAGCTTTGTTTTCCTGGCATCTACCAAACCCATCATCCAGCAGATTGCTAGATGGGAATGTATGAATCATTACTCCAAATAACTGTTTTACATTGCTGCAGTGTCTAGTGCTCCAACTTTCCTATCAACGATTGGCATTGCACATGATGACCTTAGGTTTGTATACAGCAGCTTGACCATGGAAACCCATTTCACAAAGCTTTTGATCCACAGTGTTGTGCTGATGTTGCTTTCAGAGGCAATTTAGACTGCAGTGATTGATGCAATAGAAAACAGGTGATTTTTACAAGCTACATGCTTTTGCACCTGACAGCCCTGTTCTGTGAGTTTACGTAGTTTAACACTTCATAGCTAAGAGGCTAGGCGCTTTGCTGATTGCTTCAAGTTGCTTCTATTTCACAATAAAAGCACTTAGAGCTGACCGGGGCAAATCTAGCAGGCCAGACATTTCACAAACTGACCTGCAACAAAGCTGGCGTGTTTAAAGTGACTGAACTCCTCTACAACACACTCTACTCTGTCCAGTGTTTGTCTATGACAATTGTGTGATTAATTTCATACATCTGAACTCAATAATTAGGAGGGATGTCGACTTTTGGTCATTAGGGGTGTCATCTATAAAGCAGTAGGGGCTGCCTTACGTCATGTCCATCGTGTTTGTAAATTTGTTCAGGACATTTCAACCTTGCCAGTATGTCTAAAGGTTTTCTGAACCACTACAGACCCAAATCTCTCTTTTTTCTGTGTTTGTTGACAATAAGAGGTGGACATCTTGGAGTGTAGCCTTTATAATTCCACTGCTGAAGCTGTCTCTGAACAGTAAGTTGTTTGTGCACTCAGGAGGTTGCTGGTGAGCTTAATGACAGCTGGTGGAGGGTTTTTCTTCACAGATCTGCTAATTTTCTAAACATGACTGCTGTTGTTTCCCCCAACTAACCTGGTGGTTGCCAACTGTTAAGTACACCAATGGTGTTTTTTCACATGTCTTTTTTTTTACTGCACTGTGGTTCTAATTTGAATTTGTTTCATTCTGTGACCGAATTGCTCAAATTGTATTTGACAGCTTTAACGTCAGCTTGCTAGTGTGTGTGTGACTCGATAGACAAATGCCGAGGGCAGAACCTTGGTGATGTCAGTGAATTGCAGGTTTGATATTGTTACTGTGCACAGCATGTGAAATCAACACTAACTTTTACTACACTTTAAAGAACCCATATATTTTCTTTCCATGTTCATGTGATTTGTGGAATATGAACAGGCTTATGTATTACAACAACTTACTACTGACTTATTCAGTTACTGTCTTATCACTGGATTCTCCTGGGAAGCACCGCTCTTGTTGTAGCTGCTAGTTGGATGTGGTATTCTGTGCCATGTCCGAAAGGGATCTGCACGTCTCCCCACATATTTACATGTATGGCTAGAGGTGACCTGTCTGCTTCCTGGTCATGTTATCCACTGCTGAGTGGCTGTTTTCCCCTCCTGTTAAGTTCTAATAAAAGAGCTTAAGGAGCTTAGAGCTCGGGGTTTCTGGTGTGGTTTTCTACAGTGAGGCTACAGTGGTGTCAGAAGTGAGATAGCACCCCTGAGCGTACTGGAGAGGAGCAACACTACTACATATTCAAAGGTGGTAAAGACTGAGGGCGAGCAGGCCAGCGCCGTAGAGGAAGAAGAATCACAGTGTAGACTGGTGGTAAGGACTCTGAAGAAAGTAGTGTGGCAAAACTATGTAGCTAAAGATGGTAAAAGAGACTACAGCAAAAAGGCCTGGAAAATGGCCACCAAGGATGCCTAGACTGCATGTGTTGACTACATAAACTGGGCGGTTAAAGGAGTTTTAAACCTGTAACAGTTTCTCTTTTCTTAAATGAATTGACCCATAGGATTCTATATGTGATGCCATAGAAGAACCGCTTTGGTTCCTTGAACAACATTTCAGTGGCTGGTTATTTGGAGAAGCATTTTTGTAGATGAGATGAATGAGTGTGGACACCTCATGTAATAGAATGTAAAGGTTCTAGGGAAAACCTTTAATTGTATGAAGTGTATTTAAAAGGTCACCACAAATCCTATTTTATTAGATTCTGTAGGAAACCAGAAGTGGCTCTTTTGTGGCATCTCACACAATTCTTTGTTGCACCTTTTTACATCATGCTCTTTTATTTTAAAAAAGGAAGGAACATCTAATTTCCAGGTTACAGCAGCTTTAATTTGATTCAAGTCAAGTGAGTCCCTCTTGTAATAAGGTCATGCTATTTCATTTTTATGTCTTGTAAGAGGGTGAGTTATGTCAAATTTAGACTTAGTAGCTGTCAAGAATTGTCTTCGCTTGCCATCAATGACTAGAAACTCTCACTGTGAAACTCAATGGAGTGAGCAGTGAACACAGGAACTAGTAGTGTATCTTGTCTCCTCCGAGCGTTCTTTACTTCCTGAACAGTCTCCTTCCTTGGGCAACCTTTTAGCTTCACGCAGAAAGCCTAAGGGCTCGTATACATCAGCAGATGTTTTCTGGGTCATGTTAGTGCCAGTGTGACTGATGCCTGCTGGAAGTTGTTTAAAGAAATGATGATGGTCTTTGCAGAAGATTGTGGAACTGCAGCATCAGAAGGCTTCCTCCCCCACTCGCTGATTAAAGGCTCGCTGGGCAAGGTGTGGGAGTGAGCTGGCCGAGAGTTCTGATGCCTGCTGGGATTGCAGCGTTCTTCTCGTTGTAGGCTGGTGATGAAACCTCTTCAGACCTTTTGTTATTGAGTCGCTTCTGATTGGTGAGATGGAACCCTGATTTAACAACAATCGCCAAACAACAGTAAATCAACTCTGTCTCTTTACCTCTCTCACTTTATCTCTCTCTCTCTCTCTCTCTCTCTCTCTCTCTCTCTCTCTTTCTCTCTTTCTCTCTATCCCTCTCTCTCTCTTAAATCTTCTCTCGCCCTTTTTTTTATCTTGTCTCCTTTTTATTCTCTCTCACTCTTTCTCACTGTCTGGCATGCTCTTTCACATAGGGCTCCCTCCATTTACACTGTAGGGCTCTCTCTTGTATGCACGCAATCTTTCTTACACTCTCTCACTCTCTCTCTCTCTCTCTCCCTCTCTCTCTCACCCTCTCTTTTTCTTTCTCCCCCCTTTTCTTCTCTATGTCACTATTTTTTTTCTTGTTGTGCTGTTGCACTCTCTCTTTTTCATAACATGTTCTCTCACTCTTACCCTTCTTTCTTTCTTTTGCTCCCTTTTTCCCCACTTTCTTTCTTTCCAATTTCTTTTTTCTTTCTCCATATTTTGTCAATTTATTTTACTTAATATATAGGTACAGTGTGTACTACCATAACCATAACCGTAACTCCCTTTTACTCTTTAAGGGTAAGGATCTCCTCTAGACCACCACCGAGCCGGTGTTATGAGGGTGATGGATAATTCGTAGCACTGCAGTGACCCTAATGTGGTTGTGATGTGTTAGTGTGTGCTGTTCTGGTACAAGTGGATAAGACACAGCAGTGCTACTGCAGTGTTTAAATATCATATACAGTGGGGAAAATAAGTATTTGATACACTGCAGAGTTTGCAAGTTTCCCCACCTACCTTTAATGGAGAGGTCGGTAATTTTTATCATACAGTGTGATTTTTTTTTATATTCTGTCTCTCACAATTGAAGTGTAAATTACTGACCTCTCCTTTTTTTGTAGGTGGAAAATCGGCAGTGTATCAAATGCTTATTTTCCCCACTGTACATATACGTTGGTCAGCATGTGTACTCGTATGTATCGGGCAGTTATCAGGTGTTACTGCCTGTGGTGCAGGTTAGAGGTTGAAGGTTCGATGCTACTGAGGTGGACTGATGCTTTTGGAGCTGTTCACTCTTTATGTTTATTGCATTGTGATAGAAGATTGGAAGGGGTTTTGCCCTTATTTCTGGCCATTATAATCATCACCAGCCTCCAGCAACTGTGCTTATTGTTTTCTGTTTAGCAGCAGAGGAGAATCACTCCTTTAGGTGAGGTATTTTACGTTTTTCATGTGGTATAATTAGGCAATAGAATATAAAATGAGTGCATTATTGCGAATGATTTCATGGCTGTGATTTGGTCACAGGCAGGAACTGAAAGCGAGTACGTTTTCTCTATCGAGCCATGATGTAATTATGAATGTTCTGCTGCTTTTGTAAAACAGTCCTGTGAAATGAAGAACAACATCAAACGTACCCAATCACATCTAGTTATTTTGTTTTAAAACTGGCCTCTTGCATTACTGCAGTATAAAATTCTGCTTAGCTTTTTCAGTTTGCCAGATTAACCTGAAGGTTGTTTAGGTCCAGCCAGGCTGTAAATGGTTACACAGCACATCTCATTCGTAGAATTGTTTTCTGCTGCTTTTGGACTGATTCCAGTTTGTATCCTTTGTTCCCAGTTGTACCATTTCCTTTGTTTGTATGTGGTAAAGCAGAAACTCATAATATGTTAGCTCGACTCGTGGCAAGTTAGAGCTATGCCTTCCATGTATTGGTGTTGGTGTGAGTGATAATGTTTATGATGTATTTACCTTCTCAGAACAGTGCAACCAAGCATATCTGTATGTTGACTGAACTAAAGCAGTGGTGATTGAAAAGCAGTGAAGTGGTTCTCTATTGCTGTTGATGTTGTGAACATTCATGGTGATTTGCATACTCTGGGGTTGGAGTTGATAAAACCATCCTGACTTTTCCAGTAGGAATCTTCGGTTAAGGGGACATATGGAAATATTCTTTGATAGTTCCTAGTCGAAGGTAGAAAGTTCCAAGTCACATCATTTAGACGAACAAAGCTTTATTATCAGTTAGCTGCAGGAATACTTTGCAAACAGAGGTGAAACGATAGCTGCAACCAAAATGAATCCCTGAGGCACTACTGAATGCCATCCACTCAGTATCTCTTAGTGTCTGTATTGTAAAATTGTATTGCAAAGTGATTTTTTGAGGGCACCGCGATCTCCCACAATGTACTAGTGGTTCAGTGTAAGCACTACATCAGCTGAATGTATACCCAAGTGCTTTATGTGTTTATTGTTATTAAGCAACAGACAGAGGAACGCAACATTAACGATGGCTGCTGAGCCACTGAAAACAAAACTTATCAGACTTTCACAACTCCCTGAAGAATCCCTACACAAACACTGCAGCTCTTAAAGGAATTCTACTAATAATCCCAAAGTTCTCCAGAATTTGATGTTGAAATGTAAGAAAAGTGGAATGATGGGAAATTCTTCATTCTAGGAAAAACTCATCGTCTCTAATCCCCTACAGTGATGATGTGTGTGTATATGTGTTGGATGTCTACAATGTGAATATAGTTATTATGTACTATACAAAATCTCTAGTGAGTCTATGCTCTTCAGAGAAATGTATGTGTAATTTAAAACTGAGGTACTGTTTGTGTACTGTTTTGCCTGACATGTCCTGTTTTTACCAGAGCTTAAAAACAAAAGGGTTAGATGAAACACTTCAAAGAAGGTAGGCCTTTTATCCACTTTACTGCTGGATGAGCTTCCGGGGAAGGCCTCTTTATGGAATGCTGGCATAGCTGGGTGGATTGTGTCCCAGAAGAACAAGATTAACTTCATTAGAAAGAAACACAAATTTAGGTTCCCAGGGGCTTCAGTATTATTATCTGAAGATTTCAAGAACAGAATTGTCTATCAGTCAGAAGTACAATTCTGAACTGAGCACAGTGTTGATATGTGGCTCTTACAGAAGGAGACATTATTATCTACCACTTGGCGCTGATGACTAAGAGCTGAAGTCACTGTTTGGATAAACAGTGTACACAGGTCGTGCGGGCTGAACGCCTCAGGTCACCAGGCTAAATAAAACCACAGAGTTCTGCCACTTTTATAGGGCAAAATTATGCTGCTTGGCCATAGCAATGTTACATAACTTCATGATTTTATAACTTGTATGCCAGTTAAGCGCTGAATTCACTTCCTGTTCTTAAAAGCGTTCATTTGGGCAATTTTAAGGCACAATAGCACTGATTAACTCGTGTAGACGCCTCTGAGTTCCATGCAGTGAAACAAAGCAAAGATTCAAGGTAAAAGATAACAGTGTGTATGTGCTTATTTCTGCTTGTTCTAAGAGCTGTTTTCAGATCAGAGTAGTGACCTCATTCGAGTCTTCTTTTGACCACCATTGCAATATCTATTTTTGTCAGTATTTTGTGGGCCCATTTTTTGCCTTTATAACAGCATCCATTCTTTTCAGGAGACTTGCAAAGTTCAGTCTTAAAAGTTCTCACAATTAAATAACCCCAAATCGGTCTGGGTTCTGGGGTGGTCACTACATTGCTCTAAGAACATCAGCAGCTTATTTGTTTTAATAGCAATAACTTAATGACAGCTACACATCTTCTCACAATGTGTCTCTCACAGTGGAAGGATGGGCAGAAGCACGTGCGGATGTTTTTGGATCTAGTGCAAGAATGGAGCAGGATTTTCTCCTCTCTCAATGATGAAAGCTTTAAGTGGAGACAGTTTTGGATGTCTACCAGGAATTCCATTTTCCTAATATTGTTTATAATTCTTTTGAACTACAATTTTGGTAACCTTTTTTTACTTAGATTGTGCTCAGAAACATACATGTACATATATATATATATATATATATAATGTGTCACACAAAATATGTGTGTGTGTGTGTGTGTATGTATGTGTGTGTGTGACATATAAAGGCACAGTAAGAAACAGCTTGCTTAAGTCTGGGGCATAAAGAGAGGTCAATAATAATGTGAAATTGAAAGACTGCAAGAAAATGCAAGAATATTGCAGGTGTGGTCCCTGTAAGGGAGAAGGCTGTGAAAAGATATTGCTACTGTTAAGGCAGATCATTGGTGAGCAACCAAACATTCCAGTATTGTACTGCAGCGAAAATAAAATTGGATTTTTGTTGTAACCAAGCAGTTTCAATAAAAGACAATAAAACAAATGTAATGCAGCAGCATAGGCTGTCAGTCTGCCCATCTCTCTATTTTAGAATAGTAGCACTTTTTGTTTTGGCACTTTTTAAGTGACAAATCGAGTTAAATAAAGGTGGCATAAAAGTTACTGCAGGGTTTCTGTCTCTTACATGCATGATCTGCTGCTGTCTGCAACCCACTGGCACCACTAAGTCTCTGCCTTTGATATCTATCTTTGGAATCAGTATGCATAAACCATTATGAAGGCTTGAGAGCCAACTGTGAATGAAAAGCAGGCATTTTGAGGAAAGCATTCCAGTCAGATCTGTAATGCAGTAGCTGTAACATTGTTAATAATCAGTAATATTGCTAGTAATTAGCAATAATCTATCCTCATAAAGTTGAAATTGAAGTTAAGCAATTCCAAAGGTAAAACAAACCCTGAAAAGACCTTTATGGTGTGATTTTGCCCCTTAATTAATCTGGACAGAGGTGTGGAGGAGATCATAGAGAATAAGAAAGTTAATACATGAATGAACATTCATAATAATTGATATTCTTCCATGCAAATATGGGCTATAAGCCAGCCAAGTCGCCAGAGGGGATGACACTACGAGAGTGTCACAGATTCCTCATCTAAAAAAAAAAATGATGACCTAATTTTTATACCAAGATATGTGAAGCCTTCTATTGTGGAAACTAAAGAAGTTGTTGTAGCAGCATTAAGAATAAATTAATTCCAATTCATCTTGTGGCTAGTCTTGTTAGCGCTAGCGCCAGATGAACGAATGGTTTTGCTCCTGGTTCAGGCATAAATGTGGTGTGTGGTGCCTCAGGGCTGCAACAGATATTCAACAAATTTGATGATCAAACCAAATGAAGTCCAATAACTGATATGTTTACCACTTTTACTAATCCGGGCATTTTTGTCAGGAAGCAAATGCTACAAGCTTACATTCTGGACGCAAGGCCGACTCTTCATGATTTGGCACCCACACTTCCTTTGGTTCTGACATTTATTGAAATGTTTTTCTATCTTTTATTTGATCTAAGCCTGTGCTATGTAAGATTATTTTAGTTAAAACTGTACAAAGCAGAGTTACTTAGAAGAGAACAGAAAGCTAAATATGATGTATATGTGCTGCTATGAGTCACCCTGTAAAACCAGACAGTCAGTTTTGCAGGAGATGTTTGGTCCACATCATATGTCTTTACATATTGACAACATCCACCTGGATATTTGGTCTCAAACCAAAAATCAGCACTATTCTGATGACGATAAGATGACAGAAGTAGACAAAGTACTTCAGAAGAATATTTTTTCAGCTGACAGAGAATCAGCAGATCCATCCACCAGACATATTTCCATTACAGAGGTCTGTAAGGTACAGGTACAGAGGAATCCTTAAACTTTCATAGTGCAGCTTTAATGGTATGTGTTTTATGAGCTACAATTTATGGAACTGAATTATTTATCTTTTTATTGACCTTTATCTGTTTATTTGTTTTTCTCTTCTGCTGTTTTTTGACTTTTGAAATAGGGAACTTTTGTATATTTTTGTGCTCCATGGTATACAATTAGTCTGGTATGCCATATATGTCAGTAGAAGATTGAAGACTCCTAATTAAGAATGAAAAAAGTTTATGATCTTTTTTTATTTTGTTCTGCAACACTTACAGAAATAGCTGTGAGTTCCTGGTGGGAGTGGTTATGCAGCAGGTTAAGTGCTCCTGTTCAAATTACGTGTTTTATTGATGTTCTAAGTGAAAATGAGTTCATGCCTCCTGACTGCACATTTTAATGCGTTATTAATTGCCACCAGCAGCTTGTTTGTTTGATCTGCTTTTGTTTGACAGTGTCTTGTTGTTGATTTCATTTACTCAGTGAAGGCTTCTTGACCGCTGTGCATAGCGTTCAGATATCTTCTCGTAGTGGAAGGATGGACGAAAATACCTGTGGATATTTTTAGATCTGAAACAAGAGTGGAGCTTGATTTTCTTTCTCTCAAAGATGAAAGCTTAAAGTGCTGTTTTCTGTTTTAAAGTGCTGTTTCTCTCTCCCATTTTCTCTATATCTTTGTATTTTTCAATTTTTTCTTGATTTTCTTACATATGATCTTCTAAACAGACTTCTCCTGAAAAACAAGTGCTTTGCACTCTTTGGCCATTTTGACTAGAAATGAAATAAATGAAGGTTGGCGTTGACTTTGTACATGTGTTGGCAGTTGGCCTTTTTTTTTTTACATTTTTTTCTACACTCAAATGGGTTTATCCTTCAAGTCACTGTGAGTCATTGTTCTGTCCTTGTACAATTCAGGATTTCAGAGTTTCGTGATTGGCAAGTAAGAGGTATATGAACTGCATGCAAATTCAGCAAAGGTCTTGCTAATCTCCTTCCGTTCTGTTGTAGCACAGCTTTGCTTATCTTTAATTACATTAACAGGCATCTCTCATAGTTCTCCCATCTGAAGTAGATGAGCCTGCTGGGAAGGTCTGCACTATTGTACTACAGATGTCTTATTTTGTGTAGCTGAAATTTATCTCTGGATGGTGATAAGCCACCACACTTACTTCAGGCAATGGCTAATTCCTTTGGATAATATTATTTTCTAGCTTATCAGTGAGTGAAATCTCTTCTGCTAATTATTCTATGTTGTTACTGCGAGAGTTTAATATACACCCACCGGCCACTTCATTCGGAACACCTCTTTGTGGCTACAATCATTGTCTATTTTATCATCTCTACTTACCATATAGATGCACTTTGTAGTTTTACAAAGTTTTACAATTTTTTCTATGTATTATTTGTTAACCCCCTGTTATGCATCTGTGACAGCAGTGCTTCTGGAGTTTATGAACATCTCAGTGTCACTGCCAGACTGAGAATAGTCCACCAAGCAAAACTATCTCTCAAACAGTATCCTGTATCAGTATATCAGTAACTCTGTATGTATTTTCTGTTGGCTAATGTTTTGTTTAGAAAGGCACATTTCAACAGTATAAAGTTACCCATTGCTGTATGTGGAAGATTGAAAGAGATTGAACATGAATTCACATTCATGGTGTTGCTGTTTGTACTGTACTCTGTTGACACATTGTGTCATTGCAGTACCCAAACAGAAGACAAGATTGTTTAGCACAAAGGAAAAATACAAAATCAGACAACACAGAACAACACCCCTTTGTCAAAACTGTACATACAGCACTGTATGAGGTATTACAGCACAATTATTCTATACCTTCTACACCATATCATCTAGCAGGGTCATCAGAGTATGTTTGAGTAATCAAGGACACAGTTGTTCTCCCAACATTGAGTGACACTCTTTAACCAGCCCTGGCTGATAACATGGTCCACAAATGTGCCCTTATTTTATCTGGAATGTACCTACATTCCTGGCCTCTTCTACATCTTCCTCTCTTTTGTGTCTTTCCACCACACACTGTTACTGTTTCTGCTTGACAATCGAGGGTTCATGAGATGCACCGCTAAGCTATGTTAGAGAAGGTTGATCTAAAGCTCCACACACTTGCTTCCAAAGTGAAACACATGATTCTCCCGAAAGCTAATCATCAGTTCAGAGAATGTGTAAGAGATGTTTACAGAAATGAATACGCTTTACAGCTTAAGACAACTGGTTTAACACTTTTGAGTCTAATGACTTATGCAATGAACTTGTGCATCTGTGTTTTGAGGGTTTCGCCTATTCAACAGAGAACAAGTGTAATACATTTTGATTGAAAGTAATTGCTAATGTAAGAAACAGCAGACAGCTGTATACGATCCTCTTATAAGCATTAAGCCAATGCATTTGCTGTTTGTCCAAATGGCTTGTATAATTCACAAATAACTAGGTGATGTGGAGTTCGACAAGTAATACTGAGAAATTCAATTCTGATCTAACTAATGCTCCAAAGTGGAGAAAAACTGTGTTATCTGAGGATTCATAGCAATGCCTCCACTTCTTCCTGTAAGGTACTGTTGATTAGGTAAATAAAATGCATGGCCATGGTCTGATCTGGGTATAGGAAATGTGTCAGTTTTCACATCAAACAAAAAATGTTTGGGAAAAACTAGAAAATAGTAGATACAATCACAGTCTTGTATCAATCACAGTCTTGTAAGAAAAAGTATAATTTTTTATTCTAGGCCTTTAGATTTGCTGAGTTCTCTATCAGTATAAAAAATATTAATTCATGTAAAACACAGTATTATAGTCACCTCTTAAAACAATGCCTACTACCAAGGAAGAAGTTGTGAAGTTTCTGTAAGTTGTAGTGCTGTGAAAAAGCATTTGCTTCCTGATTCCCACCATTTTTGCATATTTGCCACACTAAATAATATCAGATCTTTACATGAAAAAGCTATAAGACAAGGAGAACATGAAACACAAAACGTAGTTTTTTAAAAGATCATTTCATTAATTAAAGGAAAAACATTTTTCAACTCCGGCATTACCCATGTTTACTACCTCGACCAATACTTCCTATAACTGGAGACTTTCACATGCTTTTGAATCGCTGTGGAAGAATTTCGAGCCACTCTTTTTTGCAGAATTGCTTTAATCCACGTTGTAGTGATTTTTTTTGGTGTTTACAATTTGCAGCCCAAGAATAAAATGACTGCAGAACTTAAATGAGGTGAGCGAGGCCTGCAGTGCCTTATATGATTATCTGAGTTCTTTAGCGACTTCCTGGAAGAGTCAGTGTGCTCTTTGAGGAATTTTGGTCACATCTTGGATGATTTACCCATCTTTATTTATTTATTTTTTATTTGGAGAAAATGGCACCAAGGCTGGCCTGTGCCTACCCTTCAAGTCTGGTTGTGTGTAGTTTAACTGGTTACAATAAACAACTAGATTTGGATATTGGTCTGTTAAATAACTACTGGAACAATTACTTTTTCCACACAGAGCCAGTTGGATTTGAATACACCTTTTTTCTTTAATAACTGAAATTATCATTCAATAACTATACTGTGTTCAGGGCAATCTTTGATTTACACTGAATTTGTTTGATCAACTATTAATACTAACAATATACAGCTCCATGCGATGGATATGTAAATTTAAGAGCTGGACAAATACTGTTTCATGGCACTGTGGATGTAACCTTCAACTTATATTGCTTTAAGATACATAAGCACAGAATGTGCAGCTATTCTGCGTTTGCTGAGCATCAGCACTTTTGAGATCTTAGCAGTGAAGGAAATCAAAACGTGGTTAGAAAGTTAATTCTTGCACATTCCAAGACAAAGTCAATATGAATCACGTTAGCAACCTCTCTTTCACTTTCATATGTGGGCTAGTTTGAAAATGTTTTACTGTTTTACTGCATTGCCAAATTCTTTGTTCTTCTGTAAGAAAATTCTGTTGGAAAGCAGCTCTACCTGAACACATATGAAAACAAGAACAAGGGCTTGTTGTCTATCTTTGATGTTAAAACCATCATCATAAAAAGAGCTAACAGCTGGGGAAAGTGCAAGCGACCACTTACCCCAATTGCTGAATTGCAGATGAGAGCACACACATTTTCAGAGTGCTCATTGTGATAAAAACCAAGACATCTGTCCCCTGGAGTACAAGTACACAAATATTATAATGAGTCTGTCAGTGCTGTATGTATCTCGAGCCTGCAGCCAAACAGTTTGTAGAATTGTTGAAAAAGGGTCTAGACTAGGCTTGTCAAAGGAGCACGAGGCTACAAAATGAACAATAAAGGAACCCAAATGGCCTACATCACCGAACAACACATGAGGCTCTCACTCAACAGAGTGAACAGAGACATGAGCTTGTACAAGGGCTTGGATTTCATCTTTCCATCATCTCCAGGGTAGCAAGGGAAGGGCTACTATTAGAAACAGAGAATATGTCGAGGTGTCAGCATGCAGATCAGAATAATGTCAGTGACTATATCATTTCCCTGGGGAGTATTTGAAGAAACTGGAGCATGTTTATAATGTGGGCCATAGTGATCCCACCTCTTCCCTGCTCCCTGTATAGCTGGTTTGCATTGTATTGTTCAGAATATAGCCGTTATTCAGCTTCTTATCCTTTGGTCTTTTATTTCGGGGATTCCCAACATGCTTAATAGTATGGACCGATGCACAGCGCACAGCGTTTTTCATAGAACAGTTGTAGGGGCTATCGGGCCTTTCACACTAGTCTATGGCAACTTGGTTTGGAGTTTGCAAACCCAGTTTGGATTTTGCAAACTGAATTTCAGACAAATCCACTGTGTATCTTTTGTTTATGTTGTTTTCTGACTGGTAATGGTTCTTTTCTTCAATTTTGGTATCATTTTCATCCTTTTATTTCTTTCTGTGTGTGCAGTCCCAATTAAATATTTTACCAATGTCAGTTTCACTCATAAGCTGAAAGCAGCAGCCTACACACGGAACCATTTGGAGACCTATGCTTAACATTATGTAATGCCATAAATTAAATAAAAATAAAGGTATTATGATGTTGATTATAATAATAACAGAATATATAAAATGTATTGGTAGTTTGCTGTGGCCCAGTATCAAACAACCCTTGTCCCAGTACCAGTCCTCACCAAGCAGTTGGGAGCCTTTGTTTGATCTGATGAGCTGCATCTCAAAGAGATACCCAGTAAGCGTAGATACCACACAAGCATTGTTAAATCTGAGGTGTAGACTTAAACCTACTAATATAAAAATGTTAAATATAAAATTTGAATATAAAAATGTAAAAATTGTAATATAAATAATGTAATTTATTATTTAACAGCATAATTAGTGTGTATTTTCTTATAATTACATTTAGGTCCTTCAAATTAATGATTATTCAAGAATGCTGTTTCTGTGAGTTGTAATGATTCAAAGTATTCATATAGTGTGCTTGTATAGTGAAGCCCAAACTCCATCAGTTCTCCAGTATTCCTCTAGTATTCATCAGTTCATTATCCAGAACACAGTACATCCAAGTACTGTTGCATTTGGAAATACCTGCGATTCTGAAACATGGAACAGAACATGAATCGTCCAAATCGTTTGCACACCCTTCATTTAATTATCTATTTTATTGACTTTCTAAGTGAAATAAGTGAATATGTCCTCTCTAGACAAATCTTCTGCATATTAAGGTGTACAGTTTCTGTTTATTCTGTTTATTAATATAAAATGTATAATAACCTTTGCACTTATGTTATTTGTTTTCTCCCAGTATGTTAAATATAGGAACAGTATTTGTGCATTGAAATGTGCAGACCTGTATTCTCTGTAGAGGATGTGTTAATATATCTGACATACAGACTTTTGCATATGGATAGATGCCAGTCTCTGAATTTAGGCTTCTTTGAAGATTAAGTTTACAGGAATTTCATATAAATCATATAAATTAAACATTTGTCACTGTAGGTACAAATGGATGCACATTGTTATGAGCACAATTGTTGTTATTGTGTCACGTTCACTGTTTGTTTTAGAGTTAAGCTCTTAGGTTGTAGCTTCTGTTGTATTCTAAAGGGAATTGCGTCTAAAGGTCTTCCTAAAAATACTGTTTTATTCCAGTCCTTTTTTTAGCTGTATGAATATCAGGTTGCCAGGGTCGCATTTTGATGAGAAAAGGCTGACAAATATGAAGCATTTTGCCACCACCATGGTGTTCCACTCTACCAGGCCGGCAGTTTGTTTTACACCACAGTGAGAAACCCTAGATATTTTCTCATGTTTGTCACTGTATTTATAATGCATTAGACAAGGCAGCGGAGTTCACTGTATTCGTACGAGGAAAGTAACCCAGCGGAGAGGTTGATTGAGCGCTACAAAGCAGGCTGGCACAGAGGCAGTCAGAAGTGGGAAGAAATGACCTCAGAGACTGGTGTGGTACACCATTTGACTCTTTTCATCTCCAGCCATTTACCAACCTTGACATGACAGTTGCAGCTATTTGGCGCTCCATGTTGCCTTGAATATGATTTCTGTATGATGGCTGGGAATGGAAAGTGACCCCGACTACAACTCTATCAGTAACCATTGCAGAACACCATGTGCATGTTTCTCCTCCACAACTCCATCATTACAGTAAAGTCAGGAGAGGAGTTTGCTGGTTTATATTATACACTAAGCAACACGTGAGTGCGGTTGGCAAGTCACTCTATGATCAGGTTAAAAGGGGAAGCCAGGAAATTAGGTGTTTTTGAAGTTTTCTTAGTGGGGATGAGAAATAATGGTCTTGTGAGGTTACTGATTCGTAGCATGTGGTGGCACCGGATGACAGCATTGTCACGGAAATGCCAGCCAGCACTGTGCAGTGAGGAGGTGGCATATGACTAGCATGGTTCTCAATTCTCTGTTCATATGTGGGTTTTGGACCCTGTAGTGTCAGTGCTCTGTGTAATTGCCTAGTGCTGCCTTTGTGTGATGTGAACAGGCTGTACCTGAGTTTTGTGGTCAACTGCAGAAGAAAGTTTTCCAAAGCCTCTAGTCCACTGTAACAAGTGTGCCAAATGTGGCGTTTCAACTGAAATGTAACCCTTAAGTTGGATTTATATGGTTTTTGGGTAACTTGCTTTCACTTTGCATGCAATGTATTTCCTTACTCCACTAGTTATCCAAGTTATGATCTCACATTGTTTAGTACAATATTTTGTTCTCCTTGTATAGCATAACTGTGACATGTTACTTACATTTGCAGCATTTTTATTATCTTTGGATCATCACATTTAGTCATTGCTGTTCTTGCTTTCTATATTTATATATCCATCCTTTACTGTACTATACTGTAACTCAGAGTTTTAATCTGTTCTGAGTTGGTAAAGTCTTTGAAAAGTAATGTTCAATTAGTCATTACAGTTGTACTTGATGTCTCGTTCATGCTGTCCTAGAAGCACTGCATGTGCATCGTGGAGCTCATCTGTCTTCTCTTCTGTGATAAATTTCTTGCTTTGATTCCCAAAGGAATCTCTGCACTGTATAAAATCAGGGGGCGTCAGAAAAGAAGAAAACGAATCTAGCTTTGTAGATCACGATAACAGCAGGCCACAGAAGATTAAACGCTGCACATGTAGCCATTTAAACTGCTGTTAGAGTTGGCTTGTCAGCGCGTCTGGTCACAGGAAACATTAGCTTTGAGAAACTCATTTGCCGTCATGACAAAATCTAGTGTCAGTCAGGGGCCTAATAAGTCATTTTCTGTTTTTTATTCCTGCCCAATGATCTTGTGAAATCAATGGTTTCAAAGTATTGAAACTAGCAGCTACCAACTCGTTTGGCCATGGATGTGCAGAAAACGTTGCCATGTGGAGCAGTCTAAATATATAAATAGCTTAATAGAGTTTGAGGAGGCTCGATAGTGAGGCTGGCGAGGGAGCACTTGCAGAACGCTGGGCCAACATGTGCCTGTAATATGAGTAAATGTGTAATTGTGACCCCCCTGTGTAAAGGGAGGGTAGTATTGTCCCGTGCACCTAGGGACTTTGCTTGGACTGTTCCTAGACTTTATGAAGTTATTTGCGGGGTGCATTGGGTTTGAAGCAATATGTTTCCTATGGCTAACTAACTAAAGTTCTGTAAACAGCTGTGGTAACCGGCTAATGCTATCAACTACAACTACATAGCTAAATTATTCATTTTGTCCTTGACATCACCTAATTTCACACAGAACTGAGATTCACTTAGGATGCAAGGAATTAAATTTTTACCAAAGGGGAGACTGAAATACAGTTATTAAGATTATAAGATTGACCCATACTCAAATGTTTTTAAAGGCAGACTGCATGGTTCTGTGCTTGATTTTATATTCCTCTAGCAATGGGACTGAATGTAACAGCCAAATTTTATGATTAAGAGGTTCATATATTCCATATGTCCCAATATTGTTGACCACATAGTGAATACAGATATCAAAAAATCAATTGCTATGGCAGCTGGAAAAGAACATACTGTAGCATCTCACATGAGAGACATGCCTGTTTGTACCTGTCTTAGTGTTGTACCTGCAGTAAGAAAATCGCAAATAAGTTTTGTTGTTAGTTTAATGATGTGCAAATAGTTTCTGTTGTTCTGTGCTGGGCTGTGGGTTAGGTTGGGTGAGTTAACTATATCTTCAAGCAGAGTTTAGAACGTAGGACTAACCTACCTGCCTGCCTGTATCATGTAACGCTGGTGGCGGTTCTGCCCAGCTGATGTGTTCTGATAGTGTGCACTGACACTATGAAGGTGATAAAAATACTGAAATATGTAAATTATACCTCAAGGATAAAAAACACGTTAACATTTGGTAAGCTTGTAAAGTTTCAGTTGACACCTTGTTTGTGGTTAATTACAAAGTACAATCTTACCATTTTTAAGTTTAAAAGTACAATTTAAATGTAGCCAATGAACGCAAGTAGCTAGGCCAGGCCGTCTGTGCCCTAACTGTGTGATAACAAAGAAAAATAATAACTATCTATATGTAATAAGAAATAATTGTTGGTTCATTGTACATGAATATTCACCTCTTGTCAAAAAGCCAATGCCTCTTATGTTCTTTAATGGTTTGAATGTTGCACATGGCTATATCTGCTACCATATTCTCCAATTCAGAACACTCAGAATTCATCATGCCTGTTTTCTTTCTGTACCTCCATATGTTCATATGATACATGGTGACCTTGATGTTAAGTATTCTAACATTTGTTCAGTTGATGTTGTAAGCAATTACTGATATCCACACTCAAGGATTTGTCACGTTCCGGTTTATTTTGCTGTTTATCAACATTTGCTAAAAGGACATAACAGATGCAGCTTCATGGCTTAACATGTGAGCTTGGACTTGGCTTTTCTATGGAGTTTGTGAAAACAAAGACTGCAGATAAGTGTGTGTAAGTGTGTAGTGTTGCTTTCCCCATATTTGTTGTTGTTGTTGTGTATTGGATGTTTTAAATACTGTTTCTGTATTGTACATGTCATACGCTGGTTAGAAGTACACAGCTCGAAGGAACTTAGGTATGGGTGGAAGTTGCACTTTTTACAGTGTATACATCAGTTGATCCTAACCTTGCTTTCGAGGACCCTCAACCAACCTGTATTTCAATTCTATTACATTCTATTATAATTCTATTACAGATACTAAGACAATCTGAAATTCATGTAAACATTCTAAGACTTTACTTTTATGTCAAATTGTCATGCAAGCCATATCATATTATAGTATTTTTCTTAGAAGATTAATATTAAAAATAAAAAAATAAAATAAACCTGCGGCCTCTATATAAAAGTGAACAAAAAATGCCTACTGTCAATCTGTTTCTTAATATTAAACCAGCAGAGCTTTACAAGTTCATGTACAATCTGATTTAGTTTTTCTGTATACAGTAAGGCTTCTGGCTGAAGTAAGGGAGGGAAGATTTTCCAGTGTTGCCCAATCACTTTAGAATCTAAGCAACTGCAGTATCGACAACTGAACAAAGGTGGTCTCTACAATCAAATAGAGGTGGCCTCAGAGTTTGTGAGTGGAGTGGAGCAGCAGACATTTCTGTTTTTTCATTCAACACTTGCTCCTTGCTTACTTATCAGAGAAACCTTTCCGCTCCTGTTCACGCCATATGATTCATCTTTATGATATGTATTTTATGTCTCGAAAGCATGGACAAAACCTTGCACACTTTACAGCATTAATAAACTCATTTATAGCTGTTATCAAAAGAAAAACTAGCTGAATATTTTGTGCTGCACTGTCTATTTATGGTAAGGCCTCAAGTGTTCTAGAAATCTGCCAAGGTTAAACAAGCGCACATGCTTTAAACACGCTCTTCTTTACCATTTCGTACACAAAGCTTCCTGTGATTGCTAAAAATTTCCAGTATGTAGGTGTGCTGAACAGCTTTGCCATGCAGACACTGTGACTGAATGGTAGTCAAGTGTGAGCTGTAGCAGTCACTCATGTCATGCCGAGGTAGTCAGTGTGGAAAAAAGAACTGTCTAGCTCACAGGATGGAGTGATACAGGAGCAGTTTTAGAACAAGATAGAACACTGACACTATGACGCTGGATAAAGGTGGACTCTGCAGCCAAATCTCTATGGAGCAAGTTATTTGCTTCATGTAAAAAGATGGCTGAGATTAGAGCTGAGTTCACGTCCCTCTGTGGTAACTGATGCAATTGGGTTAGCATATTTGAGGTATTAACACAAGTATTTGAACCTCATAATTTGCAATGTCTGCACGCTCTGTCACTATTTGACTGAGACACCCCACAGTGCTTGGCTAACATCCAAGGCAGGCTAACAAACCTAAACAACCTAAAAGTGTTTTCCAGTTCTGAGAGACGCGCAGTGGATTTCTTTTAGGTTTGTGGTTGTCACTGAGGAACAGAATTATAGAAATTAATCCTGCTATCACAGATTTCATATAAGAAAATCCGACTATGTTCTTTTAATGACTGTCTTTCTATATCATGACATCCCTCATCAATGTCTAAACAGAACCTGGCCAAATTCCAAAAAGGTAACTTTATACAACTTCTTACAAGGAAAAACATATTTAACTTTTTAATGAATGTAAAATATATTTACAAGTGTTGATTCATTCATCATGATAATATTAGACTGTGTGAATACTTGTGTTGTGTTAAAATGTAATTGTAAACAATAAATTATGTTTAAAAAGTTTTAAATTTTTTTTTGTCTAAATAGCAACATACACATGATCTGTTATTACTCTGTGTTTCATCGCCATTATTCTCTGCTAGAAATCCGAGCACAATGTAAATGTATTCAATAGATCAGCCAAATTTAGAACAGCTATTCTTTCACTGTGGGTGCAAATATATTTGTATAATGTTTTTCCTTTTCCATTTCTATTGTGCTTAAGTATTAACACTGTAGTGTGTTTCTGGGATTAGACTGTATTATACTCAAATACATCTGTTAATCCAGACACTTAGTCCTCCACAGACTCTGTCGTAAAGCCCATTGCATTGTACTGGATGACTGTAAGACTCCAGTGTTGAATTGCGGGCGGTTGTGGATTTATGGACTGGCCTTCTGTCAGTGATTGCGGCAGCTGTTGCTCAGCCTGTGGTCTTACTTTTCATCACATCACAAAGCGTTTGGCAGGATTGATACTGACATTGTCAAACAGCCCTGAGTCTGGTCAGTTTTTTTTTTTTTTTTTTTTTTTTTTCAAATCAGACCACAATCTGCCATTCCCATGGAAGCTGTAGCATGTGCGTTCAATACAGTTCCGAAAGGAGGCGGAGGGCAGTAAATGAGATATAGGGAAAGGGAGCGAGAGAGACATCTTCTCTTGGCAGGGCAATGATGCAGTCATCCTAGTGTGGACGATGGTGCGCCCAGGGAAAAGGCAATCTCTCAGCGGGTGTCATTACCTGTCATTCAGGCTAACTATGTCCAGCAGGCGCCTTCAGACAGGCCTGGCGTAATTGTCTGAGATAGAGAGAATGAGAGAGAAAAGGAGAGTGAATGGTTGAGGAGATGGGTAGATGACGAGCAGGAAGACACAGATGGACATCAGCGACGCCAGCTGACAAACATTCTTTTGGAGAAGCAGATGGAAAACGGTCCAGTGGCCAGGAAGCCAGTAAAACTAAAGAAAGTCACAAACCAAGAATGTTTAAGGCATTCATCATGGATCATAATGAGACCAGCTGTGTGGAATATAGGTTCTGGAGTAAAATCACTTTCAAACTTAAAGGGACACAGTACTGTACAAAAGTCAGAGACTATTGTTTCATTTGTTGGCATTTACCTCCTGTTAAAACAGCCTGTGAGCCATGTTTTTTTAGAATTAGGGAAAATATGTATGTTTTACAGAAAATTACAATAAAGAGTCAATACTTAAGTGTAACATCAAATCTTACACCTCCAAAAGTCTCTGGGATGAAGATTGTTGGCTGCAGAAGTTAGTTTTACATTACAAATCAGTCTGTAACATCCTATTTCACTTATCTCCAATGTTCAGTTTAAGGAATCTAGTTTTTTTACGGGGGGAAGGGGACGCTTTCAGACTCAAGCTTCATTCTGGACCCAGGGCCGCTTAAATTCAGTAGGTTTGATCAAGTATAAAAACTCTTTTCTGGTCCTCCTGTGATTTCTGGATGGTTTTCAGTGGATGGTACAGTTGGCTGTGCATGTAGAAGCAAATTTTTTTTTTTTTAAATAAGGCTGTAAACCTGGATAATGTTTCAGTGAGACACATGGGGTACACACACACACAGACACACTCAGGTAAAATAGCGTTAAATCATATTTCTATTACACTTTTTTAATTCAGTGTTTGTTAGACGTTTATACATTTAAATTTTTTTACACAGTCTTTTCTGGGATTTTTCCAGCTTGAGTTAGAGGCACAGTTTGAGGCAAGTGTGTTAAGATGTGCATGTGTGCATGATGCTAATTAGTGTACTTTAGCTTCTGTTACTCATTAAGAACAAAGGAGCAACCTTGGACACAAAACTTGTCTTAGCTTGTGGGAAATACTGTATGTGTTCATTTAACTTTTAACTTTTCACTTTAAACACAGTACTGAGAACATGGCTGCTATGTAAACCCTTATCTGTGGTTTCCAGTCCTCATTTTTTTTTTTTCTTCTTCTTCTAAGCAAAGTCACCAAAAGGACAGACAAATCTTAAATTATGTTGGTACCAGCTTTTTGGGCTGCTTATCTAGTTTAATCACATAGCCTTTACAACTTAAATACAGCTTAGATGTGTGGTTCCCAGCCAGGTGCAGGATATCTACCTTCCTCTAGAGTTTAGTTCAATTCCAAATCTTCTGCACATAATCCTTCCTATCACCGTTTGCAGAAGACCTTGAAAACCTGGATCAGGTGTGTTACAAACTGCAAGGAATTAGAAATGATGTACTATATTAGAAGCTGAATTGCGCTGAGGTATGAGCTGATATAGATTGATGTCAGGGTTTTTATAAAGATGTGAACTTTCTGTGACACGAGTTGCTTTAAAAAGGATGGTGCGGCATCAGCAACTCTTTCGGTCATGGCTGGACTGGTGGTTTCTGCAGGCTGTAGCATAGATCGGTCTGTGCCGGATGCGGCCCCTCGGCAGCTATCGACTTTGCTGTGATCTGGTAGATCCTCCATGTACTGACATGAAGCCCACCTTGTGGTAAATTTGATTTCATTATTCATGAGAACACCTCAGCCCTGCACCAAGGCCCTGTGAAGCATTAATATGACAGGCCGTGAGCAGCTCTTTTAGTGCATGTGCTGGGTGAGATAATGTCACAGAGGTCCCGTTTTTCTTCTACTCCTCCAGGACAGCCTAGTCCCTGCAGAGCTTTATTAGTCTGCTGTCAATATCAGTCAGTTAGTATTGAGCAGTAGCGAAAATGGCGCAGAGTAAGTTGGGGTGAGTCAGATCTTCCCTCCTGCTCTTTTTGCAAGCTATTGATTAGAACATTCTAAAAATGAAATGCAATTCAGGTAATAGTGAAGTTACCAATGTGATTCAAAGGATGTAAGAGCTACATAAAACCAAACTACTGCCAAACATGCTATCGTAAGTACACTTAAAAGGGGACTTTGTTTACTGTGCTTTCCGTATTGTCTTTTAAGGCCAATTTGGCTGAATGTATCCGAGCCAAACTGGTTGTTGGACCCCTTGTTATCCACCTTTGAAAGGTTCTTAAGTTTTAGGAATTGTTGCTAAAAGTCAATGTGACATTTTTTCCAAATATGTGTTTGCACAAACCGTTGAGATGTCACTTAAAAGAAGAAGCATAATTGTTTGCCAAAATGAGGTTTCACCACATTTTTAGTTGATTTATTTATTTGTTTGTTTATTTAATCATTCATTTAATGTCAAGTCAACCTTTATTTATACAGAGATGTTGCCACAGAGCAGCTTTACAAAGAATCTGGTGTTCAAGCCCCCAGTGAGCAAGCCGAGGGCGACAGTGGCAAGGTAAAACTCCTCTAGGTAGGCAGGATGAAACCTCAAGAGGAACCAAGACTCAAAAGGGGAATCCATCCTCCTCAGGCCAACACCAGAAAGGAGCACAAGAAAGAAGCGTATAATGTTTGTAGAGTAGGATATAAATGTCTGATTACTCTGTAGTTATGTAGCTGGGTCATAAGATGGGTCAGCAGGACGCAGGCCAAGCTTCCACACTGCAGGACAGCCAGGAGCTCTGTGGTGGTTAAAGGAATCAGTGGCTCCCAGTCAGAGCAGATGTAGCAACAGCATCAGGCCACACAGGACAGGCAGCAGTCCAGCTCAGACAAAGAGAACAGACAGTCTGTTAGCTCTGACAGAAGACCTGAACACACTATATGGTGTTAACAGAGTGCGGCAGTGACTCCGGCAGGCCTGGCTATTACAGCATAACTAAAAGGGAGAACCAGAAGGTCACAAAGACATGAGGGCTCCCTGAGAAGTCAGCGCCCCTCTGCTCCACTGTCAACAAACTTGAGTGAACATAAAGAGCAGCGGGACGACAGCACCAACATTCCCAGCTTACCAAACACTCTCTGTCAGTGGACCCCTAGACCTGCACCTTTTATCTTTCAGAAAGAAAAAACTAATTACCCAAAGCTCGACTAAACAGGTAGGTTTTAAGCCTGGACTTAAAGATTGAGGCTATGCCTGTGTCCCGAACACGTACAGGTAGGTCATTCCAAAGCTGGGGGGCCTTGTATAAAAAGGCTTTTAGTAGACTTTAAACTGCCCTCAGGTTTTTTTTTTTTGACTAGACCTGTTTACACCTTGCATCAGTGTGCATTGCTGGTGATAAAGCAAAACAACATACATAACATCACCACTTTATTGTTAATGATATTTGTATTTTTTGTAATCATGTGTTTTTGTGTGATCAAATAAATTATTACTACACAAATTATTAAATAGCTTTTACTCAGGTACGATAAGTTCACAGAACACTGTGCTTATATTGGTGTAGTTAAGTACATAGAACTGGCCTACAGTGAACCTCAAACACTGTTGTCTCTTTCTTCACACAAATCCTGGATTTGGAAAAGAGAGCAGTACAACTGGTCAGTTCCAAAATCCTAAACTGTCATGGGAGACTAAATGGTATGTAAATGGGTAACTAAATATGATATACCAACTTTTTTTTTTATATACAGGTTTGATTTATTTTCCAGTCTGTGTCTCTTTTGAGATTGCTTCTCTGTAATCATCATGGTGCATCACAATAAAGCAGTAAACCTAAGAAGTTATTTATGAGCTCCCCAAAAAAGGGAAATGGCTCATTTTATTCTAGAGACCGTAAATGGGCGTGTAAAACCACAACATTGCATTTTCACCCCAACCAAACTCAAATACCTTCTGTTTGGACATGAGCAAACAAATACCAAATAAATGCAGTCTATGGCACTTTTTATGAACTCAAATGTCATATAAGACTATGGGTTGACCTGAAGGGAAAGCTTGCATACCATTGTATGTAATAAAATAGTTCCATACTATTGTAGGTCCTTCATTACAAACCATATAACACAACCACTAAACTGCTATTTATTCATAGTTTCCCATAGTAACTACTGCTCAAGTTATGTAGATACAAGAGTAGGGAATAAATGCCTGGTCTGCTGACAGGTCCTTAGGGTATAAGGGGTTAACAGCGATTCACCGGTGGCCTCTGGAAGATCCGTGTTAGCCTTTACTCCATTGACATTTCCTCGAACTTGCCCCACAGCCATCACCCCCATGCCTCCCTCCACATGACACATGGAAAATTGCATGTCAGTCGCTGCTGATGTCCGTCCGCTTGACTGAGTGCACAGGAGCTTGAGATCCATTCTGCAGGCTTAGCCCATAACCTAGCAGCCGAAATGCACATTAGTGGGTTCACTCACAAACACAATAAGAGGAAGGATCGCTCATGAAATATCGACTGTTTTAGCTCAAAGGCAAGAGGGCAGGCGAGGACACACTGCCGCAAAGTCACTGCCCTTGCCACTATCTATCACATATAGAGACTATGGCAACGGTCCTTTGACATTTCAGGCTCTAAAGAAGAGCTGCTTCTTTTATCATATCCAGTATGATGAAGTACATCTCCTCCAGCTGCTTAAAAGTTGCAGTAATAGAAAATCGCATGGCCGAGCTGTGTTTCGGGGCATCAGATAATATGGTGTTTGACCATTATCTTGCTTTAGACACTGTAAGAGGAGAGGAGGCCGGGCCTTCCAGTTCTCAGAAAAGCAAACTGTCCTACAAAGAAGGTTTTTAATAGCAGTTAAAGTACAATCATGAAGAAAATGTTCAGAATCCAGCCTGTTTCCTAATCTTTTCTGCCTCCCTGAAGCTGCCTGATTCTCCTTCGGCTTCCATTTAAAGTTTCTTTCCTTTGATGATGACATGGGTTTGTTTAACTTCCTAACAGGGCTTGTCCCATTAGTGAGATGTATGATTATCTACCTAAAAACATGGCACTTGTTGTCAAAGCCTCGTAAATAAGCTTGTAAATTATGTGTTACCACTTATTTTACAAGCTCATTTATGAGGCTTTGACAGACTCGGAGGCTAAACATTTTTCTCAGCAGTAAACTGCAGCATAAAGTTTAGAGCGGCCAAGAGAGATTCTTCACGAAAGGTTTTTTGGGAGATTGCCACCAGTAGGTTTCTCAGTGCCAGTATGTTTTAGAGGACTTGCGGCTTGTCACCCTTATTGCCCATCAGCTGTGGAACCTCTCCTGCTGGAGTTAATGAAGCTCCCGGGATCGGTGAGAGTAGGGAGTGTTGATAGTGAGTCATCAGCAGGACCGGTGCAATAGGAGAGCGTCCGTGTGCCTGTGACCGGCGTCTGGCCTGCTGTGCCCTCATTACCGAGCGGATTCGACACCATCTGATCGAGGTGATTGGGCCCAGGAAGCCTAAAGCAACAATGATCCCTCCACCTGCCATTATTGCAGAGTGCACACTACACCATTTAATTCAATTTCCCTGTCATTCTCAGACTTTTTGGATCAGTGACAAACTTGCCCACATCAGAGACAAATTGCCTCGTTAAGTGTGAGCAGTTCAGAGAGGAAATTGACCCTGCCTTTGATTTACTTAGTCTGCGTGCTGTTGCAGACACCATGGTATTTTACAACGCGGTTTGAAATTATTGGTGATAAATCTTGCAGTGCCAGCACAGCAGTGGACAATGTGTACTTGAGTGAAAGTACAGATACCCTTTGTGAAATATAACTGGACTAAAGGTAGAAGTGTTCTGTCTATATTTCAACTGCATAATTCAGTCATTGAGATGGGAACAAAGACATTTAGAGTGGTTTGATGCGATTAGGTTAATTAAAGAGAAACTTTCATACAGTGGTCTTGATGGTAACCGGGGGGGAAATGACAAGAGTACAAATATAGCCTTTGAATTTACCATACACAACAGCTATTATCATATATCATTTATGTCAACCATAACTTTAAACCAAAACATTAAAACCACCTTCTAAATTGATACTGTCCATTTTATCAGCTCCCCTTTGGAGCATTTTGTAGTTATATAATTACAGACTGTAGTCCATCTGTTTCTTTGCATATTTTGTGATTTCCCTTTTAACCTGTTCTTAAATTCTCAGAACTGCAGTGACACTGACGTATTGGTGGTGTGTTGGTGTGTGTTGTGTTGGTGTGAGTGGGTCAGATATGGCAATGCTGCTGAAGTTTGTTAACAATGTGTCCACTAGTATCCAGAGAAAGTATGCAGAGAAACAGATGGACTACAGCCTATAATAGTAGAACTATACGGTGCACCTGTGTGGAAAGTGGAGCTGATAAATTGGATAAAGAGTGCAGATACATTGAGGTGTTTTCAATGTTATGGCTGATTGGTGTATACAGGTGCTCAGGACAGCAGTAACTTGTAAGTAAGCTGTGCTTTTAGTTAAGCAGCTTAATGTTATGATATTGTGACAAATTGGGAAATATGTCACATTTTAAAAGAGCCCTCCATAATAATGGGAGAAGGTGGCTTGGAAGAGAATGCACATGAAAGGAAAGTATGTGTTTATTAGCTACTGCATTAGCTGTGAAGCTATCATAATAATGCTTAGCAAACAACTTGGTTTCATTTTCTTTGCAATATCTTTGCTATATCTCCCAACCATACCTTAAGGTTCGCCCTTACCGCCCCTTAACATGTATTGTACTCTTTAAAACAACAACCCTGTCACTGTAGTATACCGAGAAAGCATTATAATGAATTTGCAGTTTTCCTTTTCTCTGCTGGTGGTCATACTTTTTATCCAGTTCAGAAGCTTTCCATTCAAGCCAGTTATGTGAGAGAAAATTGTGGGGTGAAGCCCAGGGAGGCCAATTAGATCAGTGCCACCCCAGCCATTCCTCTGAACCACCAAAACATAGAAAAGGATAAAAGATGGGGAGACATTAATAAATTAGTATAAATTACTCAGGCTGCTTTCTGGCAAAGTCATATGATACACATTTATTTGTGTGGTGTTTGGGATTTTGTTGGGATCCCCCCAGGTAAAGGCTCTTTGTGAGTAATTCGTCACATCAGTGTATTACAGATCAGAGGAAATAAATGTGCTACAGTGTAAGCAGTACAGCAGTTTAAAGATAAAAGTTGCATTTTGTCCGCTTGGCCTTAACGAGCCAGGGTGCCTAGCACAGCAGCACCTGCTTGGCAGTGTGATGTTGTCGCTGGAACATCCAGCCTGGTGTGGGAGTATGATGGCAATAGGATGGAGCAGAGGAGCAGACAAAGCTGAAGCACCGGCCCCAGTGTGCTCTCAGCGAGGTTAATGACAACAGTTTCGATTGGACCTCTCTAGAGGGTAGAAAGCTCGTTCCAGGTCACTCGCGTCTGACCTCCCACTGCTGGTTATTGTAAGGGAATACAGGAAGCAGCTCACCCTGAAGATTTAATTGGACAGCTGTATTCCCCTCAGTGATTGCTTTTGTTACACTGTTAGCATGAGTGCCTGCACACATACGTGAGAACATGCTGTGGTGCTGTAAGCTCCCTGGCTTGCTCCAACAGTGAGCTGAGCTACAGAGAGCATAAACCATTGGGACAGCACCAGCACCAGGGAGAAGTTGACCTTCACATTTGTCTTATATTATAAACTGAACGGAGTCCTGTCAGTGACGTCAGATGTTGAAGGCATTAAACGACCAGCATGTGCACTGCCTACGCAAGCTGCTGCAGTGCTCTGGGATGTGTGATTGAACCTTCAGTTCAGCAGGAATAGAAGACCTTTTTCTTCTGGCCGGATCAGCTAATTGGTCTAGGGCTTATAGGAACATGTGCACATTTCCATGCGTAAGTGAGGTGAAGACACAACAATCAGGATTTTTTTGTCTTTGGAAAGTATGTAAAGGCTCAACCTTGGGGTTCTGTAATTGGGCAGCCTGGCTTTGGCTGTGCGGGCATGATAAGACGCACAGTGTGTTCTTACCTCGCTGGAAGTCATTAACTGCTGGCCTCTCTGCATTCCCTACTGGGTTTAATAGCACAAAGTACATTCTGCCTGTCGATAAAAGAAGAACCTACGTTCGACAGATCTTCTGGCTTCTCTGACCAATCTAATGTGTGGCAGCAGGTGGCTACACGAGGTGTGAGGTGCTGGCAGTGCCCCAGGCTGGGGGTGTCATGACCGGGCGCAGCCTGGGGGTGTTGAGCCCTGGAACTTGGTACAGCTCTCCGCAGGAAGTCATGTCTAATCCGGGATCAAAGAGTTTTCAGAACAAGCGGGGAAGGCAGGCGTCCACTTCTCCTATATCTTAAGCAGCCGCAGCACAAAGTGACACATGGGGCGTGCCTTGCTGTTAACACTTCTTAACTCCTGACCTCAGAATCATGGGGGCATGCTCTGCTACAGCTACACCTGATGAGCCACACAGCAACAGGCAAACAGGAATCAAGCAGGATATTTTTTTCTTTTTCATCCTAAATGTAGTCAAGACGTTTAGTGGGCAGATATCTACTTATTTAACTTTGCACTGGAGCCAAAAGGCTAATTTAGCTAACAAATAGTGGAAGCTTGTACACAACCAATTACACAGTTGCACACTGGCTAAATCATGCATGTCCCAAAACTGTGAAGCTGTTAGGTTATCTCATAGACTTGCATATGCGATTTCTGATACTGTATGAAGTGCAAACACATGAACACAATTCTGGTCATTCACTAATGTCCCCCTTACATTTTATTTCTAAAGTCGTTCTTCAGAAAGAGCATCATCATAAAGGTCTACATCAGATTCATGACTTGAGTGTGTGTAGATTTTGTCCTTACCTAATAACAAATCCTAATTAAGAAAGAATGAAATCATGTTGAAATCTTCATACAAACTGTGTTATGTTGGTGTTCAGAAGAAAAATAATTCTTAGAGCTGTTGGTAAATGAGACCAATTGTGTGTTATCACTCAAATTAGGCTAGTCTTATACCTACCGCATCTAACGGCCTTAAAGAAAACTCTAAAGAAAGATGATATTTAGTGTCTTCATCCCTGCTGGCATAACTATATGCTTATATGCTCTTACTCACAAGTGAATGTCTTACAGAATAGTCCTATATTTCTAACAAAACACATGCATTTTTGATAGAAGAAAATAGTTGTGTAAAAATAAATGTCTCAGTGTGCAGGCTGGACGCATTTGTAACAGTTCAGCTTGAACAGGCAGATGTAACATTTTTGCAGTCTTTGCTCTGTCTTCGTTTTCCCTTTTTGTTGGCCTCCTCTGTCTATTTTTTTTTAATCCTGCTCCAGGTATATATGGTACATATGTAGTTAATGGCAACGTTTAAGTTATTGTTATTTCAAGAGAGAGACCATAGCACTTAGTAGTTAGCTCTGAGTAGTGTTATGGCCGTAACTTGTTTATCCATGTCATTCGTATCTTTTTTGCAGACACATTATGTGAACAACGTTGCAAATTGAAAGTGCCATAAAGCCATGAAAAACTATCTTCTTGCCCTCAAGAGGTTTTGTCTATCAGCCCAGTTTGATTATGTAACTAATTGCCTCATAAATCATCCTGCATAAACCTATAAATCAGCCTAGTTTGTACTGGCTCAGAGCAAATGTTGAACATCAAGTACATATTGGACATCCCCGCCTCATGATTTAACACAGAAATTGGATCAGACCCTCACTCTGGGATCTATGGTCAATGGGAGGCTGTGCATTTTATTGTCCCAGAACGATTGAGGAAAAATGAGCTGCTCATGTCTTACCTTTTTCTAATACCCCATCATCAGTGAAGTCCTTTACTTGGTAGAGGATAGCACTGACTGCAGGCCCTTCACTCTGGCCTAACGCAGCCACTGCAGCAGATTGAATTCATAGAAAATCAGAGTCTGTCGCTGGCATTCAGTTTTAGTGACGGGATCTGACATTGAAGATCACATTGTGCTACTTTTCCCTCATAGAAGAACTCACCTGTCAGGGTATTTTTATGTAGAGTAAGGCACTAGAAGCAGGAGCTTCCACCAAATGTAGTTTAATGTGAATTTCCTTGGTAATATTTGACGCAATAACACACGCTTTGCATTACTAAGGTGCAGGGAGTATCTAGGTCCAACAAGGTTATAATGTTAGTGGCTGGTTTAGGCTTTCATAAACAATAAATAATCTGCTGAGGGACTGGACTCCAGCTCAGGCTGCATATTTTTCATTCTCTGATGGTTTTCACATCACACCATGTCAGCAAGCATCTTCTTTTTTGAGCAGTGATGGATTTTTGTCAAAAATGGCTTTGCATATATGTAATATGTCTTCTCAGGAATCTGTTCACTGCATAATGTTTATACCACCTCCTGCAGTCTTCCAGCAATGTGTGAAACCCCCTGATAAATCAGTAACAGTCACACTTCTTATTTCAACTGTGAATATGTTGGAACCGTCACTGAGAACACATAGTCATGGTCAGTTTGACCAGCAAAGGCTGTTTTTTTTTTTTTTTTGCATGCTGTGATAATCACTGAGTAATACTTTCTATGAGAATTTGCATAATTTTAGTATGTTTGGACCAAATGGAAGTGAAAGTGGGCATCATGTTTGGAATATCATCAGATGCATTATCCTTAAAATGTTTCACTGCTAACTCCAGTAGATTTCCTGTGGAGTGGATACACTTACATTGTGCATTACTTGTTCTGCCTCTGCTGCTGTGCTCTAGATTAAGTTGGACTTCTCAGATGAGCTTCACCTGTTCACTTTTACCAGTATTACATTTCTTTTACACTAAAATACTTTCAGTCTAGCAGCTCTTACTGTTCACTGTATCATATAGTACAGACTGTGGACTGCAGATTATGGAGAATTTCCGAGACTGAAGTGTGACATTATTGTAAATAGCATGTGCATAAGGAGTGGGGGGCCTATATCTGGACACTACCTACAGCACTACGGTTTTAATCTAAACCCAGCCTCACCCCTCTCAAGATGCATGTTCAACCAGAGAGCCCCAAGGCAACATTTCACAGGGTGAAAAATGAATGAGAAAGCTTGTAACACTCATCGTGGCATCTGTTTGCGGGGAAAGCCCTGCCCTTTAATAAAAAGAGCCAGTTGACTTTCTGGTAAAGCTGTGAGCTGAAAAAACCCTGCCTTGTTATGGAGATATGTGCGTGTGCAGATGCCAGAACAAGCTGACAAAACACTATAAAATATTTATGGCAAAATATTTATGAATTTTGTCAGATGTTTCAAGTATTTTAAAGTCTATTTATGAAATGTTTATATGGCTCTCATTTTCAGGTTTGTAGGTCTCTCCCCATTTAAAGAGGCCGAAGTTTCAGTTTTACAAATCCTAAGAAATGTAAAAAACATAGTTAGCTCATTTTGCATAGATGGTTAACAACCTATGTAAAAATGTATCTATACACCGTATGTACATTTATAAAGGTAAAAAGCAATGATGTCACCACTGTCACCATGTGCTTTTTATTATTCTTTATATCTGTGTAGCACTTAAGCTACTCATGAAGCAAGTTCAACAAGACAACAGAACAAGTTCCTGGCAAAGTTTCAGCTTCAGAAAACCCAACAAATTAACCCATGGTTGACCAGGTTCAGTGATTAACTTTCTCTCTCAACCTGTGTATCCCAAGCCTCTGAGCTGCTCTTCGTGTTTTACATGACTGGCTGTTTGTCATAAACATCACCCTTTCATGTGCATGCGCATGAGGATTCATTTTAATTCCAGCTTTTGTATGTAACAGAGAGGTAACAACCTGAGGAAACAGAGGAAGTTGTAAATTGCCAGTGTGAGAAAAAATATCCCTGTTATTTGGGGGTCCCATGTTGGCAGAATTCCCATGCTGGCTTACTCACCATAGCAGTGCTGATGCTAAATATAGTGGCAGTAAAATGCAAATCCTGCCTTGGAAAAACTCTTTTCTTGTGTGATAATGTTCTCCTCCACCCATTAACTGAAATCTTACACATCTCCTGTTTTGTGTTTGGTTTGAGAAAGGAGTAATAATTCAGTCTTTAGAAAAATTGGGCAAGTTTACAGGTTTATAAATATGCTATGGCATGGTTGCAATTGTTAGGTTATAAAGGACCAAATGGGTGAACCAATTTGCTACTGCACCACAGTGAGGCTGACAAGTGCTGCAGCTTTAGTTAGTTAAGAATACTAAAGACAGAAACTTGCTAATTGTAAGTGAAGCAGCTAAACATTATCACTTCCCTGAATTTATATATGAGCATCTATTTTACCCTTACAGACAGTCTTACGTCATCATTTGTCATTAGTCTAATTTAAAAGACCACACATTTTAAATATGAGATTTTCAGGAGGTGCAGAATGTTAATTTGGGAGTAGACCTTCATAAAATGAGAGGTACATGGTTTTATTTGTTTGTGAAGCTGAAACATAGTCAAAGTCAGGAAGAACTCGTTGGCATAGCTAGAATTTTAGAACTTTTAAATTAGCTGTATGACATAGAAATTATATAAACAGTAATGCATTGTTTTTTTTTGTACATAATTAAATCTGCCCATCTTTATCACATGAACAGTACAACAGTAAAATTATTTGTAAAGTTAAATGAAGGTCAAATGTAATTTGGTGTATTTAAGTAATTGAAAAAGAAATGCATTTCAATGATGTAAATTAAATTAAATCGCTTTTTTAGTGCAGGCATTGATATCAAGGAACATCAATATATACATGCCATAGTGTTATTGATTTAGGCTTCCCTCACTACAGGTTATATGTGATAGCATCCAGATACACACACATATCTATGCACCTGTAAAAAGAAATTAGTGTGATAAATGATTATAGCTGACAAATTTTGATAGTTAACACATCATGCCATCTAATAGCCTACTTCATAATGTAGCTTACAGAACAGCAGTGCTGAAGGAGCCCAGCGGACATCCTATTTGCTGAGCAAATTAGCCTACCTCTGTAAGGTACGCTAATTATTAAATGCACCATTATCAGACTCTTCTAACTGATTGCTAACTACCCTGGAGGCTGATTTTCACCATAAGCATAACTGATGTTTTAATAATGATGGCTAACTTTCTCATTTGTGCTAACTTGGTTGGCCAGGAGAGTGTCCATGCTTCATTCTAGAGTGTCTGGCCACCCCTTAGCTATGCCTCTGGCCTTAGGTTGATAAAATGTAATCCATAGGCGTGAAGTGTTATCAAGTTTTAGGTTAGTTGGCTAAGAAGAAAATCCTGCATTGTACTACACGCCCCTGAGCTTAATAAAATCCTTTTGGAATGCGATCCAAATGGAACCAACTGCTTTACTCTCTTTCAGTTTTACACACACTCAGTAAGAGGCTTCTCACAGTTCTTTTTCCTATGTACAGGTACTGGACTATGCTGCCTACACTCTGAGTGAGGTATATTTTATGTAGAGTAAGACTTGGCAGACACTAGGAGCAGGAGTTTCCAGCAAATATATTTTAAAATTAATTGTCTTGGTTACATTTGACACCATAGCACATACTTACTACTATTTTGCAGATCCAACAAAGTTGCAATGTTGGGACTTTCTTAAACAATGAATAATCTACAGTGTGATTGTACTGCTGAGTCTCAGGCTGTATGTGCTTTAATGGTTATTTTCACATCATAATACATCAGCAGAAACTGACTACAAGCAGGCAACTTTTTTTTCAGTACAGTTGCTTTTGTCAAAAAAGGCATTTCTATTCATAATGTGCTCTACGTCTTCATGAGAATCTGTTCACTGCATAATGTTTACATCACCTTCCTCCATCCAGCGGTGAGGTGTGAAATGTAAAGTCACCCTATAAATCAGTCACACTTCTTAATTCGACCCTTAATATGTTGGAACTCTCAGTAAGAACAGTCAGTGTGTAATTTAAAAGCACATGGAACTGGAAAAATTTGGTTTGATTAGACCACCTTGGATGGTTGATTAGCATTTCAAGTTGTTTGAAATGGTGAGCAGAGAAAGCATGTTTGGACAAGCAGAATCCGGCTCACATTCATCTCCTGTCTGGGTAGATTTCAGTTTCAGTTAGATTCAGTAATGGTGAAACTATTAAAACCGTTTTGTTACTTATTGTCCTTTCCAAGTAAGTCCATAGGTGGAGTATGAAGTTTAGTCACACCCCTATTTATTTTAGAGGAAGTGAGACTGCATCACTGTCACATCCCCATGGTCACATGGTGAGCATTTATTAAGCATGTGTTATGATTGTTTTGGTAAATGGTATGTTTAAGCATTTGATTTAATTATATATACAGTGAGAGAGAGAAAGTTACAGTACAAAATTATTTTTTCTGTATTGCAGCTCCGTTAAAAAGAAAGGTGGTGCTCAATTAATTTAATATTGAAATAATTACTTTTTCCCATTCTAAATAAAAATACTTTGAATGCCTTTGAAAGCATGCCAGCAGCTCTTCTGTTTACATGGCCTTATTGTAAGGTATTAAATAGCATGTGCAGGAATTGGCTAGGAGCAGAAGCCATTATTTATTTATTCAAAAAAAGAAGAACATGAGCTACAGTTGATTGTGCTACGCTACTCACAGGGGAGATTCACGCTAAAGGACACTGAAAAGCCAGTAAGTGTTTTCATCCTCTGTCGCAGGCGGACACTGGCATTGTTTCAGACTGAAAAAGCTACACAGATCCTCTCCCTGTCAAAGCCGCCTTAAAACACGTCTGTCGCCTGTCGCCTGAGCCGTTCTGGGCAAAGGGACGTGAATTAAAAAAAAGCTGGTGGGATTGTTTAAAATATCCTCCACCTGCCTGTGACTTTCCTGAGTTGTCCGCTTTGCTGATTACAAAAAAGGAAGAAAAAAAGAAAAAGGTGGGGTGAGAAACGCAGAGAAGCAAAGCTATTTTCTTCCTTGTCAAGATGAATGGCTGTCTGCAGGTGGCCAGGTGCACCAGCCTGGTAGTCTCTGAAGCAGCTGTTTAAATGCAACTAATCTGGTGCCATCTCCTTCTGTTTATTGTTTATGCACTGACCCAGTCTGGCAGGCTCGGGGGTTCAGGCAGACGCTAAGACAGTCCCCACTCAGTGTGGCATTCACACACTGTCTCTCAGCCACACCCACCACCATCCCCTCCTGTGCCACGCTCATTAACACACTCCCTACAACACTGGAGCTGCAGCAAAACTGTTAATTACTCTTACCTAGGGAGAGTGGGGTGCTTTTCTGCTTGTTTGTTGTTGTTGTTATTTGCTTGGAGTGATATGGCCAAAACTTCTATCTTGATAGAAGTTTTCCCAGATCATTCAATATCGGCCATTTAAAAATGTATCTTGCCTATTGAGATATTATTTAATTATTATTATTTAATTACTTTTCAGTCTGAAGAAAACAAAAGGCATCTGACTGAAAAGGCCCACATTATGGAAATACAAGTTTTCAGTACTTTTTAAAACATGGTCAAAGCTGCACTACGTAAGATTGTATGGCTAAAATTGAAAGAACTAGTATTACATGTGTACAGGTACAGTCATCAGGCATGAGGCATCAGTGGGATTTTGGGGAGTTTTTGGATGAGATGTACGTGTTAACGTCAAACACAAACATGCTTAGGACTGACTCAATGAAAAGGCTAAAAAAAACTTAAGTTTTAGCAGACTTAAAAACAACTCTACAGAGACTGTGTTGCCACAGTGTCCTGAACATATGATGTTTTAAACTAACTGTACTTAACTGTAATTGCCCGCTGGTGTATGCTGTTGGGATTGAATAGCTAGTAAAAGTAAAAGGAGTTCAAGAGTTCAAGCCATGGCTGTTAATACTGCACTGTAAAGGAGAACAGCTTGATATGTTTAGCAAAACCACACAGCTAATAAGAGTGTGAATGTAATAGTTATCATTATTATAGATCAGTAAATTCTCCTGTACATGAACCCTCTACTGAATGCAAAGGTGCTATACCAATTACAACCTTATCTGTAAGCCAAGAACTATTTAGGAAGCGATACCTTTTAAATAGAGTGAGGTTTGCTCATCTTTAGAATTCATTATTCAAGATTCATTTATATGCTTCAGTTAGTAGAACTCCTGTGTCTGTAACCCTCCTTTCCAGTGAGCCCGGTGTGCTCACTCGATTCCACTCCCATACTGCAGTGCACAAAAAGGTACATAACTACATACATAGGTACATACTAAAGGAAAGGGGAAACCTGGAAAGTATAATACATCACTTTAGCAATGCATATTCTGGTGCTTAGGACAAAGTGGCACATTGTTAACACGCCCTCGCTGTGGTCAGTGTATCTGTGCTATTAACAGAGACCTGACAGGCCTCCAGGTGATCAGAGCACGGAATGGTTAGGCTTATATTGCCTTTTAATCACTCTGCTGTCTGCCTGGGTCGATGTAAACATTAATTCCCAAACCGCCACCCCCCATCTGCAGATCTGTTTGAGCGCTTACACTGCAAAAGCACCATTAGTGCAAACATCTGTCTGCTCCTAATGTGCCGTGTGCCCTCGCTGGGAGACAGAAAGGTGAGAAGTGCCATATGAAAGTGAAGCGAGTGGCTGGGGGCGATGTGGAGTTTATGTGTGTGTGTGTGTGTGTGTTAAGTGAGTGCAACAGGGAGAGAGCTCTTGTGGAGGAAGAGCTCTCATGTCGTGACTGAGAGGCTATAGAGGGTGTGGAGGTTTGGGATTCTTGTATGGGTTCTAGCACTTTACATGGATTACAAGGCTAGATAATAGAAATATATGTTTGTCGTTTAGGAATGCACACCAAATATTGCTCACAATAATATTTTGCATAATATTTAATGGTATGTTTACCAATACCTTGGCTGGGGTGGTGACTCACTATCTGGTTTATCGGGGCTTTTTGTCATAGCTGAACCTCCTTTATCCCTCCAGCAGCCAGAAAATAATAATAAAAAAAACTTTAACTTATTGTGTTATTTGTTTTGTTACTGTTGTATTCTGTAGCTCAGGATCCTTCAGAATCCCTGAGGCATCAACCACTTGTAACAAAATGAGTGCCAGGGATTTTTTTCTTTTACCCTTTCAGCCAGAGGAAAAGAGCCAAACTGAGCTTAGACCTCTGAATATCCAGGTAGCTAACTCCTCCTAACTTTCATTTTTAACTGGTTGCCTTGCTGTTCTCATAAGCCATTTCTGCTATTCAAGTACAGTAATTTAATTCCTCTGTTGTACTGACGATTTGAAGACACTTCAATTACAGTTACACAACAATTACAGTTACACAACAAATACAGTTACACTAAGAAATTTGGCTTACCCAGAGCAACGTTAGCCAAAGGTGCACTGACCTGCGGGATATGTGTGTGGGGCCGACTGCCTTGAAAGTGGATGCGAGTCCCTTGTCAGTTTGTTCTAACATTTCTAACCCGATGCTGCTAGTAACAACCAATAAGCAGCCGTGGGTAGCCACTGCACTGTCTGCTATGGGTGGTAATGCTTACAATGACATATGCCTGGTACACACATGACACTGTGAATTGAGGAATGTCCCGCATAACTTTAAGAATGGAATGTCCCATCCATCTGGCATGCCTTATTCAAACTCTGATAATTCACATTATCTTGCCATGAGCACCCTGCCAGTGGTCACAGCTTACAGTATACAGGTGGGCATTCTCAATCCATCCCTTGAGGTAATGCAGCTCCATAAGCAATTTGCATACTGATATCCCATGATTTTTGGTATGTCAGAGTATATACTACTATCCAGCCATACACATATAGTATGTATAGTAAAATAAAATAACTGCTGACAGCACTAATTATGGAAAACAAAACTATGCAATATATGTGAAAGGCTGATCTGTTGTAAAAGAGGTTGCTTCATCGGATGTGGTCGCAAACCACAGTATTGTATTGTATTGTATTTGCCACCACCCCAGACAGCGCCTCTCTAGCATTTCGGTCTTTCTTTTTAGCAACAGGGGTAATAGAGGAGAATACTGACCAGGGAGAAAACTAAAGATTGCCACAGAGGAGAGGGGTTTTTTGTAGCAGCTAGCAACTACATCTTTTCTCACTTAATGAGTCTCTGTCATTTAGGAAGGCAAAGTTAAATATTTTAGAGCTCATGCTTCATTGCAAGGTTGTTTGCACCAGAAGTAAATTAGTAAATATGACTTCTCGCTTGTATGTAGATACACCCACCACACAAAATAGAACGTGGAGGTCTGGAGAATACAGTCCTGCCTTTTATTTGCTGTAAAAAGCATTCAGGTTTAACAGATGACCTTCAGTTATACATTTTTCCACATTCCCGGCTTGTTAACATTTTTCACTTGTGTAAAAGGTTGAAGGTCACATCACACATCAGATCTCATAAATTAGTCTTGTTCTCTGTGTTTACAAGTTTATAAAGCTGCCTTGACCAGCGACAGCTGGACAAGCATTTCTCAAGATTATAACTTGACGGTGACAGCACACTATATCAGAATCTACTGGAGGCAAAAGCAATCTACAGAGCATGAACAGAATCAATGAGGAAATTAGTGACATTTTACAAGAATTTAGGTTAATGGATGAAAAAATGGCTGTCACTGTTTATAATACTGCATCCTAATGTTGCGTTAAGAAGATACAATTAATGGACCCCAGAACTGAAAGATAAAAATTAAAGATATTTTTTATATCTAAACATTTGGCATCTTTTCACTGTATTGTAATCAAAACTCAAATTTGATCTGTACTGAAATCTATAGGCACCATAATAATCAGAATTGGTATCAGTAAAACTGAAACACTACCCAACCCTGGTCTGTATGTACTTTTGTGCTACAGTGTTGTCATATACTTGAAAAATTGTTATATAATATCTAGGCCATACAGCTCACCCTCTATCATCACCTGGCCAGACTCGCAAGCTATCCTTTCTGCGCTTCATGCTGAGCAGGTGCACCCGAGGCTCCTGCTGAAGTCTGTTTTCAGCTGCCGTTTTGACCGCCACCTTATTTGCTGTGAACGGCTGATAGGTAATGCACTAGTTTCGTGCTCCTGCTGTTGTTTTATGTTGGGCTTAACGTGCCATGTCTTGTTTGTTCACCGCTGCTCTCCCTTTTCCCTCTATCTCTCTGCGAGATGAAATTTACGCTCCGTGCCTCCACTGTAAATACAGCCACCGGGTAGCAAGGTGCCATTTGTCTGTTGTTTCATACTGATTTGGAATCATCAGCCTGAACCACTGGCATATAGGGGTGTGCGTGTGTGGGGACAGGAAGGGATATTGCACTAAACATTACTGTCTCCCTCATAATGATGCAGCACAGGCTTGTTTTCACGGTGCTGCAGTGAGCTCTGTGTGAGGTGGCAGACTGAATAACAAATCCCCAGGTCCAAACTAGACTCAGGGGAGGCCATTACAGCAAGTGGCACTCGGGTGGAAGTGAAACCAATTGAATTTAGTCCACCGCAATTCTCCATCATGGTCCCCACATTGAAAAAAAAAGGGGTGAGGAGTAAGAAGATAGACAAAAAAGAGAGATTTGGTGCTTGGCTTTGATAAAGCTAACGCGGGAGGCGCCCTCTGTGCTGTAACAGGGATTTGTATGCTTAGCTCTCTGTTTACTGGAGGCAAGATAAGAAGAGTGAGCGGCAGACTTTCCTGCTGATTTCCATAGACATCGGCCTCCCTCTGACATGTTTTTAAACACTTCCACTGCAAAAAGAAACGTCACGTGTGGAATAGCATAGTAATAAGAAGCCTTTTTTTTTTCCTTTATTCCCCAGGTGCTGCCACTTCCTGTTAAAGTTGAAGCAGCTGAGATAGTGTGTTCTTATCCAAATGCCTAATAGCCATCAACGACAGCACTGGCTTAGCTTTTACTGCCTGTTGAATTGATACGGTTAACAATGCTAGCAGGCAGCATTTTGCCTCAGCCATAACTGTGGTTGAGGTAGTTAAATGATGGTGTAGCGAGAAATCGAATGTACACAGTCTCCCCTGTTAGCTTCAATGTGATTTGAAGTGTTGTGACTAAAAGTTGATTAGTTTTGTACTGAAGCTACGAAGCTAACACCAAGAAGCACTGTGCACACCATATGCCTGAATCATCACACACTTTTCAGACCATTTTAGACCATGTCTGAATGCAGCTGTGTAGAAGGCACCTGCAACTAAATTGTGTTTCAGACATGTTTCGCAAGCAGTGATACTAGACAATGTTGGCAAATTGAGTTCCCTGCTCTCTTTATTTTTTAGCTGTGATAGTGTTAATGTCTCTTACTTGTTAAATATGTTTCTCGTTAAAGGACTGAGCGTACTAAACCTCTTATAATCGGTATGTGGCATTTTACATTCAGCATTCACAAAAATAAGTTCTAATGCTCAAAGCATCAATGAGTCGACCTTGTTACCTTGAACTTTCCTTACATAGGCTACATTTGCAAACAGACATAATAATAAGCTGACATCTTCTATTATGAAAGACTAAAGTAATACAATACACTGCCTTAATAAGTGTTCAAGTGATCTTCAGTCACTGTCAATCAAGATTTTTCCGACCACATTTCTTCTATAAAGGTGACTGTTTTCCACTATACTTTGAGGGTTTAATAATTATTCAGACAGTTCCTAACGCAATTCCAGTCACTCAGCTTTTCCTTTTTTCTTTGCTTGATACAGACCAATAATTTGACCCTTCTGAAACACAGTGATATCTTTTCTACCACAAGATACATCTTCTGGCATGGCTGTTTAAGAAGTGAGAAGCTGCTTACTGCATCAGTTGTTGCCAGCTAAAGCATAATAATCACTGCAGTAATTATCCAGTTGAAAGATATTAGGTATTTGCTTATTTAAATTCAAACAGTGACTTTTTTGGTCAGGCAGTATAAGAGATATCATGCAAATTTACATTGAACAGAATGCATCATGCCATGCTATGATGAGTCAAGAGATGACAGTAGATTTTAGGTGAGGCCAGTCATTGTCTAAGTAGGGTTTTTAAGTTGTTTTGCACTATTTGTGCTTACACACAGGAGAATTTTTCTTTCACAGTTAACCCATCCCTGAAGTGACATACACACACACACTAGTGAACACACACACTAGGGAGCAGTGAACACACTTGCCTGGAGCAGTGGGCAGCCCTATCCACAACGCCCGGGGAGCAGTTGGGTGTTAGGTGCGAACCGGCAACTGGTCACAAGCCTGGTTCCTTAACCTCCAGCCTACATCAGATAACACATCAGACTGCTCATATGCATCATCATTCTGCTCTTTTCCATATTGGACAGGGCATATTAAGCATCATGATATTATAATTTGGTTTTAAATGTGAAGCCAGTACTTAGTACCTAGGCTGCTGTGAGGCTTAAAACTGGCCTATAACTTTGCTTACGCTTTCAGTCTTTGTACTTTAACCTGCTTGTGTTTTAGCATTGATCCTCTCTAAGCAGCCAACAGCTGGCAAGCAAACTGATGTGACTCAGTCTAATAAAGGCATAGCCGTAATTTAAACACAACACAGCTACTAAATAAAACAATGTGCTTACACTTTTACAAGGTACAGAATGTTCATTGTTAGTATTATTATTATTTAACGGTTGGAGACCCAATATATGGAGGTACTGCAACACCCCCAATTCATATATCCCTGCCTGTGCCAGGTGAAGCAGAAGAAGAAGCACTGCTCCCTCTCCTCCTCTTCCTCCGCCTCTCCGCCCCTGCACTGGTGCATGTGTTTGTGTGCCAGGTGATAAAGTGTGCAAAGCGGGGATTAAAACAGGGAGCTGGAGATGTAAACAATTATCCGCAGCGCACACACATCCCAGGGGCTGTGCACCAGTGGCAGACTCGATGAGCAATTGCCACCGTTAATGCTATCATTATTCCTGTGCTCCTAATGGCTTCCCTCAGTGTGCACTCACACACTCACACACACCCACTCAGACAGAGTTATCACAATCTTACACATGACCACACACACATACACACATGCATGTACCTCTAGAGTGGTTCCCTCCACACTCACATACACATATGCATGCACAGCACATGAACACATACATCAAAGTGCCATGATCAGTTGTAGAGAAACTCCATTTTTTGCTGTTGTTTCTTATTTCTCTAAAGAAAACCTTTTTTTTCCCCGAGCGTAATCGTTCCGGAGCACTGCTGGGTGCCAACTGTTGCATTAATGGAAGAAATCTATACCTCGCAGATAAATCCACCCTTCATTTATTTCATTTCCAGCCAAAACAGCTATTAAATACAAGTTATTTCTTTTTCATTATGTAAGATAATCCACTTGGTAGTCAAAGGAAGACAAAAATTAGGAGTTTACAAAAATGGCATTATTAAACACAACTAATTAATATTCAGGAGACCGAGAACGAGGCAACATGGTGTGATTAGGTAAGGATGGATACGTGACATCAGGTGGTGGGATATGGGAAATGAAGTCTGGGAGATTGGAGGTGAGAGGAGAATCAGCAGGCATGACAGTTATTTGGCTCGCTGTAATGAAAGCACAGCCTTAATTTAAACAGTACACAGCTGCTAAATAGTACTGTAAGCTCAAAGGTTCTGATTTTTCATTGTTAGTATTATCATTTTAGCAGTTGTAGAACAGGTGTTTTTGTCCATCCGTCCACCATGAAAAGTCCTGATCCCAACGTCTCTGAATGTGTTTTATTATTATAGGATTAATAGAAGCTGAAATTGCAACTTCTAAGGACTGTTAGTATGGCCGTTACACAATGAATGTGATTTTTGTAAATCAATTAGTGTCTGACTGATGATCTCTTACAAACTAAAATGCAGAAATGTGTCACTGTTTTAATATTTAATTTATTTACCACCTGCACACTTTCTTTTGACAAGCAATCAGTGACCAATCACTATCATGTATGCTGTGCTGAGCAAAGGATCTGGTGTTATTTACACTTAAAAGCATTCCATTTGTTTGTTTAGTGCTCTGTTTAGTGGAGCTATATCTGCCAAACCAGCTCAAATTCTGATGAGATCCCAGCTGTCAGTGAAATTACTCAAACTTAAGCTTCTGAAACGAGTTAGAGAAACTCCACAATATCCTTTCCCTTTCCCACATTGGAAATCCTGCACAATATCACAGTTTGCCCATTCTGTGAGGAGCAAATGAGATCTTATTGCACCTACTTGACTGGCTTATGGAGATCCGAGCTGTGTGTGAAAGAAGTTTCAGTTGTCACATCACTTTGAGAAGCTCTCCTCCAAACTTTCTCTGTTTTTTGAGATGTAAGGACACTCTCACAGATGTTTTATCTGTTTTTTTTAATGGCGCAAAAGATTTGTGCTGCATTTGGACAGTACAGTTTTGAAGCAAAAATGTGTCTGAGTAACAAGACTGAACCTAAAAACTGAAATTCAAAGCAAGTCTCCCAAAACGGATGGAATCTGTATTGACAGCAAAGAGCCTCGCTCACCAGTTAGGGTTTTTTTTTTCCTTTTTTTACATTTGTTCTTGAAAAATGTCCTTAAAATAGTAATTCATGAAGTGTTCTTAAACTGTAGAATTGTAAGCATCTGTGCTCTTGAGTGAGTGTAAATTCAGTTCTAACCCAAGAACCAATCCCAAAACATTAATAAATGTCAAAAGTGGGTTTACTGTCAGAATGTAAAATCTAGAGGTATGTAAGTTATGGTGTGTGTGTGTGTGTGTGTGTGTGTGTGTGTGTGTAATGTGTTTTTTTGCATCTTTGTGGAATGTTGTCATACCCTGTGTTACTGTCAAAAATGAATTCCTTGTATGTGTGAACATACTTGGATGGTAAAAAACATTTAATACTGAAAATTTGACATTATATTTAGTTGTTGAGTTTTCTGTGTAATACTTTATATTTTCTATATATTTTCTGTTTTCAATATGTGGTTATTAGACATTTGACTGCAGTTTATGTAAGTAAGAAAAGTCTTTTGACTTTTGCACAGTAATGTTTTTTTGTTTATACACTGATTGCATAGATCGAGGTGCCTGTATATGTACTTTTCCATTCTGTGAGCATCTCTTATCTCTTTTTTCATTAGGAACGTCTTGCTAGCTACTGTAGTTTCAGATAGTTGCTCATCAGCTGTCATGCACAATTTGTCAGCTACCCTCTACGCCATTCATCAAAAATCCAGCACTGCTTCTGGGCCCCTGCCATGTCAGTGTCACTGCTGTGTTCAAAATGATTCACCGTTTGGATTCACAGCAGTCCTGTGGTCAGAAATAGACCAGTGTTGTGACTAATTGTGCATGACAACAGATGGAGTCCTGTCTGTGATTGTATCTAAAGTCAGCTCCACCATTATTGGCGCCCTTGGTAAAAATGGGTAAAAGTAAAAGGCCTGAGTGTTTTGGAACTCTTAGGCGGTCATTAGTAGAGCATAAACATGAGATGGCACTGAGAACAAATTCCCATACATAGTCATCAACATAAGAATGATTAGAAAATACACAAGTCAAATTAGGCTTGTGTGGACTTTGGTAAAACAGGCAAAGGCTATAGAGAACAGATATACTATATCTAAAACTGTCCATATCTGCTTTAAAAATATTAAATCAACCAAAGCTGTAGGATACTTGCCTATAAGAGTACACAAGTGTAGATGGTCCCCTGGAACAGTAAGGAAGACACTTTGGAGTCACCATGCCTCCATGCCTACAGTAGTTACATTGTCAGTAGAATTTTAAGGCATGCTGAAAGATGTCTTAAGTTCTTTGGAGGATCTGTAAGGTGTTTTGAGAACCTTGACAACCTTTGGGAACTTTGTTAGGTCACATGGCATCATGGTTTTCATAAAGTACCAGTAGACAGTAATTGAAAATCTGGCGTGTGGTTGTCTCATTTGGCAGGAAATCTGCAAACTAAATTCACATTCATTAAATGTTAATTCATTTTCTCATATTTCCAGTGTGGATCAGAGCTATTTAGGCACTGGGGCCTGACCTTTTTTACCTATCATTACCAAGGAAGCCTGTAGTTATGAAGCTGACTCTATATGGTGTTTCTATAGGGTGGGTGAAACCCAGAAATTGTTTTGTGAGTGAAATTGCAAGGTAGGTGTTTCTAGAAAAAAGGGGATTGTAAGTGTCTGTTTTTGTAGTATACTAATGTTACCTCTACAGCTCTAACGTGGGCAACAACCTCATGGTAAGATATGTAGTGGCACCTACTGTTTTGTCTTGAATACGACTTGCACATGCACGTTTCAACAATGCACATCAGTCAGTCAGCCAGTGACTCAGTAAGAGGCAGCAACTCTCGTAGGCAGCCCCTCTGGGCGGTTCAGATCCTAGAACATCTTCAGTACTGTAGGCCTCAGACATCTGAGCTAAATGGAAGGTTTCACTACATTGACGCCTCATGCCTGGGGTAGTGCAGCATAGTTCTTTCGCTTGACACCCTTTATACAAGGGCTCCTTTGACCACACACCTTTTTCCATATGTTCTGTGAATAGCTCCATGTCCTTTGCTATGGATGAGGTGTACTCTGTCACTCCATACACCTACGTTCTTACAAATCAGGGTGGCTAAAAGGGTTCTTTGGAGTGATGCCATAGAAAAACTACATTTCATTGGAACCTGTAACTAAGACACGTGTGTATAAAGTTTTAAAAGAGCCTCCACATTAGGTAATGCCATGAACGTAGGTGAAAAAGACAGTGGGAACAAGAGGGTCCTGACCCCCTTCATCCTGGGAAAACCAGAGAGTTGTTCCCCTCAATATATTATTGTAAAATGTACATAATATATGTATATATGCATTAAAAGAACTGCTGCTTACAGCCACAAAACATTTGCACCCCCCACCCCCCCCCCTTTATATGCCATATAGTGGTTTAGTCCACTCCCTGCCATGACTGAACCACAGATATACATACACACGTGGACAAAATTGTTGGTACCCCTCGGTTAATGAAAGAAAAAAACACAATGGTAACAGAATAACTTAAATCTGACAAAAGTAATAATAAATAAAAATTCTATGAAAATGAACAAATGAAAGTCAGACATTGCTTTTCAACCATGCTTCAACAGAATTATTTAAAAAAATAAACTCATGAAACAGGCCTGGACAGAAATGATGGAACCCCTGAAAAATGTGACCAAAGGGACATTTTAAATCAAGGTGTGTTCACTAATTAGCATCACAGGTGTCTACAATCTTGTAATCAGTCAGTGGGCCTATATATAGGGCTACTGTGCTGTTTGGTGAAAAGGTGTGTACCACACTCAACATGGACCAGAGGAAGCGAAAGAAAAGAGTTGTCTCAGGACATTGGAAAGAAAATTATAAACTAGCATGTTAAAGGTTATAAGACCATCTCCAAGCAGCTTGATGTTCCTGGGACTACACTTGCACATATTATTCAAAAATTTAACACCCATGGGACTGTAGCCAACCTCCCTGGACGTGGACACAGGAGGAAAACTGATGACAAATCAAAGAGACGGATAACGCGAATGGTAACAAAAGAGCCAAGAAAAACTTCTAAAGAGGTTAAAGGTCAACTTCAAGCTCAAGGAACATCAGTGTCAGATCGCACCATCCGTAGATGTTTGAGCCAAAGTAGACTTAATGGGAGACAACCAAGGAAGACACCATTGTTAAAAAAGCCAGACTGGAATTTGCCAAACTACAAGCCACAAAGCTTCTGGGAGAATGTCCTATGGACAGATCAGACAAAAATGGAACTTTTTGGCAAGGCATATCAGCTCTATGTTCACAGACGGTAAAATGAAGCATATCAAGAATAGAACACTGTCCCTACTATAAAACATGGAGGAGGCTCTGTTATGTTCTGGGGCTGGTTTGCTGCATCTGGCACAGGGTGTCTTGAATCTCTGCAGGGTACAATAAAATTTCAAGACTATCAAGGAATTCTAGAGAGAAATGTGCTGCCCAGGGTGAGAAAGCTTGGTCTCAGTAGCAGGTCATGGCTCTTGCAACAGGATAATGACCCTAAATACACATCTAAAAACACCCAAGAATGGCTAAGAGGAAAACACTGGACTTCTGAAGTGGCTTTCTATGAGCCCTGACCTAAATCCTATTGAGCATATGTGAAAGGAGCTGAAACATGCCGTCTGGTAAAGGCACCCTTCAAACCTGAGACAACTGGAGCAGTTTGCTGAGGAGTGGGCCAAAATACCTGCTGAGAGGTGCAGAAGTCTCATTGACAGATACAGGAATCGTTTGAAACGCCTCAAAACGTTGTGCAACATAATATTAAGTTAAGGGTACAATCATTTCTGTCCAGGCCTGTTTCAGGAGTTTATTTTTTTAAAATAATTCTGTTGAAGCATGGTTGAAAAGCAATGTCTGACTTTCATTTGTTCATTTTCATAGAATTTTTATTTATTATTACTTTTGTCAGATTAAAGTAATTTTTGTTACCATTGTGGGTTCATTAACCGAGTGGTACCAACAATTTTGTCCACGTGTGTACATAGATTCTGTGTTGAATTTAACCAGGCATGTCAGTTCTCCTGCCAAATGGAGGCGTTCAGCATAGCTACTGGATTGGACTCAGTGCCATTACAGAGCAGCAGCATTTAAGAACAGTACTGCAAAAGTTCTTCACACTCAGAAAGCAGGATAGGACTGTATAATGGAGAGAACGCAGCAAGCGACACTCATGTTTGTGTGATGTTTATGTGTAGATATGTGTAGAAATGTGTAGAACCATATCACGGTACACAAGCAGATCTAGACCGCCTCAGATAGTGAGCAATAGACAACATGACATCTATGTATTTATATCTAAACCCCATTTGTCCCCTTTAGGAATTGCTTTTGAGAATTCTTCTATTTATTGCCCCCTCAAACAGTGAAATGAAATATCCTCCCATGGCTGTGAGTGTGAACAGCAAGTTCCCTTCAATCTCCTCCCTGCTTAAGGATGTAGCACTGAGCAGCTGCTCTGTACAGTTCAAGCACTGAAGAAGGTTCCTGGTATCAAAGCAGCTGTTTTCAGTTCTTTTCACATGCGGTTTGATTCCCACAACATTCGCTGCTGCATATACGCTACGTATACTGTTCTGTCATCCTAAACGTTCTCGGTGTAAAATATAGAGAGAAACAATATGCTTTAAATCTCTACTGGGTTGTTGCCGGTAAAATATCAAAGACATATAAACGCTGTTTACAATATATGTTACAGCGTGTTAGTTTTATCTTCTTTGTGATGGGAAGGATAAGTGCAGATGTTGTCTGCTTACCATGTTGGAGGCCTTCCTCTGTTCTAATGCATTAGGCTGTGTACCAGGCAGTGTAGGAAATTCCTTTTTAACCATTTTTTACAGTACCCAAAAGTACTTTGGGACATCCCCCAATTGAAGTGTTTATCTTCTTTAATAACTGCTGATGTGATCTATATTATTTACAGACTGTGTTGCCTCTTTGTATGAGTAAGCATGTCAATATATATTCATATACCATTTTGTGTTTAAATGCATTTTTTTTTATATCTTTAAATATCAAAAAAGCAGCAGTTCTTTGTTGTATCCCTGCATGGTAATCTTTGTGCATAGGTGTGAATTGTTTTCACAACAGGTTGTCCTCGCTCTCCCCACCCCCTTTACCCCTCACTGCTTGCTAGCAGCTCAACACAAAGTCAGAAAAGTTCACTCACAGAGAGCCAAGAGTGCCCTACTTAATCTGATAACTGAGTTAGGGCAAAAATTTATGTATAATTATTTATTTTTTTGTATGAATTAATATTTAGTAATAGCTAAAATATCTGCATAATGTTTGCCCTTGACTAGAATTATTTATCAGTGCTTCTGTATTTATACTGGTGTTGTTATCCTGTCATCATTTCTGCTACAACAATATAGTGTCACTGTCCAAAGAAAAACAAGTATCTTCAAACTGGCAGCTTTACAGGAGAGGGGAAAATCTTATTTCATTTCAGTGTAAGTCTCCAAGCAGATTTTAAGCAATTCTTGTTTGTCCATTCATAAATGTCAGCTGATGTGTTCCAATATTCTATAAAAAAAACTAAATCAACCAAATTAGACATACATGGTTTTTAATATGACAATTGCCATTGTTTGTGGATGATTGGGTTATAAATACTTGTGGGGTGTGAGTGATGGGATTCAGAAATTGAGAAGAGGTGGTACGGTATGGGAAAGGGTTTCAAAGCAGATGTAGCAAAAGCTTTGTAGCTGATGTAGCAAAGCAGAAGCAGATTGGCAAAAAGGAGCGATTGTATTCGGGTGCGCCAAAGACCATAGTGTGAAGGAAGTATCTAAATATACAGGTGTTTTGAAGCGTACGGTCAAACAAGTGTCCAGTCTACAGAAAATTCTTCTCAGAATTGGGCCAGGGAAGGCATCTATGGAATTTGGTCGAACTGTACAATTCTTTGATGCAAAAGTGGCTGAACATTGATGTGGCCTACATTCAGAAACTTGTCCAGTCTATGCCAAATCCAATCACAGCTGTTTTTTGCTGTACTTGTTTGGGTATTACACACTATTAGGTGCATTTCAGTCAAGTGTAATTATTTTTGGCCAGTGTGCTTATATCAAAATGGTGTCTGTAGTCATTTCCTCCTGTAGTTGTTTAAGAAACTGACAACAGTCACGCAAAGACTTGAAGGAATCAAGCTTTTTTTTAAAGGGGATGATGAGTTTGACATAACTGCAGTTTTTCCTAACACTGCAGTAAAACCAGCAAAGCAAACAGTGCTGTGCTTGCCTGGTTTTGCTGACCTTCTGCTCTACAATCCACCTTCAAATGCTTGTCCACAAGCTCTGCTAATTAATGTCATTCTTGGAACTGCACTAGAGTTGTATTCCTGTGGTCTGAACAGCAGTTTAATTAAAAGCTGTAATTAAGCAGTTCATTTACAAGGCTAATCATTCTCCTCAAATAAAGATAAGTAATCTGCATTTGAAAAGTACTGAAATGGCCACGTAAGCCAAATGAAGGTCCTGTGTTACAAGCTTTTGCCTGCTTGCTGTGTGTGTTTGTCCTGTATATGTCTTTGAATGTGACTTCTCCCTAGGCTTTAGATATAGTGAGGAAAGCGCAGCTCTTTTAGGTATAATATACTCCGTTAGACATTATTACTAACCTTGAAATCACTTTTGGCTCAGCTTGTATTTTACTCAGCGAGTAAAATGAATTTTAATCAGCATTAAAAACATCCTGCTGGCCTTTCTCAAAGCTGAGGAGAGGCAGGTGAAGAGTAGAATACTAATTAAATAGTCCATTCACGTTTGCAACAGAGGTAAGAGACTTAGGCTTGACACAGTCAAGCAAGCTTCAAACGCACTTCAAAACGTTTCCAGTTCATTATCCCTAAAGCCTGTGCCATTCCCACAGCGGGGCTGTAATTTTAGATGGCTAGAGGGGTGTGGGGGTTCTTTGGAGAAGTCTCTCCAGGCCTTTAGTGAACTGGACTCAATTAGATCCTCTACTATTCCCTACAGAGTGTAGAGGATTGGAGGTGGCTGATATCTGATATGTGCATATCCTCTGATCTCTGTGTTAGTGAGCTGCTGAGCATCTAATAGAACTGTAATAACAACCTCCTGTCTTAAATCCCATTAAAGATGTATGGAGGATTCTGAAATTGTCATTTGACTTTTGAAGCTTAGGTAACTGAAAACGTTTCTCCTAAATCCCAAGTTTCAAATTGATTCAAGACAGACTATTCTTTTTTAGAAACCAGTCCAGTTATTTTTGGTTGTTTGATTGAGCTCATTGTCTTGTACAAACATCTATCATCTGCATGGCATTCTCGAAAGCAAACACACAACCTTTTTCTCCAAATATGATGAGATAAATTATTACCCGTACCAATTATTACAAGTATCAGTGTAACTATAACTCACAACCCCCCAGTAAATGATTGTGAAACCATATTTTTAGCCATGCTAACATTTTTTCCTAGTTTTGCACCTTTTTGCACCCTCCATCTGAGGCACAGCCTGAATGATCGTTTTTCTGTACACACAATAAACAATAATAATAAATTATAATAATAAGTAAAGTAGTTTCCAGCTACTGCACACAGGGACTGCTTGGTGTGCAGAATTAAAAGGATTGAGGCATGATAGATCCATCAGAAGAACCCCTTGGGGCTCCAGAATGAAACTGTGGATGGTTTGAAAATGTGCTTTAGTAAATTATCATGTTACTGTGTGTACTGAGCACCCGACTGTCGGGCACCAATAAGAGCTGTGTTAAGGTTGTGCCCAAGCTTTACATACAACAGCCTGAGCCTGAGCTGTCTCTGTTGTAAGACAACACATGCACCTGGGCTGAGGGAAAGAGATTTTTCCTGTTCTGTCTCTGCCTCAACCCTCATTCCACAGCTTGGTCCCCTGTATGAAATGCACGGCTCAGCCTGGGAGGTGGGTTTTGTGGCACAAATGATGTGATTTTGCCACTCACAGTAGTCTTCCTACACTTTCTCCTGGCCCTTGAACTCCTCCTACCTTTATTCTTGGCTGATGGCCTCCTTCTGCCATCTCTCATGGTATGTAATATTTGGCTCCTGCCTTCTCAGCACGTCGCATGGCTCTCGTTGGTGCCAGAGGCATGGATACCTAGCATGCCATGTTATTAATATTATTTGTAGTTACATTAAGATAGTATGTCAAAACAACAGTAAAAAAGCTGAACTTCTAAAGGTTAGTGAACTTATTTATTTATTTATTTAACTTCAGTAGTTCAGCAAAAAATTGCGGCGCTTTAATCTCTTTTTCAACTGAGCCCTGGCACTAACTATAAGGAGAGAAGCTCCCTCATGACTGGCAGATGCTTCTGAGCAATGTCCACTGGTGCCTTACCAGCTGTGTGTAGAAAATTTAGGTCAGACAGAATGCATCACTTTTGCAGTTACAGGGAAAAAATGCAGCACCATTTCAGTCAGAGGTGTTCTCGTCTGCTGGTGAAAACAGGGAGCCTCTTCACCACTGTCTCCTGAGCTGCCCGAGGACTGAGTTAGGTTTGTTTTATTGTGTGTTGCTTCAAGTGCCACAAAAGCTGAGCGCTTCCCTCTAGCGTGCTGTGCTTCTACATACTGAATTACCTGCCAGGAGAAAGAAAGGGACAGAAATATTGATGCTTGAGGCCTATACGTACAGAACATGCTCTTATACATTAGCTAACACTTGTCAGCATTTATGAGCAAATTAATTAAGGAATTAATGTTGCCATAATGGCTTATATTGCTGGGATTCTTTGCCAAGTTGATGTGGTGACCATTCTTCCCTATGTCATCACCAATGTAGCACCTGTAAGTGTTATGTGGCCAACCCACTCACCCACCTAGAGCTACTTTGATATGCTTCATGGTTCGTTTGCACCTAACAGCTTAAATGAGAAAGCGTATTATGTCGCAGTTAAGGCGGTTATAGGTGGCGCAGTAGTCCATTTGATCAGCATTCATGCACTCAGCTTGATTAAACGTGAGACGGTGCTTAGATAATAGATAAGCAAGCAAGTGGAACTCTGTGAGGCATAGGGCTCTACAGTATGGCATAACCGTACTCCAATAATATAATGCATATAATATATATTGCCATACACATTACTAGTGCATTCCAAAATGTTATTAGCATTGCATTTACTTTCATGATGACTAATAGACATTTTGTGGATCATATATTCATATACAGCGCTGCACAGGGGGAGATATTCTGCCATTTACTACGTTGTAAACCCACACTGAAGAGATCACAGAGGAGTGCTTTAAACTTCATCTTCAAGTGGATATATTGAAATAGCATATTAAACACCCAGCGGCATTAGCTTTGTCCCCTTTATAGGTGCCATGACATACATTGTCTTTTAGATTCCACTAAAGCAATTCCCAACCTTATTTCATCTCATAGAATCAAACAGGCTGTTTTTGCTGAAGTCCCTTTTACCCTTTATGCACAACATAGGTCAAATATGACCAATATTCATTTTTTTTTGTTTTTTTCATGATTGACTGAGTATTTCCTTGCTATACCTTCTGAGGTAGAGGACCTGTTACCAAAAAAGGAAGGCTTATAGTCAGTGTGTGCTGGCATAAGGACATGTCCTGTAAACGAGTCCTCCCGTGCATGGCTATTACACACTGCACGTTGTGCCTCGGCACGCACCACTGCTCACTATTGATTCCCCTAAAAGGGTCAGTAGCCGATCCGTGTTAGCAAGATTGAATGCATACCTCCCATACCGCCCAGCCAGCTTCATCACCTTTTAAAAATTGCCTTTGTCTCACAGCAAATTCCCCTCACCCCCTTTAGTAATTCTCTCCAGTTGTGGGACTTTGCTCAGCTCTGGCAATCCTAGCGTGTTGGTTTGATGTCTGCATTTGCGCTGCTGGATTGGCGACGGGAGAGCTAGCCCAGGACTCAGCAGAGGGCCAATGTTTCCATTTGGCGCTCTTTGTTGCGAGCACTGGGGGGGCGGAGGCTGGGAAAATTGCCCAGCTCCCGTGCAAGAGAAACAGAAAGCAATTTGCCAAAGGCTGCAGAAGAGTGCAGAGGAGGTGGAGAGTCTTTTACCAACAAGCCAAGGTGGACGGACATGTCTGAACGAGGCGGCCTTACAAGTGCCTTTTGCGGTCAGGGTTATTGCTTCCCTTGTCGTGGTTGTTCATTTTAATGCAAATGCTTCAGTGCCGGGGCAATTAAACACTGACCCTGCAAACTATGGCAGGAAAAGTTATTAGTGATGGCGAACTGTTTAATGAATGGGGCACTTCTCCAGCTATGACTGTACCTTAAGCGATAATGCCTCTTTAAAATACTGTTTTAATTATTCCCTGGTGCATTAAGTTCATGGGGGAGACAGAAATCTATGTTTTCTCCTGCTAAGTGCATTAGCCCTCATTTAACTTCTGTATGTTGTAATTTAATTACTTTCTCCCAAAAGCATATTAAGGATGTAAGATGTGGCTAGCTACGCTAATTGCTCCTCAAAGATTAAGTGCATTTGCTCTGACTTATAGCATTACGGCAAACTTTAATTTATTATCCTTAAACAAACCTCAGGATACTTATGGCCACCCCTGATGGGTTTTTTCTGTCCTTCTGCTTAAAAGATGTAGCTTTTGCTGTGCTGTTTGATTTAAGTCACTTGCCTGGAGGCATTTTGGAGGTAAGGCTAGGCTGACCCATTATTGTAATAGAGTCCTTTTTCACACTTAGATGATGATATGCTTCCTTGGTCTTTGTAATCTTTGCTCACGGTAAGTGCAGTCTGTAGTGTGTGAGTAGAGTACTTAACACAAAGGCTCATTCGTTCAAGAGTGAAGTCGATCAGTGCTGGAATATGTGGTTTAGGCACTAGCCAAAACAGGATTTTGACTGCAAAGCTAAAACCCTTAAGTGTCCTTCTCCTGGTTCCAGGTCCTCCGGGACCCCCAGCCATCCGCATTGTGCTGTCTGAGTCAGGTAATCAGGAACTGTGGAGTGCAGATCACTTGGCTCAGGTGTTAACAGAGCTGGAATAGAACTAGGTGAGAGTTCCTGAGGACTGGAGAACCCCAGAAGTGAGCTGAAATACTGTTCATGGTTATACTGCTTTATTCCTGCCACTTCCAGCAATGCTTTACAGTGGTTATGGGAACCATTACCTTTCCTGACATGTTTCAATAAAAGCCCTATTCATATTTGGTTTTACATAGAGAGGAGCCATGACTATTGGAGCTAGGTCTTCAGACCAAAAAAGTTAAAGCTGGATCAAAAACGAGGAAAAACACCTCCACAATAATGTTACTTTCTGCTAGTGCTATCTTTTAAGCTAAGTCATATGAATATTCCTGGCTGTTCTAGAATGAACATGAACATCGGGAGCTTAAATTTCACAGTTTATTTGAAGCTTGTAACAGATATGTTAACATAAAAGTGACCTTGTAGCAACTTCTCCAGTAAAGAGCTCTGGCACAGAACTGTTGCTGTTTTCAGTTTCTAACATCTGACTTAAATGATTCAAGCCAGTATTCACAGTCAGGGAAATCCAAAAGGCCAAGTGTGATAAAATTGGTCTCATTTGCTGTAAATCAAAATTTGATTGCTGATTCCACTGTCAGTCTCTTTAGTTCAGAGAGGCCTTGAGTTTAATGTTTCAGGACTGTTATAGTGAGACCAGGGCTCTATCTTTATCTTGTGATATCAAGATTTAAAAAGTGTATAGTTGATATTATAGCTTACCCTGAGATCACAAGGTAAACAGGTTGTAAACTGAGAAATGGATTTTGGTTATTTTGAGATATGACAAATAAGTTGTGGTAACAAGATATGTGAGTCATGATTTTAAGATAGAAATCCAGAAAAGTAGAAATACCTGAACTTCAGTAGTTAATTAGTTTCTGCTAAGTCGTACAGAGTACTCACAGTACTCCTAGCTTGGGTATTGACAGTTTCACAATGCATGTTCAATAATTTAAGCATTTTGTTTCCAACCAAAGAAAAAAAAGTATTATTTTAATATTTACAGAGTTTAAATACAGCACACAGCATTCTATGAAGTAAAAATGAACTAAAAATACAAACATACATTTTCACATTTTCTCCTTACAAAAAGAGCAGCATTGCTGTTTCCAGAGTTTCACTTTCTTGTTCAGGAGCTAAAACTGGATGACTGTATTTGGAGCTGGTCTTCCAGATGAGATGACGACTAATCCTGAGTCAGTTTATGTTATGAATTGAAGTTAGTAAAAATCTAACAGGGAGCCTATTTTATAACATTGTTCACTGTCAGAACAATAATGTCCAGGTGAGCAAGACATTATCAGGTGATACCCTGCTGTCTGTCCGGGGTGTTTCCTGCCTTCTGCCCAATAAGCACCAGGATAGGCTCTAGCAACGACTGTGACCCAGAAGGATAAGTGGCTTAGGAGATGAACAAATGACTCTTGGAATCATACATTTATACATCATTTTATGCTGCTTGACAAACATAATTTACTACTAACAACCTGCATTGCTTGGCAGAGAAATTGTTTATTGTAATTTTTACCAATAATACACTTTCTTGAATAGTGTTATATGTTATTGTTAGATGTTTTATAAAAGCAGTGAGGCTCAAGGCAGTATTACAGTGGGTTTACCACTCTGAAGGCGGCTTTAGGCTCTTTACTAAGCCGATTAGCTAGTAAGCTCATCACAGTACACTGTGGTGAATGCACTTAGAGTCGTACCATTGAACTCTTCTGGACTATTAAATGACTGTATTGCTGGATATAACATAAATTTGTATTACAAATTACAATTCAGCTAGTTCTTACTTTGAAACAGTGTTCCATCTTACACTGAGCATTCAAAACGGAGCCAGTGTTTACAGATATTATATACCAATCATGGGGCTTTATCCACAGCAAAATAATTACAAGCTCTGATGAGCCTCAGTTCTTTCTATAACAATGTTGGCATTCTATAACATGATTAATGGGCTGTTTGATGGCATAAGATAGAGTAACTCGCAGAGTCATGCTGCTGGTTTGCCAAACCTGTCAATGAGTAGTCAGCCTGGAACTGCATGAGCATAGCAAATGGTTTGTTATTGTTGTGCTTGCTTCAAACAGTCTACATTACTAATGAATTACTCATAAATATCATAGTGTAACATTGTTGTGGATGATGTCAGACACTTATGCTTTACATCATCTTATTATGAAGAACAGCACAACCCATTAGAATCACTAGCACACCTGCCTGCATGGTGATGGATCATACCAAAAATAAACCGTGCCAAGAGCTGAAGTTAGAATGACATGCATCACCTTTAATGGCACTAGAGCTTTAGTTTTAAAGCTACTTGGAACCAAAAGCAGGACTGGGGAAATCACTCCGTCTAGACACTGTGCCAGATTGTGACAGCTTTTTATTACATGGCATCAGTGACTCGATTTAAAGCTTGCTCTTTCTGGGTCCTATGTGGAAAAAAAAGGATTATATTTCAGCCATTGAAATAATAACAAAACCCATTGCCTATGCTTATGTAAAGAAAACACTTCAGTGATGATTCTGTTTTCCTCCACTATGCTATTTGTATTGGAGGGATATATATAGTGTATATATTTAAGTATACATGTAGCTTACATATATATCTATTATTTGCCTACTGAAATGTTTCACTTGAATGCCAACATGATGAAAAAGTCCCTAAGTGACCACAGAACTTTCAGGCAGTCTATCAAAAACCCTAACAAAAGATTTGTACTCACTTAAGTAAACAGGTTTGTGAAAGGGGTTTATTATATTGCCTCAGTGTTGTACTCATCATGTAATAAGATAAAGTGTTGCGTCTGTTTATCTCACCATTGCAGCAAAATGAGATTAAGCAGAAAGACTGACTAACATTGTCATGAAATAATAATAAAGTGTCACAAAATGTACAAAATAAAAATATAACAATAAAATGGTCAAAAAATAAATATCGATGCTTGGTGTCTGTGAATTGATAAAATGTTGGCATGCAAAATATTGTAATATTAATTTGCTTCTGCCACTGGTATATACTAGGGTTAAAAAGGTTAGAACCACTTTATAGCCACATATTAATAATTTTTAATTGCATATTAATAATTGCTCTTTTTGTGTTTATATTCTCTTATGCAATGCACATATTATAAGATGATTATAAGATTTCTTCTATATTTCAAGCTTCTTGAAATATAGACTAAATATAGACTAAAAATGATGATAAATGATAAATTATAAGCTGTAGTTGTTTACTAACAGTTATTTGTCAGTATATTATAAGAGTGTTCAAGCTTTAAATTTTTCTTGACATAAAATTTCTTATAACTATAACTTCTCATCCTCAATGTTACCGAGCTTTCTCAATTATCATAGAATTGTCTATAGCTCTGTTTTTCTTTCTAGGCCTTGATTTATATTTCGCAGCTTCCTACTGATGAGTTAAAAAGGTGTAGAGTAATGGCACCTTAAAAGAATCATTTTCAACCTTTTTTCTGCAACATGATCTCAATTTTTTAAATTGTGATTCCAAACACTTAATTGCTGCTGTTTATTTGATTATGATTGTGACATTTGATGCGATATCTGATAATTACAACAATTAAATTAGCATCTTATGTTTAGCCTTCATGTGCACTAGTCTTTACTACATGGGCATTTTCAGTCTCTTTAACTGACTGATTGCTGTGCTGTCTAACTAACCTGTGCTGTCCAGTCCCAGCAGTATATAGATTTGACAGTGAATGTGTAGGAAGTAGTACCCCTCTCATACTGCCCCATGCTTCTGCAATAGGTTAAGATATTTTTATGACTAGCTGATGGCTGTTTGAGTTTCGGCTGTCAGTTTTTGGCTCTTCTGTCCTAAATATGTTTTACGGGAGACGCATGACATATTCTGTCTCCCTCTTTCTATCTCTTAGCTGCCATCCTTGATGACCCAATGGAGTGCAGCCGGGGGGAGCGCTTGGCCATCACTCTGGCGAAGGACAGCATCAACCGCTCCAGCAATCGCTCTACCACGGGCAAGCTGGAGGTGGACATCTTTGAGCTGCTGAGAGACAGTGAATATGAGACAGGAGAGACCAGTAAGTAGCAGCCAGAGGGGTGAGCAAGAGCACTGGGCCTGTACAAATTAGAGTTTTGAGAGAAATTTTGTTACAGATACAGGAATGTTCTGGTAATACTAGACAATAACATTTAGTCAAACAAGAATAGCTTTAAAAAAACAGAACTTCACTGACTGATGTGATTGTCAGTTGTTGAATAGTGTGATCTCAGTTCTTAGTACTTAGTATCAGGCAGAAACTGATAATATGCTACAATACAGTAATTCATTTTAGCTTAATGATCATTTCCTAGACTATTTTTACACTACACACCACTCAATTTTAGCCCCAGGCAAATTAAGTTGCAGGCAGTTTTTGTAGGTTGCTAAGAAAAGCCTTTGTTTAGGGGCAAATGGATATTTGCTCTGGGCTCATGAATCGACTCTCAATAGACATGTGTAAATTGTGGCTTGTGAAAATGGCCATTTACGTGACTTGCCGATACCTTGCATACCTGCTGGCACTTCCAAATGCTGTAGCATGAAAAGTGTTATGATTGGCAGGAAGTGCACAGACAAGCTACAGCCAGTGTGTCTGTAAAACTCGACCGTTATTCCTCCTGCTGAAAGATCTAGTAATGTGTGACCTGTTGTGTGCCGTCATGTAGTGTGCAAACAAAAAATTTCCAAAAGATTCCAGGAAGGAAAGTTGATCTGATGACTTTGAAAGCCATGACGTGTAATATTTAGAACACTATGTCTATGTTTTACTGTGCCTTTATGACTGGTATGTGCAAATGAGCTCTATTCTCATTGGCTGACCTGTATTGTTTTTCATTCAGATAGCTTTCCATGCATTAACACTCTGTAATGTGACCAAATGGGACCAAACAGCATCACTCATTCACTGTCTTATCTTCTAAACCACTTTATCCACCTGGGTCACAAGGGCTACTTAATGGGCAGAAGGAAGGAAACACCCTGGACAGGGCTACAAAACAAGCCACTTATTGCCAAAAAAGTAATAATTAGCTATCAGAATGTTCAAAATAGCATTATGTATGTTTATATTGTTCTTTGTGTAAACTTTAAAAAGACATTTTATCTGCCAATGCTGATAAAGGGAACATTAATACTGGCTGATCTATACAAACAATATATCAGTTAACGCTAATACATTCTGACCCACGAAAAGTCTATCACTTACTGCTACATTTGTTTGCCGTGTGAGTCCTGTCTTGTTCTTCTGCAACTCTTTCATTTTGTGGAGAAGTCTTACAGCATAATTCTGGTCAGATCACGGACAGGGCTTTTACGTAATGGTAAATTAATGTGTAGTAAACAGTGTAGTCACAGGAGCTGAGAATAGAAGACATTGCCGGCATTTGATGTCTCGGGAGTTGTTGTGTACGTGGGCACCAAGTCTCAGGACATGTTTTGTTGCCTTGGTTACTGCTGGCTCTTTCTGAGACCAGCTACTTCTGCAGACATTTAACACGGTTGGAAAAGGCTGCTTTATTAGTTCCTTAGTCCTAATGAGAGGAGAGATTTAATTATACAATTGGATCGTTACCACTGAACAGAGAGGTTACTAATCCTCCATATGTTTTTCACTTTGAGCCCCAAATTCTTGTCATTGTTTTTGCACTGCAGTGTAATTTTTATTTAGATTAATACATAATCACAAACGTGCATACTTAATTACACCTGTGTTCTGTTTTCATTCTGTACAGACAGGGCTGTTTGAGGAATCATTACAGGCAAACTTTATTGACACGTTTGATCAAGTGTAATGCATTGTTATTAATAAGCCATTTAAAAAATTAAAATTTATTAGACAAATACGCACACAAATGAAATGACCCAGCTGGCCCAAACTGAAATGTTAAATTATACACTCATTTTCATATGATGCTGTCAACTCAGTTATTTGAAAGTGGACCTCAGGGACCCCTAGATGGCTCACATTTTTTGCTCCAACCTAACTCACAACACTGTCCAAAGCATGGTACAAAGCATGGAGCATCTGGGAATCCCTGAGAATGCATCCCAATGTAGTAAACACATGCCAGTTTGGTTCCTATGGATTAGTTTGGCTCTGAGGTCACTTCTGTTTTAGTAAGTCACATAATTATATTTAATTAATTAGCTAACTAGCCTGCACCACTTTGTAACATACATGCAATCCTTATGGCCACGGCACTTCTTTTTATATCGTGCATGCTTATAACATAGATGTAAACATGTACAGCACAGTAACGTTTCTAGCTCTTTATTTTTCCTGTATGGACAGTATTCCAAAGCCTCAGCTTGTGTTTCTCGAAATAGCTCCTGGTGGATTTTGAGTGATGTGTTTGATTGCTTTCCTGCTGTAGAAGCTAGTCTCTTCTCAGCTTCACTCTCTTGACCAGCTGGGTCACATTACCCTCCGGAATTTGCTGATATTTAATGGATTTTATGCACTTCATTATGTGTACTCTTTTAATGTTTCCTTTGCCACTGACTACAACACAATCCCAAAGCATGATAATTAATCCTATAATTAACAGTTGGGAAGGCATTTATTTTATCAAATACTGCTTCCTTTTTTATCCAACCATAACTGTGGTGATTGTGGGCAGAGGGTTCTGTGTTTTGATTTCAGTTCACCGTGCTTGTTTAAAATGAAACAAGTAAAACAACTCTGAAGTTCTGATGTTGACTTTAGTGTTGAGGTTGCAGGTATGGTTACTGAATGATGACTACTCCATGTACACTGCTCAAAAAAATAAAGGGAACACTTTTTAATCAGAGTATAGCATCAACTCAGTTCAACTTCAGGGATATTGATCTGGTCAGTTAAGTAGTAGGGAGGGCCGTTAATCAGTTTCAGCTGCTTTGGTGTTAATTAAATTAACAACAGGTGTAGTAGAGGAGCAACAAGGAGACACCCCCCAAAACAGGAATGGTTTAAAAGGACGAGGTCACTGACATTTTGTCCCCCCTCATCTTTTCCCACTGATTTTTCACTGGTTTTGCAGTTGACTTGGGTCAGCGTCCCTACTAGTACCATTGTGCGGTACCTGGACCCTGCAGAGGTTGCACAGGTAGTCCATCTAATGAAGGATGGCAGATCAATATGTGCCATTGCCACAAGGTTTGCTGTGTCTCCCAGCACAGTCTTAAGAGTACGGTGGAGATTCCAGGAGACAGGCAGTTACTCTAGGAGAGCTGGACAAGGCTGTAGAAGGTCCGTAACCCCTCAGCAGGACCGGTATCTGCTCCTTTGTCCAAGGAGGAACAAGATGAGCACTGCCAGAGCCCTACTGCTGTGAATGTGTCTGACCAAACAATCAGAAACAGGCCTCATGAGGGTGGCCTGAGGGCCCGACATTCTGTAGTGGGCCCTGTGCTCACTGGCCAGCACCGTAGAGCTCAATTAGCATTTGCCACAGAACACCAGAATTGGCAGATCCGCCACAGGCGCCTTGTGCTTTTCACAGATGAGAGCCAGTTTTACCTGAGCACGTGTGACAGACGTGACAGGCTCTGGAGACACCGTGGAGAATGTTATGCCGCCTGCAACATCATTCAGCATGACTGGTTTCGTGGTTGGTCAGTGATGGTCTGGGGAGGCATATCCTTGGAAGGACGCACAGACCTCTACAGACTAGACAACGGCACCCTGACTGCTATTAGGCATCGGGATAAAATCCTCGGACCCCTTGTCAGACCCTACGCTGGTGCAGTGGGTCCTGGGATCCTCCTGGTGGACAACAATGCCTGGCCTCGTGTGGCGAGAGTATGCAGGCAGTTCTTGGAGAATGAAGGAATTGATACCATTGACTGGCCCACCGGCTCACCTGACCTAAATCCAATAGAACACCTGGGACCTTATGTTTCGGTCCATCCGACGCCACCAGGTTGCACTTCAGACTGTCCAGGAGCTCAGTGATGCCCTGGTCCAGATCTGGGAGGAGATCCCCCAGGTCACAATCCGTTGTCTCATTAGGAGCATGCCCCCTCATTGCATACAAGTGCGTGGGGGCCATACAAACTACTGAGTACCATTTTGAGTTGCTGCAATGGAATTTGGGTTAAATGGACGAGCCTGCTGCATCATTTTTTCGCTATGATTTTCAGGGTGTCTTTGAATTCAACCCTCTGTAGGGTGATAATTTTCATTTCCATCAAATGATGTGGCATCCTTTCATTAACACATTACCCAGCCTATATGAGGAAAGATATTCTGCATGATTTTTTCCCCATTGAGATCTGATGTGTTTTCAAAGTGTTCCCTATATTTTTTTGAGCAGTGTAGATCATGTGTAAGTGATGTTCTGTCACACAGGGGTTTTGCTTTGCAATTTGGGCAGCTCATCAGTAGTTCTGTTTGAAGGGTTTCTTGGTGTTCCAGATCTTGCTTCAAATTTCATGGTTTCTGATTATAAGCTGGATGCACTTTGATGTCTTTTTATAGTCGTTCTCCACTTTTTAGGCATAAGTTGGATTTAATTTTCAGGTCATTAGCCAGCTGCTTAGAGGAGCCACTCGTTGTTGAGTGTTAGCACAAAGTGTGAAGAGTGAAATTCCAGCCCTTTTCTCTGTTACAAAGTGACATAATTAGTCTTTAGACTTATCCTCAAACTGATACAGCAGAGCCTACGCTGTTGTAAGAATATACACAGCGGTGTGGGGGTGGAACGCATAGCAGGATGCTGCTCTGGAGGTTGTTGAATCAAAACAGAGTAGGCAAGCTGACCAGTCTGAGCACACTGGGAGGTAAAAAAATGTCTGTTGGGAAAAAAGTGTGTAAATCTATTACAGATTCTACTCCAAAAATAACATTTTGAACATTGAAAATAAGCATGATGTTAGGTTTTAAGGCAAGAGGATGTGTGCAAATGTTGGCATATAATTATATATATTTATATATGGCATTACTGTATTGTCTTCTGTATGCCATATCTGTGACTTCTGAGGGTGAAGTGATGGTTTTTTTTTTTTTTGTATTATCCTATCAAAGCTTAACATGTTTTCCACAGCTGCCAGTCAACCTGTTCTGTCTCATCCCTCATGTGGTGCCCCCAACAGCCGTAATGCTTCTGTATGTATGCGGAAATCAAAGAAAGCAGGGCTAAACAAAGAGGCAGAATGGCTTACTCAGACTGAGATATCAAACCTGAGTGAAGCTCATTGCTGTGAATGAGTGGAGACAGCATCTGAATCAGGGCAAGAATAAGCTCTCATTTACAGCAATCAGAGCTGTTGAGGCTGATGGCGATTAAGAGCCTCCCCTTCCATTCATTCAGCCATGGAAAGACCAGCCTGTTTACATCATTTCTCTCCTATTGTCTTTCTCTCTATTTCTTTTACTGTACCGCGCAAAAGTCAGAGACCACCTTTTCATTTATTTACTTTCTAAATAAAAAGTAAATAAATTCATTAAGCACTAATTTGTCAACATTGGCAAAAAAAAAATTACAGCTCCACAACTTTAGAGAAAATTACATTGCAGTGTGTTTCTCTTATATACAGCATATTGCAGTATGAACATAAGGGAATTTTTACCTAGTGACATGAACAGCTCTGTTTGCAGAAGAGTAGATCTGCATAATAATAATAGTAATAATAACCATCTTAAGAATGACTTTCCACTGTAAAGAGTGTGGACCATCCTTTCCGGAACTTTAATGCTAAATGCTTTTGGAGGAAAACCGGAGGTAGTTTAGTATACTGACACACTGCCTGACTCAACATGACATCAATGTATTCATGTAATACTTCATATGCTCCTGTCTTCTCCTGTCCAGCTGTCTGTCCCGTCTTCTGTCCAGTCGCCGTTTGTCCGGGCCCCTGTCCAGTCGTCGTTTGTCCTGTCCCCTGTCCAGTCACTGTTTGTCCGGTCCACTGTCCAGTCGTTGTTTGTCCAGTCCACTGTCCAGTCGTCGTTCGTCCAGTCCCCTGTCCAGTTGTCGTTTGTCCAGTCTCCTGTCCAGTCATTAGTCCCGTCTCCTGTCCGTTCCCCTGTCCCGCCACCCGCCTGTTCCCCAGTCCAGTCATTTGTCCCATCTCCTGTTTAACTCCCTAGTCTGTTCCCCGGTCCAGTCTCCCCTAGTCCGTTCCCCGGTCCAGTCTCCCCTAGTCCGTTCCCCGGTCCAGTCTCCCCTAGTCCGTTCCCCGGTCCAGTCTCCCCTAGTCCGTTCCCCGGTCCAGTCTCCCCTAGTCCGTTCCCCGGTCCAGTCTCCCCTAGTCTGTTCCCCGGTCCAGCCACCCCTCTGAGCCAGCTCTCTTTGGGCCTTCTTTTAGGCGCCCCGGGAGCTGCGCATTAGAGGCGGGTTATGTCACATTCTGCCCTGTCCAGTTCATGTTTATCTGTTTTGTCATGTCCATGTGCTCCATGTTGTCTTGCTCTATGTGCTTCTGTTTGTTTTGGTCATGTGCTCCTCCTGTCTCCGCCCTCTAGTCAGGTACCTTGTTTGTAGCCCCGCCCCTTCCCAGATGTTCCTAGTTAGTCTTAGTTAATTTATACTCCCTGTGGTCCCCTGTGTGGTTGCTTGGTGTTTTGGGTTCATGTTGGATGTTTGACTCCTTATCTGTTTAGTTTAGTAATCCGGTTCCTAGTCAAGTTCTTTGGTTTTGTTTTGTCCTTTTGTATATGATTAAACACTTGCACATCCTGCCTCCTCGCCTGCTCTTCCGCGTGACATAACTCTTCTATTAACCCAGGACAACTTCAGTCATCTGACATGCTGTAATATTAATAATTCATGTTGCTTACCCCAAAATAACTATGACCACTGAATTTGGGACAAAAACCTGATACAGAGTGACAGTTTCTAAGTTCATAATTTTATCCAGTTTTAAATAATAAAAACAAAAAGACACATTCTACCTAGACACCTTCCCAAATACTGCTCTAAGTTTAAAGGCCTGGAAACACTTTATAAGATATATCACCCTCCATCACAGACTCTCCCTCTATCTCTGGTATGCCCTTCATCACTGACTCTCACTTAATCATTGACTCACCCTCCATCACTGACTCACCCTTCATCACTGGCACAACCCTCTATCACTGACTCAACATTCATCACTGACTCTCCTGCTGTCACCGACTCACCCTCTATCACTCACTCACCCTCCATCACTGACTCACCCTCTATCATTGACTCACCCTCCATCACGGACTCTCCCTCCATCTCTGGTATGCCCTTCATCACTGACTCTCACGTAATCCTTGACTCACCCTCCATCACTGACTCACCCTTCATAACTGGCACACCCTCTATCACTGACTCACCCTTCATCACTGGCACACCCTCTATCACTGACTCAACATTCATCACTGACTCTCCTGCTGTCACCGACTCACCCTCTATCACTCACTTACCCTTCATCATTGACTCACCCTCCATCACTGACACACCAATTATCACTACCACCATATATCATTGACTCTCTCTTTTCATCAGTGATTCTCCATCCATCACTGACTTGACCTCCATCACTGACTCACCAACCATAATTGACTCGCCCTCCACCACTAACTTTACCTATATCACTGACTCACCAACCATCATTGACTCACCAACCATCGTTGACTTGCACTCCATCACAAAATCACCCTCTGTTACTGACTCACCCTCTATCACAGACTCACCCTCCTTCACTGACTCACCCTCTATCACTGACTCGCCCTCCATCACTGACTCACCCTCTATCACTGACTCAGCTTCCATCACTGACTTTTCCTCCATTACTTACTGGGCCTCTGTCAATGACATATGGAAAGCCAAACAAAATTTACCTCAAAGCAAATGTGTTTTTTTGTCACTATTAGCTATATAAATTAACATAAGTAAATTAACAAAGGCATGAAAATGAAGGAAGAAATGATCAACAGTGTCCTACCTTCTGTTTCTATTGTTTTATACAGTGACAAGCAGCATATGTCACTACAACTATAAATAGCATAACAACATTACATTTATCTGCATTGTAAATCTGTGCTTTCACTGGTATCTTCTTTTCCCACTTTTTTTAGACTTTTTCTTCCCATATGAAAGTAGATTATATCAGCCAATCTAATCAGAAATAGTTCCTGAAGACGAAAAACTTTTATGTGGCTGTTTTGAATGGAAATTACATAAATGAATTATGGGGTTTGACTGTACATGTAAATATGGTATAGGACTGAGGACCCCCCCCCCCCTTCTTTCTGTCACTCTCTTTCTGTCTTTTTCTGCCTCTCTTGGTCTCCCCCTCTCTCCCTCTGTCTCACTCCTACCCACTGTGTCTCTTGCACTCTCCCTCTCTCTACACCTCCTTTAAGCTTTTATATACGTTTGTGTCGGAATGGTAGTACTGGAATGTTGTTGTTTCATTGGTGAACTCTTCCTGTTCCTCTTCTTTCCCTTTTCCTCTTCTTTAATATGTAGAACTTTACTTTAATATAAAGGGGGTTTAAAGTTAAAGTCTGTCTCAGTCCCTTGTACTCTACCCCCACGCATACACCGCCCTCTCTCTCCCAGTCATGTCTGGTGTAATTCAGAGTTGTGATAGTTTACAGCAGGAGGGAAGAATTGGAAAATTGGATTAGAAATGGACCTGTACCACACCCAGACAGAATGAAACATCAGAGCTACCTTTCCCCTTTCACACACACTATAAACCCCCCCACACACAGCTGTGACCATGTGACCATGTGTGTTTGTTTTGATGGATTCTTGGGGCAGAAATGTTGTGAGAAACAAAAACAAGAAACAACTAAAAACCTGAGGCAATTCAATCTTTTCTCCTTTTCCAGGGCAACAGAACAGGCCTTGTTTTGTAAAGTGTAATGTTCTTTTTACTGAAAGCTGCTCTGAAATGTTACTGAGGTTAAGGAAGGTAAATGTAGGTTTAGAGTTAGGCCTATCATGAAATATTCACACAGTCTAAAGAGCATCTGTTTCAATTAGTCAATCGAGGCTTCGGGTCCTTACATGGCATACAAACAAATGTCTGGGTGAGACAGAAGCTTGCCATTCATTTTTCCACCCTAGCTGTTGCCTCGCTCGACCGTAGAGTAAATATTTCTTTCAGTATTTTCTCTGCTTTGTTCTGCTGTGTCTGTTTCTTACCTGATTCTCTATTCATAGCTGTTTTTCTGTATGTACTTTTTCTTAGTGTGAAAATGTGTGTGTCTATTTTGATCACGCATGTACAAAATAAGTTGCACTAGAAACATGAAAGATAAAACTTTCCTTGGTGTTATTGGTACTAAAACAGCTCCAGTAACTGTGGTGACATATATACATATTTAAAGATTTATATGCATGTAATTTCCTTACATTTGGAATTCCAGTTCACAGTCCACACTTTTACATTTTCTCAACGTTTACATAAATCTGCCCTTAAACATGATCAGATCTATAAATTATAACAATAGAAAAGGACAACCCAATAAAAGAAACATCACATGCATTTGTAGTGTAGCTTTTCATTCACTTAACTAAACAAAATGGTCCGACATTAAATCTCTTTATTGCCAAAAGCAGCTGAATCTCTAGAATGCTTTGTTTGTTATTGTAAGTGATCAGGGGCAGGAGTTTGAATCAACTGGCTGACAAGAAGTGTGATTGTGTGCCCTTCTCCATCATTCTGAGTTTGTAAGTACATCCCATGCTTTAACCAAAGAAGATTTCTCAGGAACTCAACAAATCTAGTTCTTCTAGTTTAAACCTAACCAATCCACAGCTAGGTATACAAATTCTGGTGAGACGTGTAAACAATGTTTAAGTTTCGGTAATGTCTGTTCAATCCCCCGTCCACACAGTCCATATGTAGAAGCTATACTGCAAAAAACCCAGCTCATATAGAAATCTTTATAATTAAAGCAAATAAATGTTTAAAGTAGCTAACTGGGTGTGTCCATGTGTCTTTTATACATATACGTAAACAACCCCAGTTCAAAAGATAGTAGAGTAATGATAGATTATCATTTTATGAAAATTATTAACTCATTTGGAACCTGATTGCAGCAAAGCATCTCACAACAGTTGGGACAGGACCATGTCTACTGTTGTGTAGCACCTTCTCTTCCTTTAACAACAGTGTATAAATGTCTGGGAAGTGACGAGACCAATTGCTGGAGATATGCTCAACAGTTCTGGATCTTCTCTCCCGGTTTTTATGTTTAATGCTGCTCCAAATGTTTTCGGTGAAAGGTCTGTACAGCAGGCAGGCACCCTGACTCTTCTTCTGCAAGGTCATGCTGTAATGATGGATGTAGTTTGTGGTTTAGCACTGTTTTGATCATATATGCAAGGCCTTCACTGAAAGAGACATTGTTTGGATGGGAGCCCATGTTGTTCTAAAACCTCTATAGACAGTTTTGCATGCCTATACCATCACAGATGCATTCTTTTGAACTGTGCACTGATAACAAGCTGGATGGAATTTTATCCATCTTTTGCCTGTGAGAAATCTAGAAATCTATGCTTAATTAATCTGGGCTGTAGGGGGAAGCACTGGAAATTATTTTTAGTGAGAAGTGTTAATACAATCCAAAGTATACCCATATGTAATCCAGACATGAGACGTGTTAGAACATGTTAGGTGTAAAGTAACTATTGCATCACAAGCATGAATATTATTTTTAAATGATTATATGGACAGCATCCAGATACAGGGCAGTGTAAGCAGGGGTGTAGCTACTGATTGATTGAGTGAGCCCTCCATGCCTGCTTATGCTTGCAGTTTGTTACTCTCCTGTGTGAAGCCA